>OX463236.1:20834256-22034256 GCA_949820135.1 Sylvilagus floridanus
TAGTGCACGGGTCACAGCGTGCTGGCCACTGTGGCCACTGGAGGGTGAACCAATGGCAAAATCAAGACCTTTCTCTCTGTTTCTCTCTCTCTCATTGTCCACTCTGCCTGTGAAAGAAAGAAAGAGAGAGAGAGAGGGAGAAGAGAGGAGAAGAGAAGAGGAAAGGGAGATGGGGAGAGAAGGGGGGGAAGAGGAGAGGCGGAGGAGGGAGAGGGGGAGAGGGAGAGGGAGAGGAAGAGGGGGAGAGGTCTTCCATTTGTTGATTCACTAACCCAATGGCTACATCAGCCAGAATTATACTGATCTGAAACCAGGATCTATGAGCATCTTCCAGGTTTTCCGTGTTGGGGCAGGGTCCCAAGTACTTGGGCTGCTTTCCCAGGTGCATCAGCAAGGAACTGGATTGGAAATGGAGCAGCCACATGGGATGTTGTGTCACAAGTGGTGGCTTTAGCTACTGTGCCACAGTGCCAGCCCGAGCTAATTCCTTTTAATGATCTGTCTGGTTTGGCAGTTTGTGCTTCGTATCATCTTTAATGTTTTATGTTTGCCATCTTGAATCATCTCAAATTTCATATTTCTGTGAAATAACTTTTGTAAGGTTTACTTAATATGATTTTATTTATAAAACTCAAAGTGCCTTATTTCACATATTTCTTTTAAAATGAAAAAAAGGATAAATGAATTTTAAAAGGAAAGGTAATACAAAGTAATAATAAAAGAGGAAAGGTAATAAAAAAATGAGAAATTGTGTACACTGCTGTTGATCAGACCATCATGCTGTATAAGCATTACACATGTCCAGGGATCATGCATACATAGGCATATATACACACATATGCTGTATGAGCATAATATGGGATAGCCTCTGGGTTGGCTTTCGTTTCACAACATTGTATTGTTTCTCTAAGCAGGTATAAGGTGGAAGTTACCAATGATGGTAATTTTGTTAGACTCTGGACAAGTAAAGAATTTAGTAAAAATATATATTGGAATATGTGAATATCTGGTAAGGCAAAGAAGTCAGTAAATCCTGTAGGTTGTCTGTCACAGGGAGGAAAAGTTGACTGATTCCTAGTACTAAACTTCCGTTTTCTCAGAAAAAGCTGAAATTGAGGAGAGGAATTGGAGCTCACGTGATTTCATTACCTAATCTAATAATAGAATTAATAAAGTAATTATTATTTATAGGTCTATGTTATTAACATTCTTATTCAGCTTGGTAAATGCACCTCTGACTTATTCAATGACAGTACTGTCCTAATCCCCTTCCTGAATGTCGTCCATCTGAGTCTCGTTTAATCCTAACTTGACATTGGGGTGATAAGACTTCAAAAATTGTTTTTATAAAATTATGGCAGTGCTGCTTTATAGCATTTTTGGACTTCAAGGAGAAGTCTAAAGAAGAAAATAATCTTTTTACCATATTAGGCCTAACTTTTTATCATACTGTGTTCATTTCCAAAAAGATATATTTTAACCAGTAAATCTCATCTGGGTGTCAATTTGCTTTTTTACATTAAAGTCTTGGGTATGTTGCTGGTTCATTTCACATCTCTGCAGAGATTACCATGTATTTATTGACTCATTTAAAAGTAACAATTGAATGCTGGCTAAAAGCATTTTCCTCTGGTTTTGAAATCTCAAAATGTAAACAAAGCTATTTTTAGAATTTCTGAATCAAGACAATGATTTTTATATAATTTTTCTCTAGTTCTTTCTGCCATTCCATTCAACAGATGAATACAATTTTGAGGTTTCTTAAACTAGATGAATATTAGCAATTATTATACTTAGATACCTCACTGCTCACTTGACTTCTAGTTAAAAATCTATGACTCACCATCACTAATACAGACTAAAAATGATGTAGGTTTCAAAACCTCACTGCTCAACATTTTATGTCCTTCAGATGAAATAGTTCAGCCAGGCCTTAAAAAGCGAAGCAAAGCATCACAGGATGCAAGCGTTGCTGCTGATACGGATGTGCAGATTAGCCATCCGCTCTGACAATGCTGCTTTCCATCTTTGGGTTAGATTTCAAGTAGCAATGCATTAGTCACTCCAGCTCTCCCAGATCATAAAATGATCATGTCTGTTGACACAATTACTGATGCTGCTATTCAAGACTGGATGGTGATTGACGAGAATTTCAAAGAGAAAATGTACTCAGTTGCAAACGGAGACACATGCCACTTTCAGAGGCAGTAAACTCACAACACTTACACTCAGCCTACACAACAGGAAAATTAGATTGAGTTTTTCATTCCAATTTAAAATAATGGTTCACAGTCACACCATGTGGGGCCCTGGGCGTTCCAATTTACATTCAAATATCCCTGTATAGTTGGGAGACTCCCTGAGTCAGTTGAGCATTTTTTTTTTTTTTCTAATTCTAAACACATTTCTCCACTATTCTTGTCCCAGTGTAAGCTGTTAAGGTATTCAGTGGCGTTGTGAAGCAACTGTGGCACAAGAAAATGAGAGCCATTCAAGAATCACCAACATGACAGAAATTGAGATGGGGTTTGAATCTTGTTAAAGTAGAGGAGCTCTAGCAGCTCCTCAGCTAGTGTTGGAATTACCGGTAGCTGACACTTCCTGCAGAATGGTGCTGGAGTTACTGTGCCTTCCCAGCTGTCTGCAGCCCGTTTCCCTCTGCACATGACTCACGCCACTTACACGCCATGATTTGCTCTGGCAAAACACATGTCAAGGTGCACTGCCTTCATGCCTGTCTGTCTTCCCTAATTGTTGATGCTATCTTCCACTTAGCTTGATTCTGGCATGCCTGATGACTGCTCCTGGATTCTGGTTAGGTTTATCGCTTGGGCCTCTGCAATGTATTTCTGTTTGCTTATTTTCTTACTGCTTCTTGCCATTGAAAAATGATTTGTGCTGTTGGAATAGACCATTTAGATGTTTTTAAAAGTATGCATTTGAAATATGCCTCTTGGATACAAGAATGCCGAGCTTGTGAAGGTGGCTTTGTGGTGCAGCAATGGAGTTTTAAACCAAGCTTTGGTGTTCATTCATAGATACAGTGACATGCTAGGTTTCTTCTCTCTGTGCCATTTTCCTTTTGTACTTATATATTATAATATTGATAAGGGTGTTTTTAGCTGAGGCTGGGACAGGCCAAAGCAAGGAACCTGCAACTCAAGCCAGTTCTTCTCGTTCTGGGCTCCTCTTGGTGGCCTCACTCAGTATTGCCTATTGCAGGCATTTGCAGGTTGAAAGGTTGAACCATCAGATGGAGGAGCATGCGCGTGCTCACTTTCTGTCCCTCCTCTCCCTCCCTCTTTCTCTCTTTCCCTTTCCCTCCCCCCCTCTTTCTGCCTCTCTCCCCTACCCCCCTCTCCTTCCCCCCTTTACCATTCAAACAGAAGAATTAATGAGGGAATACCTACAGAAAAGTTTGAATTCTGCTGGGCACGTGGTCATAATTGTGAGCCAGTTTTGCTTCTGGCCCCTGGTACTCACACTCAAACCTACCATGAATTGGTGGCATCTGGAATGTTGGACTTAGCATTGTACCCTTCTAATTGTCAGTTTACTCAAGTCACACTATGACATGGACTGCAAGTTTGTTGTCATCTACTTTTAAATGTGGTTTGTGGCCGGCGCCGTGGCTCACTTGGTTAACCCTCCGTCTGCAGCACCGACATCCCGTATGGGTGCCGGGTTCTAGTCCCGGTTGCTCCTCTTCCAGTCCAGCTCTCTGCTGTGGCCCAGGAGGACAGTGGAGGATGGCTCAAGTGCTTGGGCTCCTGCACCCACATGGGAGACCAGAAGGAAGCACCTGGCTCCTGGCTTCAGATCAGTCTAGCTGTGGCCATAGCAGCCATTTTGGGGAGTGAACCAACAGAAGGAAGACCTTTCTCTCAGTCTCTCTATCTCTGTCAACTCTTCCATAATAAAAAAAGTGTGGTTTGTAAAATTATCAGGATCCAGTTAACAGATGACTTATTTGAGTAATAGTTTATTTTTAATTTTAATTTTAACACAAATGATTCTCTTGACATTCTTTTTGAAACCAGAATTATTTTATCATTCAATTTATTTATTAATGGGTAAGTTAGTGCTTCCACCAACTGTGAATGGGGATGCTTTTTTATTTTTTTTTAAATATTGATTTATTTATTTGAAAGAGAGAAAGAGAGTGATCTTTCATCTACTAGTTCACTCTCCAGATGGCTGCCTTAGCTAGAACTAGGCCTGGGACAGCTGAAGCCAGGGTACAGGAGCTACTTCTGGGTCTCCCACATGGGTGGCAGCACTTGGGCTATCTTCTGCTACTTCCCCAGGCATTTTAGCAGGGAGCTGGATTGGAAGTGGAACAGCTAGGCCTTGAACCAGCACCCACTGGGGATGCCAGTGCTACAGGTGGCAGATTAACCTTCTCTGACACAGCACCAGCCCCATAATTCATAGCTTAAAGAAAACTTAAAGTGTGTTTCTATATTGTATTTTTGGCATTAGACAGGTACTTAGCAAGCCCTTATAAATGTATTTACATTTATACACACACACACTCAGATACATCTTCTGTATACACACTTAACCGTACTCTGGGCTTGCAAAGCTGAAAAAGAGATGGAAATGGCTGGATCAAGAGTTCTTACTAAGAAAAAATTTAAATCTTTTTACTTCAACCACATTGTATTGTGTTGGCTGGAATTTGCTATTCTAGTCCTTGACACTGGGTGAATTCTACGATGGGGAGGGCTTTGGCAGTGATTCCCCATGGTTTCTCCGGACTGTCTCTGCCTTTGTTCCCCTACAGCTGGGAGGGCGGGTGGATCCAGCAAGGGGCACTCAGAAGCAGCCACAGTGAGCTCTGTGTGTGTGACAGAGAAAACGCACAGGATTGGCCAGAAGGGTGAGGAGGCAGCCTGAGGTGGGGACCCGCCACCTGAGCCTTGGTCAGCTGGAAGTGGCTGATTTTCTACATCACTTGGGACCCTTGTGGCCTTGGCTTCTGCGCATTCGCCATCTCTCCCTCATGTAGCTGCCTTTACTATTAGGAGTTGCCCTGAGCCCTGTGCTCACAAGGAGAGGAAATCACCTGTGGCATTGCTGAGGTCGCTTGTGCCTGTTGGTGACTTCTTGCAGACACACTCCTGCCAGGGTCCCATACGGGGAGCCAGCTCCCTGCAGGCTGCTCATTTCTGAGGGCAGAAGCAGAGCTCTGCCTTGTCTTTTTAAAGAATGTGGCTTCTTTAGGCTGTCCTCTAACCCAGTCATTTAAAACAACTCTTAGTACTAAATCCATATTTTTTCAAGTAGTTTTATGGATTCTAAGTAAAACTTCAGACCTCAGTGAAGGATCCTTGACATTTACACTTGGTTAGAAAGAGAATCTCAGGACAATGGAATGGAACTAACATCCTGTTTAGAAGCAAAATATATATATTTTTTCTGTAACAGAAAGCCTTTTATTTATATATATTTTTTAAAATGTTAACTCTGTTTGATATTTATGTGACTGGAGATGATTTTGGAAAAGAAGCAAAACTTCTAGCTAAAACTTATAAAAATGCACCTTTATTTATTATTTTTTTTAAGACACGGACTGCTTCTCTATTGTAACTCTAGTTACATTGCCATCCCTGAGCCCCTGTTTGAAGTTTTACAATGTAGGTTCCAATCTAAAAAGCATAAAACAATATCTGGTTTTAACAGCTTTCCTCCCTTTGAGAACTGAAATGATTCAAACATGCATCTGCTCTCATGAGTCACTTCATTTCATGGCTACAAAGTGTTTTGTCTTTCACTCAAGTAACTTAAAGGAAATAATTCTTCAACTATATGTGTCTTGGAGGGAAAGGAAGGGTAGGAGAACAATAAAGCTGCATTTTTGGCATTTCCAAGGTGGGTGTCTGTTGACTTCTAATGGAGAGAATTTTGATGCTCTATAGACGTGGCTGCTGTATTTCAATTTTGGATCTGAGATGAGAGTTTTCCTTGGATTATCCTTTCTACAGCAAATCAAATGACTTTTCGTGGATCTCACCAAATTTTAAGCAGAGAGGATTCAAATGTAATGTTCAAAATGGAATTAATTCTAAGAGCATTCATATTGCATACTTATTTTATGAAGAATACAGTGTCTGGACATTTGCATCTATGCAAGTAGACAACCACTAATCATAAAACCAAAGCAAAGCTGTAAAGGCTAAACAAGAATAAATACTAGTAGGCTCTTAATTTAATAATTTTAAGTGTCAACTATCAAAATCCCTTCTAATAAACCAATTTACCTTCAAATTAATGTAATAAGTATAACTTACTCTAATAAAATAATGTAAGAACAATTATACTGATCAACAACTGATGCAGTAATTTGTACAAGTGACAAACTGTGGAACATAACAAGTACAATAAATGCAGGTAGCTGTGGTCATTGCTAATTTCCAGTACTCAGTGGATTGTCCTGCAGAATCACCTATGTGTGACAAAATAGGGATTTTAGTTTATAGCTGTTCCTGGAATTCTCGAAGCTGGGGATAGTGAGTCAAGTTAAATTGAGCCAGATTCTGTTGAATTCTGCCTAGCTCTTAGCCCAGGATTTGAAGATGCTTTCTGGGCCTGAGCTTTTCATCTAAAGCTCCTTTTATTGTCTGTGTGCTTTCCTGCTTCACAGCCGGCCTTACACATTCTGTTTACAACGTAGCTTGGCACCAGATCATGCTGTCAGGCTCTGAGTCCTACCTTGCTCTCCTCTATTCACGTGGACTGTTTTCTGTGAATCCATCAAAAAGTAATCACATTTGTTTTTATATCAGCGTTTCTGTTGTAAATAATGTTATTTGTATTTAAGTTATCCTAACTGCTCTCTCCTCTGAGTTGCAGATAATATGTTCATTGTTTCCGTGATCTTCTAAAAATAAGGGGAATCTATGCCTTACAAATCTGAAGTTCAAGTGCTTACCTTACTTTTCTTCCTGAATTTATTCAATTATTTGCCAAAAGGAAATAGGCAATTATTTGAGAATAATAAATATTGAGGGTGGATGTTTGACCTAACAGGATGCCAAAATCACACATTGGAGTACCTGGATTTGATTCCTGGCTCCAGCCCCCGACTGACTCTAGTCGCTTCCAAATTAGCACCCTGCGAGGCCTTGGTGGTAGCTCCAGTAATTGGGTCCCTGCCACCCACATGGGAGACCTGGATGAAGTTTCCAGCTCCCA
The DNA here is from genome assembly GCA_949820135.1 of Sylvilagus floridanus. Classification (NCBI taxonomy): domain Eukaryota; kingdom Metazoa; phylum Chordata; class Mammalia; order Lagomorpha; family Leporidae; genus Sylvilagus; species Sylvilagus floridanus. The sequence goes on from OX463236.1 coordinate 20,841,454, forward strand.
GTCCCTATCCCTGCCTGCCCCAGCACTGTGCATGACAGGTATTTGGGGAGTGAGTATGTAGATGGGTTTTCTCTCCCTCTCCCTTCCACTCCCCCCCCCCCTCTGTCTACTACCCTCCAATATCCCCTTCTCCCCTCTCACATCTCCCTCTCTCTCTCCTTCTCTTATTCCTCTCTCCCTTCTTCCCTGTCTTCTCCTTCTGTAGCTATACTATTCAAGTAGATGAAGACAAGTAAATAAACATTAAAACACAACAAATACAGAGGGTACAAAGAACATCTTTAGTAGGGAGGAACCGAAATTTCACATCATCTTTGGTTGGTGTGTCCTGAGCTGCTCTACCACTGACAATTCAAAAGAAATTCTGCTATCACATTAGGCTTGCACATACTCTTATAATTTGATTACATGCTGTTATTGATTTGCTTTCTGGCTTTATCCATAGTTACATGTGTATAATTTTCACAAGCATTATTGCCTAACCAATCTCTGGAGATAGGAAAAAAGCTTGTATGCTTGAAAGCAGAGGGGTCATAGTGTTACCAGTGCAACTGGGTTAACCTGCAAGAGCTGGATATATGAGGGTGAGTTCAGATGTCCTAGGTCTAGGTTCATGTCAGACTTTGGGATATGGAGCCACAATATAATTCATGTAAATCCAAGTATCCTGTTGAGTTGCATTCATTCATATGCCAATTCACTTTTCATAAATTCTCTTGGTTAAACAAGAAATACGCTTTGTTCATATGCCAAATTCAGTTTCCAGAAATACTCTTGGTTAAACAAAATATTGTTTTAAAGAACTCCAGGTAATAAAACTGACTTTTAAAATATTCTGTTTACCTTCTAAATGAAAAACATTTTCAGAACTGCATGGTTGTGCTTATGCAATTTAAGTAGTCAAAAAGAAAATCAAATATAGTACATGTCAGTCACATACTAATGAAACTTTAGAATGATGCAGCAACGATACAGTTTCTAGAATAAGTTTTGAACAGAAAATAGAATATTTGGGATGGTTAAAATAATTTATCTGTTTGTTATTAGTTATTTAAAAATAGGAAACAGAAGATAGTCTATCAAAAGCAGGATGTAAAAGATAATTCAAATTAATTTTGAGAAAAAAAATAACAGCAGTCCCAGTGTCCGCAGGCTAAGCAGCTAAGAGAAGAGGGGTATTTGTGGTAATGGCTGCTGATGATACTAACTATGGCTGCTATGCCTACTCTGAATTTTGCTTTTTATATAAATTTGCCAAAATATTTAGAAAAATCACTTGACATATTGATCAATTTTCAAGATGAGGCAACTGAGGTTCAGAGAAAGGTATTTTCTAAGACATAAATCAGACTTAAATCCTGTTCCAATCCCTAATATAGAATTTTTTTAAATAAGTTATTTATTTGAGAAATAGAATTACGGACAGAGGGAGAGACAGAGAGAAAGGTCTTCCATCTGCTGCTTCACTCACCAAATGGCCATAATGTCTGGAGCTGGGCTGCTCTGAAACCAGAAGCCAGGATCTTCTTCTGGGTCTCCCACTAGGGTGCAGGGGCCCAAGGACTTGGGTCATCTTCTACTGCTTTCTCAGGCCATAGCAGAGAACTGGATTGGAAGTGGAGCAGCCAGGGCACCAATCAACACCCATGTGGGATGCCAACACTGCAGGCTGAGGATTGACCTACTGCACCACAGCACTGGCCCCCCTAATATTGATTGAAAGATGAGAATTTTCTAAATACCCAAGTCAAATGTGACTTTTAAGAATGATTGTTATTGGAAACCACAGAGCTAGAACAATGTAAAAAGACATGTTTTTATATTTGATGATAAACTAATTCAACATAGTCATTCTAAATATATGTAATAATTAGAATGTTTGACTAACACCTTGCTACAGTAAGTACTCAAAGTTTGTCATTTTATATTTCATATTGATGCTAATAGAGCATTCAAGCCTAGAAAGCATGCATGATAAAGTATACAGAAATGGATTTTGCAGTATTAGCTTGTATTCGATGATTCTCAAATGTGCACAAAGGATAATGGATATTTGCTCTGTTACATTTATCCTTTATTTCCTAATGCCTAAAAATTGATAGCTAGATTATATTAACATTGTACATTAAAGATATCATTAATAATTGGTTTGTGTGTGTGGGGGGGGGATGCTAGGTTAAGTATTACCGTATGGATCCCAAATGTAAGACATTTTAAGGAACATGTTAGGCACAGTTCCCAACTTAAAGGAGATTAAAAACTAAAAGTTATTTATACTATGAGCATAATTAAATTATTAAACAAATGATACAAACAAAATTGTACATAGTGAGAGGCAGGATGGACCACTTATGGTTAAGTGATTAAGAGCAGAATAACGGAGGAGGCATTTGAAATCATTCTTAAGGAAATAGTGTTTAAAGACTATTCTTCAAGGCAGAGACAGAACATAGTGGAGAGTTGGAATACCTTTGTTGGTGCTTGATTTATATGCACAGGATGACTTGGAAGAGAAAGAATGGGCCATGCAATTCCTTTATGGCAGTCAAGTAATACCATTATCATGTGTGATTCCAGAACAGTTGGTCAAAACCATGAATGGATAGAAGAAAAACTTTACCTGAAATAGGGTATGAATCTGAGTTGAAAAAAATGGAAAATTCAAGAAGAAAATGCCCAAAGCCAGATAAATCCATTTTTAGATGTGATGTGCTTCCACTTGCAGGTCAGGCCTGTCTCAATGCTTGGTCAGCAGGTCACAGGAAATGTTCTAGATTGTAACAAGATCAAGACCTAAGTACAGCGATGTTGTTTGAAGCCAGAGTATAGGTGGGACCTCTGAGAGAGAGAGACAAGTCAGAAAACGTTCAGGATGAAGTCAGCAGCAAAGTGAGGGGAGCCGAACCAGGAACAGAGAGGACCAGCATTCACTACCATCAAGACAGCAGGAAACAACAGTGCGAGTGTTCAGATGGCCAGAACTGAGGGCTTCAAAGAGATGGGGACTGAGAGGAGGTCACTGGCTCATTGGACTTGACTGCACATAGGACACTTTCTTTCCTTGTGTTGTTCACAATTTGTAGATCACAAAACCTACTTTGCATGGGCATGCTGGGGCAGAGGTAATAAAGCATTGTTTCTAAGGAATTGATCATGGAAGAAAGAAGAGAAAAAATGCAGCAGCTACTGAATACATCTAGGTCATTGTATTTTGTTTTTAAGGTCTGGGATAGAAGGGTGTGTTTAAAAAAACAATAGAGCAATATTACATTGTATGCTAACTACAGTATTTTCTTATCTCCCTCTTTTAATATCAAGGGGTACAGTACATCCAAATCTCAAAATTAAGGCTATGTGTTTTTCTCCCTGTTTTCTTTCTCAATTAGACTTACAAGCTATCTGTAATTTTTATTGGCTATCATAGAAACTGTTCTTAGGTTTTGTTTTTAATTAATTCACCATTACTCTGTCTTCTGAGTCTTTTATTATTATTAATTACTCCCTCTATTTTCTTACTTGTATGTATTATATTTACTCAGCCTCTAGAGTTGAATACTAAGTTCATTTATTTTTTATTTCCTATTTTTTAATAAAGGCATTGAAGAATACAAATTTTTGTTCTAAGTACAAGTTTGTCATTGCCACATAACTTTTGTATGCAGTACTCTTATTGTCTTTTATTTCTAAGTGGTACTAATTGCAGTTTTGACCTGAAGAGTTATTGTCTAATTGCTAAGTGATTGCATTTTATGTTTATTACCCTGATTTATTTCTATTCTCACTAGAAGCTGTCATCAGAAACCGTAGCCTAGCAAGGCTTGTTAAAATTTTTAATGTATTAAGAATTTCCTTATGAGCCATTTTAACACATTTTCATTCTGGAAGTTATTTATCATTTTTCTAAGAGTTTTTCTTGTTTTCACTGTTGCTCATAAAATTACATGCAGTTTATGTTGTCTTTGAGACTTGTGGATTTGAATCCAGATTATTGTATTCTTTGATTTATATTATAGAGGGTACTTCAAAAATATCGTGGAGACTGGAAATAAAGATATGCTAATTTAGGTGTCAAACATTTTAAAATGCATATTTGTATATCCTTTTAAATTCTTTTTCATAGTGGAATACAGTTTTATAATTAGTCTACTCACACTGTAGATTTCTCACATGCTTCAGCAGTTGTAAATAGCCTTTTATGTTTTGCTTTCTTAAATTTACTCAGATTTTCAGTAGATTGCAGCACTGATTAGGGAAATTTCAGTAAAGTAATTTTTAAATGTTATGTTTTCTTGTGATTGCATCTCTGAAAAAGGTTTTTCCCCCTATTACTCAAATGTGAAAGGAAATTTGGCAGGTTATTAATTATGTGATTATATGGATTACATTTAAAATAGTATGCTTTTTATTTTGTGTTAGTACTGTGACAGAATCATTTGAGACTGTCTTTCCTAAAAGAAAAAAAAAACTCTTTAAAAAGTTATTTTTAAAGAAGTGAGACAAAGAGATGGTGACACAGACAGACAGATCTTCTACCTACTAATTTACTTAACAACTGCCTGAGCTGGGCCAGACCAAAACCAGGAGCTTGGAACCCATCTGGGTCTCCCAGGGACCCAATTACTTGATCCTACCAAGGACTACATTAGCAGGGGGCCAGGAGCAGCAGTAGAGCCTGGACTTAAACCCAGGCATTCAGACATGGACTTCAGGCATCCCAAGAGGATTCTTAACTAAAGCTCCAAGCACCTAAAATTTTGCTTTGTTTTGCTAAGGAATCTATGTTTTTTGTTTAAATCTTACATGAATTTTATAGGATTTTCATTAACTTGTAAACTTACACTCACACACACACACACACACACACACACAAATGTTTTGCCAGTCTTCTAATTGATTTTCTATTTGCATAGATTTTTTTTCAGAAAAGAATTATTTTTCCCTTTTACCTTTGATATTATTTCCCAAAACAAAAATTTTGTTTTTACTTCAGAAATGTATGTCATAGTTTTCTCAATAGTCTTTGTCTTTTCAGGCACATTTTACATTTGTATTATTTCTCAATGGTTTAAGAAACTATAAATTGGTCTGTTATAAGCGTTTAATGTTAAGTACTCAGAACATTTTGGGCACGTGATATAAGGATATCTCAAAAGGTTCATAGGAACATGGAATTAAAGTTAAGTTAATTTTGGTACAAAAACCAATTGAAATCCGTGCCATTTTTTTATAATATCCATTTCTATTAACTTTTTGAAGACTCAGAATATTAATGGATGTCAACAATTTTGTTTTTGCACCAAAATAAGCTTAGTTTTTAATTCTATTTCCATGAACTTTTTGAAGTATCCTTGGATACCCTCCATAAATGATAGACATTGTTTTATTTTTTAAAACCTTTTTTAGATATCTACTTCTTGTGACTTTCTATGGATTGAGTTCAGTCAATATTGAGTCATATGGAGTAATATTGAAATGGAGAAGTGTTTTTTACTCAGCAAAGTATTCATGGGGCAGCATTGTGGCACAGTGGGTCAAGTTGTCGCCTGTGACACCAGCATCCCATATGAGCACTGGTTTGTGTCCCAGGTGCTCCACTTACAGCCCAGCTCCCTGCGGAGGCCTAGGAAAGCAAGCCCCTGCCACCCAGGTGGTTCCTGGTTGACCCATGGCAGTTGTGGCGTTCTGGGGGAAAGAACCAACTAATGGAAGATTCTCTCTCTCCCTCTCTGTTTTTCTCTGTAGCTTTGAATTTCAAATAAATAAATCTTTAAAAAATTATTATGTCTTTCAAAATATCACAGAATGCCTTATATGAGCTCACTTCTTCATACATTAATAAATTAATATAAGAAGAATAAGAAATATGCATAACTAAATTTAATCTCCTGAAAGTTTAGAAAATTGGTATTGGAGTGTGTTAATCATGTGCTGATTTTCACATTATCAATGACTACTTTCTCTTAGAAATGAGAAAACCATTTAATTGAATTTAGCTACCATAAAACATTGGTACTATGTATTTAATGGAGTTACTCATTTATGACACTTATGTTATAAATAAGATATTGTTGACTAATAAGTTCAAGCATGAATATTATGAACCTTTTTGATAATATTCAGAAAGCTACTGTATACTAAATTATTCTGAGACTTTAATATATTCATTTCATAGAAGTTAAAATAGTCACTTTATAGTAAACATTCAGATGAATTAATCCTATAGGAAAAAATTTTGGTAGAAATTGAAATTCTATTCATAATATTGAATGTAGTAACATCATAATTAAATGGCTTATTAAAATGATCACTGAAATATTCAAATTAGAATTAACATTAATTTACAGTTAAGAGAAATATTCTGCTTCACTGTTGTGACAAATGCTACTCCCTCTGGACATTTGCATACGAACTGTGTTGAGATAAAGCTGTATCCTAGGGTTGCTGCTTCTACATTCTCTAAAATATGTCAAATCTGACTTCCTGCATTCTGCCCCTAAACATCCCATTCCATAACACTGAGCTCAACAATCACACAAAATGCCATCATTCTCAAATTCAGAGACAAGGGCTGAAGGAACTCTCGTGTGTGTGTTTTCTGCATGGAACTGGAATGAAACACAGGCATGTGGTAATGAACAGGAATCAACATGAGGGCTGAGATTGTGGGAAGGTCAAAACCCAAAGAGCAGATTTTGGTGGAATCCAGAGACAGTGGCTTTGGTTTACTTCTGCTGATGTAGCTTTTAGAAGACCAGCTGTATTTAGTTGTAGATACAGAGTGGATACCTTCTTTTCAATGATACATCTCAGTTTTACATCTAGGGATATGTAGAGAGTTTGCCTGACTTACATTTTCTGTTCACCAAGCCCTTTCACAAATCTTAACTTGTTGGATCTTACATTTTCCCTGTGTGATACGTGTCAGTGTTCTCAGCCTCCTTAAAATTAACTGTGGATATAATTAGCTAGAAACAACCACACAGACTGAGAAAACAGTAAGTATACTATCGCTTTCTGTCTACTGCCTGATGTTATTTAAATAAAACAATAAATAGAAGTTATAAATTTGTAGCCATTGACATGTTTATCACACATTGTACTTGTCAATTAATTTATCTATTTTGAGCATAAAGTCCCTCCTGAATTCTAGGTCTTAATATAGGTGATGGAAGTGGATAAAAATATCTGATGACTAGGATGAATGTTTTCTCAGTCTGGAGGAGAAATAAGCACTTAAGCATATCATTACAACAAAATGCTGAAGAGGTGTAACAAAAGTATGTACTGAAGGCTGTTGAAATACAGGGGAGCAACATACATACCCGTCTGGGTGCTATAGATCAGTGAAGACTTCACAGAGAAGATAACTTCTATCATGAATGTAACCAGGGACTCTAAATTTTCAAATTCTGTCCTTAGGGAATTTGAGTGTATTTGAACATCGCCAGCCATTTCCTCAATCCTCAAATTAACTATCTCTGATTTCTAAGACCCAGCTGGCCATTCTTCTTCAGTTATTCCTGAGTGCACTCTTTACACTTTACACTTTCCAGAGCTCCATTTGTATGACTTTCCCTTTTTCCTTTCCATCATTTCTATGGCCAAGAATTTCCTCATAAATATTCATGGCCACAGTTGCCTTGCATATGACTCCGTCTCTGTCGTCTTTACCTCCAGGCAGTGCTGACTCATAAACTTATGAACTAAGTCATGATGTACCTTTCAAACAGCCATTCCCTCTTATGCCCCTTTTCAGTGAAGGACATCACAACTTACTCGCTTGTTCTTTCGTTCTTTCATCCATTCAACAAGTATTTATTGAGGCCTATTAGGTCTTAGTCATGTGGGGGGGGGGGGCAATTAGCCCTGGCATCTACTTCTGTGAAGAGAACAAACATGAAGTTAATACTTAACTGAGTATAGTTCACTAATTATATGTGTCAGAATCACTCGAGGAAGGAATAAGTTTTCTCTTTAAAATGCCAGATTAGGATCCCTTCCCAGATCTATTGAGTTGTAATGTCCAAGAATCAGGAAATTGTATTTTAAGTAAACTTCTAAAGTGACCCTTAGGAACATTAACTAAAATTTAAAAATCACTTATTTCAATAAAAATAAGAGCAAACCTTAAGGTGTTGTACTATGTGAATTAATGGTATAACTAGTATTCAAACAGTACTTTACACTTTGTGTTTCTGCGTGGGTGCAAACTAAAATCTTTACTTAACATATACTAAATTGATTTTCTGTTTATAAAGATAACTGAAAATGAATCTTGATGTGAATGGGATGGGAGAGGGAGTGGGAGATGGGAGGGTTGTGGGTGGCAGGGAAGTTATGGGGGGAAAAAGCCACTGTAATCCAAAATCTATACTTTGCAAATTTAGATTTATTAAATAAAAGTTAAAAAAATAGCAAACAAATTTATAATTACATATGGAAAGTGCCATGGAAGAACATAATAAGGACTAAGGAGAATTGATACCTAATGGTTCCATTATCACCTGGGGGTTAGGGCCAACATCATACCCAGGCTTCTAGCTGGATGACTGATGTCAGACACAAGAGGTAGGAATAAATGACATGATAGGCATGAATGGAAAATGAACTATCTGGGTGCCACCTTTCGCTTCTTTGCCCCTTAATGCTTAACTGTTATCTTTCACACATCTCAGATCAATCCCATCTTCTTTACCACCTCGCTGACATAGTTTCAGGCCCTTGTCTTTGTAGTTATGGTTGAATCCCCCTACTTTGACTCCTTGCTGATATGTCGCCTTCCACTCTGTTTTATCACCATAGGGATTTCTCTACAATTATAGAAAAATATTAGCACATCATATATTTACTTAAAACAACTTGGTACCACAGCCTGCATGGCTTAAACAACAAAGATGTTGGTGGGGTTAATTTTTTTTTCAGTTTCTTAAATTATTTTGATTTTTAACTGTTTTTTAACACATTCAGTATGATTTGTTGACACAGTTCTAAGAGCATAATGATATTTCCTTCCTCTTTCCCACCTTCCTCCCTTCACCCCCCTTCCTCTCCCTTTCTTTTTGTGTTTTTTTTTTCAGATAACATACTTTAAATTTACAGTATAGTACAAAGGCTTAATACTTTACCAATTAAAAATAACAAATAGCCAAAAAAAAAGACCTTAATTTGGTGGGGTGATAGACAATGGCTATAAACAATAATTGAATGAAAAAAATCACTGTTATACCCAATTTTTAAAAAGATTTATTTTTATTTATTTGAAAGACAGAGTTACAGAGATGTAGAGACAGAGAAAGAGGTCTTCCATCCTCTGGTTCATTCCCCAGATGGCCTCAATGGCCAGAGCTGTGCCCGTTCCGAAGCTAGGAATTGAACCGGCGCCCCTCTGGGATCCGGTGCTTTGGGCCAGGGCTTTAACCGCTGCACCACAGCGCCAGCCCCACTCAGTAAATTTTAAAGTAATCACAGATCATTAAAACTATAGAAGTATAAGACAAAGTCTTACAAAACTATTTTTGCAGCAATACTGATACACATAGACATTTCTTTTTTCTTTTTTTTTTTTTTAATTTTGGTTCCCACACATAAGGGAAAACATATGGTATTTGTCTTTCTGTGTCTAACTTATTTCACTTGATATAATGTACTCATTGTGTCTGTGTGTGTGTATATATGCCACATTTTCTTTCTTCATTCATCTGATGATGGACGCCTTGGTTGATTCTAAATTTTGGCTACTGTGAACAGTGCTGCTATAAACATGGCAGTGCAGGTATCCTTTTTACACATTATTTTCATGTCTATACCCAGTATGGGGATTGCTAGATCATATGCAAGTCTATTTCTAGTTTTTAAAGAAATCTCTGCACTGTTTTCTACAGTGGCTGTGCCAATTTACATTCTCACCAACAGTGGATGTGTGTTCCCTTTTGTCTATATCCTTGCCAGCATTGGTTAATATTTCTGTTTTAGATGTTAACCATTGTGACAGGGTGAGGTGATATCTCATTGTGGTTTTGATTTTCATTTCCCTGATGGCTGGTGATATTGAGCAGTTTGTATTTCTTCTTTTGAGAACTGTCTATTGAGTCCTTTGCCCATTTCTTTATTGGATTAGTTTTGTTGTTGAGTTTTAGTTGCTGATGTATTCAGGATATCAATCCTACTCGGATAAATAGTTTGTACATATTTTTTTCTCAATGTGTTGGATGTCTCTACACTCTGTTGGTCATTTCCTTTGCTGTGCAAAAACATCTGAGTTTGATACTGTCCCATTTATTTATTTGAAAAGCAGAGTTACAGAGAGATGAGAGAGGGGAGAGAGACAGATTGATTTTCCATCCTCTGATTCACTTTCCAAATTGCCTCAATTTCCAGGGCTGGGCCAGGAGAGTCAGGAGTGTCTCCCAGGTCTGCCACAAGGGTGCAGGAATCCAGGAACCTGAGCCATATTCTGTAGAATTCCCAGGTGAATTAGCAGGGAGCTGGATCAGAAATGGAGTCGCCAGGACTCAAACTAGCTCTCATATGGGATGCAGGTGTTCTGCTGGCCATGGCTTAACCTGCTGTGCCACAGTGCTGGCCCCAACTGCTTTGTATCTTTATGGATTTCCTGTCTGGATAATATGTACATTGATGAGAATTGTCAATGTATTGGAGTCTTTCTCTCCCTTTAGGTCTAATAGTATTTGCTGTATATATCTGGGTGGTCTTGTGGTGAGTGTGTACATAAATATATATATTTATATGATTTTTAGGTCGTTTTGCTGAATTATAACTTTTATCAAAATACAATGTCCTTGTTTATCTCTTTTTACAGGTTTTTCTTAAAGTCTATTTTTCTAATAAGAGCCTAGCTATTGCTGCTTTTTTTTTGTTTCCATTTGCCTGGTGTAACTTTTTCTAGTCCTGAACTTTCAATCTATGTATCTTTGTGAAGTGAATTTCTTTTAGGAAGCATGTAGTAGGGTTATTGTTTTTTTGTTTGTTTTTTTATTCATTCAGTCAACTTAAAGGACTTTTGGTTGAGGAATTTAACCCATTTATATTCAAGTTTAGTATTGATAGGTAAGAACTAAGACCTGTCATTTTGTTGATTGGATAATAGTTCTACCTCCTCTGTTAGTGAATTTGGTGGTGTCAGGTGTTTTCATGATGTTTACTTCTAATGCAGGACTCCTTCAGAATTTTTGTAAGGCTGGTCTGGTGGTGATGAATTCCAGATAATTTTTGTTTGTCTAGAAAACACTTTGTTTCTCCTTCACTTTCAATGGCTAGCATTGCTGGATGTAATATTCTTGGTTGAATAGGTGTTTTTAGGTTTGTTGTTGTTAAGACTTTAAATGTATCATCCCACTCTCTTCTGGCCTGTAGTGTTTCCACTGAGAAGACTGACTTTAATGTAATTGTTTAATTGTTTTTCCTTTATATTATCTTGACACTTATATCTTACTATTTTTAGGATTCTCTCCTTGTCTTTAACTTTTGACAGTGTGGTTACAATTTGCACTGAAGAAGACCTTTTTTTGGTTGAGTCCACTTGAAGCTCTTTGATTTTCTTGTATCTGGATATCCATCCACAGAGAGCTTGGTATCAGTCTCCCTGGTGACTGAAATCGCCAGGACCTTCTTCTTGGTATGGAGACAGATAAAAGTGGCTGCCTCCTTGTCCTACTGGGAAGCCTGAGTGATGCCAGGACTTGTGGTACAATAGCTGTGGCTCTAGGACCCTTTGACGCAGATGAATCTCTTCTTAGATCCTGCTAGGAGAGTCCAGCTGGTGCTGTGGCTTATAACACCAACAGCCCTAGTTCTGGGACTAGGGGATGTGATCGGATCCTTCTCCAATCCTACAGGGTAACATCAAGGTTGACAGGAGGCTTGGTTATGGAGGGTATGAGTCCAGACAGGTAGAATGCAGTTATTCTCCATGTCCACTGTGTAGATACAATGGCACTGAGAATTTAGAACTAATTGTTACAGTCCTGATGTTATAGGACATAATGGAGTCTCCACCCTGTTCTCCCAGAATATGAGCACATTTTTTTTTTTAATGGGCCGCTTTTGGTTGTAGCTCCCAGGAGCTAAGGTTAATCCCCCTGGCTCAGGTAGAGTGCATGAGTGTAGCTCTGGGGTTAATGCCCCAAAACTCCCACCGTCGCAGGCTGCAGGGGATCTGTCCTTTGCCCTTCATGTTGCCCTGACACTGATTCTGGTAGAAGCAGAACAGAGGTGCACTGCATGACTTTTCACTGCCAAGTATGGTTGTTTAGGGGAATGGGGGAAGGGAGAAAAGCAGTGCAGCTTCCCTGCTCCAAGCTTGGCAGTTGCTCAGACCCCAGGCAGCTCCCCAGGCTGTGGGTGACTCTGGAATTCCCTCTCAGCTAAAACTTTGAGCAGCAGGGTGTGTGGTGATGTCTTTCTACGTTGACATAGTAAGAAGGCAGCTCATAGCTTGCATCTTGCTGCCCCTGGTGTTGGCTGCAGTGGTGTCTATGTCTTCTCTTGTCCCATGAGGTCTTTCTTATTTTTTCACTTGTTTGCCAAAAATTTCCATCAGTCAGACCCCTGGGAACGTCCTTGCTTTGTTCTTTTCCTATCCCAGAGCTGCTGTAGTTAGTGTGGCTGTACCCTATTCAGCCATCTGGAGTCTGCAGGTGATATTTTTCTGAGGCCATTCCTGAGAACTTGCAAAGGTCTGTTCTCTCCCTGTGTTCTCTCCCTGTGATGTCCCCTCTACACATGCCTGCGACCTATCCCTACGTCACCAGTCATATCAGATGATGGCTCACTGTAGTGACCTAATGTTACCTTCATTCCATCTTTGAAGACCCTATATCCTAATACAGTCATATTCTGAGAGATAAAACCTCAACATAAATTCTTTGTGAACACAATTCAGTGAATATAGATCCCTTCAGCACTGCTGTGGTAATGGTGGCTAGAGTGTTGTGATCCCACATGGCTCCTAGATACAAGAATCTTCCTGTTATGCGCTTGTGTGCCTGAAAATCTGTGTCTACCAAAATTTGGATGACCCTTGAAGAAGCAACTGATAGAATCCTTACTTTTCTTTCCATGTCCCCTGCCATTCCTCAGATCCCTTTTGTCATTGTCTTCTATCTGGAATTTGGCAACAGCCTCAAAGTAATTGAACTTTATTTACTCTTGAAGTCTTCTACTCTTTCTTCTATGTGACATCCAGAAATTCTGAAACATGACTCAACATCCATGTCCTCATTATAACACTTTCAAAGATCACCAACTAAAAAATGATCCCCAACTACCTTTAACATTACATCCAGATTGCTCTTAATGACTTATAAGGCTCTTCATGGTCTACTGTCTACTCATTTTCTAGCCTATTTCTAGCTACTCCACCAATTGCTTTTAATTTGCACTTCTGTATTTTTTTCAATTGAAAGGCAAAAACAGAGAAAAGTAGTGCATGCACGGATTTACTCCCCAAATACTTGAAACAGGCAGGGCTGTGCTCTGCTGAAACTGGGAGCCAACAACTCTTATTTGTGTCTACCATGAAGTTGTCAGGGACCCAACTACTTGTACCATTATCTTCTGCTTCCCTGGGTGCACATTAGCAGGGGTCCTGAATCCAGAGTGGAACCAGAGCTTCAACTCAAACACTTCAGTATGAAATTCATGTATCGCAATGGGCATTTTAATTGCTAGATAAAATACCTGCTGGTATTCTCCCTCCCCCCTTTTTAATGTTTTATTTTGGGACCAGAATTGTGGCACAGCAGGTTACATCACCACTTGTGACACCAACATCCTTTTACAGAGTGCCAGTTTGAGCCCAGCTGCTCTGCTTCCAAATAAACTTCATGATAATGCACCCTGGAAGGCAACAGGTGATGGCCCAAGTGCTTGGGCCCCTGCCACCCACTTGGCTCAACTCTGGTTATTATAGCTATCTGGGGAATGAGCCAACAGATTTCTCTCTCACTCTCCCTCTCTGTCTTTCAAATAAGTATATAATATTTTAAAATTAAAATAAGCATAAGTGTTTATATGTCTGGAGTATAATATAATGTTTTGACCTATGTACACATTAAAGAAATGTTAAATCAAGCTAGTTTAAACAGACCCATCTCTTTACCAGCATATCTTTCTTTTGTAGTGAGCATTAAAACCATTTCACCATCTGTTGTTGGTGTTTCAGTCAGTGATTGGCTACAAATATGATGGTGATCTCATAATAGTTTAATGTTGCTGAAAAAATCTTATAGCCTAGTATTTTTACCATCACCTTTGCTAAGTTTAGATATGCTTAGATCCATGAAAACGTTTATGTTACAATTGTCCACAATACTCAATGCAGTGCAATACTATAGAGATTTGTAGACATGGAGCTATATCACATAACCAAGGTGTGTAGTAGGCTGTTCTATCTAGGTTTGTGTAAATACACTGTATGATCTTTGAGCAATGACAAAATCACCTAATACTGTGTTTCTCAGAATTTATCCCTGTTGTTGAATGACATGTGCTTCTGCACAATACTTTGCTATTAACTGTGGTTAAGAAATAAAATTTATTTCAGTCTAACTGAAATTTCAAACTCCATAATCAACATCTTCCCTTTTTTCATACCTCCGCCTCTCCCTCAGCCTCTGATAATTGCTTTTCTACTTTAACTTCCTTTATTTTCTCTACTTTATTATGACTTCTTTCACCTATGTCTTAGCATTTGTTTTTCTTTTTACCTGCTGTACTTTTTCTTTGAAAGGCAGAAAGACCGACAACGAGAATCCCCATTCAATGGTTCACTCCCCTAGATGCCTGAGACAGCCAGGGATGGGCCAGGCCAAAGCAGAGAGCCAGGAACTCAATCTAGGGTTTCCATGTGGTGGCAGACACCAGCCACTTCAGGCTCTACCACTTGCCTCCTGGAGTCTGCAGTATCAGGAAGGTGAATCAGAGTGGGTCTAGGACTCAAGCCCAGGCCCTCCAATATGAGATGAGGTATTCCAAGTGGTATCTCGGTGTCCTCATCAAATGCCACTCCTCATTCTGGTGTACTCTTGAGATCTTCCATGTTCTGTCTGCTGTACATCTTGCAGATTGCTGTTCATACATCCATGAGCCCTGGTATTGGTAGCCCTGTGGGGTCTCCTGCTAACTGCAGTATTCCTCATCTTCTCTAGGAAAGTCTCATACTAAGCTGTGACTGGTTTTGATTATCTCTCTAACCACACTATATCTATAGGGCACTATCTTATACTCCTTAATACACTGTCTGTACTGGCCTCTGTTGAATTTCCACACTAAACCTTGTGCATTTAATAGAATGGGCATGCAATATATTTATTTGTATAGCAATAAAGGACTGAATATTAAAAATGCCTGAAAGCATCTATTCAAATAATCTCCATATGTTTTGTAAAAAGGAGTTTTATTAAGATAGCTCATGACATAAAATTCTCCCTTTAAAAGTATACAATTCATGGGCTGACATTATGGCACAATGGCTTCGGTTGCCATGTGCAATGCCAAAATCCCAAATTGGAGCAGCAGTTCGAGTTTTTAAAAAATGTTATGTTTTAATAATTTGGTAACTAAACTATTTTCCTTAGTTTTAGAATGTCTTTTTAAAATAGCATAAGTGTTTAAATTTTAAGTGTTATATAAATTTGAATGTAACATAAAACTAAGACTTTAATCTAGGGATCATCTGAACTATATTAGATTTTAAAGGACCCTGAATCTACACTTTGAAGAAGAGAAAAGCTATCTCATTTGTGGTTATTTAAAGCTGAATATGATATAAAGGAAATGCATGGCTATTTTTTTTTTTTGACAGGCAGAGTTAGACAGTGAGAGAGAGAAAGAAAGGTCTTCCTTCCGTTGGTTCAACCCCCAAATGGCTGCCACGGCTGGTGCACTGCACTGATCCGAAGCCTGGAACCAGGCTCTTCCTCCTAGTCTCCTATGCAGGCGCAGGGCCCAAGCACTTCAGCCATCTTCTGCTGCCTTCATGGGTCACAGCAGAGAACTGGGCTGGAAGAGGAGCAACTGGGACAGAATCCAGTGCCCCAACCGGGACTGGAACCTGGGGTGCTGGTGCCACAGGCAGAGGATTAACCTAGTGAGTCGCAATGCCAGCCTGCATAGCTATCAATATATATTTATACATGTACATATAAAATTTTTGTATTATCAAATTAACGGCAACTTTACTTGTTCATGCATGAATTATATATGAACTATGGCAGTTTGTTTTTAAATTTTGATTCAATTTTCTTATATTTTTGGATCAAATAGAACACCTTTTAAAAACATATATTTGAGAGGAAGATAGAATATGTTCCCTTCCATTGACTGACTCCCCATATGCCTGGGCTAGCTGGTGCTGGTCTAGGTTGAAGGTGGAAGTCAGGAACTCAAGCCAGCTCTTCCATGTGGGTTTCAGAAATCCAGTTTCTTAAGCTATCACTACTGCTTTCCAACTCTGTTAGCAGGAAGCTGAGCCTGCAGCTGGAGGTAGGCATTAAACCCAGACCCTTCTCTATCAGATGTGGACACATTAACTTGATGCTAGGACAAATGCCTGCCCTGAAGTGTGCCACATTTTGACACCTTAAATACGCAGGCAGATCAAGTACACTTGCTAATCCTATTGATTATATGGCATTTAATGAGTAGAGATTTTGAAAAAAATCTCCAATGTTACTAGAAATGTTTGCATATGCCATCTTCTATTACATAAGTTAGATTAGGAGTCGAGTTTTGAATATTGAAATGTCCAGCTATTACTATTGCTGTGTTTGTTTTTATGGAAAGATGAAAAGAGTTGAATATGGAATGATTAGGTATCAGTTATACCTCATATATATTAAATTAATGAAGATGCCACTTAATAACTGGGGAAAGTGTTATAATGGAGGCATTGAGTGAGAAGTTTGTAGTGAATACTAGAAATTACTAATTAAGATAGTTTTTAATTATAAATTCTTGTCATCCCTTCTTTGGGAGTTATTAAAACTATCCAGAGAAAAATCTATAAAAATGATGTTTTCTTTAACGAGGCCATACCACATTATTCCTTGGACTGTTAACAAAGATTAAAGGTTAAAAAGAAATGAAAGAAGACCCAGAAACTTCTGGTTTTGTGGATATTGGTGAGTTTGTCTGCAGCAATCACAGGATATGACGGCAGAAGCCAGCTGATGACTGACATTTCTGAAATGCACTGGACTGAAACCTACTGAATGGGTCACTGCCAGTGAAAAGTCGAGACGAGACTGAGCAGTTGTTTGGCCCTAGGAAGGTCTTTGTATGTGGTGATCATCCATTTGTTAGACTACATATTTCAGATAGGGAACATCCTAATGTCAGGATAATGCCAAGGGTGAGAAAGACAGATATTAAAATTACACAGATAAGACTTTTCTATGCTCCTCATGAAAGATGGGATACTTTGTAAAGAGCAAAACAGCAGGGCTGAGTGATCTTGGCTATGCTTGGTAACAGTTGAGAAAATTAGTTTAATTTGGTTTCAAGTACTATTATTTTCAATCATTTAGCAACTCTATAGAATAATTTATTAGTCTCAAATATTAACATACTTATAGCATCCTCATTCAAGCACTTGTATCATGTGTTGTTTGTTCTTCCTCTGGGTGAATATTGGCTCTTTCCAGACTAATAAAAACATCTATCTATAATACACTTATCCATAAGCAGAGCCCTTGATAAAAATGGAGTCATATGTATTTATCATGTTGATTGAAATATACTTAACCTCCACTGTATTAAAATACCATATGTATTTTAAATACATTATTTTTGACTTACAGTTCAACTATTAAAATACTGTGATATTTCCCATCAAACTGATAATATTATGTTTCATTTATGAAAGCATTTTCTCCATTGGTCCAAAATACAAAAACCTTGCCAAGGCACCTGATTCTGTCCTGGTTGCTCCTCTTCCAGTCCAGCTCCCTGCTGTGGCCCGGGAAGGCAGTGGAGGATGGCTCAAGTCCTTGGGTCCTGCACCCACATGGGAGACCAGGAGGAAGCACCTGGCTCCTGGCTTTGGATTGGCAGTGCCAGCAATAGTGGCCATTTGGGGGGTGAACCAATGGAAGTAAGACCTTTCTCTCTGTCTCTCTCTCTCTCTCTCTCTCTCTCTCTCTCTCTCTCTCTCACTAACTCTATCTGTCAAAAAAGAAAAAAAAAAAACTTGTCAAGAAACATTTCCTATTTAGTTCATAATGATAAGTATTCATCCTGCATAAGGAACTTAATCAAAATGGGTGCATTTATTTGCTAATGCTCTTATTTCCTTCTAGAAAGTAAACTGTATTGAGAATTAAAGCAGCAGACTTCAGGTTAGAGAGGCTGACCTCTAGGATTTCTAACCAATCTTAACATTTTTGGTGCATTTTTCCCCCTGACCTGCATTATAAATCTATAGAAGCCCCAAAGAAAATGTGATTTTGGTTTTAGAGTAATTATCTTTGAAACATCATCTTAAAGTATTTTATTATCTTATGAGTCCATTAGTACACAAAATCAATACTTTAGCCACTGAATTCAGGAGCGATTCATTTTTTTCTCAGTATTTTTGATGGAAGCCACTGTTGCTTCTGATTTACTTTTTTTTCTTACTACATTCCTTTAATCTTTTTAAGTATTAAAACCTAATATAAAATTAGTAGGGATATGATAGATTACTGTCCCTTTGTGGTGAGCAGACAGGACAGATCCAGTGGTCTTGAATACATGTGTAACATAGGAAGTAGCATTCATTTTCTCAGGAAAGGGAGTTTGAAATTAAACTCCTACAAATTCTCTATTCGACTTTGGGAAGGTCTGGTGGCCTCTGCAAGTATTAAACTCAGGATCTACTCTTCTCTGCCCTCAAAAATTCAAGGAAAGGAAGCATCTTCAAGTAGCTGCTCCTGTGAATTATCTTAGTCACCTGAGTGCCAAGGGAGAGACACCCCTCACAGTGACAAATACTGCTGACACTCCACATGTCTGGTCATTTTTGAGGCATGGAGTTGCTATCACTGAGTGTGGCTTTTCAGTAAATTACTACACTCATGGTGGCCTTCTAGTGGTAAGCTTAATGTGAGTTGCATTAATTTTCTATTGCTGCATAACAGTTCACTTCAAAATTTAGCAGCTTAAAACACTAAACATTTATCTCCCATACTTGTGAGAAAGAATCAGCTTTAAGCATTGTTCCAGTTCAGCATCTTCTATGAGATTGTGGTAAGGATGTCTGTTCAAGCTGTAGGCATCCATAGACTTGGCTGGAGCCTCATGACTCTTTCTTGGTGACTCCCTCATATGTATGGCCTGTTGGTGCTGGTTGACAGTGGGAGACTTCTGTTCCTTGCCACAGAGATGCCTCAGTGTGTGCTTGGCATGATATGTTCATAGGATTGAGTGGTCTGAGGTAAAGGAAGGCAGACTCTAAAATGTCTTTTTTTCTACTGATTTTATTAATAAAAAAGAAGCAGTTTCATGTATTTCATAGGTACAGTTCTAAGAAGATAACCGTACTCACCTCCTCTCCCTTTCTTAATCTCCCTCCCTCCCTTCCTTCTCTCTCTCTCTCTTTTTTTTTTTTTAATTTTTGCAAGGACATGCATTAAGTTCACTCTCTAATCATGGCTTTATAAACTGACCTTGCACATCATACACTATCACTTCTATTATTTGCAAAGATCAGCTGCATTCAAAATGGGAGAGGACCCTGTCCATAGTGCCTGGATCCCAGGAGGGGAAGTTTTCGGGCTGACTTCACAGGGAATAGTTACCCTTCACTTGGACAGTTGAGAAAGCTGGTGATGGGAAAGCTTGTGTTCCTTCATTGCCCATGTCTGTGCTGCTTTAAGCAACCTTCTCTTTCTAAATCAGTACTTTCATGTCAGGCCCTTATTCCTCAGGGCTCTGCCCTCTGGCTCTTCCCATCTTTTAGTCCTCATGAAACCAACCAGTGTTCATTGAGGGCAAATTCCATGTCAGTTACTGTTTGTTCACACTATAAACAAATCACTTCCCTCATAGAGCTTTCCTTTCTTCAGAGTAGCTGCTTTCTGTCCTAAGTGGTCTCTTGTCATCCGTATTGTCCATTTTTGCCCTATTAACATTCTGCTTAGATTACTGTATATGTAATGGGGTAAACAAATTCAAGGTAGGAGATCAGTGGTTGGCACTATCCCCTTCAGGAAACATTTCTATTTCAAAGGAGATTTAACCTGAAAGCATAAAGCGGGACTTTATGAACCTGAGAAAGTGCTCAACACAGTAGGGAGGCTCCCTCTTTTGCAGTAATGTCACTGCTTTAAATCAACTGCAGGATTTTCGTTGAATGGAAAATATCACTGTCAAGTTATATTATTTAGCATGATAGTCTTCACAGCGTGGGTATACAGAATAAGAAGAAAAGCACACGTTGAGCCTAAGCAAGGGTAAAACACACAAAGTTATTTCCATGAACCCATGAAGAAAGAAATGAATTTTTTGCCAGTATTTTCCCAAATTGATGCAATGTGATTTGAATGTCCCCAAATATGGCTGAAAGTCATGGATTTCCTTTTACATACGTAATTGTTTGGGCCAAGAAATCTTTCCCCACATGTCAGATTGGTCAACAATAAGAAGGCAAATGGAAACTAATGACACTCAAGTTGGTGATGAGAATGATTTATTGGACCCAATCACTTAACACTTTCGTAGAGTCAATATAGGGGAAAGAAAATGGGCTTTTATTATGGTAAACTGTACTTGTCCTGTCAGCATTCAGTGATTTATTACAAACCTGTGGCTAGGATTAAGATATTATAAATGGGAGAAAATGGAAAGCTCATTAATTTTTTATACCCACAGGTGGAAGACATGCAGTGGGCTGACAGAGAACACACTCGCCCGGCATCTGTCTGCAGCCTTCCATGTAAACCTGGGGAAAGGAAGAAGACGGTGAAAGGGGTCCCCTGCTGCTGGCACTGTGAGCGCTGTGAAGGCTACAACTACCAGGTGGATGACCTCTCCTGTGAACTCTGCCCCTTGGACCAGAGACCCAACATCAACCGCACGGGCTGCCAGCGTATCCCCATCATCAAACTCGAGTGGCATTCTCCCTGGGCAGTGGTGCCTGTGTTTGTGGCAATACTGGGCATCATCGCCACCACCTTCGTGATTGTGACCTTTGTCCGCTACAATGACACACCCATCGTGAGGGCGTCAGGACGTGAACTTAGTTATGTGCTCCTAACGGGGATTTTTCTCTGTTACTCAATCACCTTTTTAATGATTGCGGCACCAGATACAATCATATGCTCCTTCCGACGGATCTTCCTAGGACTCGGCATGTGTTTCAGCTATGCAGCCCTTCTGACCAAAACGAACCGCATCCACCGAATATTTGAGCAAGGGAAGAAATCGGTCACTGCACCCAAGTTCATCAGTCCAGCGTCTCAGCTGGTGATCACCTTCAGTCTCATCTCCGTGCAGCTGCTTGGGGTGTTTGTCTGGTTTGTTGTGGATCCCCCACACATCATCATTGACTATGGAGAGCAGCGGACTCTAGACCCAGAGAAGGCCAGGGGAGTGCTCAAGTGTGACATTTCTGATCTCTCGCTCATTTGTTCACTTGGATATAGTATCCTCTTGATGGTCACTTGTACTGTTTATGCCATTAAAACAAGAGGTGTTCCAGAGACTTTCAACGAAGCCAAACCCATTGGATTTACCATGTATACCACCTGCATCATTTGGTTAGCTTTCATTCCCATCTTTTTTGGTACAGCCCAGTCAGCAGAAAAGGTAAGTGA
This sequence comes from Sylvilagus floridanus, assembly GCA_949820135.1. Lineage (NCBI taxonomy): Eukaryota > Metazoa > Chordata > Mammalia > Lagomorpha > Leporidae > Sylvilagus > Sylvilagus floridanus. The sequence continues at coordinate 20,863,266 of OX463236.1, forward strand.
CAGAAAATGTATTTGACAGTCTGTTTCCTGGATTTAACTTCTCCCTTTAGGATCCTTTCATTTATTATATACTTATGTTTCCATCCCTCAAGGTCGCTTTGGTTTGAGTGTGTGTTGACTAAGATTGATTTTTCCATGAAGAAACACTTTAATGGGTGCTCCTTGGAAAGGTTGAAGATTGACAAAGCTCACATAATTTTCCGGGTCTCTCCTCCCAGCTCTGTGATTTTCTAACATCACAGTTCTTTTCTAAATGTTAATTCAAGGAGGGAAGGAAGAAGGACAGGCATGGGTCAGAGAGGCGAGCTATCCCAGAGATCTCCCACTGCGTGACAGCTACCTCCCTTTCTCTTCTCATGTGATGCTGGCCAAAAGCCATTCTTTGATAATGATGACTTTTGTGATGAAGCAGAATTTACAGTAAAACAACCATAGCACCAAGGAACTGAATGGTTTGGTTCAGAGTGAACCATCTTCCTACTTTTCAGCCCCCATTCTTGTGACTTTTCCTTATGTGGTGGTTGGTGGTAGGGGATGAAGAAGACAGCAATGATTTAAAGCAGTTTCTAATTATTTAAGAGGAAAATCAATTGGATCCCCCAAAGTAATTTTCTTTCTCACTAATCTCCCATTAACATTTTCTACATGAAATGTTAATAATGAAGAACATGTGTATAGGAAAGGAAGTATTTGCAGAACTGGATATGTGTAGTTTTATGATCAGCAAAGCAGGTAACTAAATAAGGTTAACCCTGAAATTTAAGGTTTGAGTAGTGAGATGATACAAACTGTCTTGCATAACACAAGAGAATGCTGTCTTTCTGCAATGATAAGCCCTTAAGATCTAATGTGTATGTGACAAAGTTCTAAGTGAGGACTTCAAGGTTTTCTATCTCCCATCATCAGCAGTTGTCAAAAAAAAAAAAAAAAAAAGCAAATACCTTTGGGGGCAATTACTTTTCCTAGGCTGTAATTTTTGAAGTGGGGTTCTACCTGGCTTAAAATCTCAGCAAATTCAACAAAGTCCTCAATAAGAGAACGGAGGGCTCATTAGTATGAACATTCGTCCTCCACTAGATCAATGTGGCCTTCAACCATATTATGACAAAAAATGTAGTTCAGCAAACTTGCTGCTGAGCAGAGTCAACTTGTCATGGGTTGCTGATATTTCATGATCACACAGCCTGGTGCAAGTCCATGAATATTTTATGAAGGACCAAGAATGTGGCAAGAAAGTAAAGTAAGAGGGTACGGCTCTAACTCTAATAATCAGAAAACACATTTTGATACACATAGATTGGAATTTATTAGGGTCAAACTTAGGAAAAAGAGTGGGTGTGCTTGAGAGCAAGACTCTCAGTCTATTGTTTTGGTTTTTTGGATTTTTTAAATATATTTTATCAGACCTGGCAGTACAAAATATTTTTTTCATATTTTAGAAATGCTTAAAGTGTGCGTTATTAATAACATCAATGAAAAAAATTACTCGTATTTGAACTACCTTTGTGTACCGTTTAATCTGGAGGGTTCTGTGACTAGTATTTTATTCTGCTTTTGAGTGGACAACAAATATTGGAAGCAAACAAAATCTCCTGAGCTAATATCTAATTTATTTTTCTTTGTCTTCATTTATATTTTATAATCTATAACCTGATCTTCCTTTTCATACAATGCCTTACAAGAATGGGAGAAGCACATATGTACTGTTTATAAGAATGTTTAAATGTAATGTTTGTAAGATTTTTTTTTCTATTTATATATGTCTTTCAGTGCCTCCATTTCTGACTAAGTGAAATCATGGGCCTACAACATGCTACTGTACATCAGACAGTAGTTAAAAAAACATGCATAATATTCAGAGATTTTTTTATGGTAATACTAACCATAAGCGTGTTCTCTAAGTCAGTACTATTATAGGTTGGTAGGTACCCATTAGGAGCAGTTGTGGAGACAATAAGAACCTCAACATGAAATGGACATGCAGCTGCAGGGGAGGGGATGGAGATGTCCCTATGCTGCTGTCCATGCATTTGAAAACTTGGAATTTATGCATTTTTTATGGATATGGATATATGTGGGCATGTAGAGGTATAATTGCAAGTGGCTAGGAAAAGTTAAGAAGCACCTTGTAGGACAAGTTATGCATCATGTTAACTGGAACTTATTTTGTGTTCATTATATCATTGAATGTGGAGAAGATTGAAGAAATCAATAGAAAACAATAACTCTAAGATTTCAGAACATTGTACAACACTTATTCAGTTAGTCTTAGAATTGGTGAGCTTAGACCAGCTCTATATCAATAATTTTGCACCTAAAATACTTTATATAATAAAATGATTTCTTATAAACTTCACCTTAAAATTTACTACCTGCTGTTCTTAAAGTACCTTTTATTATTCAAAATGATACAAAAGTTCTTGAATATACTTTTCGTTGCTAAAATTATTGACATGAGTATTCAGAATGAATACATTTTTTTATTTCTAAAGAAAGTCTCTCAGTTTTCCTGACTTTGGAGGAATTGTTCAGTCCTCCATTTTCACTGATAATGCCCAGCCAATTAGTCCAGGTTATCAACTTGAAGCACTTACAACAGCTAGGCAACACATACATCCATTAATTCAGCAGATCTCTATTGAGCAGTGTGTCTGGCATTGTGCTAATTATCGAACCCTTGTCAGTCTGCTTCCCTGAGCTTTCCTTCTAGTCTGTCTGATTCCTAGCCCATGCCTTCCTTACACCTGCCAGCACCAGTAGGATGCCAGGCTCCAGAGCAGGAGAAGAGGGTGAAAAGTCAGTCTGAGATCAAAGGGCAAAGAAAAGAACTGTGAAACTGAAACTAAACATGAGTGACATAGAATTTAGAAGATGGGAGGCAGCAGAAGAATAAATTTTCTTCCAGTATGCATGTTATTATGCCTTCTCAGAGTAATGTCTGCAATAGAATTCATCTATCCATACGGGTCCCTTTGAAGTTATAAGAAGCAGAAATAAAAAAGACTAGTTGCATAGTTTAGACAGATGTCTTGGAATGTCTGCATAAAAGCAAGTTATTAAAGGAGACATTGTCAGGAAGACAGGTGGCTCTATGGAAGGTGTTTCTGTTCAATGGTTAAACATCTTTTGTTTTTCTCATTGCTTCTTCTAGATTTTTAAATAGAGATGAATATTTTTTTTCAATAGATTTAAAGATGCTATTTTCTTTTTCTGTTGAAAAGTGAGCTGGAAAAAGGGTGGACACACTGAGGCATGACCATATAGACTAACACAAACTCCTGTAATTGTCCTAAAAAGACAAAATATTAAGATATAATTAACCATCAGGAGCAGAATCCTTAGGGATGGCTAGGAGCTGTTAGGATTGCAGAAACACCCTACATACATATTTTACCATTGCTAATTGGGCTCATAAAATCAAGATAATCAGACACAGGTTATGACACCACCAAACTCCAAAGAACACAGTGCTTCAACCAGAGAAATGGATAGAAAGGGGGAAAAAAAACACCCTCAGAATGGAGAAGAAAATAAAACTCAAAGCTGTAAAAAAAATGTAAACAAACCCCAAACCAGTTTTCTTCTTTTTCTCTCTGGATGCATGTTACAACATCTCTCTGGGATGTCAGATCAGAAACCTAGACTTTTTCTACTCACTCTCACCCGCTTATTTCTTCTTCTCCCCTAAAATTATCATCTGTAAAAATACATGGGGGACAAGTAGAATCTATCAGAAGTACATCTAAATGACCATGCCTAATATAAGCCCTTATATAGTACTATTTCAATAAAGGCCTATGGAATGCACTCTGATGACCTAATAATATAAATGCTTTTTAATGATTTTAGGTAGATTATGGCATAACAGAAATGGTCTGTATACATTTTATTGTGATTCCCAATTACAATAACTTTCTCTTCTTTAAGATTTATTTACTTATTTGTTTGAAAGGCAAGTTAGAGAGAGAGAGAGAGAGAGAGAGAGAGAGAGAATGAATGAATGAATGAATAATTGAGCCTCCATCTGCTGGTTTACTCCCCAAATGGCCAGAATGGCCACAGTAGGACCAGGCTGAAGCCAGGAGTCAGGAGATTCATCTGAGTCTCCTATGTAGATGCAGGGGCCCCCAAGCACATTATCAAGGAATTGGATTGAAAGTCCAGCAGCCTAGGCTGGAACCAGTTAACCACATAGGTTGCTGGCCTCACAAGCAGTGGCTCTGGCCACTGTGCCACAACACCGGCCCCCTATAAGAACTTTGTTTTTTGAAAAATTTCTTTCTATTTAATAATGGCCACATATGTTTCTTTACAATTTTTTTCACTGTCACTTGTTCTGAAGTGGGACCACCAAATATTTAGAAAGAAACATAAAAAAGAGTACTTGTCTTTTCTTGTTTCTTAAATTCCAAAGCAGAGGGGATAGGATCTGACTCTCCACACACTTCTGCCATATTACTGCTTCTTCCTTCTTCCACTGTACCTATCTGTTGCAGAAGATGCAACAGTCCAGTAGTCATCCAATAGGAAGGAGGGCATACACTCTGGAGCGTGAAGATTTTATTTTAAACCCTGGCTATGCTAAATTAGCTGAGAAAACATAGGCAAGTGGTTATACTTCTGCAGAGAGTTGCAAGTTTCCCCAGAGAATGCAAATTTGAATATAATGCAAAGTAAAACAATCACCTGCCTTCTGAGGTGCTCAGCCTCATCCTCAAACTAGAGCAGACTTGAGTTTGTGTGTTCTGGAAAAGGGCAGGATGATTTCTGTATTTAAAAAAAAAGAACAACTCTTTTAGAGTGTTTTTTTGTACAATAGATGCCTCGTGCAGTTTTGCTGAGACTTACCTAACATGACTCTTTAGAAAGCTTTTGGCACATAATAAGCAGTGAGTGAGTGTTGGCTATGCTTACCTTTAGGCTATTATCCATGGGGCCAAGGACCTTATTTGGGTTTGCTCACTATCACACCCTTAACACCTAGCATAATCCAAGATCTGGAATAATTTCTTTAAATAATGTGTTTGGTGACTGATTATATTCAGATGAAATGAATGGGAGGAGTAGATTTGTCTAATTATTTTAGTTTCTCCAGTTTTTAGATTCTGTCTGTGCAGGCCCCCCAACTGGAAGTGTTTTCTCACACCTTGCCTGAAACTGTCAGTCACCCAGATTACTGCAGGTAAAGAAGGCTGTGAGGGAGGCAGGCATCTGCAGGATTAGGAGAGAAATGGTCTTGAGGCAATATGTAACTGCTTTTCAAATACTGGAGGAAAGTAGTGCCCTCAGAAAGCAGTTGCTGAAATCTTTATACTTTGAAATGAGAATTACTCTAACAAGAGTTGAGAGAGCAGTAATAAAATTCCTGCTCTAAGGAATAGTCCAAATGGGAAGAGAAGTCTGAAAGCCCTAGGTGAAGAGTGCAAATCAACCTGCACAGTGATGGAAGAGATATGCACAACAGGTGCTCCCTGAGCTCATTCTCCAGCCACACCTGTCTCCTGAGATTTGTCCATTTTCTTGTAAAGGGGAAAGTGGAATCAGCCGTCAGCACTCATCATGGGTGCTCACAATTGTTGCATGTAACCATGTCAGGTTATCTGTTGGTAAATTGTATTGTCATTTGTAGCAGATCACTTTGAAGACTTCAGTGGTGTGCCAAGTTACGGCATCAGTTCGCATCTTGTGGTAGATTATTTCTGGTTGTGAGGAATTGTACCAGACCATTGCAGTCTACCCTGGACTAGTTAAGACAAATAAAATAAGAAAAGGAAACATCTGGATAAGAAAGCATTCGTGTTATTTCTTTATGCACTTAGTTTAAATGCTATGCTTATGAAGACAGAGTAAGGGAAGGGGTTATACAGCACATGGAGACAGTCGGGTAAGAAGCTCACCTAGGCAATGCTGCCTTATCCAGGGTTTGTTCTGTCCTCTGGTTGTGCTATATGTTGTCGCTGCAGGAAATGATCAACTTTACACATTTAGACAGTTCTTTCCAGAAACACTTATCTTGACAAAAGAAAATTTGTTCAATGAACTTGCATTAGATTTCATGATCTGACTTTTGGGACTCAGGAAGAGGTGGGGCCTTCGACTACTGAATTGAAGCATTTGGTGTTTACTGAGAATGTGATATTTCCACATTATTTTAAATTAAAATTGAGTTTACAAAGGATTTGAATTTCCTATGCCGAAAGTATACTAATTTAACCACTAAATAGTGAACAGGAAACTTAGTCCAAGAGTTAATACTTTCTACCAAAATGGTTTAGCTTTCTTAAAATGATTGGGAAATTCTGAAGTACTAGTTTTTATTATTCAGAGTCATAGTGACTATGGCTTTGTTTCAAAATGTTTGGAGAAATATCATAGAAATAAACTTAATTTTTTTTCCATACTGACAGAACCTTAATGACACCCCAGACTGTTGATGGTGGAGAATGTAGTGACTAAATGTAGTGACTAATTTACTTATGGTCGTTTCAAATTGCATTTTCCATGATTCAGTAGATGCTTATATCTCATGAGGCACAGAGGGTGCCAGGAAAAACAGATTGCAACCAAACAGTTCTCTTTGGATGTGGCTATATATATATATATATATATATATACATACTTCCATGTTGGGAAATTTAAAAACATCTAAATGTAGTATCATGTAGGTATGGAGTACCCACCTAAAGGTACATAAAATATTTAACCTAGTATTAATATAAATTCCAGGCTATCAAAAATAAATTCAATGCAGATTTATTTTAATCATTGAAAATTATAAGAAAAACTTAATCTGGCTTCTGATTCAAGACAAGTGTTGGCAAAAATATATGCCCTTCTGTCCCTAAGATAACAATGGAAAAAAAAATGACGGGGGGTAGGGGAATGAGAGAGAGACAGAGACAGAGAGAGAGGGAGAGAGAGAGAGAGAGAGAGAGAGAGAGAGAGACAGAAAGTAGAAGGAAGGAATTTCTACCATTACATTGTTAGAACCAATGTTAGATAGAAAAGTCTACAAAATCCTGAAAAATGAAAGCCAACTTGGTTGATTTATGGAAAAATTAAGGGAAGCATAGGGCAGGTGTCTGGTGCAGTGGGTTAAACTGGGACCTCTGATGCTAGCATCCCATTGGGAGCGCTAGTTCAAGCCCTGGCTGCTCTCCTCCTACTCCAGCTCCTTGCTAATGTGCCTGGGAAAGCAATGGTTGATGGTTCAAGTGCTTGAGCCCTGGCCACCCACACAGGAGACCTGGATGAAGCTCCTGGCTCCTGGCTTTGACCAAGCTTACCCTTTCTTGGTCATTGCAGTCATTTGTAGAGTAAACTAGCAGACAGAAGAACCCTCCCAGTCTTTCCCTTCTCTGTAAGTCTGCCTTTCAAATAAGTAAATAAACAAATGCATACTTTTTAAAGTGGGGAGGGTAGCACAACCTGATGCATGAATTGTCCTTTCCATGGGAGTCCCAAATAACTGCCAAGTTGAAAGTCAACATAAAGAACTGAAGCAGGCATTGCTGTGACTGTCAAGGAAGCAGTTAAAGAACCATTTTACAGAATAACCATGCCAGATGGAAACCCCCCCCCCCCAGTTCTCTTTTCTGTCCCAACCCTCACGAACAGAGAGTGCAGGTTAAAATGAAGAATTCTAAAGAATGAGAATTATATGATGACAGAGGACTTCTTTGGGGGATAAAAGGCACCAAAAGAAAAAGAGCACAGTTTGAAGTTTTTATTTTAGATGTGGATGGAGAGAATAGGAAATATAGTCCACCTGGGACACAAATATGCTAAATTTTTAAACTATTAGAACTATTAGTCCTCGGTCAGCTTGCTTGCCAGTACCCGTGATGCTGGCCAGAAGAGAAGCCAGACAGATGAAACAGCCATTGGCCAGGTCCATAGTTAGCTGTCCATCCCTACCAGCAAGCTGCCTCAGTCAACCTGCCTGTTGATTCAAAATTATACAAGGAGTCACCAACAAGTTTAAGACAGAATGCGTATTATTATAAAACCATATTAAAATAAACATCTTTTAGTTGCGTTTTCCATGAACCTTTTGAAGTACCATAATATGTGAACAGCCAAGAATCACAGGAGAACTGCAGAAAACCAACAGCATAATATTAAAAGACTAAAAAATAAAAAGAACACAATACCTGACCCCCACCAAAAAAAATTACCAACGGTAATTTAAAAATTAAAAGAATTAAAAAAAAAAAACAAACACGTGATTTTAATTGACATTGTAAGAGAATTGAGAACCGCAGGTAGCTAGGAAGAGATAAGAAAGGATTCAGGTTTCTGAGGAAGTAGCTCATGCCATATGGATTTTGGACTCCTAACTCTAAAACTATGAGATAATAAATTTCTGTTGTTTTAAACTGCCCGGTTTGTGATACTAGATATTAGACAACCCTAGGAAGCTAGTACACTACACGGTCAGCAGGACTACATCTGAATTTGCACGTATTTCATCTTGGTCCTCATTTTTTCCACAAATACAGTAACATTGTTCACATTTCTGCTTTTCATGTATCAATATTTTCATGTAAAATTATAGTAAGTAATTCTCCTAATCTTAAAATAAATATGAAGGGACTTTGAAAAGTTTGTAAAAATAGAATTTAAAGATAAAAATTAACAAATGTAGACTTTCTCGGTAAGAGCTCCATCAAGGTAAGTCTAATTTTGTGAGTGATAATACCAGCTATGTTGTCCATCCCTAAAAAACCCGAGAGGCCTGGGAGTTTAGTTGTGTCAATGTGATCTTTTATTTTGTTTACATTGTTATCTGAAGAAAAATGAGTGTCCTTTACTTTTTTTTGTTTGTTTGTTTTTTTGGTAAGGGAAAGGGTTTATTGGTGGGGAAACCCAACAGACCAGAGGGAAGGGGAAAAGAGAGAGAGAGAGAGAGAAAGACAGACAGACAGACACACAGAGAGAGAGAAAGAGAGAGAGAGCGAGAGAGTGCTAGAAAACCATGTGTTCAGAAACAGGTCCTCTTAAAACTTTGTCGGGGAGCAGTAAGGGAAGTAGGGGCAGTGAATCCCATTATGGTGGTTGTAGAGCTGACAGCGGTGGTTGGGCCATGGGGTCACCTGGCTTCCAGCCATGGCAGCGGGGGCTAGAGCTGAGGATGGTGTCAGGGTATAGATTGTGCCATGGATAAGACTGCACCATTTTACTAACATTCTCCTCTTTTGTTTTTTATAAAACAGGAGTTGTGTGGGAATACATTAGCCCCCAAAGTCCTTTTTTTTTTTTTTTTTTTTTTTTTTTTTTGACAGGCAGAGTGGACAGTGAGAGAGAGAGACAGAGAGAAAGGTCTTCCTTTGCCGTTGGTTCACCCTCCAATGGCTGCCGCGGGCGGCGCGCTGCGGCCGGCGCACCGCGCTCATCCGATGGCAGGAGCCAGGTGCTAGGTGCTTTATCCTGGTCTCCCATGGGGTGCAGGGCCCAAGCACCTGGGCCATCCTCCACTGCACTCCTGGGCCACAGCAGAGGGCTGGCCTGGAAGAGGGGCAACCGGGACAGAATCCGGTGCCCCGACCGGGACTAGAACCCGGTGTGCCGGCGCCGCAAGGCGGAGGATTAGCCTGTTGAGCCATGGCGCCGGCCACCAAAGTCCTTTTTTTTTATGATTAGGGGAAAATAAAGTCAGAAAAGCTAAATCTGTAGTGTAGGGTAGATACCTAATGATTTACTATCAAATATCTGGCAAAATTATCTTGTTTGATGAGAATGAGAAGGGACCTTGTTGGCATGGAAGAAGACTCTGGTGAAGATCTCTTGGGCATTTTTCTCTTAAAATTTTGGCATTCCCAAAGCATTTTCTTAATAAGATGTTATCATGCTCGGTCCTCCAGATAGTTAACAAACAGAATGTCTATAGTATCACCCTAAAATGTTACTGTCATATTTACTCTTGACCAGTCCACTTTTGCTTTGATTGAACCTTTTCCACATTTTAGTATACATGGCTTTGATTCTGCTTTGTCTTCAAAATCATATTCATAAAGCTATGTTTCATCTCCTATTACAATTTCTGGGAGAAATGTTCCAGGATCTTGATCCTACTTATTTAAAATTTCCTTTGAAATCTTTATTTTATTTTTTTCTATTGCTGATCTAGATGCAACACTTTGGGCACCCACTGAGCAGGAAGTTTGCCTCCCTTTAATTTTTCAGTCAGTGTTGTGTGAGCTGAACCAGTTGTGATGTCTGTGGTGTTGACTATTGTTTGTACTGTAATCATTAGTATTCTTAAATTAGAACACAAACAAGTTGTTTTCTTCCTCAGAAATTGATGTCGATGGTCTGTCTGTTGCTGTAGACTTTGTCTTCAACATTATCTCCTGAAAATGAATTATCCATTTATAAACTGCTTATTTCTCTGGAGCATTTCCTCATAATCTTTTTTTTTTTTTTTTGCAAAGAATCAGATATATAACCATTGTTCCACTGAAGTTTTTGTTCCACTGAAGTACCATGAATTTGATGTCTGTTCTTGCTTTACTTTTAGAATTCTCGTTGCTCTAGTCAAGGCTGTTTTCACACTGATATCTTACCCTTCTTAGTCTTTCAAACTGTATCTTGCTCAGACATGTTATAACATGTCAGTATGCATTTATTTTGTGGAAAATATCTGAAGTCAAAGCATAGTTTTCACAATACTCACTTTGCATGAGATCTTTTAAAAAGATTGATTTATTTATTTGAAAGTCAGAATGAGAGAGATTGTTCTTACATCCAACGGGTCACTTCCTAGATGGCCTCATTGGCCAGGGTTGAGTCAAGCTGAAGGCAGCAGCTAGGAGCTTCATCTGGGTCTACCATGTGGGTGGTGGGGATGCAAGTACTTGGGACATCTTCCGCTGCTTTTCCCAGACCATCAGCAGGGAGCTGGATTGGAAGTGGGGCAGCTGGTACTGGAACTGGTGTTCATATGGTATACTAGTGTTACAGGTGGCGCTTACCTGCTACATCACAATGCTCGTTCCTTTAGATGAACATTTTAAAGATGCCTCTATGTAAGTACAATGAGTGACTAATATTAAGATGACAAGAGACCAGGAAAAGCACCTGTCACCTGGCTCCTGCCATTGGACGAGCGCGGTGTGCTGGCTGCGGCGGCCATTGGAGGGTGAACCAACGGCAAAGGAAGACCTTTCTCTCTGTCTCTCTCTCTCTCACTGTCCACTCTGCCTGTCAAAATAAAAAAAATTAAAAAAAAGATGACAAGAATTAATGAGGAGTTGTAACTTTGAGCTATTGTCAATTTCTTAAGCTATCAATGAAATGGTAAGATTGTCTTTCTGTTAATAACACTGTAGTCAAAGGAAAATATGGAATACATGTACATGCATCCATATGTAGGTGTGTATGGAAAAGTCAATCAAGGAATAAGAAAGTGATCCTGAAATTCAAATTATGTGAATAAAAACCAAAAACTAAACAAGTGGACTAAAACAGGACTGGATCTCTGTAGGGTCAAATAATAGGTAGAATCAAAAAAAGGTGAACAAAGATAAATAAGAGAAAGTATTAAAACATGTTGAACATAGATTCAAAATTCTAGCATATAGCTAATAAATAGCCCAAAGAGGAAACAATGACAAAGAAGGGGAAGACATAATCTTTTAATAATGAAGATGGAAATTTTCGCCAATGGAATTTTGATTTTTTTTTGATAGGGCCATGCATCCAAGCAAAATTTCATTAATTGAAAATTCTATGAACTTTTAGAGGAAAAGATACCTATCGGGAATCAAAATTAGAACTCATCTGCCTCCCTGGATTCTAGACAGTTATGAGCAAATACTGCCTTGAAGAAAAAATATTTTAAATTTAAAAGCATATGGGCAGCCAAACTATTAGTTGATGTGAGGGTAAAAGTGTAAATGACATAGATAAAGACATATCAGGTGTATGGTGGATAGCAGTGACAATTTCATATGACCTACAGGAAATGAAGAATTTAAAAAGGAGTTGTAAACAATGAGAGCTCAGTGGTTCATTACCCTCTAAAAGCCAACATTTTAGTAATTCTATATATTATTTTTTCTCTCATGCCTATTTATGCTTCTTGAGTGAAACTATATTAGTAGCCATAATAGAGCATTTGCTTTTTGTCTTGGTCTTACATTGTTAGAAGGAATGTATAAACAAGATATTAATCTATATATCAAAGTGAATATAAATATTTTTAACCTTGTACATTAAAAATAGTAATATAGGGCCTGATGTTGTGGTATGGTGGTTAAAACCATTGCCAGCAATGGCAGCATCTCATGTAGACAACAGTTAGTGTCCCTGCTGCTCCACTTCTGATCCATCTCCCAGCTAATGGCCTGGGAAAAGCAGCAGTGGGCCCCTGCCAACTGAGTGGGAGACCTAGATGAAGCTCCTGGCTCCTGGCTTTAGATTGGCTCAGCCCTGGCTGTTGCAGCCCTCTGAGGAGTGAACCAGCAGAAGGAAGATCCTTTTTTCTCTCTCCCTCTCTCCCTCTTTCTCTTGGTAATTCTGACTTTCAAATAAATAAATAAATAAATCTTTAGAAATAGTAATATAAAAAAAACACTGCTAGACCTTTAAGGAGAACAATTGAGAAGGGAATTTTGCACATGTGCTACTTCACTCATCTTTTATGCTGAGTAGCCAACAGGTGCAATCTAAAGTTGATAGCTCAAGACAGTTGAGTAGATTTCTTAAACAACAGTGAAAACACAATTTGTTCATTCAAATTGTGCACCAGGAGATGGGTAGATGGGTAATGAAGGGTTTTATGTTATCATGTTATCTAATAAATACTGAGGTTTTAGTTAACGATCTATATAATAAAAACATAATTAACTGCATAAAAAGAATTTAAGTTCAAGTTGGGTATCTCTCAAATCTTTTGAAGCATGGGTTTACTCTCAAGACAATTACATTTTGTGAGATTTTTCAGACAGTATTGAGTTGGTTAAATTGTAGTGTACATTATTTTTTTAAAAAGACAGTAACAAGCCTACTGAAGAAATCCATTAAAGAAATATTGGGGACTTGACATATTGTATGCAGTGGAAGTGGACACGAGAGGATTCATTTCAGACTGAATTGGAATAAAAGACCAAGCAGGAGTTGGGTGCTTGTGGCCTGTGGTTTGTGCTTGTGACATTCACCTTCTTAGTGGGCGCCCAAGGGGCCAAAGGAGAGAAAGTGATTTTCAATTCTTGATTAACTGCATATAACCAAGAATGAAGAAGGGTATTTGAGCTCCAAAGAGCAAAATGGTATAATAAAAATGTTTTTGTAGATTTAATAAAAAGTAAGGAAAAATAAATAAGATTACCTGATGGATGATGAGTTTAAGTAAAAAATAATTGGAATATATTAAAATAAATTTTGAAGGCCAGCGCCGTGGCTCAACAGGCTAATCCTCCGCCTTGCGGCGCCGGCACACCGGGTTCTAGTCCCGGTTGGGGCGCCGGATTCTGTCCCCGTTGCCCCTCTTCCAGGCCAGCTCTCTGCTGTGGCCCGGGAGTGCAGTGGAGGATGACCCAAGTGCTTGGGCCCTGCACCCCATGGGAGACCAGGAAAAGCACCTGGCACCTGGCTCCTGCCATTGGATGAGCGCGGTGCGCCGGTCGCAGCGCGCTGGCCGCGGCAGCCATTGGAGGATGAACCAAAGGCAAAAGGAAGACCTTTCTCTCTGTCTCTCTCTCTCACTGTCCACTCTGCCTGTCAAAAATAAAAAAATAAAAAAAAAATTTTCATAGTTGGAATTAAAAAGGTAAACTCTTTAGAAATAAAAACAAATCAGTTATGAATGATATATCCAATTTAAATATGAGAATACTTCAAAAAGTTCATAGAAAAGTGGAAATAAAAGCTAAGGTTATTTTGGTACAAAAATTGAAATCTGTGCATAGTTTTTCATAATATGTATTTTTCATGAAATTTTTAAAAATTCTGTATATATATTCACTCTTCTTATTATGTAACTTTAAATATTAAAGTAGATTTTGTATTCCAATGAGTTTGAGGAAATTTGAGGGTGTTCTTGATTTTCTTGCTGTGATCATGACCAAATTTAATCAATAGTTTGTTTACCGTGTACAGAATTGTGCATCCATATTCTGAAAATCTAGAATCCTAAATGCTCCAAAATCCCCAAACCTTTTGAATGACAAAATGATGTCACAAGTGAGATACTCCACACCTGATCTCATGTGATGATCAGTCAACATGCACATGCAGTAAAAATACTAAATAAAATTAATTTCAAGATATCGTATAAGGATTGTAGACAGTGTGAATCAGTTTTGTGTTTAGCAGTGGGTCCTATCCCCAAGACAATGTGTATGCAAATATTCCAAAATTTGAAAAAAAAAATCTAAAATCTGAAACAATCTAGTCTGGTCTCAGGCATTTTGGATGAGGGATACTAAACCTGCATCTCATTTGCATATAATTTTGGGTACCATGCATATAAAGTCAGAATAATTTTTTAAGTATTTGTTGTTACTTAAAAAATATTTTAAAGTCATATGTTGGGTCCATAAAGTAATCTGTAAGGTACTATATTCTGAATTCTGTTTACAAGGACTAGTTTCAAACTAATTGAACAGCTTTAGCACTAATTGCAGATGTCTTTGTTCTGTTTTTGTTGTTGTTTTTAAAATGAATTAAGGTTATTCTTTTGAAAAAAGCAATCTTTGTGAAAATTGTAATCATTTGAATGTTTTCATCTTGCAATTTTAGACTCACTGAGTTATTTGTTCAGTCAAGTGTATCTTGGGGAAAATACCAAGAAATATAACATTTTCTGCTGTCTGTTGACCGATTGTGTAAAATACAGCTGCCTATATAACTTCTCTGAGTATATATACAGACACACATTGCATGCATAGATACACACACACACACACACACACACACATACACATACACGTGCAGACACAGCTTCTTTAGACAATTTCAAGTTCTCAGGCAAAATTAAATGTCATGTATTTCTTTTGCCAGATGTTTTTTCTAAAATCTTCATCTACTCGAATTGAATTGAAAATAGTATTGGTTGATTGTGAGGCTGTCATGAAAGTGAAAGTGTTTACATCAGCAGAGATTTTATCATTATAACACTGCCCTTTCTTCCACAAAACATTTTCCCCATGCTAAAGTTGTTCAATCAAACTGCATTCTGTTGAATATTTGGTTCTGTTTCTACATACAACTAAGAATTGGCAAGGACAAATGGGAAATAATTTACAAGAAAAATAACAATGAGTAGATGCATGGATACTATAGACTTATAAAACAAGTATCCAAAAGAGGTCCTGAAAAATTTCCACCACATGCTTATTACTTGTTTTTTTTATGTATAGCATATGCATAGCTTTGTCATTGCTAATGATACCCCCATTTTATATCTCCTTCCTAAGCTCTGGGAAACCACATTACTTTCAGTCTCTCTTTGTTTCTTTGTCACCTTTATGTCAATTTCCTCCTGCTCAAGTTGCCCTTTATTTGATCTTTCTCCCAGGAGTTGCTTCCTTGAAGTATTAGTCCATCTTGGCACTTCTGCTAGAACTTATGCACTCATGCATTTCCTAACTCCTTTCTTAATCTCTGCGCTTTCACATGTTTTAAACAAATGTGTAACAAAACAACCCGAAACTGAACACTGGAAGCCATCCAAAACCCACATTGTGAAATTAAGCAATCTAAAACACCAATTTTTCAAAATGTAGGATGGACACTATTTAATGAATGTCTACTTCATGTCAAAAACCAGGCTAGATCCTCCTTAGTTAAACAAACCTCTTTCATCTCTAAAAGATGAACCCTCAAAGAGACTCCAAATCTCAAGTGAGTTTGACAGATGCAGGGAAGTCAGAAATTCTTACTTTCAGACTGCAAATAGAGCTGAACTTCACCTTGTTCCCTTTGTCCTGGAGCCTCAGTGGTTTCGTTTCAACTTCATATTTTTTTTTTCTGGTGTGCTCAGTCTCTTTTCCCTTGTTTCTACTACTATCTCTGCCAGATATCCAAACTTGACTGTTTACATTGACTTCTTCCCTTTTTCAGCTAGTTTAAACTCTAGCAAATTACTTTGTTTGAAATTTCTGCTAGATCCGTCTTTTGTAATACTCCCAACTCTGTGAATACTGTTAGCTGTGTTATATGGCCTCCCTTCTTGGTGCCTGGATTCTAGTAGAGGAGATTGATTTAAACAGATAGATACAGAAGGAATCAGTAAAAATTGTTAGATGTTATCAGTGATGCTATTAAGAGTTCTTTTTTTTTTTTTTAGAAATATTTATTTTTTTAATTTGATAGATAGAGTTAGTGTAGAGAGAGACAGAGAGAAAGGTCTTTTGTTGGTTCAACCCCCAAATGGCCATTACGGCCGGAACTACACCTATCCAAAGCCAGGAGCTGGGTGCTTCCTCCTGGTCTCCCATTCGGGTGCAGGGCCCCACGCACCTGGGCATCCTCCACTGCCTACCCGGGCCACAGCAGAGAGCTGGACTGGAAGAGAAGCAACTGGGACTAGAACCTGGTGCCCATATGGGAGGCCGGCGCCACAGTCGGAGGATTAACCAAGAGAGCCACAGCGCCGGTCCCCCTATTAAGGGTTGTTAAAAACTTAAATGATTTCTTACTGATGATTAGCTCAAAAACAAACTTTCCACACTTCTTTTTTCTATTGTCTGTCATTTCAATGATACCAGTGTTCTGGCCAGATGAATCTTTCTTTGCTGTCTTCTCTAAATTACAAAATGCTACAAATTCTGAACATGTATGTGCTCTATTCTGAATGCTGTTTTCCATCTTGAGATGTGTGTTCTGTATCATTGTTAGGTTATTCATGCATCTGTGGTTTTATCCGCAATCTGCAACCCTTCACAAAGGTATTAATTATCATGCTTTTATATTCTTCCCAACTTCCCCTTTTTTACCAGGTCCACAATTGCTGTCAACATGTTTTTCAGAAAGGTTTCAGGTTGAAGGGTTTTGTTTGAAATGAATGAAAAAGAAAGTGGTAACACATTTTTAAGCCAGTTCTGTGCCAATGAGTCCCAAAGAGCTAAAGATGAAAGTAGAAGAAATGTTTGAACAGAGAAGCAAAAAAATGGAGGCTCTTATTAGATGAACATCTTTGTAATCTTGATAAAGCAAGGTAGCTTCTTTGAATCTTGGTCTTCTCATCTCAAATAACATGAGGATTGACCATGCAGACTCTAAAGCTCTAATTCAGAGATGTACTCATTTTAGAGAAAATTGATAATTACATAAGAAATGGTCAGCCACGCTGAGGCATGACCTAATTTTTTAGCAAATGCACATGAAGATTATTATGCATATGCAGTGAAGGATGCGAATGAATGCACAAAGCATTTTAGAAGATAAATGTTCCTAAGGCAGATTATTGGTCTCATAAACCTTAATCAAGTGCATTCATATCTACATAGTATGATACAAACATATGATCCAGAATCTGAATTACTTTTCCAAAGAGCCGTATGGGGCATCTATACACACCATATGTTTTTTAGTTTTATGGGGTATCTTAGGCAGGAAAAGACAAAAGTATTCAATGCTCCACATAATATCTAGAGTTACTCCCTTTGATTGCAAAAGGAAAATCAAATACACACAGAAAAAATAAGGAATAACTGACGATAGACACCTTTTTGGTCATCAGATTTTGCTAGGTTAACATTACCTAACTTTTCTTTGACACATTTTATTCACCAGTACTTCCTGTTTATTATGAAAATAATTTTTCCTCTGCTCTAAATATATGAGCCACTGGCTGGAAGACTTTCATGTGACTCCTAAAAAGTTAACGTGCAAAATAATCTTATGTTGGAGACAGATTTTTGTTTCACCTCACATTAGTGAGTTCCTTAACTCCTTCTACTATATTTTCCTTGAACTTCCAGCTAATATAGAAGCATAAATCACTCAGCCACAATGCCTAAGGAAGAGAAAAGGAAATTATGTTTACTAAGAAGTCTTTTCATGACAAATTAGAGAGTGTTGGCAACAGAACCCTGCTAAGTTTCCTTGTATAACTTTAATATTTCTCTCATTTGATTTTTTTTTCTTTCTAATTTCACTTATCCTGTGAATACCAGGAGAAAGTTAATATTTTAAAGTGCTTTTGTACCTGGAAATAAGAAAAGCTGCAATTTTCTTGAAAAAAAAGACATTCATGATAGTTTAAGACTTTTTTCATTAATGGAAACCAAATATATTACAAGAGTTCGCTCCTTTTGATTAAAGCTTTATAACAAGAAATATATATCTATAATTATGTAATTATACATATTTTATAATTATTTATAAAACAGTTTTCCCTTACACATTAAACCTTGAAAAGCATTTTTTCTCCAAACTATTAATTCATCAAACTCTTATGTTGTAACACATACATTCTCTGTAGATTTTATTAGAACTTGTATATGAATTTTCTTTCATTTTATAAAAGACCATATTTCAAGAACACAGAATATTTTAGGGTCAGTTGTAACTGATTACACAATCTACTGTAGCTGTAACTCCACATGCTGCTAGTAAAACTAGACCAAAATTAGTACTTTTTAAAAGAAATCTTTTATTTAATACAAATTTCATAGGTATAACTTTAGGAATATAGTTGTTCTTTCCACATAGCAATCATCCTACCCCCACTCTCACCTCACCTCCTGCTCCCTCTCTCATCCCATTCTTCATTAATATTTATTTATTTAACTTTTATTTAATAACTATAAATTTCCAAAGTACAACTTTTGGATTATAGTGGCTTTCCCCCCCCATAACCTCCCACCCACCCACAATCATCCCATCTCCCACTCCTTCTCCCATCCCATTCTTCATCAAGATTCATTTTCAATTATCTTTATATGCAGAAGATCAATTTAGCATGTACTAAGTAAAGATTTCAACAGTTTGCAGCCACACAGACACACAAAGTATAAAGTACTGTTTCAAGACAAGTTTTACCATTAATTCTCATAGTTCAACTCATTAAGGACAGAGGTCCAACATGAGGAACAAGTGCACAGTGACTCCTGTTGATTTAACAAATGACACTCTTACTTAAGATATCAGTGATCACCCGAGGCTCTTGTCATGAGCTGCCAAGGCTATGGAAGCCTTTTGAGTTCACAAACTCTGTTAGTATTTAAACAGGGCCATAAGCAAAGTGGAAGTTCTTTCCTCCCTTCAGAGAAAAGTACCTCCTTCTTTGATGGTCCCTTCTTTCCACTGGGATCTCACTCACAGAGATCTTTCATTTAGGTCATTTTTTTGTTTGTTTTGCCAGAGTGTCTTGGCTTTCCATGCCTGAAATGCTCTCATGGGCTATTTAGCCAAATCTGAATGTCTTAAGGGCTGATTCTGAGGTCAGAGTGCTGTTTAGAGCGTTTCTCATTCTATGAGTCTGCTGTGTGGCCTGCTTCCCATGTCAGATCGTTCTCTCCTTTTTAATTGTATCTATTGTTATTACCAGACACTTGATCTTATTTATGTGATCCCTTTGGCACTTATTCTTATCTGTATGATCAGTTACACACTTAAAATGATCATTTTAACATGTAAGATGGCATTAGTACCACTCAGCTTAATGGGATGTGGAGTCCCACGGCAAGTATTTAGCTTTACCCTTAAGTCCATGGGAACGTGTGCTGAACTGTATGTCTCCTTTCTCTCTTATTCCTGCTCTTATTTTTTTTACTGAGATCAATTTTCAATTATATTTAAACGCCTATGAATAATTCTGCATTAAGTGTTCATCAAAATATATTAAGTAGGAAAAGAAAATAGTAAAAAAATAATAAGCTGTTTGTTGACAGTCAAGACAAGGGCTGATCATGTCATTGCTTATCATAGTGTCAATTTCACTTCTAAAGGTTTTCTTTTAGAACCTCAGTTGTCACAGATCAGGGAGAACATATGTTATTTGTCCTTTGGGACTGGCTTATTTCACAAAGTATGGTGTTTTCCAGATCGATCTTTTTTATTGCACAACTATTTCATTTTTAACCACTGTGTATTAGTCTATAAGAGCACACATGCCATAATTTTTTATACAGCATTCCACTGACAGGCATTTAGGTTGATTCCATGTCTTAGCTATTATTAATTGAGCTGCAATACACATGGAGGTGAAGATAGCTCTTTTGTTTTCTGATTTATTTCCCTTGGGTAAATTCTGAGGACTGGGATGGCTGGGTCATATGGTGGGATTATATTCAGATTTTTGAGCTATCTTCAAAGTGTCTTTCATAGTGGCTTTACCAGTTTGCATTCCCACCAACAGTGGATTAGGTGCCTTTTTCCCCACATCCTCTCCAGCATTTGTGGTTTGTTGATTTCTGTATGAAAGCCATTCTAACCAGGGTGTGGCGAAACCTCACTGTGGTTTTGATGTGCATTTCTCTGATGGCTAGTGATCCTGAACACTTTTTCATGTGTCTATTGACCATTTAGATTTCCTCTTTTGAAAAATGTCTGTTTAAGTCCTTTGCTCAACTCTTAACTGGGTTGTTTGTTTTGTTATTGTGGAGTTTCTTGATCTTTTTGTAGATTCTGATTATTAATCCTTTATCAGTTGCACAGTTTGCAAATAATTTCTCCCATTCTGTCATTTGTCTCTTCACTTTCCTGACTTTCTTTTGCTGTACAGAAACTATTCAATTTGATGTAATTCCAGTTGTTAATTTTGGCTTTTGCTGCCTGTTCCCCTGGGGTCTTTTCTAAGAAGCCTTTTCCTGTGCCAATATCTTTCAGGGTGTCTCTATTTTAACTAATAATTTAATGGTTTCAGGTCACAGATTTAGTTCTTTATTCCATGTTGAGTGGATTTATGTGTAAGGTGTAAGGTAGGGGACTTCTGCATGTGGAAATCCAGTTTTTCCAGCACCATTTATTGAATAGACTGTTCTTGCTCCAGGAACTGGTTTTAGCTCCTTGATCAAATATAAGCTGGTTATAGATGTTTGGATTAATTGCTGGTGTTGCTATTTTGTTCCATTGGTCTATCTGTCCATTTTTGTACCAGTACCAGGCTGTTTTGGTTATAACTGCCCTGTAATATGTCTAGAAATATGGTATTGTGATGCCTCTAGCTTTTTGTTGTATAAAATTGCTTTAGCTATTCGAGATCTCCTGCACCACCATATTAATTTCAGCATCATTTTTCTAGATCTGAGAGGAATGTTTGGTATTTTGATTGGTATCACATTGAACCTGTAAATTGCTTTTGGAAGAATGGAAATTTTGATGATACTGATTCTTTCAATCCATGAACCTGGAGGATTTTTCCACTTTTTATATCTTCTTCTATTTATTTATTTAATGTTTTGTAATTCTTATCATAGAGATCTTTGACATCCTTGGTTGAGTTTATTCCAAGGTATTTGATTTTATTTGAAGCTATTGTGAATGGGATTAATCTTACAAGTTCTTTCTCAGCCACAGCATTGTCTGTATATACAAAGGTTCTTGATTATTGTGTATTGATTTTATATCCTGCTACCTTACCAAACTCTTCTGTGAATTCCAATATTCTCTTAGTTGAGTTCTTTGAATCTCCTATATAAAGAATCATGTTGTCTTCAAAGAGGGATAGTTTGACTTCTTCCTTTCCAATCTGTATCCCTTTGATTTCTTTTTCTTGCCTAATGGCTCTGGCTAAAACTTCTAGGACTATATTGAATAGCATTGTTAACAGTGGGCATCCCTGTCTCGTACTGGATCTCAGTGGGAATACTTCCATCTTTTCCCCCATTCAGTGTAATGCTGGCTGTGGGTTTGTCATAATTTGCCTTGATTGTGTTGCGAGATGTTCCTTCTAAACCCAATTTGCTTAGAGCGTTCATCATGAAAGGGTGTTGTATTTTATCAAGTGCTTTTTCTGCATCTATTGAGATAATTATACGGTTTTTGTTCAGGAGTTTGTTAATGTGATGTGTCACATTGATTGATTTGCAAATGTTGAACCATCCCTGCATGCCAGGGGTAAATCCCACTTGGTCTGGGTGGATGAACTTTCTGATGTGTTGTTACATTCATTTGGCTAGAATTTAGGTGAGAATTTTTGCGTAAATTTTCATCAGGGAAATTGGTCTGTAATTCTCTTTCTCTGTTGCATCTTTTTTAGGCTTAGGAATTAAGGTCATGCTGGCTTCATCAAAATAATTTGGCAGGATTCCTTCTATTTCAATTGTTTTGAATAACTTGAGAAATATTGGAGTTAGTTGTTCTTTAAATGTCTGACTGAATCAGCAGTGAATCCCTCCGGTCTTGGGCTTTTCTTTGTTAGAAGCGCTTTTGTTACTAATTCCATTTCTGTGTTGGTGATAATTCTGTTCAAACTTCCTGTGTATTCATAGCTCAATTTAGGTATGTTGTATGTGTTGAGGAATTTATCCATTTCTTCTAGCTTTCCCAGTTTGTGCATACAGCTCTTTGTAGTAATTTCTGATGATTCTTTTTGTTTCTGTGTTTTCTGTTGTTGCATTTCCTTTTTCACGTCTAATTTTATTGATTTTTGTCTTCTCTTTCCAATGGTATGTCAATTTTATTTTTTTTCAAAAAACAGTTCTTTGTTTTGCTGATCTTTTGAATTATTTTTGATTCAGTTTTGTTGATTTCTTCTCTAATTTTGATTATTTCTTTTCTCCTAGTTTTTGGTTTGTATTGCTGTTCCTTTTCCAGCTTCTTGCGATGCATTGATAGCTCATTTCTTTGGTGCTTTTCCAATTTCTTCATGTAGGCACCTATTGCTATAGTCTTTCCTCTTAACACTGCTTTTGCTGTAGCTCATAAGTTTTGATATGTTTTGTTGTTATTTTCATTTGTTTCCAGAATTTTTTTTTTCTCTCTTGATTTCCTCTGTGTCCCTCTGTTCATTCAGGAGCATGTTGTTCAGTCTCCATGTGTTTGCATGGAGATTCCTGAGTTGCTGATTTCCAGCTTCATTCCATTGTGGTCCAAGAAGATGCGAGGTATGAGTTTGATTCTTTTGAATTTGCTGATACTTGCTTTATGGCCTAGTATGTGTTTAATCCTGGATTAAGTTCCATGCACTTCTAAGAAGAATGTGTGTTCTTCAGCTATAGGATGAAAAGTTCTGTACATATGTTAGGTCCATTTGGTCTATAGAATCGATTAAATCTGTTGTTTCCTTGTTGATTTCTGTCTGGTTTACCTGTCTATTCCTGAAAGTGGAGTACTGAAGTCCCCAAATACTATTTTATTGATGTCTAAGTCCCCCTTTAAATCATTTAACATTGCTTTGAGATAGGCAATTGCCCTGTAATTAGGTGCTTTATGTTTATAACAGTTACATCTTCTTGTTGAATTTGTCCCTTAATCATTATATAGTGCCATTCTTTGTCTCTTTTAATAGTTTTTGTATTAAAATTTGTTTTGTCTGATATTAAGATGGCTACATCAGCTCTTTTTTGATTTCTGTTGGCATGGGATATCTTTTTCCAACCTTTCACTTTCAGTCTGCATGCAACTTTTTTGGTGAGATGTGTTTCTTGTAAGCAGCAAATAGATGGGTTTTGTTTTTTAAATCCATTCAGCCATTCTCTGTCTTTTAACTGGGAAGTTTAGGCCATTTACATTCAAGGTGACTATTGGTAAGTAATGACTTTGCCCTGCCATTTTTCCAAAAATATTCCTAATTTTCACTTTGAACTTCCTGTGATCTTTTACTGGGAGGTTTTCTTCCTTAACCTTCTTTCATATTGATGACCATTTTTCTCTGTTTCTGTGTGCAACACATCCTTAAGCACCTTTTGTAGGGCTGGACTGTGGTGACAAATTCTTTCAATTTCTGTTAGTTATGGAAGGTCTTTATTTCACCTTGATTCACAAATGAGAGCTTTGCAGGGTATAATATTCTGGGATGATAGTTTTTTTCTCTTAGGACTTGCACTATAACTTGCCATTCTCTCCTAGACTGTAGGGTTTCTGATGGGAAGTGTGCTGTGAGTCTAATTGGAGAGCCTCCAAAAGTAATCGATGTTTCTCTTCTGCACATTTTAGAATCCTCTGGTATGTTTGATTACAATGTGTTGTGGTGAAGATCTTTACAGATCATGTTTATTGGGAGTCCCATCTGCTTCCTGTAGTTGAATGTCCCTTTCTTTCTCCAAACCACTGAATTTTTCTGCTATTATTTCACTAAAAAGGCCTTCTAATCCTTTCTATCTCTCCATGTCTTCAAGAACTCCTAGAACTCGTATTTTTAATAGTATCCTGTATATTCCCAGTGGTATTTTTAGTTTTCCAAGTTCCTCTTAGAATCCTTGGTTTGACTGCATACTTTCCTGTGCTTTGTTTCCTAAGTCTGGTATTCTTCCTTCTACTTCACCAATTTTGTTGTTAAAGCTCTCCACTGCATTTTTTATTTGTTCAATTGAATTTTTCATTTAATTTTGCAAAATCAATACTAAATGTTTCACACTTTCATGTAGTTTGAGGAGAACTCAATTATTTAATAATAATTATGACATGATTTTGCACTTAACATAAAATTATTTTTATGATTGTAATATAACTCAAAATAGAAAGTGATATAACATGATTTGTAAGTTTTTTATCTGTGTTTCCCACACTGTAATAATATTTTTATCAGGAAATAATCTTTGTGTTTTTTTAGAAAAATCCTATAGTTGTATTTGATTGAAAAGCGTAAGAAGTCCATTTTCTGAAGGAAAACTGCCTCAGTAGTTTAATGCCAGTAAATGCAAGAACATTTATACCTGGTAAAATTCACTTTGTGAGACTTTTGAACATCTTAGATAAAATATGGACATATAAAGTGCAACTTTTTAAAAAAATTATCTGTTCATATTATGGATTCTTAATGCACAATTTCTCTTAAAATTTGCACACATTCTGTTTCTAAGACTATTAAATTATTAAACAGTGTTTCATATGATCAGACTAGGTATCTTAGCAAAGGAATGCTTCTCACCACTTTACTACTAGATTCACACTTTCAGTGAAGCATAGATGCTTTATTAGCTTAATTGAATGTGCCTCAGTAGCATGTTTCTGCATATACCTTTAAACCAATAACATTTTTAGTCATTTAAAATCCTGAACAAACATCAGTTTCTTTTTGAAACTTTTACAGCATCGATTACATTTGTATTGAGTCTCAGTTTCCAACAAGAGGTCTTAGCAGGTAATTCTACAAATTCTCTTAGTTTCCCAAAGGTGTGATGTTTGGAATTTTTTCTATATGTGAGTTTTTTGCCTTGTGGACAGTATCTTACAAAAGGACTTAATTCCACATTTTTTTCTCAATAATAAACTCTCCTTTCATATCTTACTCCACAACTACAGAACTTTTGTATTTGGAATAGTTGGTTCATTTCAAGTCATGTCTCCCATTATTGAAAGGTAGTGCTGTATAATCATAACATCAAAAATAGTTATTTAGCTATGTTTTTAACAAAATGTCACCATTACATCCTGAAAAATCTCAGTATCCTAAAATACTAAAGCAAATTGGTGTTAATACATATGAAAGGAAAATTACTAATATTTATAATAATATATCCCTAAATGGTATGCTAACAAAATATACCTGTTTGATTTTATATCTTAATTCAGTAAATACTGTTATTTGCTGAGCATCATTTTTTAAAAAGAGTGATGATAGGTTATAATTGATAGATTCATTAAATAAAAATATTGATATTCAGTTAAGTTTTAATTTCAGGTAAACAAGGAATAATTATATTAGGTAATTTACCCTGTAGAATATTTGTTATGTCTTAAAATATGCTTTTTTAAAAAATATTGATTTATTTATTTAAGAGGCAAAGTTAGAAACAAAGAGAGAGAGAAAGAGGTCTTCCATCCCCTGGTTTACTTCCCAAATGGCCAGAACCGCTGTAGCTGAGCCAATTTGAAGACAGGAGCCAGGAGATTCCTCTGGGTCTCCCACATGGGTGCAGGGGCCCACGGACTTGGGCCATCTTCAACTGCTTTCCCAGGCCATAACAGAGAGCTGGATCAGAAGTGGAGCAGCTGGGACTAGAACTGGTGCCCATATGGGATGCTGATACTGCAGGTGGAGGCTTTACTCACTACACCACAGAGCCAGCCCCAACATATGCTTTTTTTTATGTAGAATTAAGATGTAGGTAGAAGTCCTGAGTTTTATTAGGCAGTCTTATACTGCATTGTTGAGACTAGATTGATGATATGAATGTAAATAACAGAAAGTTAAAATCCTTAAATTATTTGCTCTACAGATTAATAAAACTTCATTTATATATATCAGGCATAAAAGCATTACTATTGCAAGTATAAGTTAGAAGACGAATGAGTATAAAGTTGGCCAGTGTTCCTGGATTAGAGAGCATGACAATGATCGTTGTTACAGTAAACAGAGTGAAAGCCTTCCAAAGTTGTGAACATCACTAGATCCTCAATATTTTGAACCTAAATATTTTATGTTGCATGACAAAGAAGAATTATGGTAGTAAATGGAATCAAGGTTGCTAATCCTGACCTTATTATAATAAGAGAATTTTCCCAAATTATATGGGTGAGTCTAGTATAACCACTAGAGCCTCTAAATGTGAAAAGAGGGAGACAGACAAGCTGGTGTCAAAGTGATGCTACCTAGGAAGACTCAGCCAGCCATTGCAGGCCATGAAGTTAGAAGGCCATGAGCCGGGCCGGCAATGTGGCTGATTTGGTTAATCTTCCGCCTACGGCACCGGCATCCCATATGGGCACTGGGTTCTAGTCCCGGCTGCACCTCTTCCGGTCTAGCTCTCTGCTGTGGCCCAAGAGTGCAGTGGAGGATGGCCTAAGTGCTTGGGCCCTGCACCCGCATGGGAGACCAGGAAGAAGCACCTGGCTTCTGGCTTCGGATTGGCTCAGCGTTGGCTGTGGTGGCCATTTGGGGAGTGAACTAATAGAAGGAAGACCTTTCTCTCTGTCTCTCTTGTTCTCATTGTCTATAACTCTACCTGTCAAATAAATAAATAAATAAATAAGAAGGCCAGGAGCCACAGAATTCAGGCAACCTCTGTGAGCTGCACAAGGCAAGCGAAGGTGGTACCCTCTAGAGGGGATGCAGCTCTGCTGCCTGGGACCCAGCTCCAACTTTTGACTTTGAGAACTGCCGAGGTCATGCATGTTGTTTTAAGCTGCTCCGCTTGTTGTGATTTATTACAACAGGAAATTTATACTAGGAGTCTTCAAAAAGTTCATGGAAATAGATATTCTGAAAAAACTATGCATGGGTTTCATTTATTTTGCACCAAAAGAAATTTTAATTCCATTTTCATGATGTGCCATGTATAATAAGTATATACTATGTTCATTATCAGTTTAGGTGATTCTTATTTTCAGACATGGCATAAAATTTCTGTAGATGAGTTATCTTAAAACAATAGTGATTGTATAAATGCAATTAAATTCAGAACATTTTTCAGATATGAATCTACAGTGGAATTTGAGATATTAACTATGTGCTGTATAATCAGTATTTTATTTCATATCTAATCACATGTGCATAGTGAATGAACCTATAACATTTTGAAGGAGTTTTTCAAGCCAATTTCAATTATGATATATGACAACATAGAGTTATTATGGGACTGATGTTGTGGCACAACAGATTGGTTATACCAGTATCACATATCAGAGTGTCAGTTCGAATCCTGAGTACTCCACCTCCAATCCAGTTTCCTGCTGCTGTTCCTGGGGAGGCAGCAGATGGTGGCGCAGCTACCTGGGTTCCTGCTACTTACATGGGAGATGAAAATGGAGTTCCTGTTTCCTGGCTTCAGGCTGGACCAGCCATGGCTGTTGCAGGCATTTGGGAAGTAAAGGCAAGGATGGATGGTTTCTCTCTCTCCCTCATTTTGCTACTTTTCCTTTATATATTTTTAAAAAGTAGCTGTTACAAAACAGAACAGCCCATAATAGAGATGAAATGAAAGTGGTGTATGACTTATATGAGAATGCACACCAAAATGTGTATGCAAATATCATGCACTTGCTTGATGAATAATTATGGGAGACTTCCATGTAATAACTATAAAGCAGTAAATAAAATAGATTATAAGGATTATACATAATTGTGATAATAATATTGCTAATACAGTATAAATTAAACTTGCTCATTTCTAAACTATTTTACATGGATTCACTATCAAAAATTCAGTATATTAATAAGCAGAATTCTTTGATCTAATTGATATAAGAATATTATTTTTTCCTTTCCAAACATTGTTTATAATGTTAACCACTATGAAGAAAATTGAAATGAACAATGACAGAAGATGCAAAATTCTTTAGAATTAATCCCCTAAACATATTCTCCTCCATTGGCATGCACATTTTTATAAATTTCAAAAAATTATCTTCTTCCAGTATTAAAACATATTAAAGTCACATTCAAAGTTCCTTTTGTTTATGTGAGCTTCTTCATTCTTGCTTAGTGCTTTCTTGAATTATTCAAGAAAGTAATCTTTGAAAGTTAAGCCTAGAAAGAGATGGATAGAAGGAGAGAGGGAAGGAGAATACCTTCCATCTGCCGGTTCACTCCTCAGATGGTTGTAATGGCTGGTGATGTACCAGGCCACAGCAGTGATCCAGGAGCTTCTTTAAGGTCTCCTGTATAGGTGGCAAGGGGCCAAGTATGTGAGCCCTCTCTCGTTGATTTCCCAGGATGTTAGCAGGAATATGGATCTGATACGGAGCACCCAGGACATGAACACGCATACATGTAGGATAGCAGCTTGATAGTTTGTGGCAGTAGCCACTACACCACAAAACTGGCCCTGAAATGAATTTGCTAAGCATCTTTTTTTATTATTTTTCATGAAGGAGTGCTTATTCTTATCAAGTGCTTTTCATGCATGTATCATTAGGTTTTTGTTCTACATTGTATCAATGCTTTGTTTATTAATTTGTGAATGTTGGAACATCTTTGTATCCCTGGGATAAATACCACTTAATTGTGATAATTGGTCTATTTGATGTCGTATTTGATTCAGTTTGCTAATATGTTGTTCAAAATTTGTGTATCGATATTCATCAAAGACATTGGCCTGCAGTTTTCTTTTTTCTGTCCTGTATTGCTTGGTTTTAATATCAAAGCAATGCTGGTCTCATAAAAAGGATTTGGCAGAGTTCCATAGTGGAATAGTTTGAGAAATGTGTGAGTTAATTTTTCTTTAAATGTTTTGTAGAATTCATATTTCATGCCATCAGATCCTGGACTTTTCTTTGAGGGATAAGTTTTAATTACTTTTTCAGTCTCATTACTGATTATTGGTCTCCTCAGACAGTATATGTCTTTTTGATTTAATCTTGCTGGGTTGTATGTAATCATGAATTTATCTATTTCTTTGAGGATTTTTAATTTGGTTGCATGTAATTGTTCAAAGTAGTTTCTTATGATCATTTGTATTTTGTAATATCAATGGAGACATCTCCTGTTGCATTTGTGATTTTACTGAGTTTTTGGGTTTTTTTTTCTGGATAAAGTTTTATTTTGTTTATCTTTTTAAAAATAACAGCTTTTCCTTTTGTTGGCCTACTATATTTTTTTAAAGATTTATTTATTTATTTGAAAGGCAGAGTTACAGAGATGCAGAGCCAGAGAGGCAGAGCCAGAGAGGGGGGAGAGGGAGAGAGAGGTGTCTTCGATCTGCTGGTTCATTTCCCAAATGGCCACAACAGCCATCTTGTGCTGACTTGAAGCCAGGACCTGCCTCTGGGTCTCCCATGATGGTGCAGAGGCTCAAGGACTTGGGCCATCTTTCATTGTTTCTCCAAGCCTTAGCAGAGAGCTGGATTGGAATTGGAGCAGCCTGGACTCAAACCAGTGCCCACATGGGATGCTGGCACTACAGGCAGTGGCTTTATCTGCTAATGCCACAGTGCCCACCCACCAGTTTTTTTTTTTAATTTAAATTTCTTTTATTTCTATCCTGATCCTTTTTATTACTTCTCTTCTACTAATTTGGGTCTCACTTATGTAAGTCCTTCTGATGCATCATTACTTTAAATCTTTCTATTTTTAAAATATATGTATTAGTGTAAATTTCCCTCTTATTACGGCTTTGACTGTTTTTATATTTTTTATGTAGTATTTTCATTGTCACTTGTTTCAAGAATTTTTTTCTTCTTTTTAATTCTTCACTGATCCATTGGTTTTTTAAGTGCATGCTGTTCTGCTTCCATTAATGTAAATTTTCTATTGTTTTTCTTGCTGTTGAATTCTAGTTTTAATCCTTTGTGGCCTGAAAAGATACATGTTATGATTTCATTTTTTTAAAATTTACAGAGACTTGGTTTTGGACCTAATATATAGTCTATCTTGGAAAATATTCCATATGCTGATGAGAAGAATGTATACTTTGTTAGATGAAATGTACTGTAAATATCTTGGGTCTATTCACTCTCTTATATGGTGTAACTTTTATGTATCTTTGCTGATTCTCTGGATGATCTGTTCTTTGATGACAGAGGGGTATGGAAGACCCCACTGTTATTGTATTGGAGTCTATCTCCTTTTCAACATATAGAAATTTTTGTTTATATATTTGTGTGACCTTGAGTTAGTTTATATATGTTTATGATTGTCATGTTTTTGCTGAGTTGATCATCTTATCAGTATATAGTGTCTTTCTCTTTTTATGATTTGTGATTTGAAGTATATTTTATATGAATATAGATATTCCTGCTTGCTTCTGGTTTCCATTATAGTGTATTTTTTTCCAACCCATAACTTTTGGTTTGTATGTATCTTTACTGTGAAATGAATTTCTTATAGTCAGCATAGTTGGTTCTTGTTGTTTTGATTTTATCCATTCAGTGAGGCTATATCTGGATAGGGAATTTAATCAATTAAAATCACAGTTAGTATTGATAAGTAAGAATTAACTCCTTTCATTTTTTATTTTTTTGGTTGTTGGCTGTTTTATATATTGCTTGTTTCCTATTTGTATTTGCACGTCATTGTCTTTCTGTTAAAAGGTTGTGTTATCTTTTCCGTGTATCCTCTCTGTTAATGAATGTTGTACTGTTGTGCATTTTCATGGTGGTAGTTATGATGTTTGACTTCTAATGAAGAACTCCCTTCAGGATTCTTGTAGGGCTGTGAATTTTCTACTAGTATTCTGTTGTATCTCTTTGAGTTTTAGGATAGTATTTTGATTTCTCTCTCAAGCACTTCATAGATTAATTTCAAATAAAGATCTATTTCTGGAAAACTGTTGTGTTCTTTTGGAGATGTCATGAGTTCTTGCTTCTTGTTTTCTGTGTCTCTGTGTTGATGTCCATCTATCTGATAGAACATTTCCTTCTTCTTAAGGGAGCAGCTTTTATTGGAAAGTTCTTTTTTTGTTAAGGGAAGATGCAAGATTCTAGTTGCATAGTTGCTTTAGATTTGGTTGTAGATATCCTAGAGGAATAACTTGTGAGCAATGTCTTCAGCTGTAATAATGCCATAGTGTCTTTGAGTGCCACAGTTGTATAGCCAACAGTAGTTTAAGTAGTAGTATGACTTTGAAGTTGGAATGAACATCCAAAGGTGTGCGCCTTTAGGCCCCAGACTGTTGAGTGTCAATCATACTAGGATTTTTAAAGGTAGAAGTCACATTCCTGGTGCTATAGGACACGAAGTGACTGTCCTCTTGTTCCTCCAAGCAAGCTTGAATGGTGCTGCAGTTTGTGGCACCTATAACTATGGTCCTGGAACTGTGTAATATAGGTGGGAACTTCATCAGGCCCCTTTGTGAAGGGAGTGATGCTGGGGCTTACCTCAACTTCATACATCCCAGTCCCAGAACTGGGGTATAAGGAGTTAAACTTGCCCAAGTCCCCTGGGATAATAAATGTTTTTCTGGGTATTTTACATTGGCAAGTCTGTTTCTGCAGTAGTGAAATAAAAGTAGTATCTTCCCCAGGTCCTACCCAGTGTGTTCAGATGGCTCTGAGGACTCCTGGGACTATAGGTTCGGAAGGGTATCTTGTCCAGGTCTCACAGGAAAATGCACGGATTATTCTGAGAATTGCTCCTGGCAGCCAGTGGATTCTAGCAGCAGAATGGAAATAGAGCCTTCCCCAGGTCTTTCAGGGCAAGCACGGGTTTCCTGGGATGTGTAGAGCCAGCAGTTGTAGTTCCAAAGCTGTAGGATGCCGTGGATATTTTGTTCAGGCCCCACATTTCACCTGCAGGGGATTGCGCAGTAGCAGGCATGGACCTAGAGCAAAGGAATGAGATAGAGTACTCCCCAGGTCTAACAGGACAAACATAGGCGTCTGTGGAATATTGCTCCAGCAGTCCTAGTCCCAGAGTTCAGGACTTTGAAGGTACCTTACGGACATCCCTCCAATTAATCACACATTAGCTGGGGATTGTGCACTAGCAGGTGCAAGCATGGATCAATGGGATGCAGATAAGGTCTTCCACAGACCCTCTGGATAAGCAGAGGTGTCTGCAATTTATAGAATAGTCACAGATCCAGAGCTGCAGGATGCAGTGGTATTCTTACTCTGTCACTCAGGTGACTCTGAAAAATTGTTTCAACAGTTCCAGAGCTACAGGAAGGTACAGTGACCTCAGGTTGTACTGGGGATTATGCACTCGAAGATGCAGACCTGGAGTGGAAAATGCAGATGGGGCCTTCCCCAGGTATCACAGGGCAGCACATGTATCCCTGGGACTGACAGAAGCAACAAAGTGCTGGAACTTTAGCATGTAGTGAGTTACCTGCCCATGTCTCACAAGGTGAGTTCAGGAGGTCATACAGGAGAATGTGGGATGGCAGCTACTAGCCTGAAGCAGAGCAATGAAGATAGGGCCTTTCAGAGCTCCTGATAAGCGTGTGTTGCTCCAGGGATTATAACACTGACAAGTACGGTCCCAGAGCAGCAGGACACAAAAGCAACTGTTTGTAGTCTTCACAGGGTATGCAAGAGTAACACAGGAACGTGTTCCCCAGTTATTCAGCACCTGGTGCTAGGAGATGCCAAATGGAACTTCCGCAGGTCTGGTCCTCTGGACATGTGCATCAGCTGCTGCTGCTGGTGATGCCCAACAGGCAGAGAGCAACTTCCATGGATCACACAGAGTGGGCGAGCATGGTTCTGGGGTTTGTGATCAGCAATCCTATAGCAGCAGGATGGAAAGGGGCTTGGTGTTCCCCTATGAGGTGCCCTATCTCTGCCTCTGGGGGCTTCTGATAGTGAAGAAGCTGTTTGCTGTCCCCTGAGAGAGAATGCAGTATAGCAGCTGTTATAACACAGCAGCCCAGGTCTGCAATTTTGGGGGTGGGGAGAGACAGTAGGCATTCTTGTTTTGGAGCAAAGCAGTCACTTAGACTCAGCTTTCTAGTCTGGCCTTAAAGCCAAAGAGGACTATGAATTCTCCTATAGTTACTGCTGTCAATCTGTGGCAATGGTGGGCACCATGGAATAGTCTGCTTATCTAGTCTTGGCAAGATGGCAACCCACCCCCCCCCTTACTCCTCAACTAAGAAGCCAAGGTTGGAACTATGGTGTGGTTGGTCCCTCTTGCTATGCTGACTTTCTGAGTCTGAACTTCCTAAATTTCCTGCCACTTCTTTACTGAAAATTTCCCCCAATTTCCTGGAAACATGGTCTTTTCCTTGTTCTGATTCTGTTCTGTGGTGGAGGTAAGTTCCGGGCCTCCCTGCTCAGCCATCATGGATCCAACTCTATTCTGTTTTATTTTAAGCATTCACTAAAGGTTTATTGAGCTGGGCTACTATAAAACCACATAGAAGTTGAAATGCACCTTCCCCCATATGGAGGGAAGTCAGATTGCTTGTTGGCATCTCAATTGCAAGTCTGTGGGAGAAACAAAAGCAGATGGACTACAACTTCAGCACCTGCTGCACTAGCTGGGGCTGTTTAAGCCAGTAGATTCTGAGCTCCATGGGGACTGAGATACTGTTTTCTTCATCCCTGTGTTTCTTGTACTCGGCTTATTACTTGACATGTAATAGTTATGCAGGGAAATTTCTTAGAAGGAATAAACTGATGCATAAAGATTTAAATAAAGCCAACTCCTCTCCACATTCTTTTTAAAACCTGATCATTGTAATTGTGTTCTTCGACCACAGGGAATGTTCTTGAAATTGTGTCCTTGAAATACAGAGAACTCTGAAAAAGAATTCTATATTAGCAGTTTTCATGTCAAAAGAGAGGAATTGTACATTTTGTAGAATAGACTTCTGTTTGTGATGATTTTGGTGTCATTATCTAATGTGTTTATGTTGATGAATAATTCACACAGACCAACAGGTTGCTGAGTTTCTCTCCATTCACCAACCACATTCTCAGCATTCCTAATCTTTCTCTTTGTTTCATAACCTGAAAACAGTTTGACCTGAGTTCAGATCAATTTATAGAAGGGTGAAAGTAAGGAGAGGGAGCAGAGACGATAACGAAGGGAAAGCCAAAGCCGGCTCTGACAACATGATAATGACGGACAGGGAGGGATAGAGAGTAAGCAGACATTATGCTGACAGTAATAGCAGTCTGGGAAGCAGCTATGTGAACAGGTTGCTCTCAGCTTCATGGTGTGTTTGTTTGTGCCTCCCTGAACTTCTCTAAGAGTCTTGGTTTAAGAAATACTAATGTAAAGCAGATGGTGGAAACCTTGATGCAGTGTTTTCTGTCTCTACACAGTAGATTGTTGCTGGATTCTAAAAATAGAAAATTATCCAAAGCTTCAGGTAATGAAGATGCTCATGTATTGTGAAAATATGATCTTATTGTGATTAATGTGGATTTTAAAACTATAAATTATAGAAAGTATTTCTGCGACTTCTTTTTAAATGAGACTTATTTGTTTATTGATGTGGGTACATTACATTAGACCAATTATCTAAAGCCCTCAAGAGAGCATAAAGGTAATTTTATTGCCTGAAACATACAAGAATCCAGAAAATTAGTGATGATAGGGAAACTCCAAGTTTCTTTAATTGATATTTTGAAATAAAATGACAGATTACTCATTTGTATCTGTACCCTCAAATCAGCAGGTCAGATGATGAGGATAATTTGTGTTTTTTGGGGGGGTCTGGGTCTTTTTCCTGCCTAAAGGATGTAAGTAACAGTAGTACCAAATAAGAGATTCCATCAGATGTACCATTTGAATTTTTATCTCGGCAATATTCCCAAATCTCCCCAGCCAAGTTCAAATGCAGTTTTGATGATCAGGATAAATGTATTTGCATTATTTTATTGTAATCTTTTTTCTAAGATTTTATTTATTTGAGAGGCAGAGTTAGAGGGAGAAGGAGATACAGAGAGAAAGGTCTTCCATCCACTGGTTCACTACTCCAAATGGTTGAAATAGCCAGAGCTGAGCTGATACTAAGTCAGGAGCCAGGAGTTTCATCTGGGTCTCCCATGTGGGTGCAGAGGCCCAAGCACTTAGGCATTCTTCTGCTGTTTTCCCAGGCCATAGCAGAGAGCTGGATCAGAAGTGAAGCAGCTGGGACTAGAACTGGTGGCCATGTGGGATGCTGGCACTGCAGGCAGAGGCACAGCCCACTATGCCACAACCCTGTCCCCTTATTGTACTCTGAGGCAATGTGGAAATGGCCAAACCCTTTTGTATTTGTATCTCAGCTATTGATTATTGTGTCTATAGAATTTGTATCATAAGTTATGGGCATCAATTGGAGCCAGAACCTATGAGTTGGAGTAGACACTGCATAGATAAGTTCTGCACAGTAGTGAGAATGATAACTATGATAAGGTGGCCACAAGAGACTAGAGTGTCATGGGGTGAGACCAGAGGTTGAAACTGTAATTCAGACTGTCATCCTGTAGTTTGTTATGTTCTACCTTGCTGCCTGTGAATGTAAGGTCTCATTTGAACCAAGCTGTTAGGTGAATAGTGTGGAGATCTCAACTGAATGTGGAAAGCACAGATGAGCATGAGGTTGAGTAGGTGTAATGCCATTCCAACCATCTACCTGCTTGTAACATTTGATCAGATCAATTTTACTCTATGTCTTTCTCTGAATTGTACAATGGTTCAGAGATCACACTGGCCCACTCTCTTCCTCTCTATTTTGGGAGAAAAGAAACAGATGTATCTTAGTACGTGGCATTTCTTATCCTCCAACTCTGATAAATAATTCATACAGAAAAAAATGTCTTCCTTATCTCATTATTTCTATGTAGTTGTCAAGATCCTTTAGAGATTCTGCTTCTTAAACTGGCTAATTCTCTTCCCTTTTGGGACCTTAATTCTTTTTTCAAATTAGTCTGTCCTTTATGTGTTCAACTTTTGTTCTAGATGGAACTTCAGTTATGAAGTTTGCTACTTATTTCTTTTACATTTATTTCATCTGTGTTTTTTGGCATTTTATGTGGTTTATAAGTCAGAGCCAAAGCCTAGAGATTTCCCAGAGATCCCCCATCACTTTAGTTATTGGCATTTTATCACCTTGGCTGAAGAATTCTTCCGAGCATTAATCGTACACATTTTCCCTTCAATTTTCTGGGTTCACATTGGTGCATTCCTTGGTCATTGCCCAACATTTAATTTCCCACTCTTCCTAGAATTAGATCCAATTAACACACAGTTAATACAGCCATTCACTGATGCGCCTGTTGTTCATGTGCTCAGTGCTCTGCATGGTGGCCTTAGGAGAACTTTCCTTCAAATAGATAAAATTTGCATTTCCATTTCCATTTTCCACATTTCCATTCTCATTACAATCTACTTTTGAGGGAAAAATGATTCAAAAAACACAGCATATATATCAAATGTCCTTGTCTGTAGGTTTTTGCAGGATGTGTCTATTCTAAAATTTTCATGGAGATGTACTATTGATTTAATAAAATTAAAATTCACTTTCTCCTCAGTCATGTAAAGTCCACCATAATCAACACTCGAACTCGGGAGTTGTTGGAATTTGACATTAGTGTAAAGCAGCAGGTAGTGGGTGTTCATAGCCTAGCTCACTTGGAAAAAGAGCACAGCTCTGAAATACGAAACTCTTCAATGAGCTTCCTCATAGTGACAAGCTGAAATTCCTACAACATGTGGAGACCATGAGGCAGCTGCCATTGGTATTACTGATTTCCTACCATCCACAATCTGTTTATATTTCCCTCAGTAGGCATAT
Source organism: Sylvilagus floridanus (assembly GCA_949820135.1). Classification (NCBI taxonomy): domain Eukaryota; kingdom Metazoa; phylum Chordata; class Mammalia; order Lagomorpha; family Leporidae; genus Sylvilagus; species Sylvilagus floridanus. The sequence continues at coordinate 20,900,429 of OX463236.1, forward strand.
GTATAAAGTTTAAGACCGTCTCCATATGACTTTTTATCTGTTTCCTTTACCAACACTCTTTGGCCATGGCTTTTTGGGAACTAAGCTTGAAAATATGCTGTGGAGTCCAAGGTTAAATCTCATGTAGATGCTGATGCAAAACCTCAAGCTAGCTATATCTAAAGACTGATTTCTAAATTTGATCAATATATTTCACAAATGTTTACCAATGTGACCTTGAAGGAGTGTTTGCAGATCACACTGTCAGCACTGAGAAATATCCTTAAAGATGACTGAGTACAAGTATATATTATTAAATGATACCAAAATGTAGATGCTCAGATGATGCCTGAACACCTATAGTGACTGGGACTCTAACCAAGTCATTCCTTAAGATGAGTTAACCTAGACCAAGGAAGCCACACAAGTCAAAACCATGAAACAAGGATCATTGTCTTGCACATGAATGAACTGAATGTTGTTTTCCCCTTAGAGAGGTATATTTACACACAGGGATCTGCTGTGTGGCTGAGTAAGCAAAGCTGCCACCTGTGACACTCACATCCCACAGGGTGTCAGTTCATGTCCTGGTTGCCCCACTTCTGATCCAGCTCCCTTCTTATGGCCTGGGATGGCCCAAGTGTTTGGGCCTTTGCCACTCATGTGGGAGACCTGGCTGAGGCTCCTGGCCCTTGGCTTCAGCCTGGCTCAGCACTGGCTATTGTGGCTATCTGGGAAGTAAACCCACAGATGGAAGATCGCTTTCTCCCCCTACCCCGTATCTCCCTCTTTCTCTGCAATTCTGACTTTCAAAAGCATGAATAAACCTTTTTTAAAAACTCCTTGGAATATTTTGTTATTCCATTTCAAATATTTAATATATTCCTCTTGAAATATATGACATGAATGAAGCAAAATATCTCAAGAGAGATTCTAGTAGCACAGGTCAGTTCTATCAGGGAAGTAGATTTGATAAACTGCTAATGAATACTAAGATTATATCACCTTCCATTTGGGAGCAGGTTCAACTATTGAATCACATTGACCTATTTTTGAGAACCATGTCATTTTAAATGTGCTTCTGATGAGTCAAGGAATAGTATCTAATGTCATTTGTGTGGTCCTTTATAGTTTATAAGGTGCTGCTGAATGTCTTTAAAAAAATTTAGAAAAAGTCTTGGGTTTTTGCTGAATGAGACATGTTGCAATAGATAAATAGATGGTGCTATGCCACCGTTGTGGTTGTGTCAGGAAAATCTATGACTTTCTTCTGTTCAGGGAATTCAGTATTTTTACAGGTGCATATCAGCTAAACTTCCAGGTGATCACCTATTCTAACAGAGTGTGTGTGTGTGTGTGTGTGTGTGTGTGTGTGTGTGAAAGCTTCCTATCTGCATTGCCAGAATAACAAGAATGGGAACAGTTGTCCTGTTTTCAGTCTTATGTGTATCTACAAACTTCTGTTTCTTATCAGAATTGTTTTATCATGTATTATCACAATTTTAATTTTCAAGCATATGTTTGAGAATCATGCACATGCGCGCACACACACACACACACACAGAGAGAGAGAGAGAGAGAGAGAGAGAGAGAGAGAGAGATCCAAACCACTATTTCATTCCAAGTGCCAGCAACAGCCAGGAGTGGGCCTGGACGGTGGTAGGAATTCAGTTCAGATCTCCCATGTGAGTAGCCAAAATCCAATCACTTTAAGCCGACATCCATGCCTTTCAGGGTCTCCATTAGCAGGAAGCTGGAGTCAAGAGCCATGATGGGGCACAGAACTCAGGCACTCAGATGTGGGATGCAGGTACCCTAAACAGCATCTTAACTGCCAGGATAAATGCTGCCCCCACAATATTTTATTTATTGCCTATATCCTGTTTATAGGGGTGTCTGAGGTCATTCAGGACTTTATCTGCTTTTTTTCTGCACGTTTTATCCTTAAATATATATATATATATATATATATATATATATATACACACACACAATGGTGAATTACGTGGTTCGATGATCTCGACTTCAAGTACTTTCTCTGCCATTTGCTAGCTCCAGGACTTTTAGCAAAGATTAAATCAATTAAACCTCATTAAAACATCTGTATATTGGAGGTAATAATAAGCTACCCCAAAGGCACATTGGAACATTAACTGGGATCCCTTTCAAGGGCCTGGAAAATAGGAAGCATTCAATGGATGGTAATAACACTTACTGCTACTTTGTTCTGTTGAAGTTTCTACATTGCATTCATCATCATCATATACTCAATTTTCTTTATGTCACAACTGAATGTGCATTTTTATTTATAAGTCCACTGTGTTCAGTTTAAGTTATTTATGATCATATCAGTTATTCTATGGATAAATGTATACTTAGTGAATCTCATAGACTAGTATATTTTGTATTCTCAAGGGCTACCCTTTCTAGTAACATAAGCCACATCCCAGAGATCAGAATTCCATTGTGTGACATTACCTATGCATCCAGCCACTCTCTTCATGTAATTATATATCCCAATATTTCCACCGTAAGTTAGAAGGAAAAAATTTCATCTTATATAAATAAATATAAATTAAAATATTTTTAAAAAGAAAGGCAGAAAAGAAAAAAGAGAAAAACCTACCATTTTTATCGTAAAATATTTGCTTTCCTCTCCTTGTCTTTAGAGTTTCAATATGTTTCCCAGATTTATTCCAGGTTCAGCATTTGTCCCCACTATGCCCTGGAATAATTAGAAACCAATAGCAATTACTGGATTTCAGTTGCCATATCTAGCTACAATTGTATGTTATAGGGAGGTGACCCACATCTCAGTCAACTTGGTCAGGTCTTCTCCCACTTATTATGATATTGAAGTTGCAAACACAATTATTTTCTGATACATATTTACTAACCATCCTGATTCCTGATTCATGCAGTAGGATAGAGCTTCATGTCTTTCATGTCATTCTAGAGTTGCAAAGTTTCTTTAAATTTTCTTGATATGTGCCATCCTTTTTTCACTACATATGCTAGGTCATTTATCTAAGGCACAAACCATTTGATGCAACCACCTTTCCTCTCAACTGTCAGTTAACGGCTACACTTGACAATCTTGAGTCTGAGTTGTCTGGAAGGGTAATTGATAACACATGTCTTGCATCTGTTGAAATAATCTTTTCTCTCAACTTTACTGAAACTTGTAACTAAAATAATTTAATTGAAATTAAACAGATCAAATTCATTTATAATTGCTGTGTCTTGAATATTAGTCCCCACTAAAACTCATGCTGAAATTTCATTGCCAATGTAATGGTGTTGAGCAGCAGGGCCTGCTGGAAGGGTTTAGTCATGAAGGCTGCATCCTCATGTTTGGTAGAACACTGTTACAGAAAGGGCAATCAAGGGCAGAATCTCTCTATGTCTTTATGACTCTCTGTCTATGTCTTCCTGCCATACGCCACCTGATGTTGCATCAGGTGGTCCCATGTGAGATACTGGTGACTTGATCTTATGCTTCCTGGTCTTAGGAACTGTGAGAAATACATGTTCTGTACAAATTATCTGATATCTGGTATTCTGTTATAGCAGCACAAAACAGCCTAAGGAAATATTATGAGATATGTACACATGCACACACACAAAGATAAAAACCTATTTTAGATTAGAAGATAAAGTTCAAAGTATTATTTTCCTGCTCAGTCATATCAATGAACACTTTAAGATGAGATTTGTTAAGCATGCTTCCGTGATGCTGTACTGCACGTGAACTGACAGGACTGATGCTTTTCAGTGTCACAGTGAGTGAAAAAAATGGCAATAAAAGAAGTTTCAAACCAAAGACAACGGATGGAGAAAGGGAGAAGCTAGACGTCACAGAGTATGTTTGGGTTCATAGAAATGGGGCTGTGGTTGAACAAACTGAAACCTTGGAACACCTGGGAGCGTGTCACCGAGGGAAGTGGGGCTGAAGAGGAAAGAAAGCTGTTAGCCAGGGCGATTTGTCCTGACAGGAAGAGCACCACGCAGAAGGAACTCCTAAGAGGAACAGACGCTTCATTCATGCCTCTCTATAATTGTAGACCCTAGTTAGAGGTTATTTGGTCCTTTACTTCTCCCAGGAGTGGGGGACAAACAAACAAAAAGCTAGATTTGAGAAGAACAGAGAGGAAGCCAGGAGTCTAGACAAAAGTGTCAGATAAAAATCTGTTGCCAATTCCCTGCTATTTGAAATTGAGTAATACAGAAGTTCCCCAAAGAAAATTAGGACTCTTTAATGGTTACAATTATACTAACAACAAACTCCTAATTGATTACAGAACAGGAAATGATATATTTATAACTAATATTTGTTCAGTAATTACTAAGTGCCAGGCAGTGCTGTAACCATGTCCTAATGTATTTATCCAATTTTCCCACCAACATCCTAAGACATTTGCTATTTTTATTCAATTTTATAGATAAGATAGATTAAGAAACTGATGTACAGAAAAGAGAGGGGTCTTTTCCAAGTTCACAAAGGTCAGGAAGGGAAGAGGTGGGATTGGAAACCATGCTGCCTGATTTCAAAATGGATTTTCTGATCATGGTGCATACTGCCACAATGAAAATTATGTGGGGAAAATACAAGAGGGAGGGACACTGATTTGGCTGTGGGTGATTTGGGAAGATTCCACTGAGGTCCTCTTTGGATGGGATGAGCTCCCACTCCTGGTACTTCGGTGATGTCTTTTGTATGCCATGACCTGTCATTTATTGCATTATATCTTACATTGATTTGGTTTTTGGTATTCTCCAATAGGTTGTAATTTCCTTGAAGGCAGAAATTAGCTTTTATTTATTTATCTTTTTGCCTCAGAGGCAACACAGAGGCATTCAAGAAATGTTTCTTAAATAAATTAATTAGTGGAGTTTTAAGTGAAGAGTGTTATTTTTAGAATAGAACAGGTTTGCGGGGTAGGAGAAGTCTCTTCTGAGTTTTCAGTAGAATGGGCAGTGGATCTGAATTCCATATTGTGGATGCATACATTTCACAAGAACACATTTGAAAAAAAGCATCATAAATTAGGGTAAGGGCAACTTAAGTGCCCATTGATGGATAAGGAAAATGGGATATATTGTGTGTTTATGTATGCATGCATGTATATATATTTAGATATATTATATATAAAATATTATTTAGCCTCAAACAAAATGAAGTCTTGCCACTTGTGACAACAGGGATGAAACTAGATAATATTATGCTAAGTGAAAAGTCAGACACACAGAAAGACAAATACTGCCTCATATCATTTATAAATGGAACCTAAGATCCAAGCTGAGAGTAGCATGATAGTCTTCATTGGGGAAAAGGGAGACAATAGTCAAAGAATCCAAAGTATCAGTCTTATAAGATGATGAAGTTCTGTGCATCTGATGTGCAGTGTGATAACTATAGTAAACAAATATTGTGCACTTGAAATACACTAAAATATAGATCTGAAGTGTTCTCACCACCAAAATAGAAAATGAAGATAGTGAGATGATAGGCATATTAATGAGCTTGATTTTAGTTATCACTTCAAGTATATATGCATATTAGGGTCACAAATTGTACACAGAGAATATATAGATACAATTTCTTGTCAATCATACCTCAGTATGTTGTTTAAAAAGAGAATTAAAACCCAGATGCTAAAGTGGAACAGGGGACTTACAGAAACAGCTGACTGAGCCTAAGCTTTTTTACTACTTTTTCTTGTTTGACTTAATTTACTTAATTTACTGTCATCTGTGTACAGAGCAAAGCAGTTTGCAGAGCAGAGCAATGGCTCCATTTACTCTGGGGTTTTTGACTGAGAGGCTACAGACCCACCACAGGCTTGAACTGTGCCTTGTAGAATAAGAACCCTCTTTAGTTTGGTGCTGAGAATTATCTGTCAATCTATGCATTCAATCGAGGATATCATAGAAAGATGAAATCTGAAGTTCTGTTCAAAGATATTGCAGGGGCCGACCTCGTTGCGCAATGGTAGTGCGTCTGACTCCAAAGATATTGCAGGTAAGGTATTAAATTGGTCACTCGAGTCAGCGTTCATGTTAATTAGTGGCTAGATTAATTAGTAAGCCTACATAATTAAGACATTTGGGTGTTGAGAGAAGGAAAGGAGAATGGTTGTAGTTCGTGTGTGTGTGTGTGTGTGTGTGTGTGTGTGTGTATGTGAGTTACTCTGCTTGGGTAACACATCAATTTCAGTCTTAGCGAAAGTTAGCTTGCATCCATCAACCTGCAAGGTAATTGGTGACAAAAGTAGCTTCTCCTGTTCATTACTCCCTCTTGAACACTGGAAACTGAGGAATGACTCCTACTATACAATTGAAGGCCTTCATTTTTCCTTTCTGCCATGAAAGACCTCTCAAATTTGGCTCTAAGACAAACTAACAGCTGGCTTGCGAATCTGATATTTTGTTTTATAGTTAGTAATCAAAACATAGTCATTTGGAAATTAGTGGACAAGAAGCTCTTTTCAAGAATACAATAATTTCTTCTATTTAAACATTTATAAACATTGTACTTTAACAATTGAAAACAGAGGCTGGTATTTTTTGTGATGGGTAAAGCTTCCACCTGCAACTTTAGCATCCCATATGGGTGCTAGTTCTTGTTCTAGTTGCTCCACTCCCAATTCAGCTCCCTGCAAATGGCCTGGGAAGAGCAGCAGAAGATGACCCAAGTGTTTGGGCCCCTGCCACCCACTTGGGAGACCCATTGAAGCTGCTAGCTCCTGGCTTTGACTTGGGCAAACACTGGCCACTGTGGCCGTCTGGAGAGTGAACCAGTAGATGGAAGTAGATTTCCTTTCCCTCCATCTTTCCTTCTCTGTCTATATTCCTTCTCTATATATAATTCTGACTTTCACATAAGTAGTCTTTAAAATAATTGAAATCAGTGACAATCGGTTGATACCAAAGGTTAGTTTATTTTTATTACCAACATGTTTGATTTTAGCAGAATGATTGGAAAATAATTGATGAATTAGTTGGCTAAAATATAGTATTTTGTATGTCTACTTGCTCTGCAGTTTCTGCATCAAGATGTCATTGATGGCTTGGTCCATGTTCTTTATTTTTTATTTTTTTGGTTTATTTTATTTGTTTGAAAGAGTGACAGAGAAAGAAGTAGAAAGGGATCTTTCACCTACTGATTCAATCCCCAAATGGCCACAGTGTCCAGGGCTGGACCAGGACAAAGCCAGGATCCAGAACTTTCATTTGGGTCTCCCACCTGGGTCGCATCTTTTGCTGTATCCCCAGGCCCATTAGCAGATAGATTGACTAGAAGAAGTGCGGCTGGGATGCAACTATAAAATGGGATGACTGCATCTCCGGTGGCAGTTTAACCCTCTGCACTGCAGTGCCGGCCCTAAGGATCCAGGTTCTTGTCTCTGAAAACGAGAACAAATCCAAGTATGAAGTATCAGTAAATGTTTTCAGAGGAATAAAGTATATTTGCCTGCAAAGCAAAAGTACCCACTTAAAAGGGAGTACAGGCATAGTGGCTTGTGTCATGGGCAGGGTTCATTGAACACACATGGGGTATAGAGTTTTGGGCAGGATTTGAGTAATATTTCCTTGTCCCCCCCCCCCCTACTTTTTTTTCTTTTTTCTTTCTTTTTTCTTTTTTTTTGAAATCTCAGAAGTGTCATGGTGTCAGCTGCGTGATGAGAATGGGAGTTTCTACCATGGCAATTTTATTGTTACATTATAATTAGCTAAGCATCACTGCCAGGACACAGTTAGCAGCCATGTTAGATTTAGTTTGATTTTAGATTAGTGCTGGTCCTGAGCAACAGTTGTGTGGAAGCTGTGATTTTCCACAGCACAGAAGGCAAGGTGGAGGGGCTTGGGTGGGAAGGGAAGGCTACAGAGAAACCGATAACCTTAGCTCCTCATTGATAGCTATCTTCTTGCCTATAGCATCTTGGCACAAAATCATTGGTATACTGATGCTATATATACAGGTCATCACTATAATTGCAATGGATAGGTAAAGACTTCACATTTCTAAGAAAGGAACATATTTAAATATTTTTATAAATTCTAACATGAAAACCTGCACATTTTTATGGGGCTCAGTGCAATATTTCAACAGATACGTATAGCATTAACCTATAATACCAAGGAATCAGCTCTTCCAATTCCTTTATCAAGAACTTTAACTACCCTATAGTTCTGTGGAACAGCAGATCCAATTACCTTCACCTGACTGTGTTTTTGGTACCCATTATCCAAGCTTGTCCTGTCTCCCCACCCATCCTAACCTCTAGCAATCACTAGTTTATATTCATGTGTATGTGTGTATGTGTGTGTGTACACTCTAACTTCCACATATGAGAGAAACATATTTGTCTTTGTATACCTTATTCCACTTAGCAGAATCATCTTCAATTTCCTACATTTTGATGCAAATGATAAGATTTTATTAATCCTTTGTGTGTATACAGCATATTTTCTGTTTTTTTTTTTAAACTACTGTTTTGAGAGACAGAGTTACAGACACAGATAGAAGTCTTTCATTGCTGCTCCAATCCCCAGTTGGCTATAACAGCCAGAACTGGGCCTACCCAAAGCTATTACTCAGGATCCTCTTCCTCATCTCCCATATGGGTGCATGGGCCCAAACTTTGGGCTGTCCTCTGGTGCTTTCCCAAACTGTAAGCCGGGAGCTGGATCTGAAGTAGAGCAGCCAGAACTCACACTGGCATCCATATGGGTTGGCAGCACCACAGGCAGGGTAGAGGCTTCTCCTACCTACTAGGCCACAGCGCTGACCCCACATATTTTCTTTAGCCATTCATCTATCAGTCAGCATCTAGGTTGATTCTATATCTGTGTTACAAAAACCATGAGAGTACAGATGTCTTTTTCACATACAGGTTCCATTTCCTTTAGATATGTACCTGGAAATGAAGTAGCAAGGTCATATAGTGGACCCATTTTCAGTTTTTTGAGGAAACTCCATACTATTCTCCATGGCCTAAGCCCTAGGGCCCCTGCACCCACATGGGAGACCAGGAAGAAGCTCCTGGTTTCAGTCTGGCAAAGCTCCAGCCATTGCAGTCATTTGGGGAGTGAACCAGAAGATGGAAGATCTTTCTTTCTCTCTCACTCTTTCTCTTCTCTCCCTTTCAAATATGAATTAATAAATCTTTAAAAAATAAAAAAAGTTATTTGGAGTGGCAAGAATGAGCTCTAAATCTCAGTGGCTTATAAGAACATTTTTCTTTCCATCTTACAAAGCCTACAGTGAATTAGGTGACCTTCCAGAGCCACTGTCCCCCATGTGATCACTGAGCACCAAGAAATACTTCCAAGTGGAAGATGGAAGCAGATGACTGGGGGCCAAGCACTGACTTAATCCCTTCATTCCAGAAGTGATACAGGCCATTACTGCTCACATGTCATAGATCAGATCTGGTCACCTGTCTCTCCTGGTTCCTTGAGGCTTGGGGAAGGTGAACCTAATCTACCTTCCTATTTAGTTAGCAGTAACCCTTTTTCCATGGGTGTTAACTTTATACCAATTTTCAAATTTTTTTTTCAATTTACATGTACTACATTAAGATAAAATATTTTAAATGCTGGTTTGTAAATATGGCAGGTTGGAATATTTATGATAAATTAGCACCATATCCAGTGGCTAAAAAAATGTCTTCTACAAACATGAAGTAAAATAAAGGAAAGCTATATCAATCTGGTAACTGTTTTCTAGCCAGGAATTCCTCACCATCTAATATTGTGACCATATGAATATTTGATATGCTCAAACTACACTCAGAATACATGATTGTTTGATGGCTTTGCTTTCTCAACACCTTTAGGAAGGGAGCCCTGGCTAATTAGTTCTACCAGCCTTCTCATGCCTGTTGAGGTTTTCCTATGTTTTGATTCCTATTCTTTGTTCCTGTCTCTCTCACTCCCTTCCTGTTTTCCATTTCCACTCTTTCAGCTGTAGAGGTGCTGCTGCTTTATCAAAGAGAAGAAGGCGGCTTCCTATCCCAGGTCAAATTCCCCAGCTTAGAAACTCCAGGAGACAGAGCAATTAAATACTGTAACCTGTCCTGGGATTCTGATCCTGCCCTCCTCTCATTCCCAACTTTTAAACATTTCTACTTTCCATAGAAGTGAAGTCCTGATGAGAGGCTTGGGACCCATGATCATCACCTTGGTGGGTGGCTATGGATGTTCTTTGCTTAACAGAAACCCTGGGGGCCCTGGCAATGTAGAGCAAGGCTATGTTCCTGGAGGAAAGGGGAGGTCCCTTCTCTCTGTGTCCTCTTCCTCTTGGTAGGCAACCGTATGTCCTCTCCTAATTCTCTGTCCATGTTAGGCATCCCAGATTACCAATGATAAAGTATACATTCAGTATTCAGCATTTTTATGTCCCTAATTTTTAATTTATTAAATAACCATTAAGCTGGAGATAAGAACATTCTCAAATCATTTAACAAGAAAGACATTTAAGAAATAAGCATCAGAAGCTTTATTTTGGACTATACCATATAATATTTTTAAAACACTAGAAATCTATTGGTTTACTAAACTAGTCTTAATCTATGAATCAATGTCTTTCTTAAACTTTTTTTTCAAGCTCAAAAACTCATGTTTCCCTGTCAAATTGGTAAAAATTTTGGTATGTGCTATTGTAGACACTTCTGCATAATAAAAAGAGAGTCTACAATCAGGTTTATTTCTGACGCTTTAGGCAGATTATTTTGGAAACTTCTTTCTTCCCTCTGCTACGGGTCCTAAAGGAAGACTTCTAAACTGTATTTGATTTGATTGTTCCACTCTTACAGACCTGTCCATTAGGCTATCATGCTACATCGTAACAACCTGCCACTGTGAAGATAAACTGTGCCATTAACTGCCTTTATGGCATTAACAGACAAGTAGCCGTTTTCATTTTCTTTCCTTTCAAAGTATTGCCAAATTATAAATCAGTTTTGCTATTTTTCATTCTTGGGATGAACACTCTCAATCCCTGCTTCCCCAATAGTTACAAAGGCATTTACTCATCTCCATTAAGACAAGAGTTTATAACTAATCCCCATGAGACATATAATAACCATTATCAATCCAACCTTGCTGCTGGCCTTGCTCTGAAAAGCAAATCAGATGTAGTCATCAACCCCTATAATCACTTTGTGAGCTCCTATATCTGCAAGGCATTGATCCTGTCTGTCACCAACACTCTGCCACTGTGCCCAAGTCTTTTTGGCTGATAAAATCCATGCTGTTGGCTGTAGGCCTGTCCTGGTCTGCTCTCAGCTCTTTCTGGACCCCACTGACTCTCATTCTCCATTCTTGTAGCTGCCTTCATTGACTGTTATTCTCTCAGTACGCAGCATCCTGCTCTTTGACTTGGGATTTGGGTGTTCTGTTGTTTGCTTGTCCAACTTGATTTGTCCTGGTCCAGATTATCCAAGCCCCTTGATGACAAGTGCTTGCTCTGTCATTCGGTCTGTTACTCACTGTGGTTTCTAGTAAGTGCGATCTCTACTGCTGCCATTGTTTTGATTCCTTTCCCCTTTTCCTTGCTTGTCTTGTTTCTCACCCCCTGACTTCATCATGGTTCTTAGCTTCACATAGATAACCAGTCTGTGGATCTGTACTACTGGATTCTCAGTACTTCTATAAGCTATATCTTGCTTCTGGAATTCTAGAAGTGTGATGGCTCTGGGAAGGAGATTGCTGGATAGTCAATGTTTCAGTACTCTTCTGTAATGAGTCTATGCTCCCTCAACTGTTAGATAAGTTTTTAGAAATAATTTTTCCAGTTCTTTACCCATTTAGAAAAATTCTTTAGAATGGAATTTCCAGCATTTACTTTTGTAATTATTCCATAGTTAAAAATATGCAATCCATAAAGATCTTTTGGAGATCTATTCATAAAATATGTGATGTATGAAGTAGCACCATTCCCTTTGTCTTTCTCTGCCTCTAAAACAAAAAAAAAATAGTAAAATATGGTAAATAATATACATTCATAAAGGGTCATAAAATTAAATATTATGGTTTGATAAAGACTATGGGACAACATAACAGAGGGCAAATAACTCAGTGGTCTACATAATATTCAAACATAGATTCCATGTAATTTGACATAATGCAACTAAAGCTAAGTTGGGTCCCTTCTTCAGGATTTATAATTCATTAAAATATGCATGAGAAAGACATCCTTAAGTGACAAGCAGAAACTGTGTCTGTTGTATGATAACTGATGGCACTTATTCACACTTATTGCTACATGCCAAGCCCTGTTCCATTTTTCATACATTCACTTACTGAGTATTTTAGCTGAGATTTTTCATCCATTATCTCCTTTCTAATTGTAATTCTCTAATACTTTACATTGATCCCTAGTATTTACTATAAGCACCAAAGCCATATCTCTAGTTACCACTGAACATATCAGTTGTATGTCTGGAAGGTGTTTCAAAGAGAACCAAATGCGAGAGGAAATCATGGCTTTTCCATCAGTGTCTAATCTCTGGTAAGGACCTACTCCCTGACCCAGCGAGCATTGACTCCGGTCTTTCATTACACACATGGATTCTGTCACTAAAATTCTGTCCTTCACTCCATCCAGTGTTATTAAAAGAGTGAAGGGATGAGAGAGAGACAGGAGATGAAGAAGAAAAGGAGGAGCAGAGAGTCAAATTAGTTAACATTTTAGTTCAAAATAGCGCCAACTGTTAGCCTTGTACTGGCATTGCTTATCTAATTATCTTAAAAGGAATGTTTAGACCCACAGATGCTGTGGTTAGTCTGGACTCACTTAAGGTAAATAGAAATAGTAAATTTGTTACTGGAAATGGCTGGAACAGAGATCCCAAAAGAAAAACATATCAGATATGAGATTGAGATTGGTGAAAAGCAAGCTAGCAAAGTGTAATGAAGCAGTACACTTGCCAGGCCAGGTGGGCAACTCAACAAGGAACTAAGTGCCCAGTCTGAATTTAGATCAGGCTTTATATGAGTGTGGAATCTAATTCTTCCCAGCATTTCTCCCTCCCTCCTTTATCTGTTTTCAATATATTGCTGGGCAAAGGACTTTCTGGGCATGAAATTCTTCCTGAGGCTGTGTTACACAGTATTATTAGATTGATTAGCTCCCTTGGCACTGGGTCAGGAAGATTTCCCTGGGAAATCTTGGACATGGGCAGGATTTCTGATGCGTAAACCCTGAGCCGCTTCCAAAGCATGCTTGTAAAGGCTGCTATGTTGTTTCCCACAAAAACTTTGTGTCTTTTTTTTGTTTGTTTGTTCCGGCTTCTCTTATATACATAGTGTACCCTCCTACCTTACAAGCTATTATAAAGAGATAAATTATTAAAAAGTGAATTGGCAACAAAATGTCAAAGGGACTATCAAAGAAATACGGTAACAAATTCAAGAAGCACTTGCTACTTGCTAGAGTTGGGGAAATGAGGGGTAAAATGGAGGCTGTCAGAGCCTGGGAGCTGGCAGGAGGGGTCCTCGGGGTTCAGGATTCTAATAGGCTGGGTGAGTGGCAGTGGGCAGTCATGCTGGGCTGAATAGATGCCATTATAGGACTCAGAAGAGAGGTCTCTTAGAACCTGGATGTAGATTAGCGGAGGGAGGCCCACTGGCTGCTGCTGGAATCCCAGGAGCTTGGAGAAGCATCCCCAGGACTGGATCATGCTGCTCACCTCTGATGGCTGTCATCATGGCGTACATGAGGCTCCTCTAGAGGTGAAGATAGGAAGTAGACACCAGAATCAAACACTGATGTATGCGGTAGGATCATTGCTGGGTGGCTCACAGGAAGGCGAAAGTCCCTCTCCTCTCCTGTCTTTCATGTTAACAGAACAAGGCAAGAATCTAGCCAAGAAGAAGAAAAACTTTTGTAGAATCCAGAAAAGTCATACTCATAGGGGTGGAGAATAGAATGGTGGCTACAGAGGCTGTGGGATGGGGGTAGATCAGGAAAAGGGAGGAGGTCAAAGTGTACATTGTTTCAGTTAGGAGGACCAGGTTATGCTGTTCAATCACAAACACAGTGACTTCAGTTAACAGTAATGTACTATATACATCAAAATAGTTAAAATTGTAGCTTTTAAATGTTCCTTACTCAAAGAAATGACAAAAATTTGAGGTGATAAATATGCTAATTATCCTGATCTGATCATTCCACCTTACATATACATGTATCAAAACAATATATTGTATTCCATAATAAATATAGTTATTATTTGTCAGTTAAATAAAACGGGATAAACCAAAAGAATAAACATATGTTGCAGGGACTCACTGTAAGGGTATAGTTGGAGATCAAATTTGGAGACAGTTTTTTAGAGACAACTTAGTAACCTGAATATACAATAAATCTGAATTCTGAATAAATCTCTCATGTGTCTTCCAAAAAAGGAGAGGTTTATACTTGATTTTTAAGCTAACTTTTTCAAAAAGGGTGTGTGTCTAGTAACTAAATATGCATTTGTATTCCTGTCATGGTATTCTATTTCATGCCAACAATAAATGTACGAGAGATTCACTATAGGTCAATAACTTTGATTTCTTCTAATTAACAAGTTACTTTCACCAGTTAGTGCAAGATAAATGCATAATTTATGACCCATAATCAGGTTTCACATAATAAAAGGCCTGATTTGACACCATATCTACTTTATGTCCATTAGAAGTGCTCTTTTCCAGGTACTGCCACTGTAGCTCATGTATATTGGAATAGGACAGGGCAGAAGTAAGGTGGAAAAAATGAAGAAGCAAATTATGCTATAAAATATTTAATATCAATTGCCAGTTCATTAATCAGATGAAAACTATGCAGGGAGCCAGCAGGGCCATTTCCCCCTTTTCTGGAGACACTGTGTCTCCTGTGTGGTGTTTCCTGCAGAGTACTTTTCTGATGTGCTGTCCTATTAGGCCTGAGAGGGACTTCTCTTGTTGAAGTCCATTAAAAAGTTACCCTAGAAACCAATGGAATCTAAACTTATTTGTTTTAAGATTTACTTATTTACTTGGAAGTCAGAGTTACACAGAGAAGGAGTGGCAGAGAGAGGTCTTCCATTCATTGGTTCACTCCCTAGCTGGCCACAACGGCCAGAGCTGTGCCAATCCGAAGCCAGGATCCAGGAGCTCCTTCCAGGTTTCCCATGTGGATGCAGAGGCCCAAGGGACTGGGCCATCTTCTATTTTTCCAGGCCATAGTAGAGCTGGATCAGAAGTGGAGCAGCCAGGACTGGAACTGGCACCCATACGGGATGCCAGCACTGCAGGCGGTGGGTTTACCTGCTAAGCCACAGCGCCGGCTCCTGGAATCTGAAATTCTTAAAGCCCCTAGCAATGCTCTGTGGTCAAAAATCTCCTGCTTCTGTGGTGCCAACCAGGAGATTGGGCTTCTGCTTCACCCTTGATCTTTACTCAATTCAGCATAGTTCAGCACACATGGGCAATCAATTTCATTGACATACATTTACAAGAAAAGCATTCTGGTTACAAAAAAGTGCATGGAAATAATTGATTTTCTTAAAGCAAGTTCAGTTTCCTTATGTAAAACTGCTCCTTCCCATCTTTACAGCTCTCCCAAGTTCTGTGGTAAATTCTGGGAGTCTTGATTACCTCAGAGTCCACCTGTCATCATGAAATCTCGTAACCTTTGGAGACCCATACCTAACTTCCTTAAATCTCCATAATCTGTCTCCTTTCTTCTCTAGGGGACATTTTGGGGTCAAGAGATTTATTTTCTTAACCCTGATTTCCTGCATCTGGACATCTGTTCCATTGTACTATGATACTTCCTTTCACTTTCACTTAGCATTTTATTCAAGCAGAGGTGCCCCTCTGTACTCTACAGATAAATGTCCCTGATGCTTCTCTTTCACAATTGGTCTACGAAGTGCCCATTTCTTCCTCCCTTTTATAACTGGCTCTTGTAGCATTGTTGGATACACTTGCCTATAAATAAAACACATTTACACATTAGTGCATAAAGCTCTAACTCAGTGTTTTGGTGGGATCCTTTATGTTCATATATAAAGATTCTGATGTCTCCAGAGGAGATAAACAATGTTACATCTACAAGAATTCTAGGAGGTTAAACCAATTCTTTAGTTGTTACAATGAGAGAAATAGGCCAAAGACATCTACAGGCAAAGAGAATGTCCAGGTGGGCCAATTCCAATATGGCCTGCCTTATATCTCTAATCTATCTGGTCACTCAGCTAGTCATTTAATGAGAATACATGTTAATTCCTCTTTAGAAATATACTTGGCAAATGTAGCTTCAAGTGCCAAGTTAGATGCCCATATGCTCATGAAAAGAGCCTAGACTGAGGGACAGACAAACCCAGGTTTAAATGATGGTCCTTCCTTCTCGGTTTATTTTAATGGTTCCTTTAAACTTACTGCATCGAAGTTTTTCATACTTAAAGAGTTTTTTAAGGTTCTCATTGAAATGAATAAAACGCAAATGTAAAATTCAAAGCATGGTGCACAATTATCTAGTAATTAGTAACATGTTCTACATATGCCTCTATTGTGTTTCTATATGCATATACTGCTTCTACATACTTTGGGGTCATAGAATGTTGACTGTGCTACTGAGCATTTCACCTATATGCTGATGTTGGCTCAAAATCAATATCCCCAATATTTACTAATAGTTTATTTGCAAATATTATTTCACACTACACTATCCTGTGCCTTCCTGATGGAAGAAAATGTTTCCCCATGAATATGAAATTGGTTCTTCAGGTAGATAGTAGGAAAAAAATTACAACTCACTCAATGGGCATCTTTACATACAATAGCTAAGCTGTCACTTGGAATATGCACATTTCATATTGGAATCCCAGTTCAAGTATTAGCTATTCTGATTCCAATCCAGCTTCCTGATAATGCACCTAGGAGGTTGTGATTGATGGCTCCAGTACTTGGGTTCCTTCTACCCATGTAGGAGACACAAATGGAGTTTCTGACTCCTGGCTTTTGTCTAGCCCAGCCCCTCCCCTCTCTCTCTCCCTCTTCTCTCTTTAACTCTGTCACTTTCACTTTCAAATAAATAAGTCTTTAAAAAGAAAACCCTCACTATTATTGTGAATAAAACACAGATATGCTTTCAGTACATAAGAAGATACACAGTATATCTATGGTGTTAAGATTCCATTGCGGGATAAGACTCAGAAAAGATATCTATGAAGGCTTTTGGGGGACAGTATGGAAAAGTAGTTGATAAATACTGCTGTCCATAATCGCAGTGTCCTAATTTCTCCTCCAGGCATATTCCTAGGTTAACAATATAAAGATTAGACGTGAAATGGCTTGTCCCAGCTCAGAAGGCTAATAGGAGATAGTCACATGATATAAGTGAGTTTTTTAGAAAGAGAAGTTGAAAAGTTACAAACATTACAGTAAAACAATTGCAAGACATTGGCTTCAATGAAAGAATTTTTAATTCATGAAAATCTGCTAGTGTCTGAAGGGAAACAACCAATGTGCTTGGTTTTACAGTAGTGGAATTCTTGAAATCTTTGAATTTTTTGCATTTCTTTTTTTAAATTTTATTTATGGAAAACAAATTTCATATAGATGAATTTGGGAGCATGGTACTTCTTCCCACCCTACCTCCCTCCCACTCATACTCCTACCCTTCTACCTCCTCCCTCTCCCATTCTCATTCTTATTTTTCACAAAGACCTATTTTCAACTAACTTTTTTTTTAAAAGATTTATTTATTTGCAAGTCAGAGTTATACAAAGAGAGGAGAGGCAGAGAGAGAGAGAGAGAGGGAGGAGAGAGAGAGAGGTCTATCACCCAGTGGTTCACTCCCCATTTGGCCACAACTGCCAGAGCTGAGTTGATCTGAAGCCAGGAGCTTCTTCCAGGTCTCCCACGCGGTGCAGGGGCCCAGGACTTGGGCCATCTTCTACTACTTTCCCAGGCCATAGGGGAGGCCTGGATTGGAAGTGGAACAGCCAGGTCTCGAACCAGTGCCCATATGGGATGGCAGCGCTTCAGACCAGGGTATTAACCCGCTGCACCACAGTGCCAGCCCCTCAACTATCTTTATACTCATAAGATTAAACCTACACTAGGTAGAAATTAAAAAAATGAAATTTAACATTTTGAGGTTTGATGGTTGTTTACAGGCCTTATATATACTCTTGAGGACCAGTGGTTTTTCTATTTACTACTTGTTGAACTCTTTATTCAGTGGAGGGTTAAGCTTATGATTATAAAATGAATGTCATCGTAAAAATTAAAAGGACGTAGGAGGAGGGTGTTTAGGATGAGAAGCATTATTATGTTCTTAATTCTGTATATATGAAGTATATGAAATTTGCTCACATTATATAAATTAAAAAAAAAACCTAAGAACGTCTGCCTAAAAGTACAAATGGTGTCCCTGTTATTTCTCATCACAGAGGAGTCAGGAGACCTGAGATTTAGTCCTGTATATCCTCAGTGATTTTGGGTATTTGGCCCCTGCTTATTACCCCCATTTCGTCACTCACTAAGGAGCTAAGAATACTAGAGTCCTATGAAATCAAATTAGAATACCACTGAATTTAGTGTCTTTAGTTTCAGTCTTCAGCTTTGAATTTCTATTCTAATATAGTTGAGTTTACCAAGAGTTACTGTGCATAGAGTTTTGTTTTGTTTTATTTTATTTTTTGACAGGCAGAGTGGTCAGTGAGAGAGACAGAGAGAAAAGTCTTCCTTTTCCGTTGGTTCACCCTCCAATGGCCGTTACAGCCAGCGCACTGCGGCGATCCGAAGCCAGGAGCCAGGTGCTTCTCCTGGTCTCCCATGCGGGTGCAGGGCCCAAGGACTTCTTGGGCCATCCTCCACTGCACTCCCGGGCCACAGCAGAGAGCTGGACTGGAAGAGGGGCTACAGGGACAGAATCCGGCGCCCTGACCGGGACTAGAACCCGGTGTGCCAGCACCACAGGTGGAGGATTAGCCTATTGAGCCATGGCGCCAGCCCTGTGCATAGTTTTGCCCCATGTACATATGCCTAGTTGAAAATTGGATATTTAAATCAATGGCCACCTCTTCATCAATTAAATTTTATTCTCTCCCTCCCCCTCCCCCTCCCCCTCTCCCTCTCCCTCATCCCCCCCACACTGAATATTTAAACAGGGGCTTAGAAAGGAGAAAGATTTGAGTGCATTTCTTCATGAGCAAGCTGTTTGTCAATAACCGTCACAAGAATAGTCTTAGCTGATCATAACTCCTCAGTTCTAAGTATAGGAAGTCAACCAGATGTTTGGTCTCCATACCAGCATAAACTTCCGTATTTGAAGAACGCTTATTGAAGAGGAGTGAATGACAAAGTAATTTATTTTTATTCTTATTCAATAGGAACTATCTAGATACCAATAAACTTCCTGGTTACTTGGTTTTTACTCCATGTATGGCCCAAAATCAAACTTCAGAATGAAAATTCTCATGGCCTCATGATTCCTTTTAATGTGTCAGTTCTATTCTCATTGCCATACTAACATCACTCCAGTTTTATAGCATTCCTTGATGAATGGATTTTAATCTACTTACCTCATGTATTCTAAAACATTTGGATCTTCCTCAATTCCTACATACTTTTCTGGTCTCTGACTTTGCCAGTTAGACAAGAACAGGCTTTGGCTTGCTAAAGTGGCTCCATTCCAGCTATCTGTTCTAAACCCCTCTGGTTACTGACTTCAACTTTGAAGCACATATGTTTTTCAGATGCATCCCTGAGTCCTGCTATGATATTGTCGCAATCTTAATTCATTTCTTACCTCTTAGCCTTGGACCACAGTCTCTTCCACAGTGCTGTAGCAAAATTTGCAAATGCTTTTTATTAGTAATGGGCCCTATCCACTTGAAAAATGGTTGCATAACACATAGAGATTTTAGTTTTTGTTTACTTGATTTTTAATTTAGTGTTTCTGCTATTATAAAAATTCTATGAAGCATGAACATGGCCTACTGGTTAAGATGTTGGTTAAAGCACTAGTAGCCCATGTTGGAGTGTCAGGGTTCAATTTCTAGCTCTAGATCCTGATTTCATCTTCCTGCTAATGCAGAGTTGATGGCTCAAGTAGTTGGAATTCTGCCATCCATTGGGAGACCTGGACTGAGTTCCCAGCTCTGGCTGCCACTTTGGCCATTGTTGGCATTTGTGGGAGTGAACCAGTGGACAGAAGCATGTTTTTTCTTTCTGCCTCACAAATTTTCCCTAAGAATATTTAAAAGTTCATTGGTAAATATTCATAGGAAATTATTTATATTGTGAACTTGATTGTGCATAATTTTTTATCAGTTATCTATTTTAAGCAAGGATAGAGTATTTCCCAGTGTTCAGTTTTCTTCAGATTCAAGCATTGTATTTTGTGACTTTAATAACTCAGACCAATGAGTGTTGATATATTTTCCAGAAAACCAGAATGTGAAAATTAGTGGCAGTGGCATGCAAATGTACAGTGCTACTTTTGAAAACTTGAAGTATTTTATTTTTCTGTTATTTTAGGCAGGAGGGGTGATGAAATATATGATTAGCTCTTTGAAAGGAAAAGAACATAGAGTATTAAGCATTTATATTTTTTCCTCAACATTTTTAGGTGGGTTCATCTAAGCATTTGTGGTATTTACTATGCTATCCCCCTGTACTATGGATTTGTATTTTACTGATTTTGTAAGATAAAAATGTAGGTTTTAAATACAAAGATTTTTGTGATGTGATAGGTTGGGGCTACCAAACATGGCCTAAAATCATCAGAATCCAGTGTATCACACTTACAAGCTGCAAGTGGTTTGAAGACAGTCTCTAAGATTATTTGAAATGATATTTAATTTGCATAATAGGAAGAAAAGTAAGGTAGTGTGACTTTAGATAACGGTGATATTGTAGCCCTAAGAAAAAATGACAACTTACAGTACTTTCTTCAACAGACTTGCTAGTGTGTGAAAATCAGTCATACTCTCCTCTCCTACAGAGTCTAAGCCAACTGAAAAAATAATATAGAATTATAAGAAAATGTCCATTTTATTACTGGTAAATATGCACTGGAAATACGGTTTGGATCTGAGAACTGAGTACTGGTTTCCCAATGTCTCACACTTCCTGGTGGCCATGGAGTCTGGCTCTTGAGACTCATCCTGTGAGAGTGCAAGTCTGCACAGCTGGGCCTTCCCCCATCCTCACTCCATGGGAATCTCGCAGTAACAGAGAAGAATGCTCCGCCTACAGCCAACTGATTCCAAGGAGAAAAGTTAGAAAGAATTGAGTTGAGCATTCATATGCTTTTATCTAATCTTCTAATCAGATAAATCATTCTTCATTTTTTGCTGGAAAGCCTATGGGAAATGTCTGGGCTTGGGATGAATTACGGAGACCTCTATGCTGAGTGTGTAGTTGATCATTCTAAGGTAGTCATTATTATTCCAACTTAGAACACCAGGAAGCAGCCTGATCGGGGTTAGGGATTCAGTCAAGGTCACCAAGCTGAGACCTGATGGAGTGACACTTCTCATGCCTCGGTGAGGCTGCCATGAGCAAAGGCAACTCGGCTATCAACCTGTGCTGCTGCTTTCGTTCGCTCATTTTCTTCTCACAGAGAGGCTGCCAAAGGACTTTACCAACAGCTCAGCCCCTTCTTGTACTAAATCCTGTTCTCTTAATGCCTAACTCTCAATCTTTTGGTACACACTGCACTCTTCGTTGGGAGAAAATTCACTGAATTTCTCTGAGGCAGGATCCTCTGGGCTTCGTGGTCATTGTCCTCTGCTCAGCTCCCTCTATTTGGTCATCTCTGAAAATGTGGGAACGACATTGTCCTCTGTATCTGGAGGGGGCTCCCTGTTTGTCTTGCTGTTAATCATGCAGCACGTTTTGTTACACAAAACTGGCTTCTTAATGTTGAGTGTTGCTACCTCTATGTTATCTTTCCCCTTAAATGTATTAAAATGAAAATCATTAACCAGAGAGAAAGGAGAGAGGATTTCAAGGTAGAACAGTTTTATTACATCAAAATATTTTATCTGTTATCTAATAGAAAGGAAAAAATAAGCAAGCAAACAAATCTGCAACAAAACTTTCTTCAAAATTGACAAAGGGACAGAACTAGCAGTGTCCTACTTGTGATCTGGTGAAGCTGTCCAGGCCAGGATTCAGGTGTCCTTGTCATGTGTTCATCTGCAATTTCTGCTTCTGTTACGTCACCTTTTAAAAAAGGATTTATTTATTTGAAAACAGAATTACAGACAGGAGAGACAGAGAGATTTTCCCTTTGCTAGTTCACTCCTCATATGGCCACAATGGCCAGGGCCAGACCAGACTGAAGCTGGGAACCAGGAGTGTCTTCTTGGTCTCCCACGTGGTGGCAGTGGCCATCCTCTCCTGCTTTCCCAGGCCATTATCAGGCAGCTGGATCAGAATGGAACAGCCAGGACTTGAACCGGTGCCCATATGAGTTGCCAGTGTTGCAGGCAGCAGCTTTATCTATTGTGCCACAACAATGGCCCTACATTACATTTTTTTATTCTATATCAGCTTTTGCTAAGAAAAAGAGGTCCACTTGACAGAATTATACTTACTGTTTACCTTTATGTGTAAAGAATACCTATCTATAAAGTTACTTACAGCTTTACAAAGTGAGTGATTGCAACATAATAAAAATACCTAAGTTCAAAATATGGGTCAAACCTAATTTCTATGAAAAATTTATTTAGTTAAATATTACCACACTGTTGCTGTGACTGAACCATGTTAGTTACCAACTGCTATAAGATGAAGCAGCAGGAACAGAGCCTCAGGAGGCCAGAAACCTAGGATCTAGGATGGATATTGGCTATAACATTCCCTGTGCAGCAGTGGCCTTGTGCATGTCAATACTCACCTTTGTATCTCATGTGTCCTGATGTATACAGTATGTGAATTAGAAGATCCAAATCACTGGTTGTTTTAAAAGTAAAATAATCATGAAAGGGTGTTGAATTTTATCGAATGCTTTCTCTGCATCTAGTGAGATAATCATATGGTTTTTCCTTTATGCTACAGACTTCCAACCTGATAGTTCATAGTAGATAGAATAAATAATGATTAAAGAAACTCCCCTAATCATTTGAAATATTATTATCAAGGGTACAGCATATAGGAGATATTTAACTCTGGTTTGCAATTATTAACAATTTACAAAAGTATGCAAGAAATAGTGTAACTCTGGATTTGAGCGGCCCATAGATACAGTCCCATCCTGATTCTATTATGAATTTGTGTGGTCTTGGACATATTACTTCCCCCCTCTAAATTAGTTTCCTCTCTATAAAATGTGGACCTACCAGTATTATTCCATGATTAGAGGTTGTCTATATGAGTCCATACTGTAGAGTAGGTGCCATTATCTGAAGTTGAGTTTCCCTTAAAGCAGAAAACTGAGACACAGACTTGAGTGCATGAAGTTTATTAGAGAGGAAATACAGAAGGCAAGCGTGATGGACTATGGTGCCTGAAGTGGGAAGGAGGTAGAGGGGTATGAAAGTGTGTCTAGAGCCCATGGGGAAGACCATGCTGTGGACATCTCTAGAGAGAAGGTAGAGACTGCCATTTGTACCTGCCCATAACAACTAGAGGGCAAAGTATTTCTCCACTGCCATAGTTCCAATTTTGTAAAAATCTCTATCATCTGATTTTAAGAAATGTTGTATATATACAATATACATATTATATATACACATATACATGTACATATATATATACTTTTTGTATATATTACACATATATAAACATACACACACACACACACACACACACATATATATATACACACACACACACACGCTATTTGTTTGATTGTCATTATTCAATGAAGAAGCTCTCTTTTAAGGCTTAGCTTCCCAGTACTAAGGCATTGGGATTGTATAGGCAAGGTGAAAGATGTCTTCAGTATAAAACTGCTACCATTTTCAAGAGATGATGGTAAGAGAAAAGTGCCCTTACGAGGCTGGGGTTATGGGGACTCATCACATAGGGCACTTGCATAGGAAGAGAAGGAGGCATTAAATGGAAGACAACATGTTGGGAAGCATGGCATACTAATCAGAGTTCTCCAAGAAAAAGAGCCAATGGGATATAGATGTAGATATACAATGTCCCTTTATAGGGCATTTACTGTGGGAATTGGCTCACATGATTCTGGGAACTGAGAAGACCTATCATCTGCCATCTGCAAGCTGTAGAACCAGAGAACCAATGGCCAGTGGTTTAATCCCAGTCTGGGTCCCAAGTATGCAGACTGATAAGGTATAAGGATGGCTGGCGCTGCAGCTCAATAGGCTAATCCTCCACCTTGCGGCGCTGGTCCCAGTTGGGGTGCCGGATTCTGTCCCGGTTGCCCCTCTTCCAGGCCAGCTCTCTGCTGTGGCCAGGGAAGTGCAGTGGAGGATAGCTCAAGTGCTTGGGCCCTGCACCCCATGGGAGACCAAGATAAGCACCTGGCTCCTGCCTTCAGATCAGCTGGTGCGCCGGCCGCGGCGGCCATTGGAGGGTGAACCAATGGCAAAGGAAAACCTTTCTGTCTCTCTCTCTCACTGTCCTCTCTGCCTGTCAAAAAAAAAAGTGTAAGGAGAGATGGAGAAAGGCACAGATGTAAATCCTAGACTAAGACACAAGAACTGAGTTCACCAATGCATGGGACCAATAGTAGACTGATTTCCAGATCAAGGAAAGATACAAACTTTTCATTTCCTCTGTGCTTTTGGTCTATTCATGTCACCTTGGTGAAGAAAGATCACCTTCTTCAATCTCCTGACTCAAATGCTAATCTCTTCCAGAAACATCCTCAGGGATATTTGTTACTGCACCTCACTTAGCCGGGTACACACATGAAAGTAAGCATCACAGGTAACTTTGTGAGAGTAACAATCATTGAGAATGAAACTTGAAAGGGAGATATTTTTTCTGAGATATTTCTTTGTGGTATTCTATATAAATCTGTAGCACCTCTTTAGAATCTTGTTACTCTAATGTTTTTAGAGTTAAACTGTTAACACTGGAAACAGGGCATATTTGCTTTATCTGAGTTACACATGGGATATGTGCGCACATGGCACTTTACCAATATTCAAGTCATTGAGTAGAATACTGGGTAAGTCAAAGTATTTGCATGCCTTAAATCTTAATTTCTATGCAGCATATCTAGTCATCTTATACCTGAAACTGGTTTGCAATTAATGTGCAAGTCTGAGGATAGCAATGTCTTTAAAAGATTGCATTTGAATAATTGTTTCTAAAGAATATTTTTTAAAATTTATTTATTTGAAAGGCAGAGTTATAGAAAGGGAGATCAAGAGACTGAGACAGAATGAGAGAGAAGGATTTTCCATCCACTGGTTCACTACCCAAATTGCTGCAATGGCTGGGGATGGGGCAGGCTGAAGCCAGAAGCCCAGAACTCCATCCAGATCTTCCAGGCAGGTGGCAGAAGCCTATAAACTTGGGTCATCTTCTGCTGGCTTCTCAGGTGTAAGAGCAAGGACTGGATGGGAAGTGGAGCAGTTGGGGCTTGAATTAGCACCCATATGGTATAGTGGTGTCATTAGTGGCAACTAAACCCATTGTGCCACAACATCAACCAATATCACACAGCAGGGTGAACATTTCACTATTATTGATACTTGCCTTTTTTAAAAAATATTTATTTATTTGAAAGGCAGATTTACAGAGAGGAAGAGAGAGATAGAGGTATCTTCCATCCACTGGTTCACTCCACAAATGACCACAATGGCCAGAACTGGGCCGACCCAAAGCCAGGAACCAGGAACTTTTCCAAGGCCTCCCACATGTGTGCAGGGACCTAAAAACTTGGGCCATTTTCCAATGCTTTCCTAGGCATGCCAGCAGGGAGCTGGATCAGAAGTGGAGCAGCCAGGACTTGAACCAGAACCCATTTGGGAAACCAGTGCTGCATCTACAGCCTAACTGGCTACACCACAGCACTGGCCCATGACACTTGTCCTTAAATAAAACTTGTAGCTACTTTAAGTCCATTGATTCTCTAAGACTATACTGTGTAGGCACTTAAATGTACAATTTTCACTATACATAGATGTATTATTATAATATTTATATGTTCTAAATTTAACATTGCTTTATAAGTTGATATTCTATATAAAATATTGTTTGATATATGGTTACTCAAATTATTACATTGCAAAATGATTCATAAATGTTTTGTCTTTATAGGCATTTACATACATAAGATATGTATGTAAGTCAAATACATACATAAGATATGTGTGTATTTGACTTACTTTAAAATATTAGAATTTATAAAGTCAAAGATATCATGAATATTCTCATTTTTTATGGAAAATACTGCAGTAAATTCAGACGAACTGTAAGACCATCCTCACCTAAAGCTACATTACAAATTATGTTGAAAGTTGATTGTAATTCCCAAAGAAATGTGATAAACAGCATATTATAAGGAGCTCAATTTGATAATATAGAGTTCAGAGATGTGAAATGGAGATGACTTGAGTGGAAAACAAAACATAAATTTAGGTAATGGGGAAAAAAACTTTTTCAAGGTGAGAATACTGGTGGAGTATAACCAGATTATGGATGGATGTTGGTCATGGGAGTTTAGACTGGAGGCTTTAGCATAGTATTTTTAGCCAGAGGACATCTAGGAATACGCAAAGACATTTTATAGGATTGAAAGTAAATCTATCTTCATAATGATAATACTAAGATATCATTTATCTCTTTCACTTGGTTGGTATTTATTATTATTATTTTTGGCACTAAAGCACTAGTTGGTAATATACTGGTGTTTTAACATGAATCAAGGAACTCAAAATTGTGTTTAAGTCATTACATCCTTCCCCTCCATGAACTTAGATGTTTATTTACAATTTCAGCTCTTGATAAATTATTCTATAAAATCTAAATTTACTAGATTTCTACATGATGAGAAAGTACTGCTAATACTTAACAACATACAATGGTTGTTTCAAGGAAAAGTTCTTTTGAGGTTAAATTGCAAGCTGAACTACTTTTTTCATGTAATGTCATTTTTACTTAAAGGAATGACTGACAGACAAATTATGGTTATTCAAACTTGGGTATATGGCAGCTATTTCCTTGAAAATGAATGGAATAAGAATGTCATTTCAAAGAAAAAAAATCATTGACAGTATTTGTTGTCGATGGTAAAATTTGAACTTTAAGCAAAAAGTAGATTTTTGGAAAATCTACACCATCATCATGAGCTTGATAGCTTTTCATTTGTTATAGAATTTCTTGATATCAGTCATATTAACAAATGCAATGTTTTGATATTGTGTATATAATATAGTGTGTCAACCTGTGAAGTTTTTATAGTTCAGTGAATCAGTATTTTCCAGATGATAAATTTATGTTACAGGATCATCAGAAATACATAGATGCTAGATGAAAGGTTCATTCGAAGTGCAAAAACAGAACAATAACTTTTAATATAATAGTGTATGGAAAGATCATTTATGTTGCTTTAGATTCTGTATTGCAACTTTAAGAAGCTACTCCTGTCAAGTAATAGGGCATTTAAAAGAAACTATGATTATTGGAAGAATGTTATTAAAATGACTTTTCATTTTCAAACCATATTATTTGTGTAAAGCTGGGTTTTCATGATATACTTCAATCAAAACAACTATAGATTGAATCTAGAGGAAAACATAAAAATCTGATTGTCTTCTATTAAGTCAGGAATTAAGACATTTGAAAAAATGTTAAAAAAGGCATGCCTCAGTAACATTTTGTTTTGAAAAATAGTTGTTTTCATAATATTACTTTTAAAGCATATAAAAGGTTCACTATTGTTCTTTTTAAATGAATTCATGAAATTTCTTAGTTTTATGTTCAAGTATATCAAATATCAACATATAATCTGCATAAACAGAAAGTTAGATTCTCTCTGTAGTTTGTAATATTGTAAAGGGGATTCTAAGTCAAAATGATTGACATCTGTTCATTTGACAGAAGGGCAACCACTAAAGATTTCTAAGTCTTCAATTTTGTATCCTTTGCATTGAGCTTCCATATGGCAATTGAGAGGTTTGGTGTTCACTCCTCTTTAAATATCCTCAAAGGATAAGCATTTTAATATCCTTTAGCATTGCATATAAAGGATCCATGTGAAAAATCCTGTAGACCATACCCATCATTTCACAGAGTTCATTACCTATAGGGACCAAGAACATACTCTGCCCTGCTATTCTGGGACCCCAAGCCTAGCCTGTGATATTTCCCTTATGTACAAATCCTTTCTTGTCATCTCTTTGTTTTCTTGCCTGTATCTGATTTGTCTGTGAGGACCTATATTGGAAATGAGGTCTTCCTAGGAAAACGGAAATTCAAAATTGTAAGTCAAAAAGGTCAATAGAATGACTTGACAACAATTCTGATAAACCAACAAATATAGCAAATACTTAAACTTTTTCCTCCTTCTTAGCATTTAGATCAAGTGACAATCAAAAGCTGTGATACAAGCGCTTAACAATAAATCCATGTAAATACGATACACAGCTTCCCAAAATGGGAGTAAAGTTAGTTAATATTTTAAATAGCACATTTGGTTTACAGAGCCCAACTTTGAGATTTTAGGATCTTTGAATGCAAATCTGATTTCATGATCTGTGAAAGCATTTTTAAGGAAATGGAAATCAGATTGTTTTGAAGTAAGTTTAAAATGTTTCAAAATATTTCATTTTATTTGTAAGGAAGAGCGGCAAAGAAAGAGAACAAGAGATCTTCTATCCCCTGGTTCACCCTGAAAATACGTGCAACACCCAGGGCTGGGTCAGGTCACAGCCAGGAAGGAGCCTGGAACTACATCCGGGTCTCTCACCAGATACCTGAGCCATCATCTGGTGCCTCCCACGATTTACAGCAGCAGGAAGTTGGACTGGAGGCCAAGGAACCAAACTGGAACCAGGCACTCCACCAGGTGATGAGGCTGTCCCACATAGGGACCTAAGGTGCTGTGCCAAAGGCCCACTCCAACATAACTTAAAAAAAAGTGCTAATATTAAATAATGCATAAATTGAATTTAAGTTCTTGTTTTATTTGAACACGACTCTTAAATAGTGGTTACATTTAAAAATGAGGGTACTTTCTCACAAATATGCTGATTGTTCTACAATGATTAACACTTTTTATTTGAGAGGGAGGGAAAGAGATGGGCAGAGAGAGAGAGAGACACTGACACTCCTATCTGCTAGTTCATTCCCCAAGTGCTCACAACAACTCAGGGAGCCCAAATCTGGAACTGGGAACTCAATCCAGGTCTCCCATCTGGGTGACAAAAACCCAATCACTTCACCCATTACCACTGCCTCCCAGGTCTGCACTGAGCAGACTCAGGAGCAGAATGGGTTTTCAAACCCAAGCATTGAGACCAGGCCTTCCAATGGATGCAGGTGTCATGACTGCCAGGCCAATGCCTGCCCCATACAAATTCAAATTTCTCCTGACACAAGAAATACATTTAGCTGTAAGGATGATAGAGCTCTTATTAATTTTTAATAAGCCATAATGCTATTGAAATGCACGCTAAGGGCTACACAGACTTGTTTGCTTCTCTAGGTGTCATTGCATCCCAGCTATTTCCTTAGACCTAAGGTGAGTCTATTAGCATACTGTGTGGGTTGTTTGAACAGCTGTCCTTGCCAAGGGCTGCCTGTAGTTGCTCCATCATTGGGGTAACCAGCTGTTACTTATTTAAAGCCTCCATCATTTTGTGTGACAGAGTAACTTAATTATGCTCTGCTTTGGAGATGTTAAATAAAATTATCTTCAAAACAAGTGCACTTCATTTAATATTTTTCTCCATCAAATACTTGAACTGTGACATTTACGTCATGAGCACTAAGTAACTAAATGCTTTATAAATCGTGGCCCTTTGATGGGGTAATTATTATTGAAGCAGAACACTACTGTAAAATATCTGGGAGAAATCACAGTGGCTCATGCTCCAGTCTGGACATTAGGGTTTTAGAAAAACTGAAAATTTGATAAACAGTTAACAAGTTGCAGGAATGTGCATTCTCACATGAGTAGCTTTTGTAAGCTTTTCAGTAGATCATGAAATGCCGTTAGCTATTGCAAGGAAGGGGGGAAAAGGAAGGAAAAGAAAAGAAATGTAAAAAAAAAGTGCAAGTGGGTACTAAATTTAAGTTTTGTTTCCTAACATTTTAATTTTATTGATTTTATAAATCCTGGATCAAATATCAGTGTATTTCTCATTGTGAATCTCTTGTCAAAAAATTTGAAAGCCAAGCCAAAATCACTACATTTATTACCACATAACTCTTTAAAAAAAAAAAGATTTATTTATCATAAAGGCAGAATTACAGAGTGGCAGAGGCAGAGAGAGAAGTCTTCCATCCATGCTAGTTCACTCCCCAGATAGCCACAATGGCCAAAAATAAGTCAGTCTGAAGCCAGGAGGCAGGAGTTTCCTCTGGGTCTCCCACACGGGTGCAGGGGCCCAAGGACTCAGGCCATCTTCTACTGCTTTTCCCGGCCACAGCAGGGAGCAGGATCAGAAGTGGAGCCCACATGGGATGCCAGCACTGCGGGCGGTGGCCTACTGCTACCCCACAGTGCCAGCCCCTCTACATAAATCTTTCATGGAACTTACAAGATTAAAGTGAACATACTGATACTCTAGCAATTATTTACCACTGAACAAGGTGGGTTTTTTTTGCCATTTTTTTACTGTTGCAAAATACTATAAAATCTACCCTTTTAACTATTTTCAAGTGTATAATTCAGTGATACTAAATTCATTTTTCTTGTTGTGCAGTTAGCACCACCATCATCTCCAAATCCCTTTCCATTTTGCAAACCTGAAGCTCTGCATCATTAAACAGTATCTTCTCATTCCCTCTCCCCCATTCTACATCATCTCTATCATTCTGACTACTCTAATAGTTCATTGTCCTGTAGGGCCATCTGTGTCATTATGTATGTCAGACTTTCCCTCATCTTTAAGCCTGAAGAATATTCTACTATATGTGCATAGCTCATTTTGTTTATCCATTCACCTGTCAGTGGACATTTGTGTTTCTTCTGTGTTTTAGCGACTGTGAATAGTACTGCTGCAGTGAGCACAGGCATGCTTTCAATTCTTTTGTGTATGTCTGCATAAATGGAATTGCTGGATCAAACCTAGTTTTATATTAGTTTTTAAAAAGATATTTATTTGAAAGTAACATGAGTGAGTGAGTGGGGGCAGGCAGAGGGAGTGAGAGACTGAGATCTTCCATCCACTAATTTGTCCTTCCAATTAGTGCAACAGCCCAGGAGAGGACCAGATTGAAGCCAGGAGCCTGGAACTCCTTGCAGATCTCCAGTGTCAGTGGCAGGGTCCCAAGTACTGAGGGCATCTGCTGCTGCTTTCCCAGGTGCATTAGCAGGGAGCTGGATTGGAAGTGAAGCAGCTGGTATGTGAACTGGTGCTCTTATGGGATGCAGGAGTCACAGACCATGACTTAATCTCCGCACCACAACATCCAGCCCCTGTTTTTAATTTTGAGAAACAATCATGCTGTTTTCCATGGCAATGTGACTACTTGACATTCTTACCTGGAGTACACAAGGGTTCCAGTTCTCTGCATCTTCTCCAACAAAAGCTGTTTTATGTGTATATTTGTTTAATTTGATAGAAGCCGTGTTGATTGATATAAGGTAGCATCTTATTTTTGTCTTTATTTGCATTTCTCTGATGGTAAGTGGTGTTTACCAGGTTTTCAGCTCATTAGCCCATATGTCCTATTTGGAGGCATTCCCACCAGAGTCCTTTGTCTATTTTTTAATAGAAATTTTAAAACTTAATTCTCCTAATTTTAAATTTGAGATAATGTCAGATATATAAAAACATTTCAAAAGTAGTGAAGTTCTCATGATGTGACTTGAGTATGATTTGTCCCCCCATGCACTGGAGTTTAACCAACATTGTAAGGTATCAAGATGCTGGGCGTGGAACCTGAGTGTGGTGGTTAGAGGTAGGACCTTTGGTGATTAAGGTTATGAGGTTGAAGCCCCAAGGCTGAATCCTACTGAAGTCACAAGTGGAGGGAGAGAGGCTGCTCAGACACACACTCCCGGCCTCTTGCCATGAGATGTTCTGTACCGTATTATGGCTTTGCTGGAAAGAAGAAGACCATCACAACATGAGGTCCCTAGACCTTGTAACTCCAGATCTTAGAGGGAAAATGAACCCCTTTCCTTTAAAAAGTAGTCTTTTGAAAGATTTCATAGTAATGGAAAATTGACTAACATGTCTCATATCCCCTTGTCCTAGCTTCTCCTAATGTTAACATCTTCTGGGCTGGTGCTGTGGCATAGTAGGTTAAGCTTCAGCCTGCAGTGCCAGCATCATGGACTGGCACTGGTTCGTGTCCTAACTGCTTCTTTTCTGATCCAGCTCCATGATAATGACTTGAGAAATCAGCGGAAGATGGTCCAGGTAGTTGGGCTACTGCACCCAGGTGGGAGATCTGGAAGAAGCTCCTGCCTTCAGATCAGCCTAGCTCTGGCTAGAGTGACCATTTGGGGAGTGAACCAGCGGATGGAAGACTTTTCTCTCTCTGTCTCTCCTTCTCCCTGTAATGCTGGCTCTGAAATAAATAAATCTTTAAAAACAAAACAAAACAAAATCCTCTATATCTATGGCAACTAAAACTATCAAATTAATATAGATTCTAAGCAAACTACTAAATTTATTTATATATCAACCGTTTTTCCATTAATAATCTTTTGTGTCCCATAGTCTAATCTAAGCTCCATGTTGCCTTCAGTATGCATGCATCTTTAATCTTTTTTAATCTGTGACAGTGCCGTTAGGTTTTCTTCACTTTTTATGATCATAGAATTTCAAATAACACTGATCAGTTATTTTGTAAAATATTTCCACTTTCTCCTTAATTTGATTGATTGAATGCTTTATTAAGAATACTACCACAGGGCTGGTGCCACGACTCAATTGGCTAATCCTCCACCTGCGGCACCGGCACACCAGGTTCTAGTCCCAGTCAGGGCACCAGATTCTGTCCCGGTTGCCCCTCTTCCAGGCCAGCTCTCTTCTGTGGCCCGGGAGTGCAGAGGAGGTTGGCCCAAGTCCTTGGGCCCTGCACCCGCATGGGAGACCAGGAGAAGCACCTGGCTCCTGGCTTCAGATCAGCGTGGTGCATCAGCTGCAGCGGCCATTGGGGGGTGAACCAATGGCAAAGGAAGACCTTTCTTTCCGTCTCTCTCTCACTGTCCACTCTGCCTGTCAAAAAAACAAAAAAACAAAAACAAAACACTACCACAGAGATATTATGCCCTTATCATGGCCTCATATCAAAGCTAGGATATCTTAAGTATTGTATTGTGATTTAACATTGCTTATTGGGTTAAAGTGGTTTCTTCCAGGTTTCTCTACTTTATAAAGTTATTATTTTTCTCTTTTTAACATATATTTATTTGGGGAAGATCCTTTGAAACTGTGCAAACATGTTTCTTCTTAAAATCTAGCCACTAAATTTGGCATTCACAACTAGATCATGACTGCAAATATTATTGCTCTAATTTTCTAATCATCATTTTATATTTAATTCTTTTCCATTTGCTAGTTAATTCTCCTTTAAGGAAGAGCTTTCCTTCTTTTCATGTTTATTTATGTATCTATCCACTCAGATATTTAGTTTGCACATAGAGATTTATCTGATTTTTTAATTTTTCTTTTTAACCATTTTATTTATTTGAAAGGCAGAGAGTAAAGGAGACACACATACACACAAACATGTACATCTTCCAATAATTTGTTCGCTTCCCAAATGGTTGCAATGGCTGGAGCTGGGCCAGGCTAAATCCAGAAGCCAGGAGCTTCATCTCTGTCTCCTAATCAGTATAGAACCCAAGCACTTGGGTCATTTTCTGATGCTTTCCCAGGCACTTTAGTGGGGGTTGGATAGGAAGTGCAGCAGCCAGTACTCAATTCTGGGCTCCTAAGGTATGCCAGGATCCCAAACAGTAGCTTAACCCAAATGTAACATAATTCTGGCTCCTATAATTCACTTAGCATTGTTTATTTTGTTACTAAAATTTTCTAGCTTCATCATTAGGGTTTAGTTCAGATGTCTCCAATGAACATTTTCATGTGCTTCCCTGTTTTTGTTTTGCTTTGCTTTGGTTTTTGAAGGTATGTCAAACACTTCCTTTCTTTATTATTTCAATACCAAAATGTTTGTAAGCACTTTATTCTTTTTGATATTATTCTAAGTGAAATGTTGTAATTTGAGGGAGAAGGGGATAGTTCATGAAAATGTTTGGAAAGACAACTAATTTTTGAATAGTGATTTTTTTTATACTGAAACTTTACTGAATGCATTAGTTCTGATGAGTTTTTAGTGGAGTTTTTCTAAGCATATGGTATCATTTGAAAATAGAAATAATTTCTTCCTTCCCAATTTGGATGCTGTTTACTTCTTTTCTTACCTAATTGCTTTGGCTAGGTCTTCAAGTACTATGTTGATTAGAAGTGGTGATCTAGGGTCCTCTCATCTTATTCATAATTTTAGAGGAAAAGCTTTTGGCTTTTCACCATTGAGTGTGATATTGTGTGGGCTTGTATTGTTTGACTTTAAGATGTTGAGAAACTTTCTTTTTGTACCTAATTTGTTGAGGATTTATTTTTTTGTCTTTTTTAGGACTCATTTTATTTTATTAGAAGGTGAACTGAGGGGTGCACGGGGTGGGGAGAGAAATATCTTCCAACTACTAGTTCACTCCTCAAATAGCTAAAATGGCCAGAGTGGTCCAGGCCAAAGCCAGAAGTCAGGAACTCCTCTGGATCTCTCACGTGGGTGCCAGGGGCCCAAGTATTTGGGCCATCTTCTACTGCCTCCCCTTGTGCATTTTCAGGGAGCTGGATTAGAAGCCGAATAGCTGGGGCACAAATCAACACTGCGATATGGGGTGCTGCTCTTGCAGGAGCAGCTTAGCTCACTGTGACACAGTGCTAGTTACTGGTGATAATTTTATTATGAAAAGGTGTTGGATTTTATTAAGGCTTTTTCTTCATCTATTCAGATGACCATATACTTTTTATTCTTTAGTAGTTTAGTATATAATGTTCATTGTTTTGTGTATCATTGCTTCCCAAGAATGAACCCATTTGATATAGTGTTTTCTTTCAGTGCTTTCTTTCTTTTTATTTCTTTTGAATTCTTACAAGTCTTACATGAGGGGGAAGCAGTAGTTTCTCTCTCTCTCTCCCTCTCTCTCTGTCTCTCTCTCTCTCTCTCTCTCTCTCTCTCACACACACACACACACACACACACACACACACATACACAGTGCCCATTTAACCTCTGGTTTATTTCTAGCTTTGTTAGTCTCATTTTAAAAATGAAGGTGGTTAATCAGCTAAGGATGAAAAAAATGTACATTTTTTGAATACCTCCTTAGTAAACCTTATATAGTTGGCAGTAGAGCACCTTAATTTGGAATTTGTAAAGTTAAACATTCAAGTGTAGGCATTTGGTACAATAGTGAAGGTGGCACTTGAGATGTGCATCCCATATCATAGTGCTTGAGTTTGAGGCCTGGCTCCACATTTAATTTCAACTTCCTGCTAACGAGCACCCTGGGAGACAGCAGTTGAAAAGCTTTGATAATAATTTAAATGAAATAATTTAATAATAATTTAAAAGAATTATTACTCGCATTACTTTTTACATTTTGAAACACAATTTAATAATATATTCTTTTTTTTTTCTGATCTAAACATTCAACCTTAAGACCTTGCCACTCATGTGAGAGACTCAATTTGAATTCAGGCTTCTGGCTTCAGCATGATCCAGCCCTGGCTGTTGTGGCATTTGGGGAGTGAACAAACAGATGGGAGATACACACACTCCCTTTCTCCTTCCTCCATCTCAAATAAATGAAAAGATAAATAAGCATTCCAGATAGTCTTTGGACATAAAGCTGACTGTGATGACTAATAGTATCTGATGTGGCTGAAAGATTAATGAAGACACAGACTGCAAAATGGACATACTTGTTTGGCAATGGGAACATTAGCTTGACAGAAGAAATCTGCATACAGTAATTGGGGAAAAGGCTGAATGGAATGCCCTCAAGAAAGTATTAGCTTTATTTCACATTATTAAAAATGTCTCAACCAGGCTTTTTTTTATGAGACATTTTTAATGATGTGAAATAAAGCTAATCTACAGCAAACTAACTTTAGACTTTCTGGTGGGCACGCCCATAGAAGCAGCGGGGCATTAGATTTAAGCATTGTTGGGATTCTATGTTCTAGACGCAGGCAATGGATGCAGATAGGATAAGAAAGTGAAGAGTGTTTGCAAAGCAATGCTTATCTAGGACCTATAAGCAAGAAAGAATGGAACAGATGACTTAATGATGTGTTTTGGAGGTAGTTGCAGGATTGAAGAATTGTCAATTATAGTATAAGAAGGAAAAGCTTTGAAAGATAGGATGGTGGTCAGAGCTTAAAATGTTTGATATTAATATTCTTTCAGGTCTGTAGTTATTATTAAGACAAATGGGATGAAGGGCATAACTATTGCAAGTTAAGAATGTAAAGAATTAAGAAACCAAGAAATTGGATGGGTCATCAATGTAAATGTTGATATCTGCAAGAATGGGGAAGAGATGAAACAAATATTTAACCATATACTAAAATAGCCAATATTATATCAGTGGTACATTGTTCTTTTTCTTGTTATTCAGCATTTTTATTGTTCCTATTAGTTGTCTTGGATTGCAGGCAAGTGACAAAGGCATGTATTGAGATTTTATGGTCAATACAACATACTCAAAATGTCCCTTTGCACTTTATGTCCTTTATGGCTTATGAGGCAATTTCACATACATTATCTTTTTTTATTATTTTGTAGTCATATAGTAAGACAATTAGAGATGGTATTGTTATAAAAACTTTATAGATCAGGAAATTGAAGTTTGATTATGTTAAATCAGTTTTCAATGTATCCATGCAACACATTTCACATGGAAATAACTTGAGAATGAAAAATAGAAGGAATTTGTTATTTATCACAACCAAATATGCTAACCTCATATTTTGATGGTTAAATAAAAGACTTATATTTGCATGCACAATTCTATGCAATAGGAATTTAGAGGGAAATGTATCACATTTTTAAATTCTGAAATACAGTTAGTTTAAGAATACATTTCCATTTTCTCTGATTTAGCCAGTCTTAAGCACTAAGTGATTTCTTGAAAGCATATGTAAGAATGTATAATATATCTTAGTTATTATGAAATAATATATTAAGAACATTAACTTTATTTACAAGGAACTAAACTAACTATATTCATGAATATAGATGTAGCAGGGTAAAATAAAATCAAAAGAGAAAAGGGAATTCAAGAAAACATCAAAATACTTTCACAATAGGAAGCTAATAATTATACCCAGATATCTTCTTAATTTTTTGAATTCTAAAAAATGATAAGAGTATCACTGGATTCTTTCTTTAAAAAAATTTATTTATTTATTTGAAAGGAAGAGTTACAGAGAGGCAGAAGCAGAATGAGAGAGAGAGGTCTTCCATCCCCTGGTTCACTCCCCAAATGGCTGCAATGACTAGAGCTGGGCCAATCAAAAGCCAGGATCCAGGAGCTTCTTCAGAGCCTTCCACATGAGTGCAGGGGCCAAGGGACTTGGGCCATCTTCTACTGCTTTCCCAGGCCATAGCAGTGAACTGGATCAGAAGTGGAATAGCCAAGATTCAAACCAGTCCCCATAAGGGATGCACCATGGGAGGCAGCTCTACCTGCTACACCCCTATCACTGGATCAATTCTAAAAAGCATTAAACATTCAACAGTTCTTTTTAAAAAAATCTGTGATTAAATTTGGAACAGAAAACTATTCCCATTTTATAGTGAAGGTATTTTAGAAAAATACATGAGGGTATTTTATTTTATTTATTTATTTTTTTGACAGGCAGAGTGGACAGTGAGAGAGAGACAGAGAGAAGGTCTTCCTTTTGCTGTTGGTTCACCCTCCAATGGCCGCTGTGGCCGGCGAACCGCGCTGATCCGATGGCAGGAGCCAGGTGCTTCTCCTGGTCTCCCATGGGGTGCAGGGCCCAAGCACTTGGGCCATCCTCCACTGCACTCCCGGGCCACAGCAGAGGGCTGGCCTGGAAGAGGGGCAACCGGGACAGAATCCGGCGCCCCGACTGGGACTAGAACCCGGTGTGCCAGCGGCGCAAGGCGGAGGATTAGCCTGTTGAGCCACGGCGCCGGCCGCATGAGGGTATTTTAGAATTTTGTGGGGAAACGGAATTAAATGGTAAGTTTATTTTTGTGCAAAAATTTTGAAACACATTCATTTTTCTCATAATACACATTTCCATGAACTTTTTGAAATGCCTCCATGTAGGTACACCCCCAGATACCTGCAGATGAACAAATAAAATTAATAAATAAATTTAGTAAGTTCAATGGGAAAATGATAAGCATATGAAATTGTATTTTTATAAAGAAGCAATGAATACACAAGACTAAAGTTTCAAAAATATGGAATTTACAATAACATATCAAGAAACTAGAAATATATTTAGCACAAGAAATAAATGACCTTTGCATTGAAAACTACAAACATAGAGAAAGAAATTAGTAAATAAATTGAAGTATATAAAATATTCATGGAGTGAAATATTCAATTTCATAAATATACCAAGGCCTCAGATTGATCTATACATCAATGCAATACCAAAGAAAGTCCCAGTAGAGCTATGCGTTTATATTGAAAATTGGCAAGCTGACTCTAAAATTTATATGGGATTGCAAAATACCAAGAATAGTCAAGGCAATCTTGAGCAACAATAACAAACATTTGTACTATTCTATGGAACAAGGTCCAGAATAAATCCACACAGGCATATTCACCTGATCACTGACAAAGATGGCACTAGGATTCTGTCAATTTGTTTTTCAACAAACGCTACTGCACCCATTTGAAATCCAAATGAAATCCTTTCATTATACCCAAAACAAATTTCAGAGTAATTCTGGACCTAAAATGGAATGCAAAACAATAATGATTTTTTAAGAAACCACAGGAAAATACCTTATAATCTGGATTAGGCAAAAGTTTTTGAGGACACACACATACCCAAATATACACATTAATCCCCCCTAAAAGTAAACAAATAATTAAGAATTTCTGCTATTCAAACAATACCATTGGGGGGGGAAAGGAGATAAGCCACACAGTAATAAGAGACATTTGAAATAAAGAGCAGTGCCAGGATCCTGTATCCAGAACATGTAAAGGAGTAGTAAACGTTAATGAGGAAAGACCATCTGGTCTATAGAAAATGGGTAAAGAGGGGCCATGGCACAGCATTTGGTGTCAGCACCCCATATCTGAGTGCTCGTTCAAGGCATGCCTATGCTACTTCTCATCCAGCTTCCTACTAACATGCTTAGAAAGGTAGTGTGGAGTATGGCCCAAGTGGTGCTTGGGCCACCTGTCAGCAATATGTGATACCCAGATAGCATTCTCTGATGCTGTCTTCAGCCTGGCCCAGATCTGGCGATTGTGGCCATTTGGGAAGTGTACAATTGAATAGAAGATTCTCTCTCTGTCTCTGTCTCTCTCTGTCTCTCTCATTTGAAATAAATAAAGGTTTTAATCATTTTACAAACGAGGATATGCCATATGAAGAAGTTTTAAACTTAATTATTCATAAGAAACTTCAAATTAAAACTCAACTGAATAACACTACGAACACAAAATGATAGCTAAAGTGGAAAAAATTCAGATGGCCTGAAATACATATATGGATATATTCTATATATATGGATATATAGCATGTCTCTCTCTCTCTCTCTCTCTCTCTCTATATATATATATATATATATATATATTTTTTTTTTTTTTTTCTTAGCAATTTCACTTAAGTCTATGCACCCAACAGAAAGATAGGCACTGGGATGTTCAGGCACTAGGATGTTGATGACAGTACTGTTTGCCCCAAATTACAGCCACGCAAAAGGTGATCAACAAAAGGATGAATGTAAATTATATTTATTCAGTGGAACCCTAATGGAAATGAATGATCTATAACCACATGAAACAAAAATGGTTCTTATAAATAAAATGTTGAGAAAGACTCATACACTAAAAAGTATATTTTGCTCTATTCCGAGTATAAAAATTTAGGAAAATTAATTATTCTGGTTTAAGTCACTAGAAAAGAGCATGAAGGTTGAGTTTTGCAGTGTCAGTAATATTTTATTTCTTAATGTGGGCTATATCATAGTTGTGATCAATTTTTGGTCATTTATAGATCACTGTGCCTTTGACGTGCATGTTTTTGAAAACAAAATTTGCTTAATACTTGCAAGTTAATACCAAGAGTGAAGAAAGATGAAATGGAAACAGAACTCTGCTTGTATCAGATTGTTCCTATATCATTAGACAAGTTTCACAGATGATCAGAGTCAGAGTAGAGCAATAAAGAGTATGTGCAATCTGCACACATAAAGATACATGAATAGCTCCTGGGGCTAGGTTCTGCTTCTCTAGATGAATTGTGATAAACACAATAAATAAACATTTTTGAAGGAATAAATCCATTCCTATGTGTAATTGTATATTTGAAATAAAAATATCTGAGGAAAATATCCATAAATGCACAAAAGGAAGAGAGAATGAAGGTCAGAGTTCAAGTATTGAAGTAAAATGCATTTATTCTGTTCTCTTTTTAAAGAGATTTATTTATTTATTTGAAAGAGTTACAGAGAGAGGCGAAGACAGAGATCTTCCATATGCTGGTTCACTCCCCAAATGGCTGCAAAAAACAAGGTAGAACCAGACAGAAGTCAGGACCCAGGAGCCCCATCTGGATCTCCCATGCAGGTGCAGGGCCCAAACATTTGGGCCATCTTCCACTGTTTTCCCCATGTGCATGAGCATGGAGCTGTATTAGAAGTGGAACAGCCAGGAACCAAACCAGCACCCATATGGGATGCTGGCATCACAAGCAGTGGCTTCACTAGCTGTGCCACAATGCCGACCCCTTATTCTGTTCTATAGTTATAACCTAACAGAGAAGTTGCAACTATGGGTAATACATATTCATTGCTTAAATGGTGCTTGGAATTTAATAGACTTAATAAATGTTATTCATAATTGTTTTTGAATGGTTTACTAACCAGAAGAATTATTGAGAATATGCTATGTGCAGATAATATTGGGCACTGCTCATACAGCAAAACAGGGTTGAAAAAATGCATTTATGGATCTGATGATAAAAAAGTAAAACTTTAAAAATTTGAGGATTCTTTTTTTTTTTTTTTTGACAGGCAGAGTGGACAGTGAGAGAGAGACAGAGAGAAAGGTCTTCCGTTGCCGTTGGTTCACCCTCCAATGGCTGCCGTGGCCGGCGCGCTGCGGCCGGCGCACCGCGCTCATCCGATGGCAGGAGCCAGGTGCTAGGTGCTTTTTCCTGGTCTCCCATGGGGTGCAGGGCCCAAGCACTTGGGCCATCCTCCACTGCACTCCTGGGCCACAGCAGAGGGCTGGCCTGGAAGAGGGGCAACCGGGACAGAATCCGGCACCCCGACCGGGACTAGAACCCGGTGTGCCGGCGCCGCAAGGCGGAGGAGTAGCCTGTTGAGCCACGGCGCCAGCCAAAATTTTAGGATTCTTAACAAAATAGAATATAGATTAAAAGATAAATTCATTTTGGTGAAAAGTTAAATATATATAGTTTTTTCATAATATTCATTTTCCCCCAGATTTTTGAAGGCTCTTCATATACATTTAACATCTTAATAAACTTATTTTTTAATTCTGTTTTCTATGTACTTTAGAAGTAACGTCACAAGTGGTTTTAGGGATTAAGAGAAAAATAAATTGTAAGGTGAGAATAGGGTGTATTGTACTTTGAGACAATATGGCCTCAAAATACAAAAGAACTACATATTTAATATCAAGATATTATTTGATATGTTAGCAACCTGATTGTATTTTGTAACCATAAAAACTAGATTACTAAACATGGACAATATCTAACACATACTTATATTTATTTAAAATTTTTAAGGTAAATAGATTTCATATATTTCATATACACAGATTCAGGAAAAGTGATATTCCTCACCCTACCCTCCCTCCTGCTCACACTCCCACCCTTCCTCCTCCTTCCTCTCTTGTTCCCTCTCGATTTATACAATGTCCTCCTTTCAGTTACTTTATACTAATAGGATTAACCCTATATTTAATAAATTGTTCAACAAATAGTAAGAAGAAAAAACACTGTTCCTCAACAGTTGAAACATGGGCTGTAAAAAATCTTTGAATCAAAAAATGTAAATTTCAGTCCTTTACATTACATTTTTTTGGTGCTCTGTTAGTTAACACAGATCAGGGAAAATATATGGTATTTGTCTTTTGGGGACTGGCTTATTTCATTGAGTATTATGGTTTAAGTACCTATGACCCAACAGCATTCATACTTTAAATTTATATAAAATATGTGTTTATTTGAATATAGTACAATAAAATACACACATATGTGAAATTTATCATATGCAATATAACCACTGAAAATTTTTCCCAATAATTGGTCAGCATTATAAAACAGATCTTTTTCAATAGAAAGATTATTTCTATTTTTGAGACTGGATTATTTCACTAAATGGATACAGTTGCATCCATTTTGTTGCAAACAGAGAACCTCATTTTTTTATGGCTGAGTAATATTCTATATTGTACATACACCACATTTTCTTATCAGTTGATGGGAATATGAGTTGATTTCATATTTTAGCTATTTTTGAATTGAGCTGCAATAAACATGGGGGTAAAAATAACTTTCATGAGAAACATATGAATGTTGATTTCATTTTGTTTGGGTAAATTCCCAGCAGTGTGTTGGATAAGTCATATGGTATATCTATTTTCAGCTTTCTGATGTATTTCTATACTGTCTTCCATAATGCTTTTGGTAGTTCATATTCCCACCAACAGTGGATGAGGATACCTTTTACCCCACATCCTCCCCAACACTTACAGTCTCTTGATTTTTGTATGAGAACATTCTAACTGGGGTGAGGTGAAACCTCATTGTAGTTTTGATTTGCATTTCCCTGATGGCTAGTGATCCTGACCAGTTTTTTCAGTTTCTGTTGGACATCTGAATTTCTGCTTTTGAAAAATACCTATTCAATGTACTTTGCCCATTTATTTGTTTTTAAAATTTATTTATTTATTCGAAAGGCAGAAGAGAGAAAGATCATCATCATCGATCCATTGGTTCACTCCCAAAATGGCCACAATAGCCAGAGGTAGGCCCATCTCAAGTCAGAAGCCAGGAGTCATTTTGGTTCTCCTACATGGACACAGGGGCCCAAGGATGTGTGCCATCTTTTCACTGCTTTCAA
This sequence comes from Sylvilagus floridanus, assembly GCA_949820135.1. Classification (NCBI taxonomy): domain Eukaryota; kingdom Metazoa; phylum Chordata; class Mammalia; order Lagomorpha; family Leporidae; genus Sylvilagus; species Sylvilagus floridanus. The sequence goes on from OX463236.1 coordinate 20,943,893, forward strand.
AGGTGCATTTGCAGAGAGCTGGATGGGAAGTGGAGGAGCTGGGATTTGAACCAGTGCCCATGTGGGATGCCAGCACTACAAGAATAGACTTTACTCACTATACCACAGTGCTAGCCCCTGCATATTTCTTAAATGCATTGTCTGTTTTGTTGTTGTTGAGTTTCTTAAGCTCTTTATAGAAAGAGATCCTAGATATTACTATCATATCAGTTGCATAATTTGAAAATATTTTCTCCCATTCTGTTGGTTATGTCTTCACTTTGATGAGTGTTTCTTTGCAGTGCAGAAGCTTTGTAACTTTATGTAATCCCATTTGCCTTTTAATTTTCCTTTAATTGCCTAGGCTTTTTTTTTTTTTGACAGGCAGAGTGGACAGTGAGAGAGAGACAGAGAGAAAGGTCTTCTGTTGCCGTTGGTTCACCCTCCAATGGCCATCACTGCCAGAGCGCTGCGGCCAAAGCATCACACTGATCCGAAGGCAGGAGCCAGGGGCTTCTCCTGGTGTCCCATGCGGGTGCAGGGCCCAAACACTTGGGCCATCCTCCACTGCATTCCCGTGCCATAGCAGAGAGCTGGCCAGGAACAGGGGCAACTGGGACAGGATCCGGCGCCCTAACTGGGACTAGAACCCAGCGTGCTGGTGCCGCAGGTGGAGGATTAGCCTAGTAAGCCACGGCACTGGCCTTGCCTAGGCTTCTAAGGTCTTTTTCAACAATTCTTTGCCTATGCCAATGTCTTACAGAGTTTCCCCTATGTATTTCTCTAGGAATTTGATAGTGTCAGGTAGTAGATTTAGATCCTTGATACAATTTGAGTTGATTTTTGTAAAAGGAGTAATGCAGGGGTCTTTTTTCATACTTCTGAATATGTGGATCCAATTTTCTCAGAACCATTTGTTAAAGACACTGTCTTTTCTCCAGAGATAGATTTTAACTCCTTTTCAAAAATTAGTTGGTTGTGGGGTTTCTATTTCTATTCCAATGTTCCACAAGTCTTTTTTTATGTTGTTCTAATTTGCCATTTTTATTATAACTTCCCTGTAACATATCTTTTTCTGTTATCATCATGCCGCTGGATTTTTTTTTTTTTTTTTTTTTTTTTGCTGTTTAGGATTGCTTTTGTTAATAGGGGTCTCTTTTGTTTCCATATGAAATTTAGCATCATTTTCTAGATCTGAGAAGAAAGTTGTTGGTATTTTGATTAGGACTGTATTGAATCAATTTTGGTAGATTGTATTTGTCAAGGGACCTATACATTTCTTCTAGATTTGCCAATTTTTTGGCATTTAGCTCATCGTAGTAATTCCTGAAGATTCATTTTATTTCTGTGGTACCTGTTGTTACATTTCCTTTTTATCTCTGATTCTATTGATTTGCATCTTCTTCCTCTGTTTTTGATTAGTTGGGCTATGGTGTATGAATTTTGTTTCTTTTTTTAAAAAAAAACATATCTTCATTTCACTAATCTTTTTTTTTGCTTCAATTTTATTTACTCTCTAATTTTAGTTATTTCTTTCCTCCTATTTTTGGATTTGGTTTTTTGTTGTTTATCTAGGTCCTTGAGATACATTGATAGCTCATTTATATGGTGCCTTTCCAGTTTCTTAATATAGGCACCAATTGCTATAAACTTCCCTGTTAACAGTGCTTTTCCTGTATCCCGTAAGTTTTGATTTGATTGTCTTCATTCATTTCCAGAATTTTTTATTTCTCTTTTGATTTCTCTATGACTGTTCATTTAGGAGTATGTTTTTCAGTCTCCATACATTTGTTTATGTTCTAGAGATTCTTGAGTTGTTGCTTTCCAGCTTCATTCATTGTGGTTCAAAATGATGCATGGTATGATTTCAATTTTTCTGAATTTGTTGAGACTAGTTTTATGGCCCAGTATATGGTCTATCCTACAGAACATTCCATGCACTGACAGAGAAGATTGTGTCTTCTGTAACTGTGGGGTGAAAGGGTCTGTAGTTTTCAGTTAGGTCCATTTGGTCTATAGCGTTGATTAACTCAGTTGTATCTTTGCTTATTCTCTCTCTGGTTGACCTGCCCATTGCTGAAAGGGGGATATTGAAGTCCCTATTAATATCGTATTGGAGTCTGTGTCTTGTTTTAGATACATTAACATTTGTTTCAAATAACCAGGCACCACACTGACATTGGGTACATATACATTTATTATAGTTACATCTTCCTTTTGAATTGATCCTTTAATCATTACATAGTGCCCTTCTTTGTCATTTTAAAAAGTTTTTGTATTAAAGTCTATTTTGTCTAACATTAGGATGGCTACACTTGCTCTCTTTGCTTTCTGTTATCGAGGAGTATCTTTTGCTATCTTTTCACTTTTAGTCTGCATGTATCTTACTGGTGAGGTGTGTTGTACACAGTAAATAGATGGGTATTGTTTTTCAATCTTTTTGGTCAATCTTTATCTTTTAATTGGAGTATTTAGACCATTTACACTCAATGTGAATATTGATCAGTAACCACTTGGCCCTGCTATTTTTCTGTGAATACTCCTATTGTTTGGTTTATACTTCCTTTGTATTTTACTGGGAGATTTTCTGCCTTCACATTCTTTCATAGTGTTCCTATTTTTTTTTTCTGTGTTTTTGCATGAAACACATCCTTAAGCATCTTTTGTAAGGCTGATAAGTGATGACAAATTCTTTCAATTTCTGTATGTTATAGAGGTCTTGATTTCACCATCATTTATAGATGAGAGGGTTTCAGGGTACAGTATTCTGAGTTGACAGTTTTTTTTTCTCTTATGACTTGGACTATATCTCTCCATTCTCTTTTATCTTATGATTTCTGATGAGAAGTTAACTGTGAGTCTAACTGGAGATACTTTGATAGTAATCTGTCATTATTCATGCACATTTTAGAATATTTTCTTTATATTTTACTGTTGAAAATTTGACTAAAATGTGTCATGGTGAAGATCTTTTCTGGTAATGTCTATAAGAAGTTTTATGAGCCTCATGCATTTGGATATCCCTGTGTTTCTAAAAGTTAGGGATTTTTTCTGTAACAATTTCAGTGAATAGGCCTTCTAATTCATTCTGTCTTTCCATATTTAAAGGAACTCCTAAGAATGAGATGTTGAGTCATTTGATAGTATCCCATATATATCCAACGCTGTTTTTAATTTTTCTAATTTCTTCTTTGTCTGACTGAAACATTTTCAAATATTTGTATTCTACCTCAGCTATTCTTTCTTTTGCCTCACCAATTCTGTTCTTAAGACTTTCCACTGTATTTTTAATTTGACATATTGAATTATTCATTTCTAATATTTCATTTTGATATGTCTTCAGAATCTCAATTTCATGTGAGAATTTTTCATTCATGTCATTTATGTATTTCTTTAATTCATGAGTTTGCTTCTGATTACTTTTGAGTAATCCTTTGATAGTCTTTTGAATTGTATTTTATTTTATTTTATTTTATTTTATTTTATTTTTATTTTTGACAGGCAGAGTGGAAAGTGAGAGAAAGAGACAGAGAGAAAGGTCTTCCTTTGCCGTTGGTTCACCCTCCAATGGCCGCCGCGGCCGGCGCACTGCGACCGGTGTACCGCGCTCATCCGATGGCAGGAGCCAGGTGCCAGGTGCTTTTCCTGGTCTCCAGGGGGTGCAGGGCCCAAGCACTTGGCCATCCTCCACTGCACTCCCGGGCCCCAGCAGAGAGCTGGCCTGGAAGAGGGGCAACCGGGACAGAATCCGGCGCCCCAACCGGGACTAGAACCTGGTGTGCCAGCGCCGCAAGGCGGAGGATTAGCCTGTTGAGCCACGGCACCAGCCTGAATTGTATTTTAGACACTTCTTCAATCTCTCCATCTTCACATTTTAATATGGATGTGTTGTTGCTATTCTTGGGGGGTCATGTTTCTTCCTTATTCTTGTTTCTTGAATTTCTATATTTATTTTTAGACATTTGTGGAAATCCTACATGGTTTTTTCCTCTGATGATCTTTACTATGACTCTCTGGCTTAATGGAACGACTGCTCTTTAATTGAATACTCAGAGGTGTATGCTTGGTGTGGCCAGCAAGCTCTAGTGAGTGCTTCAATGTGGAGTCTGTATCCAGGATGACATTCAAGTTGGGCATGATAGATATCCTCTTTTTTATCATCAATGAGCATTTTATCACCTCTGTTGATATAATCACACCCTCACCTCCACATTTCTAAGGTTATTAATGCCCAGGCATTGCCCACAGTGGGTGCAATACTCATCCACACTGCCATAAGAACCGCACAAAGGATATGTGCAATCCTCAGTGTGATCATGGATCCTGTTGCAATAAGCCGCCCAAAGAAGTCAGGGATGTTTGAGTATACAGAGCCAGTCACAGTGATTGCCCACAGACGTGGCCACATCCTGTACCCTCTTGTGCACAGTTCCCACAGTCTCAGCACACAAGATTCCCACAGTCATGGGAATGCACTATCCTGTCCACAGAGGCAGAAATATTCCTAGAGCCAGCTGCCTGTGGGTGCTCCACCTAGGCTGTTTGAACCCCAGAGCCTAGGTGGGTGATATATTGAGAGGCTGGCAGTACCTGGCAGTCCTAAGTGAGTGCTCAGCCACCTGCCAATCCAACTAGCCAGACTCAAACCCAATAGGGAACATGCATTTGTCCCTCTGGTAAAATCCCTGGATCACACACATGCACAAGTGCTGCAGGTCATAGCCCCTTCTCGTTTCACAGTGGTGCTTTCTTACCATTGGGTCTTGGGTGCCCAGACCCCAGCTGCTGCCACAGCTACTGACAAAATGGCTTCTAGGCCAATTGCTGGATATTTACTCAAGATCTGGTGCAGCTGTTAATGTATGTCCAAAATGGCATCCACCCTTTCTCAGCAAATTGCTGGGCACAGCTGGGGGCGGGGGTGGGGTGGGGTGCAGGCAGTAAGTCTTTTTCTACTATGTTAGCTAGTACTCTGTCCTCCACAGGGCTCCAGGCCTGACTCATGCCAAGCTTCACCCACAGCTGTATTGCCAGTGGCATGGGCTACTGCAGTCTGATCTCACGTCACTCTCCAAAGCTAGCACTCTCCTAGGCTCCGAGTTGCTGGGGTCTGTTTTGTGTCTGTACTTGTGCTGCCCCTCTGCACCCTCCAAATAGATCCATAGCATCCTTCTTCATTATGTAGAATTTCCACTACAGTTTTTTCTCCAACTCTCGCTTGAGAATATACTCTCACTTTTTAAAAAAAAAAAACGAATTTCCCCTAGTCTAGAGCAGTAAGTTCCCTCCACTATTCTACCATCCTGAACAAACCTTTTAATCCATTCTCTCTTTCCATGCCTTCAGGAACTCTTAACACGTGTATTTGTTCATTTGATACTATCTCCTAAATCTCACACACTATTTTCAGTTTTTCTATTTTTTTGTCTGATATATTTCCAAGGATTTATATTCTAGGTTAGGTATTCTTTCTTCTGCCTCAACAAGTCTATTGTAGAGTCTTTCAACTGCATTTCCTATTAGAGTTATTGATTTCTTCATTTCTATTATTTCAGTTTACTTTATCTTCAATATCTCAATCTCTCAGCAAAACTTCTCACCCATATTATGTATGGATTTCTTTTACTCATGAATTGTTTTTCTGTATCTGGGTAATCTTAGGGATCATTATTTTGAATTCCTTTTCACTTATTTTATCAATCTCTTCATATTCACATTCCGACATTGAAATGTTGCTGTATTACTTTTGGAGAGTCATGTTTTCTTCCTTGTACTTGTTTTTTGTATTTCTGTGTTTATTTTTATGCATTTGTGAAAACTCTTGTTGGTTCTCTCCTCTGATGGCTTTTGTCTTTGAATTATGTGGCTTAGTAGAATGTCTGCTCCTTCAGTGGATATCCAGAGGCATGTGCCAGTGGGCCTAGAGAGCTCTGGTCAGTTCCCATCTGTGGAAGGGTAATCCAAGTTGATACCCAAGTTGGGCATGGTAGATCTCATCAACTGTCACCAGCAGAGAGGGTGTAATCAAACCTGTTGGCATAATCACAGCCTCTCCTCCTTTCTTCCAAGAAAGTTCCCATGGTTATCTTACAGTGGATACAACCCCTACCCAAGCAGGCACATGAACTGCACAAAGGATCTGTGCTATCCTCAGTGTGAGTGAGCAGGGAACCCACTGCCATGACTCATCCCACACAATCAGGGAACTCTGAGCTTCTGAAGCCAGACACAGTGATTGCCCAGAGACCCAGCTACACCCTACCCCCTGTTGTGCAGCCCTGGGATTGCCACAGTCAGCATGAGAGAGTACCATGATCACTGGTACAGATGACAAACTCTCTGCCCCCACATGCCTGACACATCCTCTGAGATAGTAGACTCATTTCCCAAGCAAGCTGCCTGTAGGTGCTCTGCATTGGCAGAGTGCTCCCCAGAGCTTAGGGTGATGGGCATGGGAGTACCTCACAGTCCTAAGTGGGTTCCCAGCCCCCTGTCATCCCTCCCCACAAAACTCAGCATCATTGGAGAACATAAACATATACCTCTGTTAAAATCCCCTGGTAGTGTATGCAAGAGCTGCACTAGTCTCTACCATGTTAAGATGGCGCTGTCTCCCTGCTGGTCATTGGGTGCCACTGTTGAGTGATGGGGAGAATGAAATGTGTTTTCCCTTTATAGGGCCACATGGTACTCTGCCCAGTGTGGTCCACAAGGTTCTCCTTCAGGCAGTATCACCAGGGACATGTGCTGCTGCAGTCTCTTTCACCTACTCTCAGAAGCTGCCATCTCCTCCGTCCCCTGACTGTTAGTCACAGGTGGTATCTGTGCTCACTGCTGTGTGTTTGCTCTTTACACGCTGCCCCTTAGCATCTCTCTTCCTTAGAACTTCCATGGCAAATTTCTCTCCAATTCTCCCTTTGGAATGTACTTCCTCTACTTTTCTTTTGTTATCTTCCCCTGGTCAAAATCAGCATGTCTTTTCCCTATTCAGCCATCTTGGAATTCCCCTAAATTATTCATAAACTATACTGTTTCCCATGTTATTAAAATTTCTTCACAAATGCAAATTATGGCAATATCATTGTCTGCATACACATTCTATTTTGGGTCACTGGGTTCTGCACTTTCAAATATTTCAAGAATAATTCCTAATGACTATAATTGTAAGTAAATATTTGCATATTTAATTTTTACTTGCAAATTATTTTCCTAAATAACAAATTATCACAATAATGTTTTCCATTTCCCCACTCTTTAAAATTGGTGTCAGTAGATTTTAGTTGTTTTTATTATGGCTTCAATGAGTCAAATGTTTTTCACGATTTATGGGAATCTGCTCATTGTGTTTTTTTTAAATAAAATTGCTGAAACTTTATTAAACTGACAGAAAAATTATATGTATTTACTGTATGTAGTATGATGTTGGGAATTTTGCAGAATTACTAAATCTAGCTTAATAGATAGCCTAGCTCTTAAGATGCTTGGCTTCCACACTGGAATACTTGCCTTCAAGTCCTGGATCTGGCCTTAAGCTTCTGCACATGCTGGGAGACAGAGGTGATGATTCAAGTACTTGTTTCTCTGCTACTCATGTGGGAAACCTGGATTATATTCCTAATGTCCAGCTTTAGCCCTGGTCCTGACCCAGCCCTGGGAAGCTGCAGATATCTGGATAGTGAATTGGCCAATCAGATCTTTTTCTCTCCCCCTCTCCATCTCTCTTTCCCTCCCCTCCCCCTCCCTCTCTCCCAGTCCCTTCTCTCTGTCCTTCTAGCCCCTCCTCCTTCTTTCCATCCTCCCTGTGCCTGACTCAATTTTGTCTGATACTAGAATGGCCACATAAGCTCTTTTTTGGCTTCTGTTAGCATGGATTATCTTTTCCCAACCTTTCACTTTCAGTCTGCATGCACCTTTGTTGGAAAGATGTGTTGCTTATAAGCAGTAAATAGATGGGTTTTGTTTTTTAATTCATTTAGCCGGTCTGTGTCTTTTAACTAGAGAGCTGAGGCCATTTACATTCAATTTGACTATTGGTAAGTAATGAATTTGCCCTGCCTTTTTTTTCAAAGATATTTCTAATATATGCTTTGAACTTCTGTGATCTTTTACTGAGAGATTTTTCTTCCTCTATCTTCTTTCATATTGATGACCATTATTCTGTGTATAAAAGATCATTAAGCATTTTTTGCATGGCTGGACAAGTGGTGACAAATTCAATTTCTGTTTGCTATGAAAGGTATTTATTTCACCTTAACTCACAACAAGAGCTTTGCAGGATATAATATTCTGGGATGGCAGTTTTTTTTCCTCTTAGTACTTGGGCTGTATCTCGCCATTCCCTCCTAGTCTATAAGGTTTCTGATGAGAAGTCTGCTATGAGTCTAATTGGAGATCCTCTGAGAGTAATCTGGAGTTTCTCTCTTGAACATTTTAGAATCTTTTCTTTATGTTTCACTGTGGTGAGTTTGATTACAATGTGTTGTGGTGAGGATGTCTTCTGGTTATGTTTTTTGGGAGTTCTGTTTGCTTCCTGTACTTCGATGTGTCTTTCTCCAAGCCAGAAAGTTTTCTGCTAGTATCTCACTAAAAAGGCCTTCTTATCCTTTCTCTCTCTTCATGCCTTCAGGAACTCCTAGAACCCAAATGTTGGGTTTTTTTAAATAGTATCCTGTAGAATCCCAACAATATTTTTTAGTTTTCTAATTTCCTCTTTTCTTTGGTTTGACTGTACACTTTCTTGTGTTCTGTCTTCTAAGTCTGATATTCTCTCTTCTACCTCACTGATTGTTAAGGTTCTCAACTATGTTTTTTATTCTGTTGAATTCTGCATTTCATTTTGATTTCTCTTCAATATCTCAATTTCATGTTCTATTGAAATTCTCATTTCATTTTGATTCCTCCTCAAGATTTCATTTTCATGAGATTTTCTTTCATGCCCTGCATAGATTTCAGTAGTTCATGGGTTTGTTTTTGATTACTTCTAAGTATTGTTATCAATTTTTTGAGTTCCATTTCTTGTATTTCTTCTATCTCATTGTCTTCATAATCTTGTATTGAAGTGTCATGCTCTTTTGGGAGGTCATGTTGTCTTGCTTATTCTTGTTTCCTGGGTCATTGCATTTGTTGTTCAGCATTTATGGAGATACTCATTGCTTTCTTCTTTTTTTTCCACTGTGGTGGCTTTTCTCATTGTACTAGGACTCTATGGATAAGTGGACTGTCTTAGTGAATCTCTAGAGGCTTGTGGTGGGTATGGCCAGAAAACTCTGTTCAGTTCTTCAGGGTTAAGGGTATACCTAAGGTGGCACACCCAAGTTTGGTGTGGTAAATCTTAGCTTTTTTTTTTTTTAATCAGAAGTGAGTAATTCTGCTCAGTTGAGCTCTTCTCCTCGATGGCGAGCAGTGCCTGAGCACTAGCTCCAGTGGGTATAATATTCATCTGCTCTATCCCAAAGACCACACAAAAGATTCGTGCAGTCCTCAGTGTAAGCTCAGATTCCCCTGCAGTGTCTCTGGGTAGCCAGGACTGCCTGAGCTTGTGGTGTCTCCCACTGAGACTACTGAAACTCTCAGCCACACTGTGAGTTCTCCCACACACCTCAGTTTTTTTTTTTTTCCATAGTCCCAATTCAGAAGCTCCACACAGTCACTAGGTCTTTGTCTCCTGTTATTATTCCCCACCAGAGTCAGGTTTTTCTGCTTGGGTGAGGGCTGGTCAGCCCCGAGCTGGCGCAGCTGTTACATATGTCCAAAATGACACTCTCTCTATCAGCTCATACACCTTTGTAAGGTTATTGGAGAGAGATAATCGTGTCTGTATTGTCCCTTTTATTTTTTCTCTCCTCTAGTTAGTCCGGTGTACTTTCCCCCTTGAGGCTTCAAGCCTAGTTCCCTCTAGGCTCTTCCTGCCACTTTTCTGCCAGTGTCTCAGGCTACTGCGGTTTCGTCTCACCTCACTTTCCAGCACTGGTGCGGAGGCTCTCAGCAGCTAGAGTCCTGAGCCGTGGGTATCCTTGCCCTCCACGGAGGTCCACTGTTTCCCTCTGATTATGGAAGAGTTTCTTCTGCCATTTTTTCCCTAACTCTTCCCTGAGACTACACTACCTACACTTTTATTAAACTATCTTCTCCTGGACTAGATCACTAGGCTCCCTCCCTATTCTGCCATCTTGGAACTGCCCCTCAGTCTTTTCTCAATAAAGCAACCCAAGTAGTCATGTTCAAAGACAACCTTCAATCATGCCACTGGCTCTACATAAAACCCTTCTCATCTCCTTCAGAGGAAAAGCCAACATTTTATAACAGCTATACAAAGCTCCACTCTCTCTCTATCATTGATTTCTGAAGGTATTCTTCTGTATATCCTTTAACCACCATCTCCCTAACCACTTCAGCTGCTGCTAACTGAAATTCTACTCTCTACTTCCACAAGATCATATTTAGAAGATTCCATATGTGAATGAGATCATGTGGGATTTGTCTTTGTGTTCCAGGCTAATTTCACTTATTAGGTCCTCCAGGTTCATATGTGTTGTGTGACAGATAATAAAATTTCCTTTTATAGGTGTCTGGATAGTATTCCATTGTGTGTATGTATCGTATTTTCTATCTTCATTCATTTTATTTATTAATTCCTTTAGGTTTGGTCTGTATCTTGGCTCACATGGATAATGTTGCAATAAACATTAGGCTGTACAAATTCAGAATTGCTCAAAGGAAGTACATTGACCATGGAGTCAAATTAGCTAGGTTGGCATCCCAGCCCTACCAAGTATGTCCTTAAACAAGTGGCCTAACAATTCTGTGCCTCAAATTTTTTTATATAAAAAGTAGGTATAACTAACTACTCCTTTTAATTATTTGTGTGGTTTCGGGCTTCTGGCCCCTGATCAACATTTAGTGAAATCAAGAAGTTCCTATTTATATTTAACAGAAAATATGGAAGTAGAAACACATCAAGGAAGATATAGTTACTGCATATTATTAACACCAACAGTATGAGTGATTTCAATATTCTCAAACACTTTTGAATTGCTCAGAGTCAGCCATGTGTGCATATCAGGTCAGGAACTTTTTCTCTTATTGTTTCACATGAGATTCACAGAAGTTAATTTATTGGCCTGGAGTTAGTACATGTAGGAATTGTAACATGAAGTATTTATCTTCCAATTGTACTGACTGAGCATCGAAAGCCTCTAGAATATATCAGCCATGCTCCTTTCTAGCTGCTGTTAAAACAGCCCCCAAATCAGGGCTTTCTCACCTGTGCTACATGTGAGATGACAGTTCTATTGCTTAAGGACAGCCTCCATCTGGAATATTCTTTCTCTTGATCGAAGTGAAGAGTAAGGAGCAATCACCCAATGATGCTTAAAGATTCTGCTCAGATGTTGCATGCATTGTGTGTGCTCATAACTCTATAGTCTAAAATGTATAACACAATGAACCCTGTGTGGATGGGGTGGAGATGGTGGCTCTTCCTCAAGGGATAGTTTTGAAAATCACATGACAATGGGTAAAGATGTGTAACCATTCTGCAAGGAAAGGGAGAGTAAATAGTTGAGGACAATAGTATGAGACACCATAGAAATTCATGAAATGATAAGGACACAAGAATAAAGTTCTTTGCAGTAGAAAGAACAAGGAAGTATCAACATTCAGAGAAAACAAACAAGAAATTATAGAAATTGGCAAAAATTTCTGTGTGAGAAAAAAGTTATCAGGTATCATTCTTTCATTTTATTTGATCATTTTTAGATATTCAGAGACAGTTAATAGTTGTTTGCAGTGACAATAATCTTAGAGACAGTGTCAGATAGGAACTAGCTGAGGGAAAGAGGTCAAAAGAGAAAGCTGTAAGTACAACTAAGGTCTAAACATGCTGACTTTGGAATTTTAGATTGTTAATTTGACAGCCCAATTTCTTTTTTGGAGTGCTGAGTTATGGAAGCTCCTTTTCCTATAAACTCCCTCGGGTACTGAAGTCTGTATAAAGTGCTTGAAGTGATTCTTTCTTTAAAATTTAATAGAAAGCCTTGCTGGGTACTTTCTTTCCCTACACAGAGACTGAGGTCACTGAATTTAGGAATAAATTTAATGGCTTGGGACTTTATTTGATCGACCAGACACTTTGTTAGAACACGATAGCAACGTGAACAGGTCAAGCATCAAAGCCCATCTGAAAATGCTGTATCTTCATTTTTATGCCATAGCCAAGAAGCCGTCCTTTGTCCTGCTCAGACATTGCACATTAGTCAGAGTGGCTAACCAGTTGGTCCTTACTTGTTCACCGCCTGTAGAAAATAATTATTCAAACTGCAGACTTTGTACAATACTATTTCCAACTCACATCATAGTCTGAAGTGGCTTCTGGTTGATCGGCATCTGTCTTCCACAGAGACTCTCAGGAACTACTATTTCTTCCATCTTATAGCTTGACCATCTCTAATTCTTCATTATCACAAACACTGTCAGATAAAGGGAAATAATTTATAGAGAATAGGCACATAGTTCTTGGTCTCTTACAATAAATTCTATAAAATACTTCTATAACATTTATCAGTTTATTCACATGATATTGGCTGAACAGTAGTCAACTGGCCACATGACAACAGTTACAGTAGTCCATGATTGATCAGATTATGGACTGTCACAAGAAACAACTATACAATGGAATGAGGGGAACACATTTCTGTGGACTGATAACTGCCACATTCCTTTTTCCTATTAAACATGTCTCTCTTTAACCAGGATTTTCTCCTGCATAACCTTCTGCATTTATAAGATTGATTGGTAATAGTAACAAAAGAAAAATGTGTTATTGCTACAATTTGAACAGGATTTGCCTCTCCACCTCACGTAGATATCTAAATCCCAAACTAAACTCAGGAGGTAATGGTCAGAAGTTAATGATACTAAACAGGGTAGAGACTTGGTTCAATTGTGGAATCTGAAGGTGGGGCCTTGGGCAGGTGATTGGATTGGATTGGATTAGATTGCTAGAGCAGAGCTCCTAACCCAATCATAATGGCTTTCTAGGGAGACACCACAAGGAGCAGCATGGTCCCCTGCCTTCCTCTGCCTTGTGGCTCACCATGTGGTCTTTCTTCTGCATCTCCCATTCCTTTCAGATGTCAGACCAATGAAGCCACCTGATCTTGGACTGTGTGAATTTTCACAACTGAGCTGAGGTCAATCTTTCTTCATAAGTAGCTTCTCCTACTTATTTTAGTTATAGCAAAGAAAAGCAGATTAATACAGAAACTTGAGAGTGAGGGTCACTATTATTAACTCTCCCCGATATGTGGATGGATCTTTGGAATTGGTTTACTGGAAAAGATTGGAAGAGTTAAGAAGAGCAAGCTAGAGAAGTTTAAAATGCTATAAGCATAGCATTATGAGAAATTTTGATGAAAGTTCAGATTGTCACAAGATTGAGGGAAATGTGCTAAGTTAACACTGTGCTGAAGTGGTTTCATATGGAAATGAGTATTCTGTTGGAAATCAGACTAAAACATCATGGTTATAAGGACATGGCAATGAACCTGACTTTATTGTGTGCTTGTTCTGAGACTTTGTGAAAGGCTAAACTGGAAGATGGTGGATTAGTTTCAGGAGAATTCAAGGCATCAAAGTGTTCAGGGTGCAGTAAGGGTGATATTGGCTACCACTAGTAAATTTTATGGTAAAAATCAGAAGCAGAAAGGAATAGAGCAGAAATATTCAGAGCATTCAGTGCCTAGCAAGCAAAGGAAGAAAGAAAAGATGGCATGCTTGGAACAGGAGAGAATGACAAACCATTTGCTGCAGATCCTAGGCTGGTAAAAAGAGAAACGTGCTAGAAGGCGAGGCAAGGGGAGACCGTCCCTAAAGGTATCTGAGAGATTGTCCAGGCAGCCACTCCCACCACAGTGCTATCAGAGGTCCAGAAGTATGAATTGGTTTAAAAGATCTCCCAAGGAATATTCTTTTCAGGAAAGAGTCCAGGCCTCCCTGCTTGTGCACGGGCAACTCCAGATTATGACTTGCCTGGCTCAAACAGGCCCAGGTGTGGTTCATGCTGCTTGGCATCTATGTAATGCTGGTTTCAGAGGTATGAGGGATGGCAGGAGTTATGGGATCATGGCAACTTTCACTGGAGTTTCAAAGGGAATCCTGAGAGCCAGACAGTTTTGCTGCAGGGTTGGATCCCCTGGTTGGACAATGCCTGTGGAGCTGTGCAAACGTAGTTGTAGTGGAAATTCCAGGAAAGTAAAGGTGCCAGAAAGATGAGACACATATTTAGGAAAGCTGCAAGATATGATCCAGGGAAGCCTTGGAAAGACACCAGCATCAGCACACAGTCTCTAGAGAGCAGCCATGTCGGCCAAAGTCAGCAGTCTCATGGAGGCATGGAAGCTGAACTTGAAGGTGCAGACAGAGACCTGTCATAGGGACAATGTCACCACAGTGAGCTTTCACTAGGAAAATACCAAGCAGAAATGCAGAGTTGGACCTATCAAAGAGTCCCCATTTAAGCAATGGTCAATGGAGCTGTAAAGATGAGACCCTAAGAGGTAGAAACTGAAGTACGGGCTGTGAACAACAATGCTATTCAGGCAGGACTGCCCCTGCTAGTGTACTCAGTATGCATAACATGAAGTTTTAGGAATTAATGTTTGCCCTATTTGTTTTCAGTCTTGCTTTGGACCTTTCTATTTGCCTATGTCTCTTTTTCGCAATGGAGATGTGTAACCTGTGCCTGTCCAGCCATTGTATATTAGAGGTGTGTAACTTGTCCTTGGTTGCACAGGAACTCACAGCTGGAACAGTTTGCCTTGAGTCTCAGATGAGATGTTGAACTTTTGAGTAATGTTGGAATCTTAAGACTTTGAGACTTCTGGGGGTAGAATGCATGCATTTTGTATTGTGAGATAGTCATGAAAAGTGGGGACCAGGGGTGGTATGCTTTTAACTGGATAATAGTTACAATATCGCCCAAAGACTCATGCATTAATGGCTTGTTCCTCAGAATCTTATGTTAACTAAGGGTGGAAACTGATCTAAATGTGATGAAAGGTGGGACTTTGGAAAGTGATTAGATTGTTGGAGTGGAGCCCTTAAGATGACACAATATTGACTTGTAAGGAGAAACCATATGGTTAGCTTTGCTCACCGTCTCTATCCTTTGTGCTTCACCATGTGATCATCCCTCCACTGTGTCTGGCCTTGCCAGAAGTCTGATTCAATGCTGCTATCCTATCTTGGTACTGTGAACTTCCAAAATTGCAAATCAAAATAAATCTTCTACCTTCCTAAGTAGTTCCTCTAAAGGAAATTTAATTACAGTCATGAAAAACTGATTAATACATATCCCATTAAAAGAAAGAGTACTTGGTGGTATTTCCTGCATGGTAACTAAAGTTTTCACTTGAATAAAATTATTCTAAAAATGAAGTGTCAGTAGTTTGAGCAGTTGGACTTCCAGTCCATCCAATTTACCAATGGAATAATTTATCTATAATGTTCCTTATTCCTACTCCTAGGAATACGATTTTAATAATAGCATCCAGATGGTCTGCCAACTTAAAATTGTTTATGTTCCAAAATTCTGTTTGAAAACTGATTTTTGGTATTTGAGAAATTAATTTATACATATAATATATGTGATAATTGTCTTTATGTCATTCATAAGTCTTTTTAAATAATACAAGGGTTTGGCTATGACAACTGTACTGAGTATTATGTTACTTGTGAGATTGGTAATTACCATAAAAACTTAGAAATGAAGTGTCAGTTTTGAATATAAATTATTTAATTAAAATGTAGACACTATAATGTGTAAAACAGCTACTATAAGTGCACATAATTTATTTGATAATAGCTAGGTTTACTTTTTTATTTAGGAAAATACATGTTACACAATTTAATACATTTTCACACTTGGAATAGTCCACATTCTATCACAGTGAAGTATGTTCAAATTTAATGGCCCCAATTTTAAAATACTTGCAAAAAATCATAACCAGTTTTATTGCAAAAGATCCCTGTACACATTTACATTAATTCTGGCACATTAATAGGCTGACAAGCCATTTCCATACAGTATGAGAATCAAAAAATAGTCACCCTAGTTACATATTATCAGTTACTTCTCACACATTGGTCAATGATGTTCAGATCACTGATTCCTACAAACATAATTATATATAGTCTAATTAAAAATTGGATGAGTTAAATACAATAAAATGTAGACTATCTCTTGTCAAAATGCAATATATGTAACCAAAATAATTTTATGGAATTTGTTATAGGAAACAACACAATTTAAGAATCAGGCTGTGAACAGGAGGGAGGGTAGTTAATAATATGGAGTAAAGTCCATCTTTGGAAATGAGTCAGAGAATGAGAGCTCAAGTACTAGGATGCAGAATCCATTGACAGATTTGAGACTGAGAATAGGGCTGTCAACCAGAGCTAGAACTTGCAATGGACATGGACAAATGATGGCAGGAACAAGAATGAAAGAGGTGAATGTCACAGCAGTCTTAAATGCTGGATATTTGAGGAGCAACATGGCAATGTCATGATCTGCAAATGGGGAGTGAGGAATGCTCAGCTGTATCCTCTTCCCTGGGGGTGTGGATGAAGGGCATTAAAACAAGCATGACCTGAAAGACTGCAGGAAAGTACACTTGTGGGGAGAACAATGTTCTGAGAAGAAGCATGTCAGAAAGAGGCTGGGGCTGCGAAGGAGTTGGTTGTGGAATGGAAGCTGCAATGCATTGTGAAAAAGATTCACAGGTGAGGGTTGGGTAAAGATCTGGGTAAGATTCACAGTAGTTCAGCATGTTCTGATTTGTGGCTCAGAACATCAGTGTCCAAGCTGTATAACTGGGGTACTCACTGACTACGGGAGTACTCTGCTGCCATTACTCTCAGGAGAACCTCAGGCCCTGGTAAGAGAAGAAGTCAGATGGCTACCTGCCATCCTTTCAGTTATAGCTGCCTTCATCCCCCACACTAACCTTATTTGAAGGCCAACCTGAATTAAGGGGCCAGTCTTAATACCTAGTCAGGTGCCTGAAATGGTTCATAGGAAAAGTGCATGGAGATCTTTCACTGCCATGCTAATTGGTCTTAGCACTGTGGAGAAGGCTGTCTGCAGCCTTGGTATCTTCCTTTCAAAGAGCAGGGAGGCACCAGAGCATATTAGCTGAGGAAATGCAGCACTGAACTAATTGCTTCTGCCAGTGTGCTTCTGAGCACTTGGATCTTGGATTCTCTAAGAGACTGTGCACTTTCCAAATTCTTGGGCCCTAGGTGGTATAAAGACATCAGCATGATAACAGGGCTTTTGCAAGTGTGAGAAGGTGAGAGCTGGCGAAAGAGTGGACAGTGGGGTACACACTTTCCATTCTCACCCTGTCAGTGCTGGCTTATCACTGTTCAGTTAGTTGTGCACAACTGTTTTCGATTTTCTCCAAAGATTCTTGGTCTATTTAGTATTTTCCCATTTCACTCCTTATGTCCATTTCTTGAGCAATCAGGCTTTTTTTTTTATAGTCAGTGATATAACAATAGTCATAATTTGCTGTTATAATTAAAGACTTGAATTATACTTATGTTTAAATATTACTTCTGCTGCCACTGCGGCTCACTAGGCTAATCCTCTGCCTGTGGTGCCGGCACCCTGGGTTCTAGTCCCGGTCAGGGCACCAGTTGTGTCTCGGTTGCTCCTCTTCCAGTCCAGCTCTCTGCTATGGCTCGGGGAAGGCAGTGGAGGATGGCCCAAGTGCTTGGGCCCTGCACCCACATAGGAGACCAGGAGGAAGCACCTGGCTCCTGGCTTCGGTTCAGCACAGTGCGCCGGCCGTAGCAGCTATTTGGGGGTGAGCCAACGGAAGGAAGACCTACCCCTCTCTCTCTCTCTCTCTCTCTCATTGTCTAACTCTGCCTGTCAAATAAATAAATATTACCTCTCATTTATATGTTGACTTAGTCATATCATTTTTTATCAAATATTATTAAATATGACTTGGTTTTACTGATTATGTCTACTGTCTTATTTTCTTTCTTATCCTTTTATTTCAGATATTTCTTCCATTCTATACTTACTGAGTTATTGAGTTCACTTTGATTTTGCTTCGCTACTTTCATGGTTAATTTTGGGACTTGCTGTGTTATAAGATTGCCACTTTAGGCTGTAAATTTTCTATCAAGCTCTATATACAAGTTTTCATAGGTATTTTTCTCATGGTGTCTACTTACTGTAAAGTATTTATTAAAGTGATATTTGTTAAACTTATACATTATAATTCTAATGTGATTGACTTTTAAAAAATTATTTGAAAGGCAGAGTTACAGAGAGAGGGACACACACACACACACAGAGAGAAAGAGGGAGGGAGGTAGGGAGGGAGGGAGAGAGAGAGAGACAAAGAGACAAAAAGAGAGAGAGAGAGAGAGAGAGAATCTTCAATCCAGTGGTTCACTGTGCAAATGCCCATAAGGGCCAACCCCAAACCAGGAGCCTGGAATTCCCCCTGGGTCTCTCACAGGGTTGGCAGGGGCTTAAGAACACGGCGATATTCAGCTGCTTTCCCAGGCTCATTATCAGGGAATTGGATCAGAAGTAGAGCAGATGTAAACCTTGCTTGAGAACTGAAATGACAAATATGGGTAATATTAGTTTAAGTGATAATATTTTGGATGCAATTTATTATAATAAAATAAGAAAATATCTTGGTTATATTTTGAATATTCCAACTGGCTTTTTTGGAATATATTTTACAGGAAATATTTATACATAGTAATATAATTTGTTTAGTTTGTGTAAAATATACTATCATGGGTTAAGTAATACAAGAGTACTTTCAAAGGTTCATGGGTAAATGGAATTAAAAATAAATTTATGTTGGTGCAAAATAATTTGAAATTGCATATCTGGGAAATTCTGAAAAAGACAATGTGTATTATGAAAAAGCTATGTTTGGATTTCAAAATCTTTTGCACCCAAATAAATATATTTTAATTCCAAAAAAAAGTAGAGCAGCTGAATCTTGACCTATTGTTCATATGGGATGTAGCCATTGCAGGCAATGGCTTAACCCACTGCACCCTAATGCAGATCCCACGATTCACTCTATAGGCAAAAGAATATGGTATTTTTGTTTCCTGTTTTGAAAATTTCATTTTTGCTTTTAGATAATCTAATTCATGAGCACTCTCTGAAGAATAGATTTACATTTTAAAATAATGAAATAAAAACGGCAACTTTATCCTCTGAGTTTTCAGATAATTTTTATCCTTAATTATATATTGCATATTTAATTTTCAGTCTTTGAAAAGGTCTTTGAATTAAAAAAAGTCTTTGAATTACAGTCTCATAGTAATTATGCATTTCTTGATTTATGTCTTTTGTTCTTCATACATTGTGATAATATACTGTTGCGTGTATAATACATCCTCTGTGTAAAATTTAATGTTTATCTTATATTCCACTTTGTCATGTATTAATATTACTTTACCAGCTAACAAAGAAGTTTTTACATTTTTTGGTACATCTATTTAATCACTTTATTTATCTCCTTATGTAAAATTTTACTTGCCAGAAAACAAAGTAAAATCAAGTAAGATAACCTGTGTTTTTAAAATTGAGTTTAGCAGCTGGTGTTGTGGCACCATGGGTAAAGCACCTGCCTGCAATGCCAGCATCCTATAGGGGTGCTGGTTCATGTCCTGACTGCTCCACTTCTGATCCACTTCCCTGCTATTGCCCAGGAAAAGCAGAAGATGGCCCAAGTATGTGGGCCCTTACTACCCATATGGGAGACCTGGAAGAACCTGGCTCATCTCTGGCCATTGTGGCAATTTGGAAAGTGACCCAGCAAATGGAAGATTCTCTCTCTGTCTTACTCTTTTCTCTGTCCCTATATTTCTGCCTTTCAAATAAATAAACCTTTTAAAATAAATTTGGTGAATTTGATCAATATTATGAAACTTACTGATTTATGCTAACAAATTTATTTCACTTTCCTTTTTACTCACATTTCTTCTACTTCTCTTGATTTTAAAATTTCATTTTTACTAATTTGAAAGGCATAAAGAGAGAGGGGTGTGTAGAGAGAGATCTTCATTTATTAGCTCATTTCCCAAATGCCTGCAACAACTGAGCTGGGCCAGGTCAAAGCCAGGAGATAGTGATTGAACTCTGGATCTTCCATGGGCCTAAGTACTTGAGCCATTACTGCTGCATTCCAGGATATGCATAGAAGGGAGCTGAAGTTAGGAAAGGAGCTAGACAGCAAACCCAGTCACTCTGACAGTTTCTTTTTCTACTTTATTTTTTTTTTACCCAGAAACCATTTATTTAAGGAATATAATGTCATGAATTTCATAAATACAATTTTAGAAATATAGTGATTCTTCCTACTCTACCCACTTATGCTCCTACTCCTCTTTCCCCTCCCTCTCCTATTTGCATTCTTATTTTTTATTAAGATCTGTTTTCAATTAACTTTATACACATGATTAACTCCATACCAAGAGTTCAACAAATTGTATGAGAAAAAAAGAAAAACTGCCCCTCAACCCTCAAGACAAAGGCTGTTCAAAGTCATTGCCTCTTGAAGTGTTAATTTCACTTCTATAGATTATCTTTTGGGTGCTCTCTAAGTTACCAGAGGTCAGGAAGAACATATGGTATTTGTCCCTTTGGGACTGTCTCATTTCACTAAGTATCATGTTTTCCAGGTTCACATTTTGTTGCAAATGACCTAATTTCGTTTTTTTTTAACCTCTGTGTAGTATTCCATGTTGTATATGTCTCATAATTTCTTATTTATTTATTTGAATGTATTTTGTACATACAACATTAGGAACATAGTAATTCAGCCCAATGCCCCATCCTCCCATCCATCACTTGCGGGGCATTTGGGTTGATTGCATGTCTTAGCTATTGTGAATGGAGCTGCAATAAGCATGGGGCACAAATAACTTTCAGATGCTGATTTCGTTTCCCTTGGATAAATTCCCAGAGGAGGATCCTGATAGTTTTGTGATATGATATGGGCAATCTCGGTTCTTGTCTCATGCTGAAGAAGTTCCACTTGGAAGGGGAAAGTGAGCAAAGTGAGATTTACTCAAAGTGAGAAATCTGCCACAGCAGTCGAAGGGGAGAACTCTCAGGGAGGAGTTGCCCAGGGAGCCTGCAAATGCTGGCTCTTTTATACATGTATACATGAAGTGGCTCTTTCCGATTGGTGCCTTTCTAACAAGCGAGTTCGGATTTAACCATTCAGGAGGTAGGGATTAGTAACTGTGTCCAGCTTGCTTTCACTCACCCATCCAACTATCTTGTACCAGCCTCCAAATAATGCTGTGGGCGTTCTGGTGTCGTTGTCACAGCTGTAGTGGCGGAAGTCTGTGTCTCAGCTGGACAGATGTAGCAGAATCTTTGTTATGCTGGATTCTTCAGGAGTGGATCAACCCTTGTATTATGGCTCTGTGTTACGGATCACTCCTCTCTGCTGGATCCCTACAGTGCTGCTATGTTCTGGGTCACAGCCTGTTCTCCCTGCTGGCTCTGCCAAAGAGTGCGTCATCCTCTGGGTCGCTGCCTCTCTTCTCTGCTGGCTTCATGAAAGTTGACCTTTGATAGTCCAGAGGGGCTGACCCAAAGGGCTGGCTGCCTGGGAGGGCTTGCTGCCCAGAGCTGTCTCCTCTGAGGTCATAGTCTCAGACTTTTATGCATTTCTAAGGCAGACAGTTCTCCCTGATTGGTTGATGTGGATGCTAATGATGTGTGCTATGTGAGCCAATCAAGGAAATGACATTGGCATTGCCTGTTTTGCATAGAAGTGTGCAGAGTGCTCAATCAGGTCTGTCTGGCCTACTTTACATCAGAAGGATGCACTGTATTTGTTTCCCCAGTCTCTGGTCTCCCCCATCCCTCAGGGCTCCTGGAGTTTCACCATGTGTTTTTTCTTTGCTATGCTTTTCTTTCCTTTCCACGGGTCCCTGGAAACCCTATTAACAGGAGAATAGCTTTAGATCCCATTTTCATTTTTTTCTAGGTTATTCTTTTTTGTTGTTTTTGTTTTTGACAGGCAGAGAGAGAGAGAGAGAGAGAAAGGTCTTCCTTCTGTTGGTTCACTCGCCAAATGGCCACTATGGCCGGGGTGCTGCACTGATCCCAAGCCGGGAGCCAGGTGCTTCCTCCTGGTCTCCCATGTGGGTGCAGGGCTTAAGCACTTGGGCCATCCTCCACTGTCTTCCCTGGGCCACAGCAGAGAGCTGGACTGGAAGAGGAACAACCAGGACGGAACCCAATGCCCCAACCAGGACTAGAACCTGGGGTGCCGGTGCCACAGGCAGAGGGAGGATTAGCCTAGTGAGCTATGGCGCCAGCTAAGTTGTTCTTAAATATTAAAGATAACTTCAGTTTTGTTCCTAACAATCTAGACCTAATCTACTTGTATATTTTGTTGATTTTATACCAGCTTCACTTTTTATGAATAATTACCAAAATATCAGTAATTTGTATTTAGTTTTTTCTTATGTAGTCTTGTCCCTAGTTGATGAACTGTATGTCTTTTAGAATATTTTTTAAATGTTTGTTTATTTACACTTACTTAAAAGATTGACAGAGAGAGAGATGTAGAGACAGAGAGAGAGAGATCTTCGATCCATTGATTCAATTCCCAAATGAATGGAAAACCCCGAGCTGGGCCAGCCAAAGCCAGGAGCCAGGAGCTTCACTCTGGTCTCCTCCATGAGTGCAGGGGCCCAAGTATTTGGGCCATCATACACTACTTCCCCAGGAACATTAGCAGGAGGCTGATTTGGAAGCAGAGGAGGTAAGACCTAAATCAGCATTCTGATATGGGACGCCAGCGTCCCAAACAGTGGCTTAACCCCACTGTACCACAATGCCCAACACTCAAAGTATTGTTTTTAACCTTTGTTCTACTTTACCTTTTTTTCTATTTTAGTGACTTCTGTATGTAATCATTATTTCATTCTTTCTATATTTATTGTACTTGATTCCTTCATTTCTTTGGCTTACTTAGACCATCATAGCAGGATTTTTTCTTTTTATATGTATGTACACATATTGATAGACACAGGTCCTTCAAAAATTTTATAGAGAATGGAATTAAAATAGTTCATTTTCATGCAAATTAATTTTGAAATCTTTTTATACAAGGAGTTTTCAAAAAGTTCATGGAAATGTATATTATAAAAGAAGTATGCATAGATTTCCATTTTTTGCAACAAAATAAACTGTTCTTTAAATTTCATTTTCCATGTACTTTGTGAATCACTCTTACACACACACTCACATATTTTGCTTTATCTACATTCTACTATCTTTTATATATTATATATCTTCACTATTACTAACAAAATTTTCAGTCATTTTTCTAACTTCTAATGTAGAAATGTACTAATTTTTAAATAGTTGATCATTTTCTTGTTTTGTTATTTATTTCTACCTTAATACTTTCTACATTAATTCCATGTTAATCTGATAACTGTATTTCAATCCTTCAAAATTTGTCAGTTCTCAGAATGTAGTTACTCAGTACTTTTTCTCTGTGTAACATAAAAGATAACATTTTACTATTTTTGGAAACTTTGTTACCAGATCTCTTTATGAAAACTTTTTTTTTTTTTTTACCTGATATATCTTCCCTTTCTTTCTGGGACTCCAAATTCATGTATATTCAAATTTTGTACCAAGGTTCATGGTCTCTAATGGCTTTTTTTGGCATTTCAGAATCTGATCACTTGCTGTTTCACTCTGCATATATTCATCTATTGATCTTCTAGCTCACCAGCCATTTTCTATACTGTGTCTGTTGAACTCATCTATTAAATTCATTTTTTGTATTTTTAGTCTGGTGATTTTTTATAAATATATATTGCAGTTTACCTTAGTATGTATTTTATTTTGTATATTTGTATTCAGAGTTTTGTAAATTTCTGAGAGTCAAGTATCTGATCATCTCTAGCAATATTTCTGGCACTTTTTTGGGGCCTGTTGTTTTCCCTTGGTTTTTGGTCATTTGTTTTTATCTTCTAGCATGTCTGCCTGGTAAACTGTTAGTAAATGCTTGATATAGCCTGTTTCAAAAAAAAAAATAGCCATAATATTCCCCTACAGAGAAGTCTCAATGTTTTTACTAATCAGCAACTGAAGTAGAAGCATTTCACTTTGAAATGATTCCAGACTGGGATGATTTGACAATGCGTTTTGGAATTTCTATGTTTTTCTATTTTGGCCTTTTCCCCTGCAGTTGTATTCTTTCAGTATTTTCTAAGAGTCTGGGATGATTTTCAGTGCCCATCCTTTTCAAGGATCTGAATTCCAACTGCATCTTCTCTGAATCTAGATTGAGTTTGATTTTTTGTAGCCTGATGCTCCCTCACATTTAGGATTCAGCAAAGTGTAAAGGGGACAAATGCTATAAAATAACACATGCACTGTTTGTGGTGCCCTGGAATCTTAGATCTTCAGGTTCTGAAGGCATTGGCAATTCCCAACTTCCAATTTGCTTTTTATTTTTTTTTAAGTCAGAAACCTTTTGCCACAACATCAGGAGAGGGCATCCAAGAGAGGAAAATCTGGAGAAATTCGACAGTGTGGAGTCTTTTAAGCACAACTAGAGGAGCAGAATTACAGCTATCAATCATAGGGCAGGGACAAAACACATCAGAGAGCCAGAATTATAATCCTGTCTAGCCGGCTCTTGATAAAACAAAAAGTCATCAGAAGGGTGGGGAAGTAACTTAGTCTTTATTTTTTAATTTAATTTTTATAGTTATTTTATTTGATAGGCAGAGTTACAGAGAGAGGGAGAGATCTTCCATCAGCTGGTTCACTCTCCAAATGGCCATGACAGCTGGAGCTGGGCCAATCCAAAGCCATCAGCTTCTTCCAGATCTGCCATGTGGGTGGAGGGGCCCAAGGACTTGGGCCATCTTCCACTGTTTTTTCAGGCACATTAGCAAAGCGCTGGATTGGAAGTGGAACAGCCAGGACTTGAACCGGTGTCAATATGTGATGCAGCCAGCAGTGCAGGCAGCAGTGTAACCCACTATGCCACAGTGCTAGCCCTTGTAATTTCATCTTTCTATTCTTACAATAAAACTAGAAAATCAGAGGGGTGGGATTAGTGCTTTTGTTATACGTAGCTTTGGGGAGATGGGTGCATTTTGTCCACTTATAAAGGAACTCCCCATTTTCTCATACCAACAAGGATCTGAGCTAACTGCCTATTAGCCCATCTAACTCCTCACATTCTGCCATGCCTCTCCTCCAAGAATGGACCCTCAGTTCTGCTGAGGATATGGGAAAAGGATTCCTCTGGCTGCTTCTAGCTGATAGCAGGTGTCAGTGAGAGATGACAGCAGAGCATTCTGCTGAGGGCTGATCTAAGGGTCTCTCTTAGGATGCAGATTTTCTTTTTCTAAGCTCTATAAGACTACTGAAAGTTGTCCCTAATGATTCTTGCCCTCTGACTTTTCTACACAGAATCAGCTCAATTTGTGTGAATAAAATCAGTAGAGAATGGCTCATGTCTGTATATCCATGTGTTTTATTCTAAGATCTTGACCCCCTGAGTCATCCCTGCCTTAGTTCTCTGAACCATCCAAATAGTTAGTTTCCCTCTCTCTCTGAATCTATTATTGTTATTTGCAGCAGTTGAGTTTGTAGGCTTTTAGCCACTCTTTCATAGCCAGATTCAGATATTCTTTTATGATATTTTTGATATTTTTCATATATACGTTATTCTGACATTTTCCGTTAGCTCTAGTGGACTTATTTTCTAGTGTTTTAATTATTTTCATCATAGAGTTTGCTTGTCTTTCACTATCTTCTAATTCTTGATTTTGATCTGTGTTGCTGAAACCCAAATTACCTGTGTACTATGCTCTCAAAAGTCTGTCTCTGGTGCCTGCAGAGATGGAGTGGTACATAGGTAGCACTGCTAGCTCAGTGCTAAACGTCTTTGAGACTCATGCTGTGGTGCAGTGGGTTAAAGCCCTGGCTGGCAGTGCCAGCATCCCATATGGGCACCAGTTCCAGTCCCAGCTGCTCCACTTCCTATCTAGCTCTCTGCTATGGTTTAGGAAAACAGTGGAAGATGGCCCAAGTTCTTGGGCTCCTGCACTCATGTGTGAGACCTTCAAGAAGCTCCTAGCTCCTGGCTTCAGATAGGCTCAGCTCTGGCCATTGACGCCATTTTGGGAGTGACACAGTGGATGGAAGACCTCTCTCTCTGACTCTTTGTAATAAATAAAATAAATCTTATTTAAAAAGATTAACCTATCCTGCTATTTGGACCCATGATTTTATATAGATTTTTCTGCCAAGCTTTACAAGATACAATTAGAAGAAAGTCAGAGCTGCTGTAAGACATACAATACAGTATTTTTTTTTAAGATTTCCTTATTTATTTGAAATGCATATTTACACAGAGAGGCAGAGGCAGAGAGAGAGCTTCCAAGAGCTTTTTCTGGGTCTCCCACATGGGTGCAGGGGCTCAAGGACTTGGGCCATCTTTTACTGCTTTCCCAGGCCATAGCTGAGAACTGGATTGGAAATGGAGCAGCCTGGACTTGAACTGGTGCCCATATGGGATTCTGGTACTGCAAGCAGTGGTTTTACCCTCTGTGCCACAGTGTCTGGCCCCCAGAATGCAGTTTTTAATGAAGATAGTAGCAGATTTATGATAACAAAACCTTCTAAATTCTCAATTAAATCTTACATGGTTTTCCTTGAGGCTCTGCTGTTTTTAAGAAGTTTTGCCCAGCTCCATTAGACGTAGGGCATTTCTCTGATTTTTAGAGGACCTGGGTCATTTGAGTCCGGCTCTCATCTCTTTACATTTGGAGATCATGTATTGTACAGAAAAGCTAAGTGCTCTCCCATCAGACAACTTTAGTTCAATATATGCTTTATTCTCCTGAATTATGGCACTTCTCAAAAGTGATTTCTTCATGACTGTTGATAAATATGTTTTACCTTATAGTATTATTGTTGGGGGGGAGGTTAAAATGTTTATTCATTTTGGCACAGGGCTGTACCTGGTCCTCAGTAGTTGATTGAACTGTGGGTGTATTTATTGTGCATGATTATGACCATATCTACACTGTAAAGTGCTAATGTGAATAAATGAGCTCATCTCTGTAGACAGCATCAGAGAGCTCTGAGATTCTACTAGTATGCTAAACCCCAAGGAACTTCTCAGAACTCTCTAGTTGTCTTTAGTTTTCTTGGGCTGTCATAGAAGGTACCACAGATTGGGTGGTATGAATAGCAGAAATCCATTTTCTCACATTTTTGGAGGCCAGGATGTCTACAGGATTGAGTTCTTGGAGGCCTTTCTGCTTGTCTTTGAGATGGCTGTCTTTGCCAGTGTCAGGGCATGACCTTGATCTGTTAGAATACCAGTCACACCAGGCTAAGACCCATCAAAATGCCTCATTTCTAGTTAATCACATCTTTAACGACCCCATTTCCAACTGTGCTTGCATTCTGACATATGTGGGGTTAGCATTTCAACATATTGATTTTGGAGGGGACTGTATTAAGTGCATAATACCATTCTTCTGGTTCTTCCTGTATTAATTATCAGACCAGGAAAAACATAGCATTTCTATGACAATTGATACCTAACCAAAAGTACCTTTATTGAACAACTGATCAAATTCTTTTGTCTTTAGAAAGGATGAAAAAGAAAGGACTATGTAAGAAGTATCAACTTGAACAATGATTTAGTGCCTTTTAGAAAATTATAGCTGCCATCTCCATGTTATTAAATTTCCTTAAATAATATGACCTGCATGATAAATTTCTTCTAAAGTTGAAATTGCAACAACATGGCCATCTCTAGATAATGATAAATGTGTATTCAAGATTTTAAAAATAATGTTTTCTGCCCTGGCTAATAGAGAAAGGTTTGGTAATGACAATAATAGCTATTGTATATTGATTACTATATACTAGGCTCTGTGCCAATGTTTAACATATGAGGTCTCACAAAATCGTTTGACTTGGCTCTGGGAACTTAGAAACAGTATGAAACCAGTATCCTCAGTTAAGTAAGGAGGGATTCAGAGATGTGCCTAGAGTTCTTATTCCCATTGTAGGAACCACTAACTTAATTTCTATTGCCTATTGTTAAGCTGAGAGTAAACTGTCCTGGTATGGCCATGTTATGTGTCTACTGTTAAGTTTCTGCCACAGCTGAAAGGCAAATTGAACAGGGGATGGAGCACTTCAGTTTTCCTGTAGTTTTGAGCTTTAGAACTGTCTGATTTGTTGCTTCTTGCTTTTGAAATTGCATAGGTTATTTCCTTTAATTAACAAATGTAAGCTAAAAATTCATACTGCCTCAAGAGAATCTAGGAAAATTTTGTTATTCAGTGTTCTATGTACTGAATTTATAGCAGTAAACAAAACAGGTGAAAATCCCTGTACTCACGGAATTTTTATTCCAGTGAAAAGAAACAGAAAATACATAAATAAAATATCCAGTGCCTTTATGATAGAAAAAACTTAGATGCTGAGGAATAACGTGAAGCTGAGGAATGCTGGTGGAGATTAGGGGATTGCGATTTTTAGTGGTTTGTTTAGGAAATCTCACGGAGAGGGGACATTGCAGTACAGGAGCCAGAAACCAAATCTAAAAACCTGGAAGCAGAAGCCTGCTTGGCATGTTCCGGTAGCAACCCGGAGGTCAGGGTGGCTGGAGGGAGATTCGTGAAGGAAAGAACAAACCAGATGAAAGGCACATGTTCTTGTGGTGCAGCAGGTTAAGCCACTGCTTGGGACAAACACACCCCCTGTCAGAGTGCCCGGGTCCAGTACCACCCTTGTTTCTGATGCAGCATTCCTGCTAATATGCATCCTACAGCAGCAGACATTGCTGCAGTAGTTCCATCCTTGCAACCCACCTGGGGCACGCAGGCTGAGTTCTGGGCTCCTGGTTTCAGACTGTTCCACTCCCAGCTGTTGTGAGCGTTTGGGGAGTGAACCAGCAGGTGGATGATCTTTATCTGTCTGCCTTTCAAATAAATAAATATTAAGAAAAAACAAAACCACAAGTCCAGAGGACTTTGTGGATCATCTCCTTCAATGGAAATTCATAACAAAGATTTGAGAGGAGTGGCCTAGTATGATTTATGAAGAATAATTTTTAGATCCTGTTCAGACCTATCAGGTGATCAAAGACAAAAAGCCAAATAAGAGAGATTGATAGGACACCTGTGATTGTTCCAATGCGAGATGATGGTGGTGATGAGCCATGTGATACCAATGGAAATAATTGGAAATGCCCTGTCTTGGCAACATTTTAAGGTTGGGTCAATAGGATTTGGTCATGGGTAGGATGGGAGGGTAAAAGATTAGTCACAGGCAGGGTTTTTTAAAATTTTTTAAAAAGATTTATTTTTATTTATTTGAAAGACACAGAAAGAGGTAGAGACAGAAAGAAGTTTGCCATCTGCTGGTTCACACCCCAGATAGCCGCAATGGCCAGAGCCCTGCCGATCTGAAGCCAGGAGCTTCTTCTAGGTTTCCCACATGGGCACAGGGACCCAAGGACTTGGGCTATCTTCTGCTGCTTTCCCAGGCCACAGCAGAGAGCTGGATCAGAAGAGGAGCAGCTGGGACTAGAGCCGGCGCCCATTTGGGATGCCGGTGGTTCAGGAGAGGGCTTTAACCCACTGCCCCACAGCACCAGCCACTAACAGGCAGTTTTAAAGGGTTTTTGTCTCAAGAGATTTAGGGATGAGGTGAAGTCAGAGACTTGTTAAGTTTTTCATCTTTCAGAAATCCAGGAATGTGTCAACATAATTTTTTTTTAAAAAAAGTATCAACTACACAATTTGTGGAAGCCAGTGGAAAATGAAAATTCAGTTCTCATTGTGCAAAAGCTTATTGTAAATTTCAAAACAATGATAGAAGGGCCTTGGTTTAATGCTCTTCTAAACACAGGATCCTACAAACAGGGATATACCCAAGAAGCTGGTCCTTGCTTAGGGCTTCAATTTCATGTGCAGTCATCAAAAGAATTATATCCATACATGACTGACAGATATTACAGGTATGAGCCATGGATATTTCAGCATAAAGATGGTAGAGGCTTCCTCAGAATTGACAGAAATGGAGAAGGTAGGAAACTATTTGAAGTAAGCAGAACAGAACAAATAGTGAATGTTTGATGTGGTCAGTTCTCCAGTGTCCAGGCTGAGCCAAAGGAGTTGAGTGGTTGGCTCTGGTTTTGCTGCTCAGTTGCTAGGGGAGTTTCATAAGAGTTTGGATCGTTGCACCATGGGATGATTTTTTTTTTAAGCAATAATGCAACTCCAGATTTTCTCTGTAGGCTTTACCTTAAAATTTAATCATGTTTAGTAATAAATAAGATGTTGAAGTCCATT
This sequence comes from Sylvilagus floridanus, assembly GCA_949820135.1. NCBI lineage: Eukaryota > Metazoa > Chordata > Mammalia > Lagomorpha > Leporidae > Sylvilagus > Sylvilagus floridanus. Next base: position 20,974,304 of record OX463236.1, read on the forward strand.
GGCTGAAGTCCTGCTACAAAAAAATCTTTTTCCATGCAGGTGCCACTTTGGCAGGCACGCAGATATGGTAATAGATAAGAGAAACAGGGAAAGGCAGTCTGTAAGTACTTACATAGTTTTATAACTGTTCAAGCTGTGTGCAAAGCAGACAAATAAAATCTGGCTGACTGTGTCAGAGAGATGAGATTAAACCATCCAGGGCAAGGCAGAAATATTCAGGAATAACTGATTAATCTGTTCTTTACTATACGACATAAAGCTGCTTTGAGAGCTAGACCTCGTAATAGGTTATCTCGGTTACTTGCTAGGTTGGATGTCAGAATCTATGGAATGTGTATGCAAGTAGCAGCTGACCATAAAAGACCAATTTTTTTTTTTCAGGAGAAATATAAACTATATCCTCTTCATTCTTCCTAGAGCCTTAAATGGTTTCAGGTCATGATCTACATTCAGTAAACCCTACAGGTGTACAAATGATCAATTCAGAGAATGAAGAGGGAGCTATAAAAAGTCCCAGAAAAGTTGTCCTGTTGCTATTCTCTCTTGTGCCTGTTCCTCCATGGCTTATCCAGAGACTGGATAACAGGTGCAAACCTGTTTCAGTACCTCTGACTGCTTCATGCTCAGAATATCCGTGGATGTGGAAGCAGAGGAAGTGACAGGCCATCAGTGGATGTGACAGAAGAGGTACTCCCCTTCTCTGGGTATCAGAATTTTGGAGTGACAGGGGCACAAGAAGGCATATAAAAGGAGGATGGAAAAGAGAAAAGTATTAACACGTCTGATGTCATTGTCAGCATCTCTTGATGGATTTATGTGAGTTAGCAGGAGTAAATAGAGCCCCCTCTTGCATTCCAGTGAGCAATAACTTTGAGATAGAGAGCTGCAGCTGTTCTACAAATACAGCCCAGACAGGGGATGATTTTGACATCAGCAAATACAGTTGATGCTTGGACAGAATTTTTTATTCTGATTACTTTGAAATGCAGTTCCATAGGCCACTTCCTAGTCTATAAGCATGACTATCAAATGTTCACCAAGCTAAAACTGCCTGGTATGGGTATTTGGTTAATAGTTCCTCTCTTGTCCTAAAATGCTGAAAGGAAGCTTTTATAGTGTCTATTTTTTTAAAAAAAATGTATACTTAAAAGGAAGAGTGATAGAGAGGTCTTTCCACTACTGGTTCACTCTCCAGATACCTACAACAACAAGGGATAGGCCCTGGTATAACCAGGAGCAGGAATCCCATCTGGGTCTCACATGGGTGGCAAGTACCCAACTACTTGCACCATCATCTGCTGCCTCCTAGGTGCATTTTCCAGGAGCTGAATTGGAAGAATGGAGTAGCTGAGATTCAAAAGAGGCACTCTGTTATAGGATACAGGTGTCTCACGTGGCATCTTAACCCACTGAGCCACAATGCCTGCCCCATGAATGTCCTTTTAGATACCAAATCAAAGGGTAAATAACTTTTATTGAGCTACTATGTTGTGTTTCTAAGACATTTTATAAAGATTACATCATTCTATCTAATTTCTCTATGACAAATATAATTTTCCAACACTCGCATTTCATAGATACAAAGTTAAATTCCATAGAGAAAAGTAAGAACACAAGGAAGCTTTATTAGAAATTACATCATCAGCTCATGGGCTGGCTTTGTACTGTTGCCAGCCACTGGACAACCCGAGAACTTATTTGTATACTTCTCTAAGTTGATAGTTCTAGAATCCAAACTGATGTCTGCTGGAACACATTCTTCCCCACATTGCTCAAGTAAATAGAATTTTCCATAGGTATAAAAAAAATCAAAAGTTTTTTTTTAGTCAAGTGCCCATTTTCAAATTTTTAAACTAGATCTATATCATCTATAGTCTGACCCTAAGGATTTAGGTTCTCTAGAATGAGAATAGAAGACATTTTATTTGCTTGTCTTGCTGTTTTTGCTTTCATTGAAATGACAACATTGATGACTTTCATTTCATTAAATATTCACAGACGAAGTTTAAAAAGCTCAGTCTAGGCCGGCGCCGTGGCTCAACAGGCTAATCCTCCGCCTTGCGGCGCCGGCACACCGGGTTCTAGTCCCGGTCGGGGCGCCGGATTCTGTCCCGGTTGCCCCTCTTCCAGGCCAGCCCTCTGCTGTGGCCCGGGAGTGCAGTGGAGGATGGCCCAGGTGCTTGGGCCCTGCACCCCATGGGGAGACCAGGAAAAGCACCTGGCTCCTGGCTCCTGCCATCGGACGATCGCGGTGCGCCGGCCGCAGCGCGCCGTCCGCGGCGGCCATTGGAGGGTGAACCAACGGCAAAGGAAGACCTTTCTGTCTGTCTCTCTCTCTCTCACTGTCCACTCTGCCTGTCAAAAAAAAAAAAAAAAAAAAAAAAAAAAAGCTCAGTCTACTCGTAGTCCAAGGGTTTGTGGAGTTGTAGATTTTAGGGATTGACATTAAATAGATCCTTTTCCTGTGTGAAACTCACATTAAAAGTTCCCAAAAACTGCCTTAAGTGAGCACATAATTAAGATCAGCATTTTGGAGTAATTTGAAAGTATAGTGTCTAATAGGGAGCTTGGTACACTAAGCCCAGTCCTGTTTAATTCTAATGTCTATTATATCTTTCATTGTATTGGCTTGCCAAACAGATAGACTGTAGTAATGTAATTAATGAGGAAGCCAACATTCCAGAATCTCTTTCATGCCTAGTATTTAGCAAGATTAAATTTACTATATATCTCAGAAGTTGTTCTGGGTAAGAGGAGAAAAATCATCATTCATTTTTTGGTAGTAGAAGAAATATATAAGAGTAAAAATGTTTATAAAATAAAATGTATAATATCTCCGTTTATATTATTTGAAAGGCAGAATGACAGCGAGGAGAAAGAGATTGAGATGCCCACAATAGCTTGGCCTGGGCCAGGCTAAAACCAAGAACCAGGGACTGCATCTGGGTCTCCCCCATGAGTGGTAGGGGAACAATTGCTTGCTGCATCATCCATTCTCTTCCCAGGAATGGGAGCAGTGGATCCAGGATTTGAACCAGCACTCTATTATAGGATGTGGTGTCCTTGCTGTGCCATGTCTGCCTCTAGTATCACACATTTAACAAGACTAATAGATTAAAACATTTTTTAAAAATGCAACTAATTAGTATAGACATTCTCAGTGTTCCATGGCTGATCTCTGGTGTGTGTTTGTAGTCTAAATTGAATTGTCAGGGTTTGACTGGGACATACTGTAGTTTATGCATTTGAGTGGCTTTGGAATATTTATGGGTTTTTCACTTTGCCAAGTTCTTTCACTAATTTTATGACTTTTCTTTGCATTCATTTCCTACAAGGATTTTTAAAGAAGTGAAACCTTTAAAAAAAAAGTATGAATTCAAAGAAGAATAACTGACACATGAGAAGCTTGGGTGTACTCATGATAGGTTGCTTAAAAGTAGAAGGTAAAAGCTTAGGGAGGTTTCAGGACACTTACCCATATTGCATTAGGATATCCTGAATTGTAGTAAACATTTAGTATTTGCCAATTTAACATGGGATTTTACTTATTGTCAGGAGAGATAATGAGATGTAATATGTGAATTTTCTGAAGGATATATTTCTGAGTAATTATTGTGTCTGAAATATTGTATAGTTTCTTAGACATACATAAATGTAGGTTACTTGCTCTAAGAAAGTATATATTTCTAGTGCAATCCATACAAATACAAAGTCCGAACAAGTGAATACAAGTATATTAGGGTTGCTGTGGATTCGTCTGAGAGGAGGAGTGTGGTGGGGGCAAGAGGCACAGAGTCACCACACAGACCCTGGGAGACAGGTGAAAGTGGGCCAGAGGCGAGCAGCCCACAGACTCATTTATTTCAGTTGGTATGGCAGCTAATATAGCCGAGGAAGCCAATCCGGTCAAGGGGTGGTTTATGCCCTAACCAATCAGAGCCTGTTGCCATCTTGGCATGGCCTCATTCCACCACATATTAGCTAGTACCTTATTATGTTCATTTCAATGCATTAATGCTTAGAAGTAAAAATGATTTAGAATTCATCCTCGCAAATTTCTCAGAGGAGGCGACTTTTAAAATGAACTGATTCTCTATCACCTTGTTGAAGAGTAATCCATTATATAGGGACAGCCTTATTGGTGGATGAACTGAGCAGTCAGATCAATGCTGTACATGGTATCATTTAAAATGATAGTATCCTTACTGGTATTTATTTGAACTCCTTATGGTATGGGCTGTTGTTTGCTGAAGGCTTTGATATCTGTTAAGAGAAATCATCTCCATTAGTAGAAAGAAAAAGGGATCCTGATGTGTATTTAGGTATTAAGCCTACAGGGTGACACTTTGACCTTTATTGAAAGGATGCAGCTTGGCTGTCACAGATGGAATCTGACAGCTTTACCTTTTCAGAGGTGCTGTTAAGGTAAGTGACTCTATTAATGGGAATCACTTCATAGTGCTAAGATGTGGTTTCTCCATGGACTTTGTATTCCCAGTTATCTGGGGGAAATTGCATTTTGAACTTAGGAAAAAATGGAAACAGCTTGAAAGATTCAGCTTTTGTTTTTAAGGTTAAAATACTGTCATGTCTGCTTCCATACCATATGAAAAAGCCAAAACAATGAATTTGTTTCCTTTAGCTTCTTAACCTCTTGGTTGTAGAGAGAAAAATAATCTAGTGAGAACTCCTTTTGTAAATACCAGACCAATGGATTTTAGTTAGGATATAGATAAGGAATGAGCCCAGGGGGAGGATTTTCAAAATGCCAGGAACCTATCCCCAGAGAACATATCTAAATCCCAGAAGAAGGAGGCCTTACATATTTTTTTAAAACCCCATTGCATGTATTTTGATAGGATTTAGGCATTGAAAACCTTGTGGAACTGTTCTATAGATGGCTGTTAAATCATAAACATGTTATAAAGACTTAATATTTTCCTTTAGCAGTCTTGCTCATGGTAATTAAGAATGAAGATGTGAATATTAGCATTATTCAAGTAATGTATGCAGTTGTGATGTTCTGGAACATTCCATTCCAAATCTTTCCACTATACCTAGTTTACCTTCAAGATTAAGTTTATTTCTAAAAGAGTAACCCCTTGGACCACTGGTTCTTCCTGGCTGTGTAGTATAAAGTTTTGCTAGACTAGTTTCTCTTATGTAGTTTATAGTCTTAATAATGAACATTCATTCCATCAGCTTAGTTGTCTGTTTTAAGGGACTGAGTTTAATGCACTACACAATCTTCCTCAACTTGCATGTTGAGATACAGAAGTTACCCTTGATTATAGCCAACTATTCCTATAAGTATTTCTAATGCACTTTATAGCAGAGTCTTGAATATTTTAGAAAATGGTGTGTTATTTTCTACTGGTCAGACTTGCCAACCATGATTCTTTCTCTTCTCTCCCATCAGATGTACATCCAGACAACAACACTTACTGTCTCCATGAGTTTAAGTGCTTCCGTGTCTCTGGGGATGCTCTACGTGCCCAAGGTTTATATCATAATTTTTCATCCAGAGCAGAACGTTCAAAAACGTAAGAGAAGCTTCAAGGCTGTGGTGGCAGCTGCCACCATGCAAAGCAAACTGATCCAAAAGGGAAATGACAGACCGAACGGCGAGGTGAAAAGCGAACTCTGTGAGAGTCTTGAAACCAACAGTAAGTCATCTGTAGACTTTCAGATGGTCAAGAGCGGGAGCACTTCCTAATAGATGTACGTTGAACATTCTTCTGCTACATTTCTCTAGGGTCATGGTCTTACCCACAAACCATGAGACCCTAACGCCAGTTAGAAACATGTAGTGGAGCTGAATGATCTCACAGGGGGTGCACATGAAATCTCTCTTCCAAAGCATGGCACCCATGTCTTTTGAGGCATTATGAATCCTGAGGTTTAGAAGGATATTCCATATATAAGATAATATTTATGGAACGTAATTTCTATACATCTTACACAATGGATGAGTTTCTTTTAAAGATTTTATGAGAGAGGGAGAAACAAAAAGGTCTTCCATCTGCTGATTCACTCCCCAAATGGCCACAATGGCCAGAGCTGGATAGGAAGAGGAGCAGCCAGGAAATGAACTGGTGACTATGTGGGATGGCAGCACCAGCAGGTGGAAGTTTAGCATACTATGTCTCAGTGCCGACCCCTGAATGATAGTCTTTAGAGGAATGAGAACACCAGATAGCCAACATATTAAGTCATAGTTAATGTTTGCTTCTTACAAGTTGTTAACCTCTTTCAGCTCCCATTGAAATTTTCCTTCTTAAATACCTCTTAACACTCAGGCTGTCCTGCAACCATCACCTCATCTTTCTTTTTCTTACCTCTCTTCCTCTTCTCTGCAGTCCACCCCAGAAGAAGTACATGATAACAATACACTGACATTTGAGCTCATCTTGCTGTTTTGGAAGAGTAGCAAATAAATTGAAATGTTACATGACCAGGTTCTATATACGCACCAATAAACAAATGAAAGCTAAGACCCTTGCATTACAGTGGCTCCAAGGCTGTTGGGAGTACAGCACATTTATTTTAAAAAATTAAGGGCAAAAAATCTGAAAAATGTTTGCTTTGATTCTTCCAGAATACTGTATCCTTTACTCTCTGACTACAGAGGGAGACTAAGAATCAATTTTATGCAGTTTAATTATTGTAGTATCTCATAGTCTTCACTAGGTTTGCAACCCTGTTCTTGCATCAAGATTCTCAGGTGAGAATTACCTATTCTAATGTCTCATATGCAGAACTATCATAGGATGATTACAGTTGACTTCAATTACAACCACATTACCTAGAATTATTATCCAGATTGACTCTAGAAAGACTAACTTCAGATAAATGATATAAAATTTCACCACTTTTTGAGTAAGGAACTAAGAAAAAATTCACAAATATTCCCCACATATTCACCTTTCTGCCAATGTGAAACTGCAAGAGAGGGCATGATACGGGTGGGCTTTAGTAACAAATCATTGTCATCATCTCTGATTATATCTAAGTAATTTACTAATAATGGCCTATTTTGTTCTTTTCTACAACTGTTCTAAAACTACTGTTAAAGGCATCAGAATAGAGTGCTTGGGATTTCAAGGAAGAAATTCATTTTTTTTTCCAAACTTGAAAGCATCTGTGTAGGAAGTTAAAACTCATTGCAGAATGTCAATAAACTGCTGTTGGCCAAAGATACAGTTTGAACACTGGCAATTCTTGGAGTCTTTTGTACCTGTTTTTAAACAGTGACCCAGAAAACTTAATATAACATGGTTCAAATGGGAAAAAGACTTACGGTGATAAAAGTACCAGTAATACCAAAATCACCTATGGAAATTGATGAAGAAAATTTACCCTTTAAAAGAATAGCTATGTTCTGGTATTTACAAGGACTAATCTCAATTCACTGAAGTTAGTCTCATACATTTTCTGCTTTTTTTCTGTTCATGTTGAAATGAAAACTTCATAGCATACACACCTTTCTCTGTTTTCTCTAAAATATGGATAAAATATTTCAAACATGAGACTTGTTTAGAGGGAAAGTCAAGTATTCACATTTGGGAAATGATGGCGAAATTGGAGCGTTGAGGATAGAATAAAATGATTAGTTTTACCCAGGATGGTGCATGAAAAACTTCACAGATCCTTCTACAGTATTAGAAAAAGGATTAATAATAGTGACCTGAGCTGTTATATGACCATCTTATGATGAAAGGGTTGACAACAATGCTTACAATTGAGAATGTCCAAGTGTGAAAACTGGCACAGGCATTGCAAACGTTATGTCCCTATTACCTAGACGCTGTATACTCTACTATGACTTTACATTAGGTCACACATCCTCTATTAACAGTTAATTCAATGCAATTTATTTCTTACAAAATCTCTTTTATCTTTACGAATGTTGGAAATGCCTTTGCCACTCAACTACCTATAATGAGCACCACTCCTCAAATTTAGGGTAGGATGGGAAGTATAATTATGCTCTTAAAACTGTAAATGTGAAATTTGTTTCCTTTATATAAAAAAGAAAAAAGATTTTTCTTAAGACGTTTACACTTATTAGCAAAGATTTTTTCCTTTTTTAATAAATTAAAACATAAATGTTCTTAAAATACCTTCCAAATAAATCCTATACTGGGTATTCCATTGGAACAGAATCTCTTTTGCTGTGTTCTCATACTTTCAAATGCCAAATTTTTGACAAATTACCATTACAAATTGAAATAATTGTCTTATAAACTATAAATTATGGGATAAAAACAAATACAGCATTGCAAGTGAAGGCACAATAAGGATGGGTTTTAGTAAAATTTTCATGAAAATGTACATTTGTCTAATTAATAGAAAAGCAAATTTTGATATTCAAATACTATTAAACATCCCTCAATTTTTACAACCTGGAAGATTTTGATAATTACGACTACTAATGCATTGTTGGTATAGCTATATATTTATACATACGTGGATGCTATTCTTTCACAGTCATGGAGTCCTCATATTCAGATATCCCATCTTAATGGTGACTTGTAAATACTACATTTTGCCTAAAAATAAATGTTCCATAAAAGGTAACGAGGAGATAGAAATGAACTTCATGTATGTAAATAAATTTTTTCAACTCTACCCAAGAAACAAAAACTGTACATTCCCTTTGTTAAGCTGTGTTCACGAATATATCATGAAAACAGGTACTGTTGCTTTCTTTAGGTTATGAACATATAGTATGGTACACATAACTTATCATTGCTATACTCCAAAATTAATTTTCAAATAAGTATATTCACCACCACTATAAAAAATCTCCCATTAGCTCATCTGCACATTTCTAATCCATTTTGATTTATAATACTTCACAAAAATTCATGCAAAGGGAGGGACCAACATAGTGGTATAGCAACAGGACCTTCTTAATAAGCAGAAGGAATACAAGCTGGTGACAGAGCCCTGAGAAATTCATAGAGATGGGAGAGGTCCACACTGAAGGAGCAAAAAAGAAAGGGGAGTGATGGAGATGCCAAATGGGAAGACTGGCACCACTCCCCCAGCAGATAAGGTGAGATGGAGCTGTGGGTAGCAGCAGGGGAGCCTAACAAACTGCATTGGAAGTTCCAGACAGGAAGAAAGAGAAGGTATAGGAGAACAAATGGAGAAGTCAGGCACGCCCTGTCCATTTATGCCCCCCCCAACTGGACCTGCAGGAGGCTACCACATTTGCCTCCTGTGCACATGCCCATCAACTGCAGGGGCCATCTTATAACACCCTCCCACCCAGGAATGAGATCACAACATTTCGGAGTAATTTCCTCCCCACCATGCAAGCCGTACAATAAGAAGTACTAAATATCGAAAACTCAAGCTCATTTCATGCACCAGTGAGAAGTGAGCCCAGCCCCAGGTAGGGGGTGGGGGGCTTCATTCACCAGAGCTCTCATACCTGTTCCCATCACAATCAAGAAGTGAGCAGGACACTGGGAGATGGGGCTGCATGCTTCCCTTGCAATGCACAGACACATAGCAGTTGATAGAAGAGGGGAATCTCACCACAAGCACAAAGACACAAAGAGAAAAGCAACCAGCAATGCTGAAAAACAAAGGAAAAACCATAAATGAGAATAAGGAAGATACTATAAGCCCCCAAAGGAACAGTACAATTCTTCAATAATAGAAGCTGAAGAAGAGATCAAAGATATGCCAGAAAAGGAAGTCAGATAATTAATTGTCAGATTACTTAGATCGTGAATTTGTTTCTAAATGAAAAGCTCTCCCAAGATTGAGCTATTAAAGATCATTCAGAATGAAATACTAGAAATGCGGTTGAAAGTCTTAACAATAGGCTAGGTGAGACAGCAGAAAGAATATCAGAACTAGAACACAAATTTCTGGAAATAATACAGTCAGACCAAATAAAAGAGGAGGAAATTAGAAAAATAAACATGATTGGAGATTAATAAGATTCTCTTACATGACTCAACATAAGGATCCTATGAGTTCTGGAAGGCTTGGAAAGAGAGAAAGGATTAGATGGCCTTCTTACTAAAATAACAAGAGAGAACTTCTCCAATCTGGAGAAAGAGACATCCAAGTACATGAAGTACAGAGAACTCCCAATAGACACTACCAGAAAAGAACCTCACCACGACACACTGTGGCAAAACTCTCCTCAGTAAAACAAAGAAAAGATGTTGAAATGTGCATGAAAGAAACAGTGAATCACATTCAGAGGAAACCCAATTAGACTCACTCTGAACTTCTCATCACAAACCCCACAGGCAAGGAGAGAATGGCGGACATATTCCAAGTCCTAAGAGAAGGAAACTGTCAATCCAGAATACTGTACTGTGTAAAACTCCCATTAATGAATGAAGAAGAAATAAGAATCATCCACAGCAGAAATTGAAAGTTTTTCTGACTACTAGCCAAGCCCTAGAAAAGATGCTCAAGGATGTGCTACATACGGAAACAGGAACATCACTACAAAAGTAGATGAACGCAGAAAATGACCCAACCAAAGTACAATTGAAATCCAAAATTCATAAACAGGACTATTTATGGAAACAAGGCAGGTCAAAGTCAATATTTAGCATTAGTCATGATGAATGAAAATGGGCTCAACTATCCAGTGAAAAGACACAGACTGAATGAATAGATTAAAAAAGAAGATCCACCCCTTTGATGCCTACAAAAACCACATCTTACCAACAAAGATGCATGCAGACTGAAAATGAAAGGTTGGGAAAAGATAATCCATGGTATTAGAAACCAAAAAAGAGCTGATGTGGCCATTCTAGTTTCAGACAAAATAGATTTTTACAGCGTCACACAGTTTTTGTGTTAATGATTAAAGGATCCATTCAATGAAAGACGTGCTTATTGTAAAGGCATATGCACATAATTATGGGAAACTTGGCTATTTAAAATAATTGTCAAGGGATTCAATACCCCACTTTCAGCAATGGATAGATCAACCAGACAGAAAATCAACAAGGAAACAAAAAAGTTAATCGACACCATAGAGCAAATAGAACTAGCAGATATCTACAGAGCCTTCCAACCTCCAGCCAGAGTACACTTTTTTCTCTCCAGTGCATGGAACTTTCTCTAGGATTGACCACATGCAAGTCTCAGCAAGTTCAAAAAAATCAAAGTCATGCCATGCATCTTTTCAAACCACAATGCAATGAAGCTGGAAATCAACAACTCAAGAATCTCTACATCATATGCAAACACATGGAGCATGAAGAACGTGTTCCTGAGTGAACAGCGAGTCCCAGAAGAAATCAAAATTTCTGGAAACATTTGTGGGATACAGCAAAAGCAGTGTTATGAGGAAAGTGAAAGGCACAAAATAAATTAAGGATCTGTGCACCTCAAGGAATGAGAAAAGCAGCAAACCAAACCCAAAATTTTTAAGAGAAAAGAAATTAAAATCAGAGAAGAAATCAACAAAATTGAAACAAAAAATACAAAAGATCAGCAAAATGAAAAGCTGGTTATTTGAAAAACTAAGCAAAATTGACACACCATTAGCCCAACTAACCAAAAAAAAAATCGATTCATTTCAGTAAAATTAGAGATGAAAAAGGAAATGTAACAACAGATACCACAAAAATAAAAAGAATCATCAGAAATTATTACAAAATGTTGTGTTCCAACAAACTGGAAAACCCCGTAGAAATGGATAGATTTCTAGAGACATACAACCTACATAAATTGAGCCATGAAAACATAGACAACCTAACTAGACCCATAATCAAGACAGAAATCGAATCAGCAATAAAACCCCTCCCAATAAAAAAGCCCTGGACCAGATGGCTTTACTGCTGAATTCTATCATACATGTAAAGAAGAAATAACTCCAGTTCTTCTCAAGTTATTCAAAACAATTGAAATGGAGGGAATCCTCCAAAAATCTTTCCAGGAAGCCAGTATCACCTTAATTCCTAAACCTGGATAAGATGCAACACAGAAAGAGAACTACAGACCAATTTCCCTGATGAACACAGACGAAAAAAATTCAACAAAATTCTGGCCAATAAGATCATTCACCCATTCCAAGTGGGATTTATCCCTGGTATACAGGGATGGTTCAACATTCACAGATAAATCAATGTGGTACATCACATTAACAAATTGAAGAACCAAAACCATATGCTTACCTCAATAGATATGGAGAAAATATTTGACAAAATATAGCACACTTTCATCATGAAAACTCTAAGCAAATTGGGTTTAGAAAGAGCATTAATCAACAAAATCAAGGAAATTTATGACAAACCCATGGCCAGTGTCCTGTTAAATATGGAAAAATTTGAAGTATTGCCATGAGATCTAGAACCAGACAAGGATGCCAACTCTCACCATTGCTATTCAATATAGTCCTGAAATTTTTAGTCATAGCCATGCAGCAAGAAAAAGAAATCAAAGGGATTCAAATTGGGAAAGAAGTCGTCAAACTAACCCTATTTGCAGATGACATGATCCTATACATTGGAGACCCAAACAACATATTATAAGACTACTGGAACTCATAGAAGAGTATGGTAAAATAGTAGGATATAAAATCAACACATAAAAAACAACAGCCTTTGTACACACAATTATATGGCTAAGAAAGAACTTCTAAGATCAATCCCATTCACAATAGATACAACAAAAAATCAAATCTCTTGGAATAAATTTACCATGGATGTCAAAGTTCTCTATGATGAGAATTACAAAATATTAAAGAAATAAATAGAAGACACAAAAAATTGAAAAATTTTCCATGTTCATGGATTTGGAAGAATCAATATCATCCAAATGTCCATTCTTCTGTAAGTAATTTATAGATTCAATGCAATACCAATTCAAAATACCAAAGAAATTCTACTCTGATATAAGAAAAATGATCTTAAAATTTATTTGGAAACACAGGAGACCTCAAATAGCTAAAGCAATTATATACAACAACAACAAAAAAGCTGGGGGCATTACAATACCAGATTTTAAGACATACTACAAGGCAGTTATAATCAAAACATCCTGGTACTAGTACAAAAACAGATAGACCAATGGACCAGAATAGGAATTCCAGAAATGAATTGAAGCAACTACAACCAACTTACGTTCAACCAACGAGCTAAAAAGATAATTGCAAATGATTAAAAAAATCTTGGTGTTAAACTGGAAATTGCATAGACAATTAATCCATTTTTTTAAAAAATATCATGTAGGATCTCTGTCCTTAATTGCTGTACATTGTGAATTAATACTATAACTAGCACTCCAACAGTATTATCATTTTGTGTCTCTATGTGAGGGCAAACCGTTGAAATCTTTACGTAATATGTACTAAATTGATCTTCTGTGTATAAAGAGAATTGAAAATGAATCTTGATGTGAATGGAAGGAGAGAGGGAGCGGGAAAGGGGAGGGTAGAGGGAGGGAGAGAAGTTGTGGGGGGGGAGCCATTGTGATCCATAAGCTGTTCTTTGGAAATTTATATTCTTTAAATAAAAGCTTTATATAAAAAAAATAAATAAATAAAATAAAATAAAACTATTCTCTGGAAAAGAACAGTCTCTTCAACAAATGGTGCTGGCAAAATTGGATTTCCATATGCAGAAATATGAAGCAGGACCCCCATCTTACACAAAAATCCATTCAAAATGGATTAAAGATCTAAATCTATGACTTGATATCATCAAATGATTAGAGAGCACTTAAGAAACCCTGCAATACGTTGGCACAGGGAAGGAGTTCCTGAAAAACACCCCAGAGGAACAGGCAATAAAACCTAAAATCAGCAATTGGGATTATATCAAATTGAGAAGCTTCTGTACGGCAAAAGAAACAGTCAGGAAAGTTAAGAGGCAACTGATACATTGGCAGAAATTATTTACAAACCATGCAACTGATAAAGGCTTAATAATCAGAATACATAAAGTGCTCAAATAACTCACCAACAAAATGTACAACCCAGTCAAGAAATGGTCAAAGGACTTAAATAGACATTTTTCAACAGAGGAAATCCAAATGGCCAACAGATACATGAAAAAATACTGAGGATCACTAGCCATCAGGAAAATGCATATCAAACACACAATGAGGTTTTATCTCATCCCAGTTAGAATGGCTGTCATACAGATGTTAACAACAAATGCTGGTGAGGATGTGGGGGAAAAGGTACACTAATCCACTGTTTGTAGGAATGCAAACTGGTAAAACCATTATAGCAGACAGTTTGGAGATACCTGAGAAACCTGAATATAGTCCTACCATATAACCCAGTCATCCCACTCCTCGGAATTTACCCAAGGGAAATGATATCAGCAAATAAAAGTTATCTGCACCCCTATGTTTATTGCAGCTCAATTCACAATAGCTAAGACATGGAATCAACCTAAATGCCCATCAATGGAAGACTGGATAAAGAAATTATGGGATATGTACTCAGTGGAATACTACACAGTGGTAAAAATGAAATCTGGTCATTTGAAACAAAATGGATTAATATGAAAAATATCATACTTAATGAAATAAGCCAGTCCCAAAGGGACAAATACTACATGTTCTCCCTGATCTGTGATAACAGAGCACCTAAAAGGAAACCTGGATTAGTGAAATTGGCACTATGAGAAGCAGTGACTTGATCAGCCCTTGCCTTTGACTGTCCAGAAACAGTTTAATTATTTTTCCCTACTTAATAACATTGGTTGGACTCTTAACATAGAATTAATTATAGGTGTATAAAGCCAGTTGATAATAGATCCTAGTAAAAAAATTATGTACAATTATGTACATATTATGCACACATTCCCACGGATTTGCCCCTAAGGGTAAAGCTAAAAACTTGCCATGGGGCTCCAAATCTCATTAATCTGGGTGGTAATAATGCCATCTTATTTGTTAAAGTGATCATATTAAGTGTTTAATTGATAATATAGATAGGATTTATTGTTAAAGGGACCACATACATAAGAGCAAGTGTCTGGTAATAACAATAGATGGAATTAAAAAGGAGAGAGTGTTCCAACATGGGAAGCAGTCCACACAGCAGACTCATAGAATGACAAATGCGCTAAACAACATTCTGACCTTAAGGCACTCTGGAATAGCAGATAATCCCATTAGAGCCTTTCAGGCATGGAAAGCAAAGACACAGTGGCAAAAAAAATAAAAATAAAAATAAGTCCTACATGAAGGATCTCTGTGAGTGAGACCCCACTGGACATTGGAAATAAGGGACCATCAAGGAAGGATGTACTTTTCTCTGAAAAGGGAACTTCCATTTTACTTATGGCCCTTTCCAAATACTGATGGAGTTTGAGGACTCAAAAGTCTTCCATAGCTTTGGCAGCTCATGGCACGAGCCTCGGGTGATCACTAACATCATAAATGAGTGTTAATTGTTATTTTATAAAGAGGAGTCACTGTGCACTTACTCCCCATGTAGGACCTCTGTACTTAGTACAGAGAATTAGCTGCAAAACTTGTTGTCAAGCAGTACTTTATACTTTGTGTGTGTGGGTGCAAATTGTTGAAATCCTTATGTACAGAAGACCAACTCTATACTAAGTAAATAAAGTTAATTAAAAATGGATCTTAAGAATGGGATGGAAGAGGCGGGAGTGGGGGTTGGAGGGCAGGTATGGGGGGAAGAAACACTATGTTCCTGAAGTTGCAACTATGAAATTTTATTTCATTAAATCAAAGCTTAAAGAAATCATGTAAAATATCTGCCATTTTTTATGTCTCATCATTATTTTCATGTTGCCTAAATCAAGCATTTACAGAGCTTTGAACTTCCTTTTGGAACCAGTACAGTAATTACCATTACTTTCTTGTATATTGAAGTCTCATTTCTCTATATAATTCTACCATGTTTCTTCCTAGAGATCAATTTCAAGAGTCCAAAAAATGAAGTATGAAAGTCTGATTAGCTCCAGAGCTTCTAAGTTAGGATGATCCTTAAAAATGATCTAATCCAATTTATCATCTGTTACATAAACATATTCAAAATATAATCCTCTTCATGGTCTTTTAGGCTCTCATTCCTCAATTTCAACCCTACTTTTCCTTGTAGCTGTTTAAAAAAATTGATAAATATTTCCTATGTTTTTGGATATCATTAAAAATATTGAACAGTACAGGAAACTGAACAACTAGTAATGGCCACGTTACTAACTCTGACGATAACTTCTCTTGTCTATAATGATTATAACCCTCCACAAATGAAGTACTTTATTATCTTAGAGGGAACTTAGGGTCATCTGTAGTCATTATATAAATTTTAAAGTTTCTCTGTTATATCACTTGCATATCTCTGATCAAAATAATTTAAAAATAAACACACACTGTGTTTCAATTTGTATCAAATAAATATAATAGGTATCCTAACTTTTAGAAAGAGTACAACTCTGTGTTGCTACTCTAAGACTATGGTTGATCTCCTAAAAACCTCACAATAACCTTTTGCTGTAGATTTTTAACCAGTGATGAAATGAACCCAAGGGCCTGGTTCAGTGACATGTTTTCACTCAAGATGTAGAGAACAAAATATAACTTAAACCCAAGCATAAAATCTGCTTCCTTACCACTGTGCCAAAATAATATCTTTGAATTGTGAGCAGTATGGGTAGGATAAGCAGACCTGTCACCTATTTGTCATGACACTCATCTGTCAAATCAAAAATAAGGAAAACAACTATAATAAACACATCCTTGAGTTTCTGTGTAAATTACAGTGACTGTGAACTTTGTATGGTCTTGGTTTCTGACAAGGATCTGTCTGGTCAGTAATCAATGTCACACACTTACAGTGAGTTTGATTTTCAATTATTTCAGAGAAGTTTTATAATTTCTAGATATCTCTAAAAATCTGTTTCATCCTAAATTGGATTCATATACTGAAATAATATTTTCTTTTTAAATTCATTTTACTTATGATTATTATACATTACAGAATCCCATTGAAAAATAGAAGATCACATTTGAATTTTAATGAATAGATTATTTCATAAAATCTTTGAAAAACCCAAAGGAATTATTTGGATTTCAATTTATATTTTCTGGAAGTTTAATCATGAGTATAAATTTGACATAGAATATTTTGTTATTCATATCTCTCTAATAGTCTTACAATAATGAGTTTTACTTCACAGTAAGTTGGTAACAGACAATTAAATATTCATTTCCTTCTTTGAGTCTTTTATTTTCTAAACATCTCCATTTGTATCCCTTGAAATAAAAACAAACCATGAATGTGCATTGGAAATGCACGTATTTAATATTTACAAACTCATGTGTACTTGATATTTTACCATGTTCATATCTAGACTCTGAAATACTTATTTTTAAATGGAAGATATATTAATTCTGAAGGCAATATAATTACTTAATGTAATTTTGCTTTTCAGATCAGACTAAGAATTGAGGTCTTTAATCTGCAGGGCAGATAACTTTTGTATTACAAATATGTATATCTTTGTTAGTCAAACATTTAAATTACAACTAAATATATTTAAAAACTCACACTTTAACTGTGTTAGTTTTCTATTAAGTAGCTGTACACTCTAAATGAGATTGATAAGCAGAATGAATTGTTGCTGCTTTTTTATTTCTATAAACATGGAATTTCTACCTCATGGTTTTACCATATGATTTAAATAATACCTATATTATTAATATCTATATTAACGTATCTATATTAACATAGATATGTTAGATATCATAAAACAATCATTGCAAGATTTAAATTATAATCATTGACAAAATAATTACTATTCATTATTATATATTGTTAATCTTTTACTAATTTTTCTTACCAGCTTCTTCTACCAAGACGACTTATATCAGCTACAGCAATCATTCAATCTGAAACAGAAAAATGATGCAATCTGAAGAAAGGTCATATGTGATCTTAAACAATGAACATGAGACTACAAAAACTCACTCCTGGCGATCTCCGTAGACTACAATCAATCAAATCAATAGTCTTGTAAGGAACAAAAATTAGCCATGAGCCAAAAGTATCAATAACAGGGAGTGAAGAAATCCGTTTTATACAATACAACCAATGAGTGTCAAGCTAAAGTGTTGCTTATTCTTGAGCAGTTTAAAAAAAAAATCACAAAAGAAAACTAATGTTAGCTTGTGGAAAAAATGCTGTTGAAATAAACCATGTCTGATGTTATTCTTGTAAGTATTTTTCTGTGATTGTGAGAACTCCCGTTCCTGTCCCACATTGTTCAACTTGTATAAGACAATGAGTCTGTTTCTTGTAATGGCTGACCGGATTGAAGCCCTGGGTTGTGCTAAAAATAAATGCAATGATTGACGCATGCAAATTTTTATACAAATAATTTATTTCTAATAATAAAGGAATGTTTTGCAAATGTTGAGAGTTGTTTCGTTCCAGTTTTAAAGCTATGAAAAATTCTTTCCAGTTGGCACGTAGGCTGTTATTTAGCTCTTTCTGTAAAAGCCCTGGTGTTTGAAGGAAAATTTATTTCCTGGAAGAATATGTTTTTGTATGTTTGTGTGTATATAAGGAAGATTGTTTTTTATTCCTATTTGAAAAGGCATTAATTGTGTAAGTTTTTTGTGAATATTTCTAGATTTCTGTAGTAGTTTTCACTGTAACTGCTTCTTTTATGAAGAATCAAATAGCTTGAGGTAAATTGCTTCAAGTATTATAATTAACAAATGATGAGTTAAACTTGACACTGGAGAATGTACTATGAAAATCACCATGTCAGAGTATATCCAAATGTTACTGAAATTTTACGTTGCATTTCTAATTCCAAACTTTTGCATGATGAAATAGCCCATGGTATGTAGTATTAACCTTTTCCCACCTGGGCCTAATAGACACTGAAATCAGTGAAGTAATGGGCCTTACCCAGTACATTCTTCAGAGCACAGAATTAGCATAACTATTCCCTGGGCATCACTAAAAAACCACCATTCAGATAAACTATCAATGCTTTGTTATTTTCCAAATGAAAACATTCATTGGTTCATAGAACAGTATCATTAAAGAGAGAACACAGGGAGCCTGTCTAATACTAATAAACTGGCCAGGAAGGATAAAAGGTACCTGTTAGCAGCTTGCAAATAGGTTACCATTTTTGTCCCAGTTTCTCGATGCTGTACAATCCCAGACATCCATCAAGTCAATGGGTCTCTACAATCATGTTGTTAGCAAATGTTCTCTCTGTTGAGTTAGCTTGGATGGCTCATTGCACTCCTTATAGATATGAAGAGCTATCTGTGCTTTGTGGCTTCAACCCAGATATTGACAGCCACTTTATTTAACAGAGGTTGAAGTAGCATAGCACAGGCAACATATGCTAGCATTTCCTGATACTTATCAAGACAGACCATAAGTACATAAAAGGGAATTGAATTTCTTCTAGTTGTTTGTAGATTATATTTAAAATTAAGGAGTAAGGATATTATTTTCAAATTTTCAGATAATCTGAACTGATAACACACTCCTGTAAGCAGGATACTAAATTCCCTTCTAGGTGTGCCTTTCTAGATATAACGTAGACCAAGAAAAATAAACCCATAACTGCGTATTTAGATTATTACATATTTTATTGTGCCATGTAGTTTAGTACCAATAACATACAAAGAATTAATTATCAATGTATTTTAATTTTCAAGTTGACAGTTTCCTTTATATTAGATATTGCTAATAATTTTAGATCTTTTGATTTGATTTTTGACACACTAGCCATATATTTGGTTTAGAAAAAATGCTTGAATTTTACAAGCCTTGGAGTTCATTCATAGAATAAAACAAGTATATTTTTATGTTTTCATTTACTAATTGACTCTAATCAGGGTAAGTGGATGTGACAGGGTGATTATGAGTACAAATCTGGCTGTCAGGCCAAATGTGAATTTGTATTATTATAATTATAATTTTAAGGGCGTAGGAAGAAAAATAAAACCTTATGCATAATTCATGACATTTCAAAATTTTTCTTCCTATTACAAAATTACCATGGATTGTTAGTTTCTTAAGTACTTTTATAAAAATTGATACTCATTTGATGTTATACACACTCTTATTTAATTCCTAGTAGAGTTGAATAATAGTTCTCATGGGTTTGCAAAAGCCAATCATCCTTTGTACCATCTCCGTGAGAAATCTTCTGCTGATGAAATTATCACCCTGCCCAGGCAGTGAGAGGATAAACTCACTCAAACTGCTACAGCAGGAGCTGGGAATTGTGCCCTCTGTGGTTATTTTCTCAGGGACTTTGCTGAGGGCTCCTGTAGTCATACAGGCTGGAACAATGGCAGCTTCTTGTAAGAAGAATTTAGTATGTGCTAGTAATAGTTCGTAAGACCCATGCTTTAAAATGAACTGCCTGTGTGCTATCGATAAGCAAATGCAAAGTTGCAGTGAAAAAATATAGTATTATATTCTTTAAAATTGACCTTGTGTTTTATTCTGACCAAGAAATGTCACATCTAATCTCAGCATGCCAGAGGGAATGTTAAAAATGAAGCCTAAGGTAATATTCAGCAAATGTCGCTTGGAGACAATGAGAGATATATTAATGTGACCTTGTGCCAAATTCAACTTCAGTTTTTAAAGTTTTTTAGCTTATGGTAGTTAATGTTTAAAGATACCCAGCCAGTGATAGTTGATTTGTCATAAACTAATTTTGTTTTTAAGTAAAACCTCTTGTCAACTTAAACTTGAAGGATAACCGCTGGAACAGAAACAGACTAATTTTTTAAATATCAGGAATTTTTACAGAAAATTTGACATTTCAGGTGAATAGGATTTTATTTTCTATTTAAGTTAAATACCATATTGCAGGAAATCTGCCTAGAAACAAGTTTTTTATTTATGTTCTTCTCCACTTTTACTTTGATAGTATATTTAACAATACTTCTTGACAGTGTAGAAATAACATTAACAATTTTATAAACTATACTAGCCAGATTGATATTTCATATAGTCAACAAGGAAAAGAAATTATTTTATGTAACATTACTAGTTTTTCTTATTTCTTTTGTATAATTTCCTTCAATGTGTTTTTGACCATCTTCTGGAATAAAATGCTCAAAAATAACATTAAAGATGGGTGAGAAAAAATACAAAATTATAAAATAATCCTAATTAATACAAGTGTTTCTTTTTGTGGTTCTAATTTAATGAAGATAATAACAATGAAGGAAAAATTGACCATAGTAAAGAAAGAAATTTCCTGTAGGAGAAATTATTATGTGTATGAGAGCTCAGAGGCTAGCTAACTACCACTTGGAAAGTGTCATATCATAGAAGTAATGGGGATAAACAGCACACTATTTTTAAGTGTTTTCTGTGAGTGCATTATTATAACTTTTTTCCTTTGTAAAAATTTTTGTAATGTAATCTTTAATGGTGCTGTAATATTTAGGTTCCATTATTTTTCATTTAATTTTTTCTCTCTGGTGAACTCAGTCTGTATTCATATAAAGTCCACATCACATTTTGATTTACATATCTGCTGTTACAGTGCTAAGGACAGAGAAAGATAAATTTAACCTATTAAATATTTTTCCAATTACCTACTCTTTAATTAGTGTAGATAAAGCTAACTTTGATGAACACCTTATTACAAGATCATGGATTTAGGCTTATGAAAAACCAAGAATCAATCATCTAATGACTTGGATATGAGTTTTGGGTCATGTGGTTATAGGAAACAGAGAAGGCTGCAAAGTAATATGGCATTATTTATATATAAACTAAGTCCCACTAGGAAAATTGCTGGAATATAGAATTTGAAAGATAAAATTTGGAAAAAGCTAACAAGTTTCTTATTAAAGGTAAAGTGGACAAATCAAGGATATTATTAATTTCATTATGTAATGAGGATACCAATAAAATGTTAAAACTAAACCAGAGATGCTAGTAGTAGATAATCACAAGAATATACACAAAATCTGGTTTAGTGTCTTACAATCTAATAAATCATAACATTTGAGGTTACGCATTCCATTGATTAGACATATTTGAATTTCTACTGAATGAAATTCTAATTAACCCCTATCCCTACAGATATAAAGATGTGCTGATAGAAATTTAAATGCAGTACTCCACTGAAAGAATACCCATTAATATATTTTTCCTAACTCTAAAATTTGTATAGTTTCTCTGATAAGAGTGAAAATTCATTATTTTACTTCCAATAATCGAAAAGAATACAGTGGTGATATCTGGATAAAAAAAAGAAATCCACCTAAAATTATATGAAGTTGGTTGTATCTCCAATTCAGAGGACAGAGTGTATGAGATGATATGTAATATAAATATGTGGTTGCCTTCAAGAAAGAAATCTCTGAGAACTCTGTGAATAATCTGTGAAACTGTGACTTCTTCCTTTTGTCACCTCGTTGCCATCATCTATAATGGGTACTCTCTCTCCTGTTCGGTAATATACTACCCTAAAACAGGAAATAGGCTTTTTAAGAGTGACTCTGGAGATGACAAACTGTGGTTAAGTTAGTCTATATCCATGGATACCTTCTAGTAGCCATTGGCTACTATTGACTCTGGTCTTTCCCAACAAAGTCTTTTCTAGGGTCCTGCCTTTGGCATTTCCCAGACAGAAAAAGCTAGAGTGAAGGAAGCCTTCTCAATCAAAAGTTGTGGGAGTGCAAGTATGCTCAAGTAGATCTCTACTTTTCCTCAAATATACCAGAATCTAGTCATCCCCCCATCTACCCCTGAAGTGGGTTTGGCATCTTTGGCTCTGCAGAGGAAGGTAAGGGTAAGTATAGGGGCAGGAAGTTCTCATATGGACCCAGTTTCTGAAGGGAGGATCAGCATCTCTAGAGCTTCAGTCTCTTTCAGGATCTTTACTAATCTTCTAGATGAAAGAAGGAGAAGCAGAGAGCAGAAGGGAAGTTAAAAAGTAGGCGAAATGCAATTGATTCATGTTTCTGTTTTTGTTTTTCCTTCATAATGTTCTCCAGTTTCTTTGTGTCTCTAGCCAATGTCACTCAGATGACCAGGATTCTCAACACATTCTAGTTACTCAGAGGTCAGCCTTTCTTGCTTTTCGTACTCTGACTTACTAGTATTTTCTTCTCCAAAACATTCAAAGTTACCACCCTATGCCAAACTTCCTTCCATTCTCAGTACATGCAGATATCAAAAAAATAATATCAAAGGCTCCTAGGGAAGCTAATGTAGTCAGATTTTAAGTCATAAAACTATACAAAATAGTTTATTCTTGATTTTATTCAGAAACTATTGAATATCTCCTATAAAGGATGGATGGTTTTGGTGTTGAAATATGAGTAGATCATAAATCAAAAACATACCCTGCTATAATTTTTATGAATGAGATATAAATATAGTATATAGATATAGATCTGTTAGTGTTGAGTGCTATGAAGGAAATAAAATTGGGAAAAATACATAGAAGTTACATGGTGAAGAACATGAAAGGGTTCAAATTTTAGGTAGTATGGCCAGGGAAAATGGTATTTGAGTAAAATTCTAAAAATAATGAAAGGCTCATGTATGCAATGTCTTGGGGAAGAGAATTTAGGCCCAAGGAATGGCATGTACACAACTCTTGAGGGAAGAGCTAGTCTAGACTAGGGGATGTAGAAGGTGTTGGAGGCACAGCCATTACAGGGTTTTGAGCAAAAGGGTGAAATGATAAGTATTGGTTTTAATGGAATCTGATTTCACTAGAGATGAGATTATCCTCAAGCAGGCAATCAAAGAAAAAAGATTTTGCTAAAAGACTCCTGAATCATCAAGGTTAGAAATGGATAAACCAGTTGTGCTGATGAGAATGGTTAGATAAAATTTTGACAGAAGGTCCTATTGCATTAGGAGAGGAGGATGATTTGGGGTTGTTGATTTGAGTAATGGAACAATGGTGTTGGTATTTAAAAAGAACAAATAAGTTCAGAGAAATATAATTCACATAAAAGCTGAACTATCTAATAGCTCTTCCCATTTAGGTTTTTTCATTTTCATTTTTAAAGTTGCATGAATTCTTGACTCCAGAAATTCTGGGGCAAATTCTGGGGTAGACATGCAACAAGAACAAGCAGCTGTTCCTGCTGAGATTTTTAGTAGGGTCTCTTATCGTCTCCTAATGTCACCGAACCACTGTCTTCTCTCAACTCCCTCACCCAGTCTAAATCCTGAGCTAATTTTTCTTTGTCTTCCTTACTTCTACCTGTATTGCTTATCTACTCCTGAAGTCTCAATTCTTTTGTGGATTTTTTATTGTTATCGTCATTGTTCATATTTTTGTGGTGTCTTAGCCAAGTACTTTATGAACCTTGGGTCAACATTAATCCCTAAGTTTGTTTCTATTTTCTTAGCTCCTGAGCTACTTACAACTAAATTGTACTCTTCAGAATCCACCCCAGAAAGCTTTTCCTTTACCCCAAAATCCTTCATCCCGTTCAAGATTCTCCCTGCCATCTCCATGAAATGCAATTGCTATTAAAAAAAAACTGGGGCCGGCGCCGTGGCTCAACAGGCTAATCCTCCGCCTTGCGGCGCCGGCACACCGGGTTCTAGTCCCGGTCGGGGCACCGGATTCTGTCCCAGTTGCCCCTCTTCCAGGCCAGCCCTCTGCTGTGGCCCAGGAGTGCAGTGGAGGATGGCCCAGGTGCTTGGGCCCTGCACCCCATGGGGAGACCAGGAAAAGCACCTGGCTCCTGGCTCCTGCCATCGGACGAGCGCGGTGCGCCGGCCGCAGCGCGCCGACCGCGGCGGCCATTGGAGGGTGAACCAACGGCAAAGGAAGACCTTTCTCTCTGTCTCTCTCTCTCACTGTCCACTCTGCCTGTAAAAAAAAAAAAAAAAAAAAAAAAAAAAAAAAAAAAAAAAAAAAAAAAACTGGAAAAAAAAAACAGAACAAAGGGGATAAATATCAATGGGCAGCAGTAGTATACTGGTTCAATTATACTACTGTCATTTACTGTATGTTATTCTTATATTTCAGTGGCTTGCTTTTTCATGATTTCATCCATTAAATCATTCAATTTTTCATTCTAAAAATTACAGCAATGTGAAAAATTGCATATCCTCATATGGGGATGCAAAGAACTCACTGGAAGGAATACTAAGACATGTAATAACAATGATAGTAATTGTAATTATTAAAATAATTAAAATTATCAGGCACTTATATGTCAAACACGTTGCTAAGTGCTATTATGAGTAATACTCCAATAAGGCTATTACAAGATTACTCCATATCACTCCTGGTTGTAGATGATGACATAGAGGCAGAGACTGATGTACTACCTCTCTAGAGGTGACAGGGTCTATGGGTACAGAGCTGTTCCAGAGCTGCACTGTCAGAGTATGACAACTAGAAGTAAAAAAAAAAGGGGGGGAGGGGGCTCTGGGGGCTAGTAAAGAGACATTTGTTGGGAAAACAAGGCTCAAATTCATGAAAGAAGTCTGGCATTCTTTGACTTGCTTTCAGATATCAGTATGCCATTTATCCCAACTTGTTTCTAGGAGAGTTATCCATCTTTATTGATTTGAGGAAATATACTACGACGAAGTTATATTTTTTGCATAAATGCAAGTTAGTGCTAACTTTTTGAGTGACAGTTTTTTTTTTATTGAGTAGTCTCTCCTTATTGTTATCCATGCATATTACATGTCCAGATACAGAATTGAGGCCTTTTTCTTCATAGTTGTTTGTTATACCACATCTAAAATTTTTCAAGTTCACAAATGAAATGAGAAAACATGGCAAAACTACTTGAGGAACTTATTTACAACTTAGTAGTGCGTTTATAAATGTTAACCTGGTCACATAATTTGCTCTATTTTCGGTGACTTATTTTTCAGTTCATCCAAGTTGTTTATAAAGCTGCTCTTCTTACAGATTTAGAATGGCAAATCGTGATCATCTCTTTCATGTATAAGTAGTTTTTTGGGTAACCAGTGCATGAACTCCTTTATAAGGTATGGCACATTATTATTATGGTGTCTTCTAGAGAGAATGGTCAGGGCCACAGATTAGTAAAGCTTAATGTGAAAGCATCCAACAATAATTAATCAAGGAATAACACCTTGCAATCCAGAATGCTAACACGACCTCTCCTAGAACGCATTGATCCCAGCCATCATTATTCTGTCTTGAAGGATGCTATATCATCTAATGACTATTTACTGGACGTGTCTACATTCCTGAGGTCTATCACAATGGAAACTCTTGGTAAAGCAAATAAAAAAACCATAATTGACAATGATCTTCATGCATTTCTCTGGCACGTCCAAATCTTCCAGGTCAGAGACAGAGAAGATGTTTGGATACTCAGCTGACACTCAAAGGTTCCTGTTGCTATTGTGCATACAGCAACTAATGTAACAAAACAGGTTTTAGGCATTTTACAGTTGTAATACTCTAGGCCCTAGCCTGTCATTTCCCTTCCCCAACCCAACACACATACATACACACAGTTTGAGTAATGGAAAATGAAAATTTTAAAACTGTGAAATGTTACATGCATGCACGAGTGCGGCTGGAGTTTCAGAACGTTCATATATCTTGTATCACTAGGGACCTGAGATCAGATATAGATATTTAATGAAGCCCTAGGGCTGCTGGACATGCACGATAGTCCTTAATAATTTTATGGAGGTCAGTGAACCAGAACACAGAAGGGTTTATGTGTTAGGCCTTAACTATTTTGAAGAAGCTGCAATAATCTATTGTAGCAAAAACCTCACTTTTCAGAAAGTATCTATATACCAATTTATATAGTAGAGATTTTTAGCTAACAGTGACAGCTGTCTCCCATTGAGGGGGAATGTTTTTTAACTAGTAACCAATAAGATACAAATTTGGCTGCTTCAATGTATTTAATTTCTAAATAGATAGGCAGTGTAGCATCCAAATACAATTAGCATATTTATGGGCCTCATTCTGCCTACAGAATATAAAACTGGCATACTTAATATGAATAATAAAGAGTAAATTTCTTCTTAGCATATCTTTATTGCTGTCAGCTTTAGAAATTCAAAAGTGTGTTAAAATGTATTTTAACTTAATTTTCATCACTAATATATAATAATAATTCCTTCTTTCAATCATTGTATGCTCTGAGGTTAGTATTAAAATCCAGGATGAAATGACTCCTGCTGAATTAAGCTAAATAAATATTTAAAATTATCATGAACACACAGTAATGACAAAGTTCAGCCATTACTGTGGGATTGAAATATTTGATGGAGGTATTTTGTTTAAAGGTTGCTCACAGGTCACTTGCATACCAACATGCTAATATTCTTAACTTCACATAGCTGGGTAAAGTCCACATATGATAGGAAAGACTATAGATAATTCTTCTCAATGAAAAATGTAGCACTGAAAACTCACAATATGTTCTAAAATTATTCATTTTTTTTTTTATTTTATTTTTTTGACAGGCAGAGTGGACAGTGAGAGAGAGAGACAGAGAGGAAGGTCTTCCTTTGCCGTTGGTTCACCCTCCAATGGCTGCCGCGGATGGCGCGCTGCGGCCGGCACGCCGTGCTCATCCGATGGCAGGAGCCAGGTGCTAGGTGCTTTTCCTGGTCTCCCATGGGGTGCAGGGCCCAAGCACTTGGGCCATCCTCCAC
The DNA here is from genome assembly GCA_949820135.1 of Sylvilagus floridanus. Lineage (NCBI taxonomy): Eukaryota > Metazoa > Chordata > Mammalia > Lagomorpha > Leporidae > Sylvilagus > Sylvilagus floridanus. The sequence goes on from OX463236.1 coordinate 21,001,920, forward strand.
TGCACTCCTGGGCCACAGCAGAGAGCTGGCCTGGAAGAGGGGCAACCGGGACAGAATGCGGCACCCCAACCAGGACTAGAACCCGGTGTGCCGGCGCCGCAAGGCAGAGGATTAGCCTGTTGAGCCACGGCGCCAGCCTAAAATTATTCAATTTTTAAGAATATAAACTCTATGAATATGGTATGGTCTCTGCATCTACAAAGCTCACTGGCAATATATATTGAAGCATCATTTTTTTAAAGTACATATCACATATCAATAAATGGTAGTGATTTATAAACTAAAATATGAGAAATATATACATATATGGGCAAGTCATTTTACAAATTAAATTAGAAGCAGTGAGTTCAGTTTCTATAATACACATATATTATTTACTATGCTTAGCATCAAAGAGGGATCATTTAGGAGCTAAACATTTTAAACAATCCACAAACCCAAAGTTCTATAAGTAGCTCAAGATTTAAATTTTTTTAATCTGTAAATTTGTCTATTGTCTTCCCTATAATTAGTAGCCACTGGCCCTCGCAGTTTGCCTAAGGATGAAATAAGATAGAAATATTTTAGAGGCCACATACATTGTAAATATTTTAAAAATGGTTTAAATCTAGTGTTTCTCCAAGAGTGATTTCAAAATGTGGATTATGAAACCCTGTGGAATAAGTTCTAATGGATTAGAATATTTGGGTGGAGGGCTTGGGAATCTGCCTTTTAAATTTGTACCTGTGAGGATCTGGTACTCATTAAACTTGAGAACCACTGGATTAAAAGAATGAGTTGGAAGAATTCCCTTCAATAAGTGTGGTTCCTAATGCTGTGCAGCCTTAGCTTTTGTTTTCAAAGTCTTTTTTTTTTTAATTTTATAGCCCTATTTCTATCAGTTCTTTGTGCTGTATTATAATCACAATAAGTATATGAAGATTTTGAGTGAGACTGAATTCACAGTAAAGAGTTTTGCATGGTTGTGATCATTTATGGTTTCTACATATGAAGATTCTATCTTGGTTCTTCTCTAAATCTAAGTGAAAAGTCTTTCCCATAAAGGAATAGTTCATCTATTCGTATTTAACTAATCAGGCCAATAATCCTGTTTCTCAGTCTGGCAAACTAGAAGATACTTTCCTCTGTTTCACTCTCCCATTTCCCACCCACCATAAGAATAACACTCAAACATGCACAGGAGTTACATGGATCACTTTTCCACCAACGTTTTGGTCTTGTATCTCAAACATAAAAGTTAATAGAAATAGTTAATCATATCATGGGTTCCTAGGGAGTTAATGCAGCATGCAAAATCTGTTACATTCTACCTATGGGCAATGACAGTAATATATAGTGGTCTTCTTTATGGAAATTGCAGATTATTCTTTAAGAATTCTAAAAGTGTTGACCTGTGTGCACATATAAGTTTAATGTCACTTTTCTTTTCAGTCCACATTATTCCTCATGTGATCAAACTGTTTTTTTTTTCCAAATGATCTATGGAATGCATTTTTGCACAAATAAAAAATACTTATGTACTCATGATGTGGTTTTTATAGCACTTTGCTTCTCTGTGGCAAGGAGTAAAGGCTATCGAGAGAACAAAAGTTTACTGAGAAGTCAGAACCTATAAATCCACTCAGGAAAATCCTCTTTTCTATATAGATACTTGGTGTGTAGTTTGATATGCCACTTTTATTTTTTTTTCTAAAAAGCTAGCAGTTTTCTCTTCATTTTCATCAATATGATGCAATAACCCAAACTCTGGAGTCAAGAAAACTCATTTAGGATTAAAATATACATATCATTCATACATGAGAGGAAGACTTTTTCATACCCTTTAATAATCCATCCAAATCTGTAGTTTTCTATTCAGGGACATTTTTGAAAAGAGAAGTAAAAAAAAAAAACTGGAGTATAATCTGATGAACATTAACTGAAATAATTATAGATGTTGCAGAAGAACAAAAAACAAAGTGTGACTACATGACCCTTTGGTTTATTCCAGCAATTTTATGCACTGCATATTCACATGTGCAGAGAACTCTGCCAGAGTGGCAAGAGCACAGAAAAAAGAAACCTTCTGGGCAGGGGGCAATTGGCAGATAAGGGAGTGGCACACTTCAAAAGGGTAGGAAGAAACAATGTGGAGATTAGGGTAGGAGGTACACATTCAGCTGAGAAGAGGAACGAAAACCACCTGGGAAGCCCCACAGGAGGAAGGGAAATGGCTTGAACCTGCATGGTGAGTGCTAATACACAGCCAGAGAACTGCTGCTGTGGAGAGCTGGAGCCAGCAGCATATTTGACACAGAGGAAGGGGAATGGGGAAGGGAGTTGGTCTGCACCAATCTGTGAGAACAGAGCCAGAAAGAGTGTGGTGTGTGTCTAGACTGGAGCCCAGGGAGCTGATGGTTGCAGGTGGTCACCTGTGAACCTAGTAGAAGCAGAGGGTGAGGGGGCGGCTAATTCAAACCAATCTCTCTGAAACAGAACCTGAAAACTGGCTGAGAGAGGGGTCAGGCACCATTTTAAATCAGTACTACAACTTGGAAGCCTGAAGGTGTACATATAACAGCTCTCTGAGATGGGACACCTGAACGCAGTGCTGGCAGCAGTAGTGGGCAGGTGTTAGATGGAGGACTTTAGTGTGCATCCATGATCTAGAGCTACAAGTGGAGGGAACAGCTCACAGCCCCCATTTTCTCAGAGCTCAGTAGGAAGGTGGCCAGGCTGCTATGAGACACAGAGGGATACCTGCACCAACAGTATCCTGTGGTCTCAATGTCTGTGGGAGCTCTATGTGCTAAGAACTTGGAGCCTCTGTGGCTAAATTAAAGGTGTAGGGCATAGCTGTCTTTGGAGTTCTACCAGGTGCAACTTGGGTGTTAACCTGGAAACTTGTCCCACCCTATAGCATTGACCAGAGCCCCTGGGCCCCACCCACCACATGCCTCCTGGTATTCACTAAAATGGCAGACATTCCATGAAGCCATAGAAGCATAACCCCAAAGATAAACACAAGAAAAAATAAAAATAAACTCCACAAATGTCAAAAAATGAGTCAAAATTCCAGAAACAAGAATAAGGAAGTCAACATGAACCCCCCACAGAGGAACACAAAAATATTTCAATATTAGAATGTGAATATAAAGTAATTGAGGAAATACCACAAATGAAATTTAGAAAATTAATCCAAGGATTACTAAAAGCAAACAAACAAAAAACTACCACCTCAGAAGCAAATCCATGAACTAAAGAAAACTATACTAACATGAATAAAAAATTTTTTCTCAGGAAATTGAGAATATAAAGAGAAATCAAAATGAAATTTTAGAAATGAAGTCAATGGATCAAATTAAAAATGTGTTAGAAAGTCTTACTAGCAGACTTGATGAGGCAGAAGAAATAACACTGGAACTAGAAGACAAATATGGATATCTTACAACCAGAACAACAACACAAAAAATAGAACATGTAAAAACAGTATTGGATATCTATGAGATACTATCAAATGACCCAATGTAAAGGTCTTAATAGTTCCTGATGAAGTGGAAAGAGAGAAGGTAATAAAAAGCCTTTTTAGTGAAATAATTATGGAAAACTTCCCTAATTTGGAGAAAGAAATGTATATTCAAGTAGAGGAAGGATGTAGAACTCCTAACAGAAATGACCAGAAAAGACCCTCACCATGACACATTATAGTCAAATTTTCTACAGTAAAACATAAAGAGAAGCTTCTAAAATGGGCATGAGAGAAATGCCAGATTACTTTCAGAAGACCTCCAATTAGACTCACAGCTGACTTCTCATCAGAAACCCTACAGGCCAGATGAGAATGGTGAGATATAGTCCAAGTCTTACAAGACAAAAAAGTCAACCCAGAATACTGTACCCTACAAAGCTCTCATTCATGAATGAAGGTGAAATAAAGACCTTCCATAACTAACAGATATTCAAAGAATTTGTCAACACTCATCCAGCCTTACAGAAGATGCTTAAAGATGTGTTCCCAACAGGAATACAGAAAGATTGCTATCATTATGAAAGAATGAGAAGGCAGAAAAAAAACCAGTAGAAATACAAAAGAAATACAAAGTAAACAATAGGAATATTTATGGAAAAATGACAGGGCCAAGTCGTTACTTATCAATAGTAACCTTAATACAAATGGCCTTAATTCTCCAGTTAAAAGATAACGAATGGCAGAATTAATTGAAAAACAAGACCCATCTATTTGCTGCTTATAAGAAACACATCTCACCCACACAGATACATGCAGACTGAAAATCAAAGGATGGAAAAAGATATTCCATGCTAACAGAAATCAAAAAAGAGCAGGTGTTGCCATCCTAATATCAGAAAAATAAACTTTAACATAACTTTTAAAAGAGATGAAGAAAGGCACTATGTAATGATTAAGGTATCAATCTAACAAGAAGATGCGACTAAAACAAATGTATATGCACCCAATTACCGGGCATCTGGCTACTTTAAAAACTGTTAGTAGACCTAAAGAGAGACATAAACTTCAATACAATAATGGAGGATTCCAATGCCCCACTTTCAGCAATGGACACATCACCCAGAAAGTCAACAAGGAAACAACAGAGTTAATCAACAATATAGAACAAATGGATCTAACATATATTCACAGAACCTTTCACCTCACAGTGGTAGAATACACATTCTTATCATCAGTGCATGGAACATTCTCTAGGATAGATCATATGCAAGGCAACAAGGCAAGTCTCAGCAAATTCCAAAAACTTTAAATCATTCCATGCCTCTTCTTGGACCACTGTGGAATGAAGCTAGAAATCAACAACTCAAGAATCTCTAAAATATATGTAAACATATGGAGACTGAACAACATGTTCCTGAATGAACAGTGGGTCATAGAAGAAATCAAAAGAGAAATCAAAAAATTTCTGTAAACAAATGAAGATGACAACACATCATATCAAAACCTATGTGATACAGCAAAAACAGTGTTAAGAGGGAAGAGGGATGTTCACAGCAATGGGAGCCTACAAGAAGAAACTTGAAAGATACCAAATAATGAGTTATCAGTACATCTAAAGGACTAGAATATCAACAACAAACCAAACCCAAAACTAGTAGGAAGAAATAATTAAAATCAGAAAAGAAATAAAATTGAAACAAAAACCCTCCAACTATCAGTGAAATGAAAAGCTGGTTTTTTGAAAAAATAAACAAAATTGATAACTATTGGTGTAACTAACAAAAAAAAAGGAAAAGACCCCAATCAATAAAATTAGAGATGAAGAAAGAATGAGAACTTTTTAGAAAGAAATGTATGCCAACAAACTAGGAAACCTAGAAGAAATGGATAGATTCCTAGAAGGATACAATCTACCAAAATTGTCATGAAGATATAGAAAACAGACCAATCACCAAGATGAAGATTGAAACAGTAATATAGAACCTCCCAACAAAGAAAACCCCAGGACAGGGCAAGTTCATTGATGAATTCTACTAGATATTTAAAGAAAAACTAATTCTAATTCTTCTCAAATTATTCAAAACAGTTGAAAAGGAATGAATCCTCCCAAACTCCTTCTATGAAGCCAGCATCACCTTAATACCCAAACCTAGAAAAGATGCAACAGAGAATGAGAACTATAGAAAAATATCCTTGATGAACATAGATGCAAAAATTCTCAAATATTAGCTAATCAAATCCAACAACATATCAGAAAGATCACTCACCCTGACCAAGTGGGATTTATCTCTGGAATGCAGGGATGGTTCAAACATTCACAAAGCAATGTGATACATCAAATTAACAAACTGAAGTACAAAAATCATATGATTATCACAATCGATACAGAGAAAGCATTTGATAAAATAAAGCATCCTTTTGAGATGGAAACCATAAGGAGAATGAGTATTGAAGAAACATTCTTTAAGACAATCAAGACAATATATGACAAACCCACAGCAAGCATCGTATTGAATGGAGAAAAGCTGGCAACATTCCAGAACCAGACCAGGATGCCCACTCTCACCATTGCTGTTTAATACAATCCTAGAGGTTTTAGCTAGTCATTAGGCAAGACAAATAAATCAAAAGGGTACAAATTAGAAAAGAGGAACTCAAACTATCCTTATTTGCAGATGACCTGATCCTTTATATAGGAGATCCAAAAAACTACTTGGAGACTATTGGGACTTATAAAAGAGTTTGGTAAAGTGGAAGGATATAAAATCAACACAGAAAAATCAACAGCCTTTGCATACACAGGCAATGCTATGGCTAAGAAAGAACGTCTAAGATCAGTACCATTCACATGGGCTTCAAAAATCATCAAATACCTTGGAATAAATTTAACCAAGGTTGTCAAAGATCTCTTCTCTATGATGAAAATTACAGGACACTAAAAAAAGAAATAGAAGACAATAACACTTGGTTGTTCCCATGCCTGCGGCGCCAGCATCCCATATGGGTGCCAGGTTCTGGTTCTCATTGCTCTTCTTCCATTTCAGGTCTCTGCTGTCACCCAGAAGGGCAATGGAGGATGTCCCAAGTGTCTGTGCTCCTGCACCCTCATGGGAGACCAAGAGGAGGCACATGGCTCTTGGCTTCAGATTGGCACAGCGCCGGCTGTGGCAAGCATTTGGGGAGTGAACCAACAAAAGGAAGACCTTTCTCTCTGTCTCTCTCTCATTGTCTATGACTCTACCTGTCAAATAAAAAAATTCAAAACATCTTCCATGTTCATCAATTGAAAGAATCAACAGCATCAAAATATCCATGCTACCAAAAGCAATTTAAAGATTCAGTAGGATCCTTAATCAAAATACCAATGACATCCTTTCCAGATTTGGAGAAAACAATGCTGCAGTTGATAATGCAAATGCAAGAGACCCTGCATAACTAAGCAATCTTATACAACAACAACAGAGCTGGATGCATTGCAATACTTGATTTCAAGACATACTACAGACAGACATACAATATGGAGATACCTCAGGAACCTGAATGTAAATCTACCATATGATCCAGGCATCCCACTCTTGGGAATTCATCCAAACCAAAAGAGAACAGTACATGAAAGAGTTATATGTATCTCCATGTTCATTGCAGCACAATTCACAATAACAAAGAACTGGAATCAGCCCAGATATGCATCAACTAGTGACTGGATAAAGAAATTATGGTATATATACATTATGGAGTATTGCTCAGCTGTATGAAAATCGAAACCCTATCTTTTGCAAAAAGATGGTCAAACTGGAAACCATTATACTTAGTGACATACATCAGAACCAAAAATTCAAATATCATTTGTTTTCCCTGATCTGACAACAAATACAATAGCTGAAATGTAATGTATTTGAGTGAAATAGTCATTTGGAGAATGGATGGTTTTTCTAGCCCTTGTCTCTGCCAATGAGGAACAATCTTTCTTTTAGTTTGTGTGTGTGTGTGTGTGTGTGTGTGTGCGTGTGTGTGTCCTCTCTCTTCATACTATTTGAATCCCTCTAATTGCTGTAAGGCTAAAAGATCACTAAGAATGGGAATCCAAAAGTGAGGGAGAAAGGTTTGAATGTAAGCAAGAGGGAGGGAAAGCCCCACTTTGTTCCTACATCTATATATATGAAATATATGAAACTTGCATAACTTAAAAAAGACACTATTTGTATCTCCAACTGTGATAGACATGAGAAAGAATGTTTAAAAATCCTATGGGGTTTCAAAGTAAGATATAGTTCATGTTTAAGATTTTCTGATTTTTGTATATTTTCTGAGATTTATCACACAGTTAATTATATAAGATAATGGAGCCAAAGCCATCTTAGAAAGCAAAGCCACCTCTATGATTAACAAGTTTACCATGACCATACAGGATGGTATGAATGAACATGAGAGATTGTGGGGTATTTCTAGAGAACAATTTCAAACAATTATTTAATCAGGACTAGTGCTATATCAGCTGAAGCAGCTCTTTCATGTGTAGATCTGTGTGATGTATCTGTAAATAAAAACATCACAAGAATGCAAATATAAACATTAGAATTTCTTTTACCAAATACAGTCTCATCAATCTATATTTAAACAGCAATCATCTTAAATTGTTTTCTCATATTCAGGCTAATATAAGTTTTAGGTTTTTGAAAAATATATCACTTAAATGATTGTTTTTCAACATTGTTTGCTTTGCTTCATATTCTTCTCCATTTGTTTATTTAAATACATGACTGTCAACTCTGTACTAAATCTTGTTAAATGCTTTTAAACACTGTCACAGGGCTCTTAAAAAAGGATAACACCTTCCTGACAACCCAACAGTTGGAAGTTAGAGAAGACCCAACTTCACTTCACCATTCTACCCTCAAATCCCCCATGATGGCCTCCTGCTAGCTGAACACAACGAAGGTTCTTAGTGGCTTCCACGTGGGTCAGCCTACAAGGAACAGCACCAAGTATATTTAGATAAAGAAGGACATGTAAAGGCAAGTGGAGCAGACCAGGCACATGCACTTGCTGTATATGAGACCCTTTTCTATGTTTGTATGGTGTGGAATTCAGAAAAACAAACAGGCAACTTCATGGTCGTCTAATGAGAATTATATTAGAAATAAGCATAGCTTGTGCTGGGAAGAAATAGGAGGGGCCTAACCTGCTGTAAGTTCCCTGTCCAATGGACTGTCAGTATTGACACCCATCCCAGTTAACAGAGGATGGGACAGAATAAAGCTGAAATCAATGGAATGGCATAAGTGCTAAATTCTATCTATCTATACTTTAAAAAAGCTCTAGTTCTGGGGAGATATTTCTGAATATAGCTGGTTACTTATACAAAAGAAAAATACAGGCTAAAATTTTCAGAAGCTGATGTTTATTGTTCTCATGACGAAATCCACTAAGGAAATGGCAACAAAATGAGAATAGAAAGAAAAATATTTTGTTGCTCCATGAATCAAGTATAAATTATTATGAATTGGCCAGAAATTTTCAGTCTCTTGGGGTTAGGAGATGGCAAGTTATTTCATATAGCAGGATTTTGGTTTACTTATTATTTTTAGAATGTGGACTATTGACCCCAGAAACACAAGGGCTAAGGATTCTATGAGGTTATAAAACAATCATTAAGCTTTTGAGCCTTGACTGCTCTATCTGTGGAATGGAAGTAATAAGATTTCATATCTCATTCAGGAGACCTCACTTTTGATAACAATAATAGACTAATAAAATGTTTTGAGCTCTTTTGAGATCAGCTACTAGCTAGTGTAAGGTGGGCTATTATAACAGCACTTCTTACAGCAACCCAAAACAAAATATATCATATCCTGTTGAAACTGCTTTTGGATAGGAGGGATGCAATTACCCAAGGTTGAAATTGATTGCAGAATTTCTGTGAACATCTGGACTTTTATAAAGTGTATCTTTGGAGCCTGAAGATATGTGGGCAATTTAGAAGTAGCTTGCTCTCATAGAAAAGGGAAGCATAATACTCTTTTCATGTTTAGTATTATAGGAGGGCTGGAATGGGGGTACAATTGCTTTACCCTGTGGTCACAGCCAGAAGTGATGCTGCCATTTTTAAGTTAGAAGAGGAATGTAGATTTTTCTCTCTGCTGGGAGAATCATTAGCATCTTCTTGAAAGAGGGGCAACCAATATAACAGCACAGATTGTTTCAGTAACTGAGTTTCAAACTCAAGTACGTCAATGTGTGTGATACTAAATCTATCTTCTTAAGTCCTTCATTTATGAAATGAGAAACAATGATCCAGAGTCTATAGAATCAAGGCATAGTTTGAGAAAGTCCCATGGGGATACCCATGAGCATCCCGTTCACAGACAACATTCACTGGAGCATGTGAAGTTCCTAATGCAAGTCATCTTCTGCTTAACATATGATCCTAGGCATTCCCATAACAATCCTCTTAAAAAAGAAAAACCTTTAGAGCCACCACCTCAACCCTAACTTTCCAATATCAAATAATTGAACTATCATGGGCACCACAAACACCATCTCAGGCTCTATACAGACACAATGGTGAGATCATGGGAGACAGTTCTGAACTCTTATCTCTTACAGCTACATTAGAACATAAGTTGGGGCTGGGTACAGCAGATTATAGCCCCATCCTGCAATCCTGGCATCCCATATGGGTGCCAGTTCAAGTCTCAACTACTTCACATCCTATTCAGCTCCCTACTAATGGTCCAGGAATGTGGCAGAGGATGGCCCAAGTTGTTGGGCCCCTGCATCCATGTGGGAGACCTAGAGGAAGCTCCTGGTTTTGGATCAGCTCATCTCTGGCCACTGGAGCTATCTGGGGAGTGAACCATCAGATGGAAGACCCCTCCCTCCCTCCCTCCCTCTCTCTCTCTCTCTGTCTCTCCTTCTCTCCATAACTCTTTCAAATAAATAAAATAAATCTTTTTTAAAAAGAAAACAAGTTGTTAATTACCTAGCTTCTGTTTTAGCCAATGTCCTGACTTTCACATATAAATCAGGAAATCATTACAGGATCACCAAGAGAGAGAAGGATAATGAAACTGAAAATATAGAAAGAACAAAGAATAGGAAATAAACGTAATATAAGTGGTCCACAAAATGCTAATCTTGCCCTTACCAACTTCTCCTCTAAGAGTTCCCTGTGATTTCTCTCTTTCTCCCTCCCTCCCTCCCTCCCTCCCTCCCTTCCTCCCTCCCTCTCCTTCTCTCTCTCTCTCTCTCTCTCTCTCTCTTTCTCTCTGGCAGGCAGAGTTAGTGAGAGAGAGAGAGACAGAGAAAGGTCTTCCTTTTCCGTTGGTTCACCCCCTAAGTGGTCGCCCCTACGGCCAGCGTGCAGCGCCGATCCAAAGCCAGGAGCCAGGTGCTTCTCCTGGTCTCCCATGCGAGTGCAGGGCCCAAGGACCTGGGCCATCCTCCAATGCACTCCCGGGCCACAGCAGAGAGCTGGACTGGAAGAGGAGCAACCGGGACAGAATCCGGCACCCTGACCTGGACTAGAACCCTATGGTGCTGGCACCGCAGGCAGAGGATTAGCCAAGTGAGCCCTGGCGCCAGCCCACCCTCTCCCTCACCCCCCCCCCACGGCAGTGCTGGCAAACTAGGCAAAGCAATTTATCACCAGCTACACTTTGGAGGCTGAATGCCAAAGCAAGATCTAATACTTTGCTAGCAAAATGTGATCATCAGACCAGCATCCTAAACATTACTTGGAAACTTATTGTATATACAAATCTCCAGTGCCAATGTCCTGGTTAGTTGACCTACTAAGTCCAAGATTCTGGAATGGGGCCCAGTCCTCTTTTTTTCATTTATTTTCCTTTTTACTATTTTAAATTTACAAAACAAAAATTGTGAGGTAGTATTACAATGAGTTTCCATAAACCTTGCTCTCAGTTTTTCCTATTAATATCTCATATTAGTATATTTGTCTCAATAAATGAACCATATCCAGATTTCTCTTTTTTTAAATTCCTAGCTTCATTTTTTATATTCTATATATATTAGCTTCCACAAATAGAGAAAGCATGTGATATTTGTATTAGTTTGGTTTACTTCACTTAGCATAATGATATCCAGATAAGTAATCTTAGGCAATAAAAACAAAGCAGGAAGCATCACTCTGCCAGATTTTAAGATATACTAAAGGGCTTTTACCATAAAAAATAGCATGCTACTTGCATAACAATAGAATGTAGACCAATGGGAAAGAATACAGAACCAGAAATTAACCCATACATATGCAACCAACTCATCATTTATAAATGATTTAAAACCATTCTGTGGAGTAAGGACAGTCCAATAAAAATAGTGCTGAGACAACTGTATTTCCACATGCAAAAATTTGAAACAAGACCACCTATCTTACAATCTACACAACAAATCAACTCAAAATGCATGAAGGATCTAAACTTATGATCTGAAATTCTCAAACTACTATAGGAGAACATTGAGAAACATATGTACAACATTGGCCTAGGTAAAAATTTTGGGGTAAGATGTCAAAAGCACCAGAAATAAGGCAAGAGTAGACAAATAGAATTATATCAAGCTAAAACGCTTCTGTACCAATGGGAAACAGGTAACAAAATCAAGTGGCAACTGAGAGAGTAGGAGAAGATACTTGCAAATTATGCATCAGTGATAGAACATGACGGTATAGCAGCAGAGTGTTTCATCAGGGGGAAAAATGGATAGTTAGCGAGCAGAGGGAATATAAGCCAGAGACAGAATCACGAGAAATTCACGTAGAGTGGCACAGGAGTCCAGCACAGACTGCTCAGGTCCACACTGGGGGAGCAAAGTGGAGCGAGAGGTGGTAGACGTGCAGCGAAGGAGCAGTGGAGGAAACAAACGAAGAGATTGGCATTGACCCCACCGTGAACCAGGTGAGAGGTCGTGAGTCCATGGAGCTATGGATAGTGGTAGGTTGGGAAGCTTGGCAAACTGCATTTGAAGCTCTAAGCAGGAAGGAGAAATTATAGGTGAATTGGCAGAGAGGTTAGGCAGACCACAGTCCACCTGTGTCTTCCCCTTCCCCACCGACCAGACCTAAAGCTGGCAGGGAGAAGCCATATTGATTGTTTACATTTTCAAGTGTAAGCAGGAGGCTGCCAGATTTGCTTCCCATGCACATACCCATCAACTGCAGGTGCCACCTTACAACACACTCCAACTGGGAACAAGGATCACAAATTTTCAGTTATTTCCTCCCAACCACACAACATGTACAAGGAGTAGTCCTAAACAACAAAACCCTGAGCTCATTTCATGCACCAGTAATAAGTGAGCCTGGCCACCAGGAGGTAGGGCTTAGCATGCCAAAGCTCTGGTACTTGGCTCTGTCATGATCTAGAACTAAACAAGGCTCTAGGAGGCAGGGCTGCATGTGTCCACTTGCAACGCACAGACACAAAGCAGCTCACAGCAGAGGGAAATCAATTTTAAAAAATCAATCAGAAATCAACAAAGGAAAATCCTGAATAAGGAAGACTCTATGAACTTGCCAAAGCAGCAATACAAATCTTCAATGAAAGAAGAGATCAAGGATATGCCAGAAAGGAATTCAGAAAATTAATAGATTACTTAGAAGCAATCAGAAACGAAATCCACAATCTAAATGAAAAGCACTCCCAAGAAATTGAGATTTTAAAGAGAAGTCAGAATGAAATACTGGAAATGAAGAATTTAATAGAGCTAATGAAAAATGCAGTGGAAAGTCTTAGCAATAGAATAGATGAGACAGGAGAAAGAATATCAGAACCAGAAAACAAATTTCTGGAAATAATACAGTCAGACCAAATACAAGAAGAAGAAATTAGAAAACTAAAAATTATGGTTGGATATTTATAAGATTCTATCAAATGACCCAACTTACAGATCATAGGAATTCTGGAAGGTGTGGAAAGAAAGAAGGGATTAGAAGGCATTCTGAATGAAATAACAGGACCTCCACAATCTGGAGAAAGAAAGAGACATCCAAGTACAGGAAAAGCACAGAACTCGCATTAGATACACCCAGAAAAGAACTTCACCACTACACACTGCAGCAAAATTCACCTCAGTGAAACACAAAGAACAGATCTTAAAATGTGCATGAGACACAGACTTGCCCCAAATGGTGGAGTTAGAATCGTATCAGGGGATTCCAATACAATCCCATCAAGGTAGCATGTATCAATGCCATCTCACTAGTCCAAGTGATCATCTTCAGTTCACAACTGATCACACTGATAGGTCTAAGAGTCAAAGGGATCACACAAACAAGACTAGTGTCTGCTAATACTAACTGACAGAATCAAAAAGGGAGAGAACGATCCAGCATGGGAAGTGGGATACACAACAGACTCATAGAATGGCAGATGTCCTAAACAGCACTCTGGCCTCAGAATCAGCCCTTAAGGCATCAGGATCTGGCTCAAGAGCCCATGAGAGTATTTTAAGCATGGGAAGCCAAGACACTCTGGAAAAAAAAAGAAGACCTAAATGAAAGATCTCTGTGAGTGAGATCCCAGTGGAAAGAATGGGGCCATCAAAGAAGGAGGGACCTTTCTCTGAAGGGAGGAGAGAACTTCCACTTTGACTATGAACCTGTTGGAATAAGATCGAAGTCAGCAAACTCAAAAGGCTTCCATAGCCTTGGCAATTCATGTGGGATCTGTCCTTAATATGTTGTCCAATGTGAAGTAATGCTATAACTAGTACTGAAACAGTACTTTACAATTTGTGTTTCTGTGGGGGTGCAAACTGTTGAAATCTTTACTTAATATAGAGTAAACTGATCTTCTGTCTATAATGATAATGGAAAATGAATCTTAATGTGTATGGAATGGGAGAGGGAGATGTATGGAATGGAGATGGGAGGGGTGTGATTGGGAGGAAAATAATGGGTGGAGGAAAGCCATTGTAATCCATAAACTGTACTTTGGAAATTTATATTTACTAAATAAAAAATAAATTAAAAAATGTGCATGAGAAAAATGACAAATCACATTCAGAGGACACCCAATTCAGAAGAAATCCAAACTCACCCCAGACTTCTCATGGCAAACCCTACAGGCAAGGAAACAACAGAGACATATTCCAAGTCTTAAGAGGGGAAAAAAAAACTGTCAACCCAGAATACTGTACCCAGCAAAATTTTCATTTATGAATGAAGGAGAACTAAGGGTATTCCACAAGCAGAATTGAAAGAATCTGTATCTATTAACCCAGCCCTACAAAAGATGTTTAAAGATGTGCTACACACAGAAACAGGAACATTGCTACAAAAGAAGATGAATGCAGAAGATAATCCAGCAAAAATCACAATGAAATTCAAAATGCATAAACAAGACTAAGGAAACATGGCAAGCAAAGACAGCACTTAATGTAAATAGTCTCAACTCCCTACTTAAAAGACACAGACTGGCTGAATGGATTAAAAAAGAAAAACCTACCCATTATCTATTTGCTGCCTACAAGAAAAACACCTTACCAACCAAGAACATGCAGACTGTAAGTGAAAGGATGGAAAAGATAATCCATACTAACAGAAATAAAAAAGAGCAGGTGTTGCCATCCTAATATCAGACAAAATAATCTTTAACACAAAAACTATTAAAGGGGTCAAAGAAGGACACCACATAATAATTAAAGGATCAATTCAACAGGAAGATGTTACTATTACAAATGTATATGCACCTAATTACAGGGTATCTGGCTATTTATAAGAATTGTTAAGAGAGTCAAAGAGATATATAGACTGAAGTACAGTTGTAATGGGGGATTTCTTTTTATTTATTTATTTATTTATTTATTTTTGACAGGCAGAGTGGACAGTGAGAGAGAGAGACAGAGAGAAAGGTCTTCCTTTGCCGTTGGTTCACCCTCCAATGGCCGCCGCGGTCGGCGCGCTGCGGCCGGCGCACCGCGCTCGTCCGATGGCAGGAGCCAGGAGCCAGGTGCTTTTCCTGGTCTCCCCATGGGGTGCAGGGCCCAAGCACCTGGGCCATCCTCCACTGCACTCCCGGGCCACAGCAGAGGGCTGGCCTGGAAGAGGGGCAACCGGGACAGAATCCGGTGCCCCGACTGGGACTAGAACCCGGTGTGCCGGCGCCGCAAGGCGGAGGATTAGTCTGTTGAGCCACGGCGCCGGCTAATGGGGGATTTCAATACCCCACTATCAGACCCTCTCAACAATAAAAGCCCAGCACTAGATGGACTCACTGAACTCTACCAGACATTTAATAAATAACTAACTCTAATTCTTCTCAAACTATTCAAAATCAATTCAAATGGAATGAATTCTCCCAAATTCTTTCTATGAAGGCATCACCTTAATTCATAAACCTGAAAAGATGCAACAGAGAAAGAAAACTACAAACCAATTTCCCTTCTGAACACAGACACATAAATCCTCAACAAAATTCTGGCCAATCCAATCCAACCACACATCAAAAAAATCATTCACCCAGACCAAGTGGGATCTATCCCTGGTATGCAGAGATGGTTTAACATTAACAAATCAATAATTGTGATACACCATGTTAACAAACTGAAGAACAAAAGTCATATAATTATTTAAATATTTGCAGAGAAAGCATTTGACAAAATATAACACCCTTTCATAATGAAAACTCTAAACAAATTGCATTTAGAAGGAACATTCTTCAGCACAATCAAGGCAATTTATGACAAATCCATGGCAGGCATCATATTGAACAGAGAAAATTTGGAAACATCCCCACCGAGTTGCAGTACCAGACAGGTATGCTCACTCTCACCATTGCCATTAGGCAAGAAACAGAAATCAAAGGGATACAAATTGGGGAGGAGGAAGTCAAACTACTGCTATTTGCAGATGACATGATTCTATATATCCGGGATCCAAAAGATTCCACTAAGAGACTATTGGAACTCATAGAAGAGTTTAGAAAAGTAGCAAGATATAGAGTCAGTACACATAAATCAATAGCCTTTGTATTCACGGATAATGCCACAGTGGAGAATGATCTTCTAAGATCAATCTCATTCACAATAGCTACAGAAAATAAAATTCCTTGGAATACACTAAACCAAGGACATCAAAGAGCTTGATGATGAGAATTACAAAACATGAAAGAAAGAAATAGAAGACTATACAAAAAAAGCGGAAATTTTCCATTTTCATGGATTGGATGAATCAATATCATCAAAATATCCATTCTTCCAAAGCAATTTACAGATTCAATGTAATACCAATCAAAATACCAAAGACATTCTCTCAGATCTAGAAAAAATGATGCTGAAATTCATATGGGGGCACAAGAGACCTCAAATAGCTAAAGCAACCTTATACACCAAAAACAAAGATGGACGCATCACAATACCAGGTTTTAAGACATACTACTGAGCAGTTATAACCAAAACAGCCTGGTATTGGTACAAAAACAGATGGAACCAATGGAACAGAATAGAAACACCAGAAATCAATCCAAACCTCTACAACCAACTTATATTTAACCAAGGAGCTAAAATCAATCCATGCAGAGGTATGGGGCAAGGTCCCAACCTTGCACCTTACATAAAAATCCACTCAACATGGATTGAAAATCTAACTCTACAATCCAACACTATCAAATTAATTGATAATGTTGGGGAAACCCTATAATACATTGACAGAGGTAATGAATTCCTGGACAAGACCCCAGAGGCACAGGCAGTCAACGCCAAAATTAACAAATGAGATTACTTCAAATTGAGAAGCTTTTGTATGGCAAAAGTAACAGGCAAGTAAAGAGGCAAACTACATTATGGGAGAAATTAGTTGCAAAATATGTGAATGATAGTGGATTAATAACCTGAATCTACAAATAGAACAAGAAACTCCAATAGAACAAGGCAAGCAACCCAGTTAAGAGATGGGCAAAGGAGTTGAACAGACATTTTTCAAATGAGGAAATCCAAATGACAAACAGACACATGAAAAAAATGTTCAGGTTTACTAGCCATCAGGAAAATGCAAATCAAAACCACAATCACCCAAAAATCACCCAAATTACCCCAGTTAGAATGTTTCTCTTATAGAAATCAACAAATAATGCTGGAGAGGATGTGGGGGAAAAGGTACCCTAATTCACTGTTGGTAGGAATGCAAACTGGTAAAGCCACTATGGAAGACAGTATGTAAATACCTCAAAAATATGTATATAGACCTACCATATGAGCCAGCCATCCCCTTCCTGGGAATTTACACAACAGAAATTAAATCAGTAAACGAAAGAGCTATCTACACCTCCATGTTAATTGCAGCTCAATTCACAATAGGTTAGACATGGAATCAACCTAAGTGCCCATCAACTGAAGATTGAATAAAAAAAATTATGGGATTTGTACACTATGCAATACTACACAGATAAAAAAAAAGTGGAATCTTGTCATTTGCAACAAAAAGGATAAATCTGGAAAACTTCATTCTTAGTGAAATAAGCCAGTCCCAATAGTACAAATACTATATGTTCTTCCTGAACTGTGAGAACTAACACCTAAAATGAAAGTTGTAGAAGTGAAATTGACACTTTGAGAAACAATGGCTTGAGCAGCCCTCCTCTTGACTGTTGAGGAACAGTTTTTTTATTTTTACTTTTTATTTTTTAATTCTTTTTCTGTTCTCTTCTTCATGCTATATGTTGAATTATTTACTTAACATAGACTTAATCATATGTATTTAATGTCAATTGAAAATAGATCTCAACTAAAAATAATAGAGGGAGTAAGAGGGAGAGGAGGAAGTTTGTAGCATTAAAGCTGTATAGTTCTGCATATACAGTATTATGGAGTTACTTCTAAGGGTACTGTTTAAAACCTTGTCATGGGACTGGAAATCCCATTGAAATTGGTGGTAAACATGCCATCTTAATTGTTAAAGTGATCATATTAAGTGTTAAGGTGAACATAAAGACAGGATTAAGTATTAAATGGATTATATAAATACTATCAAGTGCCTGGTAATAATAATATAATTAAAAAGAAGAGAATGTCAAACATGGAAAGCAGTCCACACAGCAGACTCATAGAATGTCAATCACTTTAAGTAACACTCTGACCTCAGAACCAGCCCTTAAGGCATTCAGATATGACTATAAAGCCCATGAGAGCATTTAAGATATGGAAAGCCAAGATACTGAGGCTAAAAATATACTAAATGAAGGATCTCTGAGATGTGACCCCAGTGGAAATAAAAGGGGCCATCAAAGAAGGATGTACTTTTCTCTGGAGGGATGAGAGAACTTCTACTTTGCTATGGTTTTGTCTAATTACTGAAAGAGTAGTGGAGGTTCCAAGATGGCAGAGTAGGAAGAAATTTACTGCTCTAGCACAGAAGATAGATTCAAAAAATGGAGATAATGTAGTCTCAGGCAGGAATTGGGAAAAAATGGCAGAGGAAACTCTACTGAAATTAGAGGGACATGGTGGACCTCTGTGGAGGGTGTGGGCATCCCTGGTTTGGGACTCCAACAGCTGAGGACCTACACATCAGCACTAGAAAGTGAGGTGAGACCAGAATGTAGCAACGCAAGCTACTGATGAAAAAGTGGCAAGAGCCTAGAGGAAACCAGGCTTGGAGCTCCATGGGGAAAAGTATACCAGCCAAACTAGAGGGAAAAAAACATGGGACATAAATGTTTCTCTCTCTGTTCATTTTACAAAGGCATACCATAACAAGCAGAGTGGACACCATTTTGGACATAAGTAACAGCTGGCTGAATGGTTTAAAAGACAAAACCCAACTGTTTGCTGCCTACAGGAAACACGTCTCACAAGATTGAAAGTGAAAGGACAGAAAAAGGAATTCCATGCCAACAGAAACCAAAAATTAGCTGGTGTAGCCATCTTAATATCAGACAAAACAGACTTCAACACACAAACTGTTGAGAGAAAAAGAGGGACACTATATAATGATTAGGGGATCAATTCAACAGGAAGATGTTAACTATTATAAATGTATATTCACCTCATTACATGGCACCTGGCTGTTTAAAATATATGGTAAGAGATTTAAGACTTAGACTACAATACAATAGTATTAGGGGACTTCTACTTATAGTAATGGACAGATCAACCAGAGAGAAAAATCAATAAGGATAGAGCAGATTTAACTGACACTAGAGACCAAATGGACCTAACAGATATCTACAGAACTTTTCATCCTACAGTTGTAGAATACATATTCTTCTTAGCAGTACATGGGAAATTTTTCTAGGATTGACCACAGACTAGGCCATAAGCAAGACTCAGCAAATAAAAAAAATCAAAATCATATGATGCAAATCCTGAGACCTCAATGGAATTAAGCTGGAAACCAGCAACTCAGGAATCTCGAGAGCATATGCAGACACATGGAGACTGAATAATATGCTCCTGAATCAACAGTGGGTCATAGAAGAAATCAAAAGAGAAATCAAAAACTTTCTGTAAACAAATGAAGTTGACAAGACAACATATTGAGACTTATAGGATACAGTAAAAGCAGTGTTGAGAGGAAAGTATATAGCAATGGGTACCCACATCCACATCAAGAAATTGAAAGGGCACCAAATAAGTCAATACATTGAGGATATAGAAAAACAACAGCAAACCAAACCCAAAAATAATAGGAGGAAAGAAATAATAAAATTAGAATTGAAATCAACAAAATGGAATCCAAAAAAAAAGAGGAGTTGTTTTTTGAAAAAAAAAAAAATTGATACACCTTTGGGCCAACTAACCAAAAGGAAAAAAAAAGAATGACCCAAATCAATAAAATTAGAGATGAGAAGATGAGAAAGGAAATGTAACCACAGACATCACAGAAATAAAAAGAAGCATCAGAAATTACTACACAGAGTTGTATGCCAACAGACTGGGAAACCTAGAAGAATTAAATACATTCTTGGACACATACAACTTACTTAAATTGATCCATGAAGGCATAGAAAACCTAAGCAGACCCATAACCAGGAAGGAAATTGAATCAGTAGTAAGGGCCCTCCCAACAAGGAAAAGCCTAGAACTGAATGTATTCACTGCTGAATTATACTAGACAGTTAAAAAAGAACTAACTCCAATTCTTCTTGTTTTTCAAAACAACTGAAAGAGAGGGAATCCTCCCAAATTCTTTCTGTGAAGCCAGCATCACCTGAATCCCTAAACCTGAAAAAGATGCAACTGAATATTACAAACCAAATTCCCTGATAAATATAGATGCAAAAATTCTCAAAAAAATTCTAGCCAATAGATTCCATCAATATATCAGAAATATCACCCACTCAGAATAAGTGTGATTTATCCCTGGTATGCAGGGATGGTTCAACATCCGCAAATCAATCAATGTAATACACCACATTAACAAACTTGGGAACAAAAACCATATGATTATCTCCATAGATGGAGAGAAAGCATTTGACAAAATCAACACCCTTTCATGATAAAAATGCTAAGCAAATTGGGTATAGACGGAACATTCCTCAACACAATCAAGGCAATTTATGACAAATCCATGGCATGCATCATATTGAACAGGGAAAAGCTGGAAGCATTCCATTAAGATTTGGTACCAGACAGAGATGCCCACACTCACCTTTGCTATTCAATATAGTACTGGAAGTGTTAGCCAGAGCCATTAGGCAAGAAAAAAGTTATCAAAGCGATATTAATTGGGAAGCAAGAAGTCAAACAATTCCTATTTGCAGATGACATGATTATATATATGATGCAAAGAACTCCACTAAGAGACTGCTGGAACTCATAGAAGAGTTTAGTAAAGTAGCAGGATATAAAACAAATACACAAAAATCAACAGCATTTGTATACACAGATAATGCCATAGCTGAGAAAGAACTAAGATTAATACCATTCACAATTGCTACAAAGAAATTCAAATACCTTGGAATAAATTTAACCAAAGATCTCTGATGAGAATTATAAAACATTAATGAAATAGAAGATACAAAAGAATGGAAAAATATTCTATGTTCTTTAATTGAAAGAATCAATATCATCAAAATGTCCCTTCTTCCAAAAGCAATTTACAGATTCAATACAATACCAATCAAAATACCAAAGATATTCTTTTCAGATCTAGAAAAAATGATGCTGAAATTCAGATGGGGGCACAGGAGACCTCAAATAGCTAAAGCAATCATATACAACAAAAACAAAGCTGGAGGCTCACAATACCAGATTTCAAGACATAACTATAGCGCAGTTATAATCAAAACAGCCTGGTACTGGTACAAAACAGATGGATAGACCAACAGAACATAACAGAAACACTAGAATTCAATCCAAACCTCTATAGTCAACTTATATTTCATCAAGCAGTTAAAACCAATCCCTGGAGCAAGAAAAGTCTCTTCAACAAATGGTGCTGGGAAAACTGGATTTCCACATGCAGAAGTATGAAACAAAACCTCTACCTTACACCTTACACTAAATCCATTCAATATGGATTAAAGATCTAAGTCTATGTCCTGATACCATCAAATTATTAGAGAACATTGGAGAAACCCTTTAAAATATTGGCACAGGCAAAGACTTGGGAAAGTCTCCAGAGGCACAGGCAGACAAAGCCAAAATTAACAACTGGGATTACATAAAACTGAGAAGTTTCTGTACTGCGAAAGAAACAGGAAAGTGAAGAAGCAACCAATAGAATGGGAGAAATTATTTGCAACTATGCAACTGATAAAGGATTAATAACCAGAGTCTACAAAGAAATCAAGAAACTTTACAACAACAAAACAAACAACTCACTTAAGAGATCGGCCAAGGACTCAGACAGACATTCTTCAAAAGAGGGAATCTAAATGGCCAAAAGATACATGAATAAATGCTAGGATAACTAACCATCAGGAAAATGCAAATCAAAACCACAATGAGGTTTCCCCTCACCCCATTTAGAATGGCTTACATACAGAAATCAACTAATAACACATGCCGGCAAGGATGTGGGAAAAAAGGTACCCTAATTCACTGTTGGTGGGAATGCATAGTGGTAAAGCCACTATGGAAGACAATTTGGAGATACCTCAGAAATCTGAATAAAGCCCTACTGTACAACCCAGCCATGCCACTCCTCAGAATTCAATCAGGGGAAATTAAATCAGCAAATGAAAGGGCTATCTGCACCTCCATGTTTATCACAGCTCAATTCACAATAGCTAAGAAATGGAATCACTGTAAATCCTTGTCAATGGAAGATTGGATAAAGAAATTATGGGATATGTACTATATGGATTACTACACAGTGGTAAAAAATATTATGAAATCCTGTCATTTGCAGCAAAATGGAAGAATCTGGAAAACATCATGCTGAGTGAAATAAGGCTGTCCTTAAGGGACAAGTATCATATGTTGTCTGATCTCTGACAACTGAGCACCTAAAAGGAAATCTGTAGAAGTGAAATTGGCACTATTTGAAGCAATGACTTGACCAGCCCTTGTCCTGACTGTCAAGGAAGAGCTTACTATTTTATTCTTTTAACTATTTTCTTTTCAACTTAATACAATTGGTTGAAATCTTTACTAACACAGAATTTTTCTTAGATGTTTATATCCAATTGAAAATTGATCCCTGTAAAAAATAAGAGTAGGAATAAGAGAGGGAGGAGACATATAATTTGGCACATGTTCCCCCAGGCTTATACCTAAGGGTCAAGCCAAAATCTTGCTGTGGGACTCCAATTCCAATTAAGTTGGCAAGTACTAATTCCATAGTACTAGTTAAAGTGATTATTTAAGTAGATGACTGATCATAAAAATAATAAGTATCAAAGGGATCACATCCATAAGACTAAGTGTCTGCTAATAACAATCAATAGAATTAAAAAGGAGAGAATGATCCAACATGGGAAGCAGGCCACACAGCAGATTCATAGAATGACAACCGCCCTAAACACTGGCGTCAGAATCAGCCCGTAAGGCATTCAGATCTGGCTAAAAAGCCCATGAGAGCATTTCAGGCATGGAAAGCCAAGACAAGGCTGCAAAAAATGGGCTACATGAAAGATCTCTGTGAGTGAGATCCCAGTGGAAGGAAGGGTCCATCAAAGGAGGAGGTACCTTTTTCTGAAAGGAGAGAACTTCCACTTTGATTATGGCCCTGTCTAAATAATGTTAGCGTTTGTGTAATTAAAAAGCTCATTACAAGAGCCTCAGGTGATCACTGACATCATAAATAAGAGTGTCAACTCTTAAATCTGCAACAGGAGGGACCAGCGCTGTGGTGCAGTGGGTTCATGCCCTGGCGTGAAGTGTGGGCATCCCATATGGGCACCAGTTTGAGACCCGGATGCTCCACCTCCAATCCAGTTCTCTGCTATGGCCTGGGAAAGCAGTAGAAGGTGGCCCACATCCTTGAGCCCCTGTACCCACGTGGGAGACCCAGAAGAGGCTCCTGGCTCATGGCTTCAGATCAGCACAGCTCTGGCTATTGTGGCCAATTGGGGAGTGAACCATCGGATGGAAGACCTCTTTCTCACCCTCTCTCTGCTCTCCTATCTCTGTGTGACTGTGACTTTCAAATAAATAAATATTAAAGCAAAACAAAACAAAAAAAAAACAGGAGTCACTCTGCACTTTCTCCCAATGTAGGACCTCCTTAATGAGTTGCATTATGAGAACTAACAATAAAATCATCTTTAAACAGTACCTTAAGGCATACTAATATAAATTCATGATACTTTTCTATTAATATACATGTTTCATAAATCTCAATATACATACTTTTTAAAGTGATTATACAGACTTTATTCAGGTATAGTAGCAATAGTAACTATAACTATAGGATGCCACGATTCTTCTCATTTTATGCAATTTTCAAATTCTTAAAGAATTAAATAGAAAAGCTAATGGTCTAAACTCCATTTTATAAATCAGAGGCTTATAATCTGAGGTGTGCATTATATGTATTCTTTTCTAGATGGCACTACATTAATTGTCACAAAAATTTTTTGATTACTGATTTATAATATCCCACACATTAGATTATACATGCTAGGAAATATTATATAAAAAGCAAACTTGCACAAATATTCTAAAATCTATGAACATTCATACACTTAAAAACACTTGTGGGATAGAAAAAATGTAGTTGAAAATATGTTAGTATATTATGTCAGTATATTATTTTGAAAGCCTTGGCTTTAATCATAGAAATTTTTTTATCATATGTGAGATTCTTGACTGTTTTAGGTATTTGAAATCTGTGGACTGCCACATGATCGGTTTGGCTATTTGACAGCTATTTATTATAAAGATGGTTGTTATCAGAGGTTAGCTGGCACCACAGCATTATACAATTATCTTCTTTGCTCTTGAAATGTATCTATTTATTATATAAGTAATGATAGGTAAAAAATACAAATAGAGGGAAAAACACACTCTAATCCCACCATGAAGAGATAAGTGTTTTTTTCTGTGTTTTCTTCTATAAAGTCTTTCTTTTTTATTAGTGGTACTATAAGTAGTAAGAAATCATGTAATAAAAATTTACTAGTCCCATAGTCATATCCCCATGTTTGTACTACTGCAAAAGAAAAAATATGGACAATAACCTGATTCCCCCAATCTGTTTCAAAATATACTTGAGACCAAAAAAAAAAAAAAAATGTACTGACAGAGTTTGTGGTCACAAAAGGCTTCCATAGAGTAGGCAGTTCATGGAAAGAGCCTCGGGTTAACACTGATGTCATAAATAACTGTCAATTTTTAAATTAACAATAGAATTCACTGTACATGTACTGCCCATATAGGACATCTGTCTTCAATGAGTGTTCTATGAGAATTAACTCACCATGTAGGATCTCTGTCCTTAATGTGTTGTACAAGGTGAATTAATGCTATAACTAGTACTCAGACAGTACTTTACACTTTGTGTGTCTGTGGGCGTGCCAGCAGTTGAAATATTTACTTTATATATGCTAAACTGATCTTCTGTCTATAAAGATAATTGAAAATGAATCTTGGGCGGAGCCAAGATGGCGGAATAGTGAGGACGCACACTAGCAGTCCGCGAAAAGATAGTTTAATAAAAACAGAGTTACTGTAGCCTCAGGAAAAATCTCAGGGAAAAAAATGCAGTGGAAATTCTTGTGGACCCAGTGAATGAGACACAGAGGACCTAGGGGAAAGTAAGTTTGCGAACGGCAAATCATGCCATAGTGCCACGGGAGCTGCTGGGGGGGACGGGAGCCGGGCGGAACACAGTCGCCATTGGAACTGAGTGCTTGAACAGGAGCCGATACAGGGATCCCGAGACACTGGTGGGGGGAAATAGACCCCACGGGGGAAACAGCACAATTGAGGCGAGCCCGCACAGACACTAGCCTCTCTCGTCGCCCACCTTGCGAAGTCGAACTTGATTGAACACAGTGGGACGGCGTGCACGCCCGCCCGCCCGCTCGTCACCGAGGCAGACGGAACCAAAGACCCGAGGCTGTAGAAACCTGAAGGGGATCCAAAAACTGGGAACACACCATGCACATAAACTCCGTTACCTTGACAACCCAGAGAAAGAGTGTGGAAAAAAAATGCCAAACAAAAACAGATTCTGAGGGAGCAAGATCAAGGAAGAAGCTATGATGACCCCAAACGGAAAAGACACCCCAAATCAGGATTATGAAGATAATGAGATAGAAGAAATGGAAGAAGCAGATCTCAAAAAATTGATAAGAACATTAAGAAGTTCTCAAAAACAAATTCTTGAACTACAGAAATCTTTAATGGATAAGATAGAAAATCTCTCTCGCGAGAATGAAATACTACGGAGAAATCAAAACGAAACGAAACAACTAGTAGAACAAGAAGCTACAATAGTGACAAAAAATCTTAATGAATTGAAGAATTCAATAGATCAAGTGACAAGCAATCTTGAGGGCCTTAAAACCAGAATGGGTGAAGCAGAAGAGAGGATATCGGACCTAGAAGACAGAGAACAAGAGAGGAAACAGTCAAACCAAAGACAAGAAGAGGAAATTAGAAAACTAAAAGATATCGTCGGGAATTTACAGGATACTATTAAAAAACCCAACATTCGGGTTCTAGGTGTTCCTGAAGGTATGGAGAGGGAGAAAGGATTAGAAGGCCTTTTTAGGGAGATACTAGCAGAAAATTTTCCAGGCTTGGAGAAAGAGAAATCCTAATCCAGGAAGCTCATAGAACCCCTAATAAACGTGACCAAAAGAGATCCTCAGCATGACATGTTGTAATTAAACTCACCACAGTGAAACAAAAAGAAAAGATCCTAAAATGTGCAAGAGAGAAACGTCAGATTACTCTCAGAGGATCTCCAATTAGACTCACAGCTGACTTCTCATCAGAAACCCTGCAAGCTAGGAGGGAATAGCAAGACATAGCCCACGTACTAAGAGAGAAAAACTGTCAACCCAGAATACTATATCCTGCAAGCTCTCATTTGTGAATGAAGGTGAAATTAGGATCTTTCACAACAAGCAGAAACTGAGAGAATTTGTCACCACACGTCCAGCCCTACAAAAGATACTTAAAGATGTGCTATACACAGAAACACAGAAACACAGTCGTCAACTGGAAAGAAGCTAAAGGAAGGAAACCTCGCAACAAAAGACCATACGAAACTCAAAGCATATATAAGAAACTATTTTTGGCAAATGGCAGGGCAAAGCTACTTTTTATCAATAGTCACATTGAATGTGAACGGTTTGAATTGCCCAGTCAAACGAAACAGATTGGAAACCTGGATTAGGGAACAAAACGCATCCATTTGCTGCTTACAAGAAACACATTTTCCAACAAAGATCCATACAGATGGAAAATGAAAGGTTGGAAAAAAGTATGCCATGCCAGCAGAAATGAAAAAAAAGCAGGCATAGCCACCCTAATATCGGATAATATAAATTTTACCACAAAAACTATTAGAAGAGACAAAGAGGGACACTATATAATGATAAAGGGATCCATCCAACAAGAAGATATAACGATTATCAATGTGTATGCACCTAATTACAAGGCACCGGCTTACTTAAAAGACTTGTTAAGGGACTTAAAAGGAGACTTAGACCGCAATACATTAGTACTAGGGGACTTCAACACCCCACTCTCAGAGATATACAGATCACCAAGACAGAGGATCAACAAGGAGACAGAAAATTTAAATGACACTATAGCCCAAATGGACCTAACAGATATCTACAGAACTTTTCATCCTACAGAGAAACAATTTACATTCTTCTCAGCAGTACATGGAACCTTCTCCAGGATAGACCACATACTAGGCCATAAAGCAAGTCTCAGCAAATTCAAAAGAATTAGAATCATACAATGCAACTTCTCAGACCATGAAGCAATGAAGGTGGAAATTAGCAACTCAGGAATCCCTAGAGCATACGCAAACACATGGAGACTGAACAACATGCTCCTGAATAAACAACGGGTCATAGAACAAATAAAGAGAGAAATCAAAAATTTCCTGGAAGTAAATGAGGATAACAGCACTTCATACCAAAATCTATGGGATACAGCAAAAGCAGTATTACGAGGAAAGTTTATATCAATAAGTGCCTACATCAAGAAATTAGAAAGACACCAAATAGAAGAGCTTTCAGCTCAGCTCAAGGATCTAGAAAATCAACAGCAAACCAGACCCAAAGCTAGTAGGAGAAGAGAAATAATTAAAATCAGAGAAGAAATCAACAGGATTGAATCCAAAAAAACATTACAAAAAATCAGCCAAAAGAGGAGCTGGTTTTTTGAAAAAATAAACAAAATTGACACCCCATTGGCCCCAACTAACAAAAAAAAGAAGGGAAAAGACCCAAATCAACAAAATCAGAGATGAAAAAGGAAACGTAACAACAGACACCACAGAAATAAAAAGAATCATCAGAAACTACTACAAGGACTTGTATGCCAGAAAACAGGGGAATCTAACAGAAATGGACAGATTCCTGGACACATACAACCTACCTAAATTGGACCAGGAAGAAATAGAAAACCTAAATAGACCCATAAGTGAGTCAGAAATTGAATCAGTAATAAAGGCCCTCCCAACAAAGAAAAGCCCAGGACCAGATGGATTCACTGCTGAATTCTACCAGACATTTAAAGAAGAACTAACTCCAATCCTTCTCAAACTATTCAGAACAATCGAAAAAGAGGGAATCCTCCCAAATTCTTTCTATGAATCCAGCATCACTTTAATTCCTAAGCCGGAAAAAAATGCAACATTGAAAGAGAATTACAGACCAATATCCCTGATGAACATAGATGCAAAAATCCTCAATAAAATTCTGGCCAATAGACTACAACAACACATCAGAAAGATCATCCACCCAGACCAAGTGGGATTTATCCCTGGAATGCAGGGATGGTTCAATACTCGCAAAATGATCAACGTGATACACCACATTAACAGACTGCAGAAGAAGAACCATATGATTATCTCAATTGACGCGGAGAAGGCATTTGACAAAATACAACACCCTTTCATGATGAAAACCCTAAACAAACTGGGTATAGAAGGCACATTCCTCAATATAATCAAAGCAATTTATGAAAAACCCACGGCCAACATCCTACTGGATGGAGAAAAGCTGGAAGCATTTCCACTGAGATCAGGTACCAGACAGGGATGCCCACTCTCACCACTGCTATTCAATATAGTGCTGGAAGTTTTAGCCAGAGCTGTTAGGCAAGAAAAAGAAATTAAAGGGATACAAATTGAGAAGGAAGAACTCAAACTATCCCTTTTTGCAGATGATATGATTCTTTATTTAGGGGACCCAAAGAACTCTACTAAGAGACTATTGGAACTCATAGAAGAGTTTGGCAAAGTAGCAGGATATAAAATCAATGCACAAAAATCAACAGCCTTCATATACACAAGCAATCCCACGGCAGAGAAAGAACTTATAAGATCAATCCCACTCACAATAGCTACAAAAACAATCAAATACCTTGGAATAAACTTAACCAAGGACGTTAAAGAGCTCTACGATGAAAATTACAAAACCTTAAAGAAAGAAATAGAAGAGGATACCAAAAAATGGAAAAATCTTCCATGCTCATGGATTGGAAGAATCAATATCATCAAAATGTCCATTCTGCCAAAAGCAATTTACAGATTCAATCCAATACCAATCAAGATACCGAGGACATTCTTCTCAGATCTGGAAAAAATGATGCTGAGATTCATATGGAAGCACAGGAGACCTTGAATATCTAAAGCAATCTTATACAACAAAAACAAAGCCAGAGGCATCACAATACCAGATTTTAGGACATATTACAGGGCAGTAGTTATCAAAACAGCATGGTACTGGTACAGAAACAGATGGATAGACCAATGGAACAGAATAGAAACACCAGAAATCAATGCAAATATCTACAGCCAACTTATATTCGATCAAAGATCCAAAACCAATCCCTGGAGTAAGGACAGTCTGTTTAATAAATGGTGCTGGGAAAACTGGATTTCCACATGCAGAATCATGAAGCAAGACCCACCCCTTTCACCCTGCACAAAAATCTATTCAACATGGATTACAAACTTAAACCTACGACCCGACACCATCAAGTTATTAGAGAGCATTGGAAAAACCCTGCATGATATAGGTACTGTCAAAGACTTCTTGGAAAAGACCCCAGAAGCACAGGCACTCAAAGCCAAAATTAACTACTGGGATCGCATCAAACTGAGAAGTTTCTGTATGTCAAAAGAAACAGTCAAGAAAGTGAATAGGCAACCGACAGAATGGGAAAAAATATTTGCAAACTATGCAACAGATAAAGGGTTGATAACCAGAATCTACAAAGAAATCAAGAAAAGCCACAACATCAAAACAAACAACCCACTTAAGAGATGGGCCAAGGACCTCAATAGACACTTTTCCAAAGAGGAAATCCAAATGGCCAACAGGCACATGAAAAAATGTTCAAGATCGCTAGCAATCAGGGAAATGCAAATCAAAACCACAATGAGGTTTCACCTCACCCCAGTGAGAATGGCTCACATTCAGAAAACTACCAACAATAGATGCTGGAGAGGATGTGGGGAAAAAGGGACACTCACCCACTGTTGGTGGGAATGCAAGCTGGTTAAACCACTATGGAAGTCAGTCTGGAGATTCCTCAGAAACATGAATATAACCCTACCATACAACCCAGCCATCCCACTCCTTGGAATTTACCCAAAGGAAGTCAAATTGACAAACAAAAAAGCTGTCTGCACATTAATGTTTATTGCAGCTCAATTCACCATAGCTAAGACCTGGAACCAACCCAAATCCGCATCAACAGTAGACTGGATAAAGAAATTATGGGACATGTACTCTACAGAATACTATACAGCAGTTAAAAACAATGAAATCCAGTCATTTGCAACAAGATGGGGGAATCTGGAAAACATCATGCTGAGTGAATTAAGCCAGTCCCAAAAAGACAAATATCATTTCTTTTCCCTAATTGGCGACGACTAACTGAACACCAAGGGGGAGACCTGTTGAAGTGAAATGAACTCTATGAGAAACTATGGATCAAATCTTGTCTGGACGGTTGATATACAATGTAAATCTTTTCCCATTTTAATATTTCTTGACGTTGTTTGTTATTGATCTAGTACTATTGGTTGAACTCTGCAATTAACACACAATTATTCCTAGATGTTTAAATTTCAACTGAAAAGTAATCCCTGTTAATTTAGGAGAGAGGGAAAAAGAAAGGGAGGATATGTACAATATGGGCAAACTCAATCGGACTTGCCCCAAACGATAGAGTTAGAAAAATGCCAGGGGAACCTAATACAACCCCAGCAAGGTGGCATGTACCAAGCCATCTCACTGGCCCAAGTGATCAATTTCAGTTCACAACTGATCACACTGATAGGTCTAGGAGTCAAAGGGATCACACAAGCAAGACTAGTGACTGCTAATACTAACAGAACTAAAAAAGGGAGAGACTGATCCAACATGGGAAGTAGGATACACAGCAGACTCATAGAATGGCAGATATCCTAATAAATCACTCTGGCTTCAGAATCAGCCCTTAAGGCATCAGGATCTGGCTCAAGAACCCATGAGAGTATTTTTGGCATGGAAAGCCAAGACACTCTGGGGGGGAAAAAAAAAGAAGAAGAAGAAGAAGAAGACATAAATGAAAGATCTCTGCGAGTAAGATCCCAACAGAAGGAACAGGGCCACCAGAGAAGGAGGTACCTTTCTCCGAAGGGAGGATAGAACCTCCACTTTGACTATGACCCTGTCAGAACAAGATCCAAGTCGGCGAACACTAAAGGCTTCCATAGCCTCAGCAACTCATGACTATAGCCTAGGGAGATTACTGACGCCATAAACAAGAGTGGCAAATTGTTAAATCAACAGTAGTCACTGTGTACTTATGGCCCATGTATGATCTGTCCTTAATGTGTTGTCCAAGGTGAAGTAATGCAAAAACTAGGACTGAAACAGTATTTTTGCATCTTGTGTCTCTATGCGGGTGCAAACTAACAAAATCTTTGCTTAATATATACTGAATTGATCTTCCGTATAGAAAGACAATTGGAAATGATTAAAAAAATTGGAAGTTACATAAAAATCAATCAATTAAAAAAATAATATCATGAAGGATCTCTGTCCCTAATGTGCTGTACAACGTGATTTAAAGCTACAACTAGTACTCAAAGAGTATATTTCACTCTATGATGCTATGTGAGGGCAAATGGTTTAAAATCTTTTCTTAACACATACTAAACTGAACTCCTGTATACAAAGAGAATTGAAAATGAATCTGAATGTGAATGAAAGGGGAGAGGGAGTGTGTAAGGGGGAAGGGTAGCGGGGGGGAGGGGAGGTATGGGTGGGGAAGCCATTGCAATCCACAAGTTGTACCTTGGAAATTTATATTCTAAATTAAAAAAAATATTAAAAAAAACAAAGCAAAAAAAAAAAAGAAAATGAATCTTGATGTGAATGGAATGGGAGAAGGAGTGGGAGATGGGAGGGTTGCAGGTGGGAGGGAAGTTATTGGGGGGAAAAGCCACTGTAATCCAAAAGCTGTACTTTGGGCATTTATATTTATTTAATATCAGTTAAAAAAAGGCATCTATACTGCCACGTTTATAACAGCCAAAATACAACCGCAAAGATATTGATTGAATCAACCTGGATGTCCATCAACTGATGACTGCATAAAGAAAATCTGGTTGTTATGCACAATATGATATTACATAGCCATAAAAGAATGAAATCATCTGTGTTTTTAACACACTTCCTGGTGACTCAGATGTGGTTCTCAAGTTTAAGAATCACTGACAATAAACAACATATTCAATGGCCAGAATGTCTTCGTGCTTCCTTCAAAGACTACTCCAAGGTTTTCCCTCAGAATGGGAGAAGAGGCAGATGCAAAGACAGAAGAACAGGAGTGAATAAGAGCAAGCATTTATTTCGATGCCCTTAGGAAATTGCTTTGAGGTGTCTTCTCTTGGTCTTTCCAATCATATGTGATAACTCCTGGACTGACAAAATTCACGGATTACTCAAAAGGCAGACTCACCATTGTGCTTAAGGCAATAGTGTTCGTGACAAAATTATCTTTGCTGAATATCCTTACATTTTATTCCCTAATGCTATTTTCACTCATTATGACACATGAATGTAACATCAAAACCTTTAAGTGTATAGGACTTTCTGATAGTTGAATTTCATCCTAGGATGGAGACTGAGAACAAAGAACAGATACTGTGTACTTGAGGGTGTGTGAGAGCTAGGTAGCAAGCCCCCTTGTCAGTTCTGTGCCTGAGGCATCCATTCCCCCTTCACATTAAGGTTCTGTGAACATTCGTAGAAATATTGCTCCACACTGCTTGATTAGTGCTTTGAGTGTATTCTCAATCCTGAGTAACTCAACTCATGGGGGAGGGTCTGACTTGAAACTCTTTGGGGAAGAGTGGGATCATGACTGGGAGGCTTAAGCTCCTCCAAATGGTAGCACTAAGTTTTGATCCAGATGTCAGTTTTCAAAGGTTGCATCTCTGTCACTCTTGCACAGGAAAGTGAGGTTCAATATACTCAGTTGTTCCAATTTAACATAACTTGTGGCATTAGCCAAATCAATGTTATTTCCCAATCAGTCACAGGTGATCAAATTTAAGTTACTAAAACTAGGTAAGATTTAAAAATAGTTCACCAGTCACACTAGCCACATTCAACATGCTCAGGGGCCACAAGGAGGCAGTAGCTATCAAAATGCACAGTGGAGGTTCAGAACATCATCTTATAGATGGAATAATTAGAGTTAGAAATGAGAACGTGGCAATAACTTAAAATTAACAAGAATAAGTCAAATGCTAGGGAAGTGATGAAGGAATAAAAATTCTGAAATCTGCCCCTTTAATATTAAAAACTGCTTCACTTGCTTTCCTTTTACTCTTTTTGTTATGCTGTCTCCTATTCACCATTCACTCCTTTTGTTATGCTTTCTCTAAACAAAGAACTTTAGCGGGACCCTACCCTGTTCTTTCCCTACCCTGTTTTGCTTAGTTAATGGCTCCTATCTGTTTTGCGTCACAAAAGAGTCAAAACACAGACCTGTAACTTTCTTTGTGTAAGCCTTGTGATGTAAACTCCCACCACTTCCCTAGACTACTCTCATGACCTAAGTGACCCTCCCCTTATCACTTGTTAGGTGATAAAAAGCCCCTTAATCCTCCCCTTATCACTTGTTATGTGCCTGGTACTAGATGCACTCGTAAAACAACTGTCTTGACATGTACTGATTGTCAGCTCTGTAATGTATAAAAACCCCGACCATTTACTCTTCAGGGCCGCCTGTTCTTGGACGAACGGGGGCCCCAGCATGCTGGTTTAATAAACTACCCCTTTGCACTATTGCATGAGAGTGGTTTCTTGGAGACAGTCTTTTGGGCAGCCCTTCTCGGACTCTAACATTTGGAGGTTCCACCGAGATCTGAGGCTGCCCTCCAGCGTCTCCAACAGACATCTCTTGGGGTAAGTAAAAGGCGCCTTGGGGGTTGTTCTGTGTTTGTGTGTGTGTGTGTGCGCGTTTAGATTCTGCTTTTGTGTTGAGATTCGAAAAGGTTTCAGTTTTGGTGGTTCAGGGCTGGCATCGTAGTCTCTGGGGCTGGCAGACGTGCCTGGAAGGCCACAGGCTACTCCCTGGGGGACGCCCCAGGAGGACCGGGAGACTGAGGACGCTCAGCGAAACTCCCATCAGGGAATTCCCGTAATCGGGAATTCAAGTGTGGTGCCAGCATCGGTATTTGTCTTTGTCTTTGTCTTTGTCTTTTGGAATAAGCTCAGATCTCTTTGAAACTCCAACATGGGACAAGCTCCATCTACGCCGTTAGCGCTTACTCTGGCTCACTGGCCTGAAATACGAGCCAGGGGATCTAACCTCTCTCTCTTAATCAAAAAGGCTAAGTGGCAGGTTATCTGTGCCTCTGAATGGCCGGCTTTGGGGGTGGACTGGCCTCCAGGCGGTTCTTTCCACCTACCGCTTATCCGGAGAGTGAGAGAAGCCGTGTTCCAACCAGGTCGCCAGGGGCACCCGGACCAACAACTGTACATCTTAGTCTGGCAAAATTTATGCGAACATCCGCCTGAATGGGTAAAATCTTTTCAGTTCCCCTCTAACTTTCAGGCTGTTACACTGCCAATGAAAACGCTGAATCCGTCATCAGTACCAAAATCTCCACCAGTATTACCAGAATCCCAAAAGGATCTTATAACTCTTGACTCGTTACCCCCCTACTCTTGCATCCCCCTCTACCCTGCTCTCCCTCCATCACCGTCTGCTTCTCCTGCATCCCCTGGCCATCCGCCATCCAGTGAACCCGAAAGTCCTGTCAGCACTGCATCCGCTCCTTCTGAGCTGCCTACACCCTCCCCTCCCCCACCGGCGGGAGGACCGGCGCAGGGGACTCGGAGTAAGCGAGCGCAAAGCCCGCAGGACGCGGTGATACTTCCGCTCCGACCAATTGGGTCGTTGGTGGAGGATGGGCACGGGGGAGGTCTGCAGGTGCTCCAATATTGGCCATTCTCCTCCTCAGATCTCTATAACTGGAAAAATAATAACCCTCCTTTCTCAGAGGACCCTACTCGCTTGACAGGTTTAGTCGAGTCTCTGATGTTTTCCCATCAGCCAACCTGGGATGACTGTCAGCAGCTGCTGGGCACCCTCTTCACTACAGAAGAGCGGGAGAGGATACTCCTGGAAGCCAGAAAGAATGTCCCCGGACCGGACGGGAGGCCAACGCAGCTTCAAAACATCATTGACGACTCCTTTCCCCTGCGCCGACCTGACTGGGATCCTAATTCGCGAAAAGGTAGGGAGCATCTGTCCACCTATCGCCAGTCTCTAGTGGCAGGACTCCGAGCTGCTGCTCGGAAACCCACTAATTTGGCTAAGGTAAGAGAGGTAATTCAGGGACCTGATGAAACACCCTCTATGTTTTTAGAGAGATTAATGGAGGCCTATCGCAGGTACACGCCGTTCGATCCCCAATCGGAAGGGCAACGGGGGTCCGTATCTATGGCCTTCATAGGCCAGTCTGCCCCTGACATTCGTCATAAGCTGCAACGTCTAGAGGGGCTACAGGACTTAACACTACGGGATTTAGTAAAAGAAGCTGAAAAAGTGTATTATAAGAGGGAAACGGAAGAGGAGAAGGAGCAGCGGAAGGAGAGAGAAAGAGAAGAGAAAAAAAAGCAGCGGGAAGCTAAAAAGGCAGAACAGGAAAGGAAAAAGAAACTTAAAAGGGAGGAACGAGAAAGTGCGAGGGATAAAAGAAGGAACCGGGAGTTGGCCAGAATTTTGGCTGCTGTGGTAGATAACAGGGAAGGCAGGAGGGTTAGGCCAGGCCAGCGGCGTCGTCCTCTCCTGGATTCAGACCAATGCGCTTACTGCAAGGACAAGGGACATTGGATGAAAGACTGCCCTAAAAAGAAAGCGGCTCAGTCTAAGCCACCATCTCATTACCAAAGCATTCTGCTAGATAAGGATCGAATTACTTTCGGCCTGCCGACTGTGCTAAACCCTGCCACTCTACTCCCGGATGAAACCGCCGACCCTGTCCTCCACACCTGCCAGGACATCCTGGCAGAGGAGGTCGGTGTTCGCCGAGATCTGACAGACCAACCTTTGCCCAACCCAGAGGTAACATGGTTCACGGACGGGAGCAGCTTCATAATGGACGGTAAGCGGCGGGCCGGGGCAGCAGTAGTCAGCACAACAGACACTATTTGGGCGGCTAGTCTGCCCGAGGGAACTTCAGCCCAAAAGGCCGAACTAATTGCCTTAACCAAGGCATTAGAGCTGGCAGAGGAAAAACGAGCGAATGTATATACTGACAGTCGATATGCATTCGCTACGGCCCATGTACATGGGGCAATTTATCAGCAGAGGGGACTGTTAACCTCAGCCGGAAAAGACATAAAACATAAGGCTGAAATTCTCCGTCTACTAGCTGCTGTCCTGTTGCCTTCTAAACTGGCGATAATTCACTGCCCTGGCCATCAGAAGGGCACCGATTCTGTGGCCGTAGGGAACCGGAGAGCCGATAAAACAGCCAAGGCAGTGGCCCGACGGGATCCTGAGATAGACGTCCTCATAGCGGAAAAAAGGGAAAAACCCCCACCGGAGGAAAAAAAAGGACCCATTAGAGAAACAGGCTCTATCGTATTTACGGCAAGTCCACCAATTTACCCACCTTGGGGCGCAGAAACTACAAAGCCTACTGAGAGATCAACCATTCTCCCTATCTCCTTCCGACAATAAGCAGCTGGCGGAGAGGGTCGCCAGGAGCTGTAAGGCTTGTCAAGCAGTAAACGCCTATCCAACTCACACACCCGATGGAAAGAGACTAAGAGGGGATAGGCCGGGGCAATATTGGGAAGTGGATTTCACCGAAGTCAAGCCGGTAAGGTGTGGTTATCGGTATTTACTAGTCTTTGTAGATACTTTTTCAGGATGGGTAGAGGCTTATCCTACCCGAAAGGAGACAGCTTTAGTGGTGGCTAAAAAAATTATGAAAAAAATTTTTCCCCAATTTGGACTGCCTAAGGTAATTGGATCTGATAATGGGCCAGCATTTGTAGCACGAGTAAGTCAGGGACTGGCTAAAATATTGGGAATTACCTGGAAATTACATTGTGCTTACCGGCCCCAAAGCTCAGGACAAGTAGAGAGGATAAACAGGACTATTAAGGAAACTTTGACTAAATTGGCGGTGGAGACTGGCTTAAAGGATTGGACTATGCTCCTACCTTATGCGTTGTTCAGGGCTAGGAACACTCCCTCTTCTTCCATGTATAACCTAACCCCTTTTGAGATACTGTATGGTTCCCCACCTCCCGTTAACAGTATTGCTTCTACTACAAACGTTCAGTCTTTGTTTCCTGTCCCTTTAATTGTTAGACTAAAAGCCTTGGAGGATATCCAGAAATTCGTCTGACGACAGCTATCTGCCAACTGTCAACCGGGAGAGGTGTCTGTGCCACATCAGTTCCAGGTTGGGGACTCTGTCTACGTAAAAAGACATCACACTGATAGCCTGGAGCCACGTTAGAAAGGCCCCTACATAGTGCTCCTCACAACGCCTACGGCCGTGAAGGTAGATGGCATCACCAGCTGGATCCACGCGTCCCACCTTAAACCTGCGCCTGCTCCGAGACCAAAATGGAAGCTTAAAAAGACTAAAAATCCGTTTAAACTTCGGGTTCGCCGTATGGTGGGCAATGGGGATGTGTGCCCTTCCTCTTGTTTGCAGTAACCCTCATGAGCCTCAGTCACTAACCTGGGAGGTCATCAGCCCTATGGGACAGGTGGCATGGTCTGTTAATGGGACTTATACACCGGGAACGTGGTGGCCCTCTCTTCACCCCGATGTGTGTCAGTTGGCTGCGGGGCTGGAAACATGGGACATACCAGACCAAGAGGCAGATAAACCTATCCCCCTATACTGCCCCAGGAACTCTGAGGCCCCACCTACGGGTCCTGGATGCTGGAACCCGTGGAGAAGAAGCAGACTCCGCCAGTCAGAATTCTATGTAACCACATTACTGTCTGCTCTTGTGGGCCCCTTGGTAATTTTACTACTCATTGTTACTATAGGACCCTGCATTTTAAACAGACTTGTAACATTCCTCCAAAAACAGATCAGTAGCGTTAAGCTCATGGTAATCAGGCAGCAATATGCGACGCTTAACGAGGAAGAAGCTGATCGGCTCTAAGATTAGAGACCGTATCCAAAAGAAAAGGGGGGAATGAAGGAATAAAAATTCTGAAATCTGCCCCTTTAATATTAAAAACTGCTTCACTTGCTTTCCTTTCACTCTTTTTGTTATGCTGTCTCCTATTCACTGTTCACTTCCTTTTGTTATGCTTTCTCTAAACAAAGAACTTTAGCGGGACCCTACCCTGTTCTTTCCCTACCCTGTTTTGCTTAGTTAATGGCTCCTATCTGTTTTGCGTCACAAAAGAGTCAAAACACAGACCTGTAACTTTCTTTGTGTAAGCCTTGTGATGTAAACTCCCACCACTTCCCTAGACTACTCTCATGACCTAAGTGACCCTCCCCTTATCACTTGTTAGGTGATAAAAAGCCCCTTAATCCTCCCCTTATCACTTGTTATGTGCCTGGTACTAGATGCACTCGTAA
Organism: Sylvilagus floridanus; assembly: GCA_949820135.1. Lineage (NCBI taxonomy): Eukaryota > Metazoa > Chordata > Mammalia > Lagomorpha > Leporidae > Sylvilagus > Sylvilagus floridanus. Next base: position 21,041,045 of record OX463236.1, read on the forward strand.
AACAACTGTCTTGACATGTACTGATTGTCAGCTCTGTAATGTATAAAAACCCCGACCATTTACTCTTCAGGGCCGCCTGTTCTTGGACGAACGGGGGCCCCAGCATGCTGGTTTAATAAACTACCCCTTTGCACTATTGCATGAGAGTGGTTTCTTGGAGACAGTCTTTTGGGCAGCCCTTCTCGGACTCTAACAGTGACACTGTGAAATACATTGTGAATTAATACTATAACTAGCACTCCAACAGTATTATCATTTTGTGTCTCTATGTGAGGGCAAACCGTTGAAATCTTTACGTAATATGTACTAAATTGATCTTCTGTGTATAAAGAGAATTGAAAATGAATCTTGATGTGGGCGGAGGGCGGGAGGGAGCGGGAGAGGGGAGGGTAGGGGGAGGGAGGGAGGTTGTGGGGAGGGGAGCCATTGTGATCCATAAGCTGTTCTTTGGAAATTTATATTCTTTAAATAAAAGCTTTATATAAAAAAAAAAAAGAAATACATTCTAACTAATGTCTCCGAACACAGGATAAATGCTTCTAAGTTGAAGGTCAGTAAGAATGAATCCACATCTTGTACCCTTGTTCATTGACTTTTTCAGGGACACAGCTTTATAATCACAGAATCCCTCTCCCAGAACAAGTGCTTCTCAATGCTGTCATCACTCCCAAGAGCTGCTGACTCCCAATCAACTACTCTGTCTACTCTCTACATCATTTACTTAGCAATCACTAGCCTCCTCACTGGGCAAACCCAGACAAGCCAGCCTAACTAATAGTGCAGAATTCCAGTTTGCTGGAGACTTACAGCATTTAGAGTATTCTCTTTGTTTTTCCCAATCATTGTTCAAATTCATTGTGTACAGCAGCAGCTGTTTGCCTGATGGGCATGAAATGTCTGTGGATTCCACCCTCCACCCCAAATTTGTTTCTAGCTCTTTTCTCTAGATCAGAATAATTAGGACATTGTGGGAAGTATGGGCCAAAGAAACAAGTATCCCTTTCTTCCTTGAACCCTGCTTTTTACACAAACAAATATTTGTCCTAGAAAACAATTCATTTTTTTAAACCTTTTTGATTAGTGTTGCAAGACGGTAAATTGTAAGAATAGGGAAAGTATAGAAGAGGAAAATTTATAAATTCTCATGCATTTCTGCTTTTCATTTTTATTTTTTGAGCAAGGCAAGATTTATTTAAGTCAAAAATCTTTTTCTGTAGCAGTCAGGAGGGTCGACTTGGAGCCTTTACTTTTTCTACGGTCAGGGGACAGGTAAGGATTGTTTTGTCCAACTACCTGAAGAGCAAGGAACAGGAGAGTTGATGGAGTGATTGGACTGATTTTATGTGCAGGATAGAAAGTTATAAAAAATAATTTATCAAATGCCAGGAGCTATTCCTGACAGCCATGTGCTTTTCTTTGCTTACGTGGCTTGAAGGTCTCTTATGAACTCTACCAGCCCAGACCAATCTACATGATCCTCTCTTAGAATAGGATGACTGTAAAGCATTGTGCAGTACTGTATTTTTGAATTTACTTATCAACAGCTCTGATTCTGAAATGATTTAAGTGCAGGTTTCCCTCTAAATATTAACTTTTGTAGAGAAAAGTAAATCTATAATCATATAAGGGATTGTTATAAAATTATGAAACTGAATTTCCAAGTAAAGCACCCAGTCAATCGCATTAACTTATAGTTACTGACAGTATATATGAGTATGCAAGGCTTTTCCATGACAGATTTATGTTACTTGTCATCTGTATAGAGTACAATATAATTTAACAACGTAGTTAAGGAATATATCAGATAAAAATCAAAATGCCTGGATCAAACAAAAACTGACTGCTTTTTCAATGCAACAGACAAAAAAAACAGCACTGGTGGCTTATATTAGTTAGGTTCTAATTTTTTTTAACAAACAAATTGAGTAGAAGCAGCCATATATACAACAATACTCCTCTAAATTGTTCAAAGTAGAAGACAAAATAATCAACTCTGAGGTAAAATACAAATAATCCTGCCCAAAGAATATTAGATTAAGAATGCAGTCTTGCTATTCTCTGAGAAACAACTATAGTAACACAACTAATTGTTCATAAGACATCTCAACAGCAAATTTTTTAAATCATATTTTATTGAAAATAGAAGAACATTTCATTGGTTAGAAATTGGAGAACTAAAAGGGGAAATTTTTACGAACTTTCCAAATGATGATCTTTGATTTCATTGTCTGTAAAGAGTAGCTTCTAGTTATACAAAGCTCATTAATGTTATAGGACCATTAAATATATTTCTTTCAAATAGATTAAACATATCTTCTGTAATCTTTATCTTTTACTTTTCAAGAGATAGAAAATTGAATTACATAAAGAACAGTCAAATTATAGCACATTTCAAACTGAGGGAATCCAAATCAGTAATATTTTTTTCTGTTAAATATCTTCCGGGTGTATATGAGAGAGCCAAGACATGGCTGAGTCCCAGCCCTACCTCAGCTGTGTGTTAACATCCTCCCTTACCTCCAGCAAGGAGCATATAGCCTGTCACCTCTGAGGTCCTTTCTTGCCTCAGATGTGTGTTACATCCTCCCTTACCTCCAGCAAGGAGCATATAGCCTGTCACCTCTGAGGTCCTTTTCTTGTCTAACTTCCTTGGTGGAAACAAGTGGGCACAATCCTAGTCTCCTTGCAGTTTTTATATAACACATGACATTAATCCAAGGAATTCGAGGATTAGAGCTCATCTCTTATTTGACAGAGTTGTCACATCTGTTAGTCCAAAGGAGAGCAAACTGATCAGCTGCCATCCCATGTCTCAATGCCACTTTGAGTCACAGCTACTGTGCTTCCCATCCGGCTCCCTGACCATGCACCTGGGAAAGCAGTAGGAAACAGCCCAAGCACTTGGGCCCCTGCCACACACATGGAAGTACTAGATTGAGTTCCTGGTCCCTGGTTTTAGCTTGTCCCAGACCTGGCCATTGTAACCATTTGAGGAGAAAGACAGTAAATGGAAACTATAATTTTTTCTTCTCTTTCTCTCCTTAACTGTCACTGTGTCTTTCAAATAAATAAAGAGCTTTCGTTTCTCTAGTTCACTTTAATTCACTGTGCAAAACAAGAGCATTTTGCCTGAAAAGTCTGTTTTTTTCCCAGATTTGTTACTCTTTTCTGAAACATTAAAGTCAGAACAATTAGAACAACAGGAATTTATAAGGGTCAATGATGCCAACATCGCCCTCTGCTAAGCAGAAAATTATTTGTCATAGAAAACAATTGCATTTTTTAATTAATCTCGTTTTTGTCAAGCATTGCAATATAATAAATTGTGGGGCTGGTGTTGTAGTGTAATGGGCTAGGCCTCTGTGTGGTGCCAGCATTGTTAGTGAAACCAGCACTGTCTTTGAGGCACCATCTTAAGCCTCAGCCACCATCTTAGGCTCTGGCCAAGTCACCATTTTGTACAATAAGTCTCTGTTTCTCTGAAAAAAGTTTCAATTTCCTAAGTCCAGCCTGGTTTACCAGAAATCAGGTAAACAAATGGCCCAACCATGTGCATTGCTTTCACTGCACCCAGTGGAATCTGCTGTTCTTACTCCCTTATCGCAGCTAAACTATGTAAGACCTGTTCTAGTGCAGGCTGCTGTTTCTCTTGTGCATGGAGAGGCAGACTTTACTCTGGTGTTCGATGCGTTTTGTGGTGGTCTTTCATTGGCACTGTGAGTCTGATCCAGGCTCTCCTCAGGGATCTGAGCTGCTTCAGGTTCCTGGACTTCTGTCAACCACAAAACACACCCCCATACCTCCTACGCTACTGAACACTCTGTGATTTCCATCCTCACATCGACCCTCCAAAATTCTGAAATAAAATGGGGTGAGCAGAGAATTCTCTCATCCCAACTTTCTATGGGTTTTGGATCTACTCAACTTCACCCCGAAGTCCTGGTACCAGGCGTAACTCCTATGGCCTCATGTCTCTACAGCCTTTGTGTCGGGCAACAGCAGGTGTGGGTGACTGCTGAATCTTGGTTTTCCTTCTGTGAATTTTATGCCCCAAGTTCCAGTGGGTGAGGGAAACAGCCCACATCCTCTGCTTCCTTCCCTGTTGCACTGCCATGATCTTGGGGATCCCTGCTATCCACCAATCTGACCTCTATGGGTGCTGTGGGAGCCTCCTCGTCCCACAAGCAATCTGACTCTTCTCTCAGTTGTCTCCTGAGTAATCTTGTTCCTCTTCAGTTGGTTTCAGACCTTAAACACCTTCATGTCATTTTTCTTTGTAATCAGGCATGGGCCATGTATCATCTCGACATCCAGTCCACATTGCTGTATGTTTAACTTGACATTATTGGGGAACGTTCCCACTTCTGTGAGTGTTTGGAAAAGTAGACTTCCTATGTCTAAGCCTTCTCCTATGTCTGCTCTAAACCCTCTCTATCTGCACCTCGTGTTCTCTAGTACAGGTCCTCTTAGCTTCCAAGGTTCCCACTAAAGAGCCAAAACCCCTTTTGTCTACTTTCACTGCTCCGGCTCTCACTGTTCCTCCCCCTCCTGCCTGGGAATTCCAAGAAGTGACACCTGCTTCCACTCTCCCTGTCTCATTCTTGTCCTTACCTCAGAACCAGCCCTTATCCATTATTACTCCCCTTGCCTTATCTCATGGTCCTCTCTAACACCCTCTTCTCAGGGATTAAAGATGATTTGGGGAACAGGCCCATCTCTATGCCAACGAGAATAATCAGACTGATCCTGTCCATCCCATAGGAGCAGATGCGGTCCTGGGACAAGGCGCCAACTGGGATTATAACTCTCCCAATGGCATAACAGCCAGAAATCCTTTTATTACTTGCTTAGTAGCTAACCTCAAAAATTCCACCAGAAAGACAGTTAAAGTGGCTCAAGAGGGGCCCCTTAACTCCACAGGTAAAAATTCTAGTGTTGGCCTTTAAAGGATACAATGGGATCAATGAGAAAGGCCAAATTTCAAATGGTGGCCAAGGCCTTTCAGCAACCTTCTGTCTCTGGTAACCCTGCTAACCACAGGAGTCCAGCTGACCTCAGGAGTCTTCGTATCTGCCCTTTAAATATGGCCAGATGGGCCTTTGGGCCAGAACATGCCCCAACCCTAGGGACCCACTGAGCCTTGTCCTAAATTTTCCAGAATGGCCATTGCAGGGTGGACTGTCCTCTTGCCCATTGGGTCAATAGACCATCCACTCCACCCATGCCCCAAGTTGACCTTCTAGGTCTGGCAACCAAGGATTAAAGGAACCTGGGCCCTCACCACCCTACTACAACCATCATTCTTTGGGGACCCAGGGTAACTATGATGGTAGAAGGTAGGCCAATTTATTCCCTCATTGACACAGGGGCAGCTTTCTCAGTCCTTATCCACTATTGGGGGCCACCTCTACTGCCTCAACTTCCATAATCGAGGTAAAGGAAAACTGTTCTTCTACAACCAATCTGCTCTACATGATTGATAAGATGCCCTTCTATCTCCCTCTTTACTTGCCATAATCCCAGTGTCCTACCCACTTCTGGGAAAGGATTTACTCTGTCAGTTTGGTACCCAAATGAGCTTTACCCTCTGACTGTCAGCCCCATCTTCCAACTCACCTTTGCCTCCCTTCCTGTTATGGCTCTCTCGAAATGCTCCTGGCCCAACTGCCCTGCCTACCTCAGGCCCTGTCCACTGTTAACCCATGAGGATGGGACATCAGTCACCCCATAATAGCAGCTCATCATCCTCCTGTACAGATCAGAGTTCAAGACTCCTCTACATTTCCCTCTCAACTTTAATATCCCCTATCCCTTTCTAGCCTTAGGGGATTCAAGCATATTATTTTACTAAACTTCTCCTCCAAGGATTACTCTGTAAAACCAATTTGCTTTGTAACATTCCCATTCTGGCAGTGAATACCTAACAGTTCCCTCTGCTTATTCCAAGATCCTTGTCTCATCAACTCCACAGCAGTACCCAGACATCCAGTAATACCCAACTTATACAATTTCCTCTCTTCTATCCCTGCCACCACTTCTTACTTTTTGGTACTGGACCTTAAAGACACATTCTTCATCATGCCCTCTGCCTGATGCCCTGTTTCTCCCCTCTGCAGCAGCCAAAACTGCCTCTCTCTTTTCTGCCAGTTTCCTCTCCTGAGTACAAAGAAAATATTATAAAGGCTAGCAAATGTTTAACACTCTGGAAGGCCCTGCACCTAAAACATTCCAAATTGCTAAGATAATACACTGTAAAATTCATCAAAAGACCTTTCTTTCATCCTCCTACCACCTCACCAGAGTCCTTGTAGTGCTCTACACCTCCCCCATCAAGCAGCTCTGCTCTTCAAGCCTAATATGAAACACTCTTACCTCTGTCTGGGCAGACTCAGCTCTACAGTCTTTAACTAGCCACCTCTTCTTCTTTACATCCTAAAATCTTTAAAACTTAACATAATGCAAAACAATCTCTAGCGAGTAAATCATCTAGGACACACCGGTTCCTGGACCACAGTCACTCGAGACCTGTCTTTCAGCTGCCTGAACACATGTTTGTTTCAGAGGCAGTTCCAAGTAGACTGTTGACTAGGCATCACTGGCTTAAGGTGGTTTTTTTGGGGGGTAAAAACAAAACTGGATTCAAATACAATTTAAAATCTAAAGAGATGTCTTTGGTAAATAATAACCTCAAACATAAAATTTTGATTCAGCTATAACTGGACATTGGGTTCAAGCATAAAATTGTGTTATTAGAAAAAATGTTAAGACAGAAAGAGAATTTGAAATAAAGAAAGGACAAGGCTTGTAAGAATTTATCCTAATGGCTATTTTATCCTAGACTGAAATGAAAAGCTAGAAGGTTTAAGTAAGTTGCAGAAGGTATGAGATAGTCATAGGTTATAAAACAAAATTTTTTAAATATAAAAGCTATTTTTTCTTCAATTAACATACAATTAAAATCTACCCCTCCTGTTATTTTCTGTTTAACTTTCAATAAAAAACTACCTCCTGGTTTGGACAGCACCTTTTCTAGGTCCTCTAATAATTAATTGTCCTTTGTTTTGGACCCTGCATATTTAATCTGCTTGTTAGATCTATTTCCTCCAGACTTAAAACAATGAGAACCTAGATGACCATACACATGAAACCTCTAAGGAAGATAGTTTTCATGAGCTGATACTGCAGCCCCCTCAAGAAGCCACCTCCTGCTGGACCCTATCTTGACCACAGGCCCTATCTCACCCCTAATTCACTCACCCCATAACCTCCAAAAACTAGTGAGCCACCAGACTCTTCCTTTTCTTCCTTTTCCAGGGCCCAGATCCTGCATGCCTTCCTAGCAGGCTCAACCCTATCCTTCTCACCACGCTCCATTCTAAGGCTTGCAGAATTCCCCTCCATTACTCCCACATGGCCACTCACAGCCAATGGTGTTCGAAGACCCAGGCCCTTCTGCAATTGATAAACCCACCTCTGAGAAATGGTGACCACCCAGCCACCTTCCACTTTCAGTACCAGATAAGTGTTGGTTCTCTCTTATACTGCTACCAGTTCATTCTACAACTTCTGTGTGAGAAGTATCAAACACACTCCTTAGACATCCACCCCTCCAGCTCCTTTCAGATATTGAAGATTTACACATACAGGGAACCTTCTCAGATTTCACTCCCTTTAAAATCCATACTTTTTCATGCTTTCTCTTTTTGTCTCACTCTTTCTTCCATACCCCATGAATTTCCCAATAATATCATCTTTTCTACACTTTTGTGTCTCTCCTGAATCTGCACTGGCCCAGGAACATGTTATGTGTGACAATTTCAGATTTACACCACTTCCATTCCTGATAAATTATTTAATGTTACCTTCTTCCCCATCACAGGCTGTGCAGGCTCCATTATTCTATGCTTCAATTTTGCTCAGCCCTGCTTACATAGTTGTTTTGTCTGGACTAGATATATTTTATCTCAATTTAATATACATCCATATTATATCTGCCTAACTAAAGACAGCACAAGATCATGTTATGATGCTTGCTGAAAAGGTTGCTTATCTGTGTTATATCAGTTCTACTATACTGACCATAGATATAGCCTCCCATGAAAACAATTCTCTAAGGTCTTGCCCTAAGATACAAACACTCTAGCTTGGATGCCACATGCAGAAAAAGAGCATGGAGTCCCACCTATTTTAGCCTTCACTGTAACCAACCCCTACCTTCAGGTCTGGCAAGATGGAGTTGAGGGGTCCATCACTTTATATATGGGCTCTAACAAAGATCCCCGTGGAACCATAAGATTATCAGGGCCTATACTCAGCTCCTGACAGCTCCCATAAATGTGGTGGTTGATATAGTAAAGGTGTCCTCTAAACACCTGTCCTAATTAATTGTCCAGCCAAACCCCCTTAACATGGCCACAACTCATTAATCTGTTTCTCACCCTATTTTACCAACTACCCAATTCTACCCTTGGCCCTTTACCAACAGCAATGCTTTATATGTGCTCCCATTCAGGAATCTCCCTTCTTGGCTACCCTATTCACTCATGTTTCTATTTCTACAAACTCCTGTGCTCCCAATCCTCAGAAAATTGCTGCTCACCTTCCCCTACATTCTGGAGGATGAGATGCAACATATTGGGTCACCAACATAACAGAACAACCCAATGAGTTTATGCCACATAACATTCCCTATGTCAGCAATATAACCACCACTTCCACAGCTTCCTTTTCTGGCCCTCTGAGAGCTTCATTTCTTTGTATACCTTATACACTTGTATCAACAGTTCTATACCCAGTCCATGTGTATTCGTTGGTGATCCTTTCACCCATCTAATATTATATGACTACTCAGAGTTTCTTTTACAGACAAACTCCTCTACCCACAAGAGACAAGTGATCTTTCTCCCAGCCTTGGTTGGAATCACCTTTATAGCTTCCCTCTATTTGATGGTGGTCTTGGGAACTGCTCTAGGCCACAATGTTATGTCTATTAACTGGTTCCAAGAACAGCTCCAACAACTACAAGAGGAGGTCACCAAATCCATTAAAATCTCAGCAGATACTATTTAGGGACTTAGAAAATCAAATCACCTCACTAGCAGATGTAGTGCTACAAAATAGAGGTGCTCTGGACCTTATAACAGCTGAAAAGGGGGGATCTTGTGTTTTTATGGGAGAACAATGCTGCTATTATGTTAATCTGGTCAGGTAGAACAAAATGTTAATATGCTCCAACAAACTGCCATATCTATTAAACAATCTGTCCTAGGGTCCAATCCCCACCTCCATGGAGCCTTCTTACCACTTGGCTAATGCCACTCCTGGGACTATTGGCTGTTATTCTCACCCTGACTTTTATACTATCTTATTTGTTTAAGTGTCTACAGGAGGTGATAATGGAACAAACCAAAGCCCTCACCAACCAGGTCCTCAACCAAATGCTACTACAGGGAAATACTCAGCTCCCCACCTAGGAGATCATGACTTGAGATGTCCCACCAGCAGAGAGTGACTTGTTCCCCTATGTTAGCAAGAAGTAGCTTGAGAAGATAGATCATTATCCCTCAACCCTCCTGGGCTTTTGTAGCTGGTGTAATCCCATATAATGCTTGCTTTATTATAAAAAATAGGGGAGGGAATGTTAATAAAACTGGCACTGTGTTATCTGAGGCACCATCTTAAGCCTCAGCCACCATCTTAGGTTCTGGCCAAATCACCATTTTATACAATAAGTTTCTGTTTCTCTGAGATACATTTCAGTTTCCTAAGTCCAGCCTGCTTTACAAGAAATCAGGTAAACAAATGGTCCAATCATGTGCATTGCTTTCATCCCACCCAATGGAATCTGCTGTTCTTACTTCCTTATTGCTGGTAAACTATGTAAGATCTGTTCTAGTGCAGGCTGCTGTTTCTCTTGTGCATGGAGAGGTGGCCTTGTCACCTGACAATAAACTTTTCCTTTACTCCCGTGTTTGGTGTGGTTTGTGGTATCCTCACATATGGGTGCTGGTTCTAGGCCCAGCCACTCTTCTTCCAAACAAGTTCTCTACTATGGCTTGGGAAAGCAGTGGAAGATAGCCCAAGTGCTGGGGCCCCTGCACACACATGGGAGACCTGGAAGAAGAAGTACTTGGCTCCTGGCTTCAGACCAGCTCAGCCATTAAATAGTCTTAAATAGCCTTAAATAGCCATTGTGGCCATTTAAGGAGTGAACAAGTGGACGGGTGGAAGACCTTTATGTCTCTCTCTCCTGGTGTATAACTCTCAAATAAATAAAATCTTTTAAAAAATATAATAAATTATAAAAGCAGGGCAATTAAAAAGGAGGAAAACTTCTAAATTTGTATGAGCTTTTGCCTATTCTATGGTCAGGGGACAGGTGATAATTGCTTTGCCCAACTACCTGAAGAGAAAGGAGCAGGAGAGTTGATGGAGTCATGGGACAAATTTTATATGCAGAATATCAAGTGAAAAATCATTTCAATCATGTGGCTGCTGGATTGGAAGCAGAGGAGCTAGGATTTGGAATGTAGGCATTCCAGGTTGCAGCTACTCATCTGCCAGATTCTTGTGCTTTGATTTCCACCACTGAAGTGACTGAAGGAATCTGTCTGAAAATGATTACTTTCATATCTAATCTGAAAAAATGTTTTCATATTGGGCTTTTAACTTTTTTTCAGATTTATTATATTTATTTGAAGGCAGAGTTACAGAGAGGCAGAGGCAAAAAAAGAGACAGGGGTCTTCCATTTGCTGGTTCACTCCACGAATGGCCCCAAGGGTTGGAACTGAGCCCATCTGAAGCCTGGAGCTTCACCTGGGTCTCCCATGTGGGTGCAGGGGCCCAAGGACTTAGGCCATCCTCCACTGCTTTCCCAGGTGCATTAGCAGGGAGCTGGCTCAGAAGTGGAGCAGCCAAGACTCGAACCACTGCCCATATGGGATTCTAGAACTGCAGGCCAGGGCTTTAATCCACCCTGTTACAGTGTCAGAACAGTCTTTTAACTTTATACTTCAAGATACTAGCACACAAATATTCTGTGATACTCTCAATTCCAATTCTCTTCCAAAGGACATATTAATATTTTGTGACAATAATATAGCAAGAATTCAAGGACATTTCAGAGGGTATGTTGATGAGGTCAAATCAGTTTAAATATAAAAGTGGGAATAAGAGAGGGAGGAGATGTACAAATTGGGACATGCTCAAGCTGACTTACCCTAAATGGTAGAGTTAGAAATGTGCAAGGGGATTCCAATTCAATCCCATCAAGGTGGCATGTACCAAGGCCATCTCACTAGTCCAAGTGATCAGTTTCAGTTCACAATTGATCATAATGATAGGATTAAGAGTCAAAGGGATCGCATAAACAAGACTAGTGTCTGCCAATACAAACTGATAGAATTAAAAAGGAGAGAATGTTCCAACATGGGAAGCAGGATACACAGCAGACTCACAGAATGGCAGATGTCCTAAACAGCACTCTGGCCTCAGAATCAGCCCTTAAGGCATTCAAATCTGGCTGAAGAGCCCATGAGAGCATTTTAGATATGGAAATCCAAGACACTCTGGCAAACACACACACACACACACACACACACACCCCTAAATGAAAGATCTCGAGTGAAATCCCAGTGGAAAGAAGGAGGTACCTTTCTCTGAAGGGAGGAGAGAACTTCCACTTTTACTATGACTTTGTCTAAATAAGATTGGAGTAGGCGAACTCAGAAGGCTTCCATAGCCTTGGCAACTCATGACAAGAGCCTAGTGTGATTACTGATGCCATAAACAAGAGTGTCAATTTATTAAGTCAACAACAGGATTCACTGTGTACTTATGCCCCATGTAGGATCTCTGTCATTAATGTGTTGTACAAGGTGAATTAATGCTATAACTAGTACTCAAACAGTACTTTACAATTTGTGTTTCTGTGGGAGTGCAAACTATTGAAATCTTTACTTAACATAAACTGATCTTCTGTATATAAAGATAATTGAAAATGAATGTTGATGTGAGTGGAATGGGAGAAGGAGCGGGAGATGGGAGGGTTGCAGGTGGGTGGGAAGTTATGGGGGGGGTGAGCCACTGTAATCCAAAAGCTGTAACTTGGAAATTTATATTTATTAAATAAAAGTTTATAAAAGTTAAAAAAAATCAATGGAAATACTGATGGCAAGTGATCTGGTTGAACTTACCATACTTCTTACAATGCTAAGTTTCTTCAGCATTAGTGGGAGGTTATCTTAGACTGCTTTGGCTGCTATAACAGAATACATTAAACTATAGGCCTAAACTACACATGGGTTTCTTCCAGTAGTAGAGACTAGGTATGAAGTCCCAGAACAAGACACTGGATGGTTCACGTCCTGGCAATGTCCCTAATCCTTGCTTACAGACACTTTTCTGCTTGCTGTGTTGGGTGAGCCAGGGTCATTGCTCTGGTTTCTTCCCAGAAGTACTAATCTCAAGTTGCACCCTCATGAACACACATAAACCTAACTACATCCCAAAGATTCAATCTGCAAATTCCATCACCCTAGGAATTGGGGCTCCAACATAAGAATTTACACAGACCACATGTCTGCACACATCAGAGGTAGAGTTCTTGAGGTGATCCCTGGCCAAGAATACCACAAAAAACCAGCACCTTGATCAGTTTCTGGATTCAGTAGACTCCTCTAGAGCTTATATTCCTTGAGATTATTTTTTTCTTTTGCTCCATTCAATAAAACAAGAAATACACAGAAAACTTGTGATTGATCTTCTAAATATTACAATTAGAGTTATATGCTCAGTATAAATCTTGAAATTCGGGTGACTATTTTCATTTTAGGTAAATTGAAACTGTAGACAGAGAATAGAAATTTATTTCAGATAAACACTGAAGGTGCACCCGCTGTCTACTTGCTATTCTGCATTGATGTATCTCTCACTTGCCAGATTTTGGAGAACACTGGATTCAATTCACAAAGGTGGATTTCTCTATTCAGACAGCTTGATAGCCTACTAGCTGATCAGCCAAGCTAGATTGCTCAAAACAGTCTCTGAATTTGTTTAGATCCAAAGTACAATTGTCAAAATGTGATACTTCAGTATCTTCAGTGATCTTATGATTTATCTAACCTTTTGTGACCTTTCATATGCTTTTATCTGACCTTTTATAACTCTTATGACCTTTCGTGACCTTTTGTATGACTTTCTACCATTCATCATTCCAAGACATTTCAATGCATCTCATCACTAAGATCACAAAATTTTAGGAATCCAACTTAATAGCATCACTTGTCCAATAGTGAAATGTTTTATTTAGATAGTTTGAATATAGGTGGTCCCCACAATTGATACGTTATTTACTAATTTCTCTCTTTTCCAGGACACTTATAAATTTTGTAGTAGCTCTGACCCTCTAAAGGTTTATGTCTAAGTGGATGAAGGTGGGAGCAGGGAATTCTGAAACACAGGGAAGACAAAAATAACAAGATTTGGGGATGAGCAAATACTCTATTGATATTCAGCTAAAGCTTCTGAAAATGCTCACAGGATGTCTGGAAATTGCATTTCTAAATGTTATGGGCCTTGAGTCTTTCAACCATGTAATGAATATATATTTTTTCTCCATTTATTTATTATTGGTAGAAATTGAGTGATGGACTTTTCCATTGATGCTCCTGTCCATGTTTATTTTCTCATTGCCCCAGTTTGCATTGTTATCTGACAATGCAAAACAAGTTACATGTTGGCTGATATACAGAAGCAATCCTTCTTTCAAAGAATTTTCATCTGTCACCATCATCTCCACTAAGATGCAGAACAAGGAATGACAGCATGATTGGTTTTATCTACATTTTGGTATATTTTTCTTTGAATGGCAGTCTCAGAGAACACACCTTTCAAGATAAAATAACAAAACTGTGATCATTTCAAATGGCAGAGTCTGATGGAGGATTATAAATTATTACCTAAAAGTTCCAAATAATTTTGCCCCATAGTTGGAAATCATGTTCTGGGGACTGTTTGGAATGACTGCTTCCCAAAATCTCTTTTGTCATTTAAGGAAACAAACTGTCTTTTGGAAATGGCAGAAGGCCAAAAAAAGAAAAAAAAAAAAAAAGAAACAGGGAGCAAAACAGCGAAGTCAAAACAAGTTGAAGTAAAATTGTCTATTTACTTCTGTACCTGTTAGCAGCACATTTAATGCTACCTTTCAAAGATACAGTCTTTTGTTTCCAAGGAGGAAAAAAATATTTAAGCCCATTTAATTTTTGGTTTTTCAAATGATACAAATTTAAACACAATTGCATAAATCTAAGAAACTTAATTTGCGTTTATCATCAGCTGCTAACTATAGGTTCATTGCAATATTAAATATTTGATATTGAAGAGAGCGGCAAGATGGCAGAATAGGAAGGGAGCACACCGATAGTCTGGGGAGAGACAGTTTAATAAAAGTGGAGATACTGCAGGTTCAAGGAAGAGTAGGGGAAGATACAGCAGAGGAAACCCTTCCGGAACTGGTGATTCACAGTGGACCTGCGTGGAGAGCGTGGGAGCCCGCAGTTTGGGACACCAGCAGCAGATTCAACACACCAGCGCTGGAACGCGAGGTGAGCAGAAACTCAATAGCCCGATATACCAGCAGGGAAGCGGAAAAGGGAGCCTAGAGCGAACAAGGCTTGAAACCCTGCGGGGAAAAGTTCACCAGGCTAACTAGAAGAGAGAGAGAGAGAGAGGGGAAAAAAAAAAAAGTGACCCATACGGACACAAGCTTCTCTCTCTCCACTCACCTCTCAAAGGTGAGCAAGACAAAGAACAGGCACCATTTTGGAATACGTCATAAGCAGGGCGACCTCGGGTCTGCACCGGCCCCGAGCCTAGCAGAAAAACCTGACTCTGGGTGGGAGGGGTGAAATAACAGGAGATTAGAACCTAATGAATGTGTGGTGCTAATGAACTGAGACTGAAAAAAGAGACGGTGGGGGAGAGAACTCACGGAAATCACGAATTTATGTGAGTACTCTTCAGAGATGCTACAGTTCAGTAGCCTTGGCAGCCCAGTGGGAGACTACAGGAGAATCTCAGCCCACACAAAGGGCCACAAAGATTCCTTCTCTGGTCCTTGGGAAAGAGCTTCCGATCTCTGGCTCCTGTGGGTATATCATTCGCCTGCTAACTACCCCCAATTCCATTCAGCTGTGTGGAATCACTTTCCTTTTGAACCAAAAAAAAAAAAAAAAAGTAACAGAGAGAGATTTATCACGCCTAACCTGGGAGTGTCTCCTTTGACACACCCTCAACCCTGAGGAACCAAACAGAGCTCTCAGGCCACACCCATCTCAAGCCTCTAAGGCTCCATCAAAAGCAGACAGTCCACTTAATCTAGAGTCATAGTATAACAAGAAAAAAACACCACAGTGAAGAAACCAATATGCCAAACAACAAACGCAAAAACCGAGGTAATAAGAACAAGGAAGACACTATGGCATCCCCAAATGAAAAAGACACCCCAATTCAAGATTACGAAGATGATGAGATAGAAGAGATGCAAGAAGCGGATCTCACAAAATTGATAAGAACACTAAGAAGTACTCAAAAACAAATTCTTGAACTACAGAAATCCTTAATGGACAAGGTAGAAAATCTCTCTCGTGAAAATGAAATATTAAGGAGAAATCAAGCTGAAATGAAACAACTGGTAGAACATGAAACTGTGATAGTGATGAGAAATCATAATGAAGTGAAGAATTCAATAGATCAAATGAAAAACACATTAGAGAGCCTTACAAACAGAATGGGTGAGGCAGAAGAGAGAATATCGGACTTAGAAGACAGAGCACAGGAAACTATACAGTCAAACCAAAGACAAGAAGAGGAAATTAGAAATCTAAAAATTATTGTTGGGAATCTACAGGATACTATTAAAAAACCCAACATTCGAGTTCTAGGAGTTCCTGAAGGCATGGAGAGGGAGAAAGGATTAGAATGCCTTTTTAGTGAGATAATAGCAGAAAATTTCCCAGTTTTGGAGAAGGACAGAGACATCCTAGTACAGGAAGCTCATAGAACCCCTAATAAACATGACCAAAAGAGGTCCTCACCATGACACGTTGTAATTAAACTCACCACAGTGAAACAGAAAGAAAAGATCCTAAAATGCGCAAGAGAGAAACGTCAAATTACACTCAGAGGATCTCCAATTAGACTCACGGCAGACTTCTCATCAGAAACCCTACAAGCTAGAAGGGAATGGCGAGACATAGCCCAGGTACTTAGAGAGAAAAACTGCCAGCCCAGAATATTATATCCTGCCAAGCTCTCATTTGTGAATGAAGGTGAAATAAAGACCTTTCATAACAAACAAAAATTGAAAGAATTTGTTGCCACTCGTCCAGCCCTGCAAAAGATACTTAAAGATGTGTTACACACAGAAACACAGAAACACGGCCATCAACATGAAAGAAGATAAACGAAGGGAACCTCACAGCAAAAGATCACAGGGAATTCAAAGCATACATTTGGATAAAGAAATTATGGGACATGTACTCTATAGAATACTATACAGCAGTCAAAAACAATGCAATCTGGTCATTTGCAATAAGATGGAGGAATCTGGAAAACATCATTCTGAGTGAATTAAGCCAGTCCCAAAGGGACAAATATCATATGTTCTCCCTGATCGGTGACAACTAATTGAGCACCAAAGGTGAAACCTATTGAAGTGAAATGGACACTATGAGAAACAGTAACTTGATCAGCCCTTGTGCTGACTGTTGTTGTAAAATGTAATACTTTATCCATTTATTAATTTTTTTTATTCTAGTACTATTGGTTGAACTCTGTAATTAACAAACAATTATTCTTAGGTGTTTAAATTTTAACTGAAAAGTGATCCCTGTGAAATATAAGAGTGGGAATAAGAGAGGGAGGAGATGTACAATTTGGGACATGCTCAATCGGAACTGCCCCAAATGATGGAGTTAGAATTGTGCCAGGGAATTCCAATACAATCCCATCAAGGTGGCATGTACCAAGGCCATCTCACTAGTCCAAGTGATCAATTTCAGTTCACAATTGATCACACTGATAGGTCTAAGAGTCAAAGGGATCACACAAACAAGACTAGTGTCTGCTAATACTAACTGATAGAATCAAAAAGGGAAAGAATGATCCAACATGGGAAGCGAGATACACAGCCGACTCATAGAATGGCAGATGTCCTAAATAGCATTCTGGCCTCAGAATCAGCCCTTAAGGCATTCAGATCTGGCTCAAGAGCCCATGAGAATATTGTAGGCATGGAAAGCCAAGACACTCTGGAAAAAAAAGAAGACCTAAATGAAAGATCTCTGCGAGTGAGATCCCAGTGGAAAGAACGGGGCCATCAAAGAAGGAGGTACCTTTCTCTGAAGGGAGGAGAGAACCTCCACTTTGACTATGACCCTGTCGGAATAAGATCGAAGTCCACGAACCCTAAAGGCTTCCATAGCCTCAGCAACTCATGACTAGAGCCTAGGGAGATTGCTGACGCCATAAACAAGAGTGTCAAATTGTTAAATCAACTTCAGGAGTCACTGTGTACTTACATCTCATGTGGGATCTGTCCTTAATGTGTTGTCCAATGTGAAGTAATGCTATAACTAGTACTGAAACAGTATTTTTACACTTTGTGTTTCTATGTGGGTGCAAACTGATGAAATCTTTACTTAGTATATACTGAATCAATCTTCTGTATATAGATAATTAAAAATGAAAAAAAAAATCTTGGTGTTAACTTGGAAATTGCATAGAAAATTAATCGATTTTAAAAATATATGTCATGTAGGATCTCTGTCCTTAATGTGCTATACATTGTAAATTAATACTATAACTAGTACTCCAACAGTATTTTTCACTTTGTGTTGCTATGTGAGGGCAAACTTGAAATCTTTACTTAATATATAGTAAACTGATCTTCTGTATATAAAGCGAATTGCAAATGAATCTTGATGTGAAGCAAGGGGAGAGGGAGTGGGAAAGGGGAGGGTTGCGGGTGGGAGGGAAGTTATGGGGGGAAGCCATTGTAATCTATAAGCTGTATTTTGGAAATTTATATTCTTTAAATAAAAGCGTTATAAAAAAATAAATATTTGATATTCACAAAGAATATCTGTATGGCAGATGCTAATAAAGTTGAGGTACTACTACTTAGATATGATAAACTCTACAAACTAGACTACATTGATTGTTGCTCTTTGAATTGAGCAATAAAAATAGGAGACTGTTTGATAAAAGATGCTAACATAAGATTAAACTATTTTGGCTAAACCTCTTCCTTGGCTGTCACCTACAGAATGATACCAATATTTTCAAACCTAAGTGAAAATAGAACTATGCTGAAGCATCTCCATGTTAAACTGCAGCTGTGGGTTTTCTGGGCATTGCCCTTCTAAGTGGGTTTTTAGATTAAGAAAGGAGCCTGGAAAACTGTTGGAAGCTGTTTCCATGGCACATATAACGTAGACTATTGAAGTCAACAACATGTACATTTACTCCCTGTTGATCTATGCCAGAAGAAAATATCAGGGGAGATTGCTGTGGTTAATTCAAAATTAAATCAGCTCTTTTCACTGAAAACATCTTGGTAATCTGAATGAACATCAGATTATAAATTCCACTAATCTCTCATTCTTCCTATCCCCTACCAAAATAAAATATCCTAGGTCTTAAAGGAATGCAAACTTGTACATATTTACTGTCAAAAGAGAGGGCTGCCCAGGTTCCTAACTACTTCTGAGCCTTGGAAAAATCCAAACTAGATGGTCTAGGAAAACCTAAAGCAAGTTTTTGATTAAAAAATTCTGAATTAGTGAAGTAGATTATTATGAATAGATTCTTTGCTTTGCTCATGAAACGAATGACCTTACACTGTTTTTGCAAACAGTAATAGAATACTTCAAGACTTTGGTGGCAATATGGTTGTACAAATTAATTATGAATCAATGACAAGCAGGAGGTGGTCTTTGTATTGGTAACACATGAGAATAGAAAAAAAAACAAATGAGTAGTTTACAAACAATTCTAAAATTGGCTGGCAGTCACAAATATGTTTGCTTTGTGGGGCTTAAGAGGGAAATGCAACTCTCTCCTCAGCTTACTGTCTCTAACCACTCTTCATTTCATACTGTGTTTGGAATGTAAGAAGTGGGAGGCAAGGGATAGGTAAAAAAAAGAAAAATGGAAAAATACTGTGAGAATAGATGGGGCAATAGGATGAGGCAAATGCGGAACATCTACATTCTTAGAAAATAATTTCATTTTCATATGAAAGACAAATGGAGAGTCAGAGACAGAAAGAGATCTCCCATCCTCTAGTTCACTTCCCAAATGCCTGCAACTGCTGGGACTGAACTAGGCTGAAGCTAGGATCCAGGAACACAATCTGAGCCTCCTACATGTGTTGCACACTGAAGTACTTGAGCCCATCACCTGTTATCTTCCAGAGTCCGCATTGTCAGGAAGTGGAGATGAAATGCAAACTCAGGGACTCTGATCAAGGATGCAGGCTTCAGAAACAGCATCTGAGTCTCTATGCCAAATGCTTTGCCTGTATGGGACATTTTTGAATGATTCTGAAGAAAATTAAAACACTACAATAAGATGCTAGATGTCCTCTCCATGATGTTTACCATATTTCAACATAGGTGTGCAGCTCAAAAACAGTGATGTGAGAGAGGCCTCTTGGCAACTATTGTGGTCACCTTAGTGTCTCATGGCTCAATTTAGGTAGGTTGTATGTGTCCAGGGATCTATTCATTCCTTCTAGGTATCCCAGTTGTTGGAATACAGCTCTTTGAAGTATTTCCTGTGATTCCTTTTATTTCTGTGCTATCTGTTGCATTTCTGGTTTAACAGTAGCTAAAATATCGAATAAACCCAAATGCCTGTCAACTGAAGACTGGATGAAGAAATTATGGGATATTTTCACCATGGAATACTACACAGTAATAAAAAATGAAATCTGGTCATTTGCAACAAAATGGATAAAACTAGAAAACATCATACTTAGTGAAATGAGCCAATCCCCAAAGGACAAATTCCATATGTTCTCCCTTATCTGTGATAACCAACCATCTACAGAAGTGATATTGACACTTTGAAAGCAATGACTTTGAACACCTCTTGTTAAGGAAGTTAAGGAAGAGTTTGCTTTTATACTATTTGTTGAACTCTTAACATAGTTAATCATATGTGTATAAAGTTAATGGAAAATAGATCTTAGTAAAATAACAATGGGAATAGCAGGAGGAGGATAGGAGTGTGTGAGGGTGGGTACAGTGGGAAGAATCACCATGTTCCTAAAGCTATATTTATAAAATGGATGACGTTTGTATTCCTTAAATAAAAGGTTTCTGAGAAAATAATTTTATGTAGTTAAAGTAGAAAATATTAGGGCCTTTTAATTTTATAAATGATCTTTTTAAAATTCTTTAAGAAAAGTTGTAAGTTTATTTGTGTTTATTCAGTATGGGGTAAGTGACAAAATGATATGTGGTTGGTGACATATTGTCCTATGTCTTTGAAAACATGATGAAAGAAAAAAGTTATTACAGGGCCAAGTGCTGGGGAAATAAATTTGGTGTTACTACTGTCTGTCAAAATTCAGAGATAGGCTTTCTTCTCAAGGGCTTGTTAGATTTAGCTTACATTAATTAATAAAAGTTGTATGCATTTGTGATATATAGTATTTCTTGAAAATTGTATATATTGTGAAATTGCTGAATCAAGTATTTAAATATGATCTAATATGCTTTTGTGATTAGAACACTTAAAATGTACTTTTAGCAATTTTTAATTATATCATATAGAATTGGATTCCTTTGTAAGAGGTGTGTTCCCCTACTAAGTCAAGTATGTAAGAGAATAGAGATTACCACCTCTGGACCATCTCACAGAAGAGAAACATGTTATTAGGATTAGTGGGTTTTTTCATTTTACATATTGAAAATTTCATTTGTAATTATTACCTTGTGCTTTATTCAATATCTCTATCTCTTTACAGAATTTCTCATCCGTGTCATGTATTGATTTCTGGATTTCATTTAACTGTTTCTCTGTGACTTTTAGTAACACTTCAAGAGTTCTTCTGAATTCTTTTTCATGCATTTTGTGCATTTTGGTGTGTGTGTATATGTATATATATATGTATATATATATAGTATTGCAATAAACTATTTTGAAAAACATTAAAGGATTTGAGATATTAAATGTCTTGAAGTCTGTTTCAGATGCAGTAAAATGAACCATTTTAAAATAAATCAATCAAGAAAACATTTTGCATTCATAGTACAGCTCCAAATATAAAACCAACAAACATTTCAAGGGAAAAGATTTTATTCTGTCTTGTTTGTTGAAAAATTCTCAACTACAAGAAAATGGTAGGCAATTAGGTACTTAAATAATCCTTGAATGAGTAGCTGAAAATATAAATATCTAAGAAATATTAGGGTATATATTATGAGTAAATGTTATTCAGTTGCTCAAAAGCTTTATGGGAAATCTTTTCCTATTATAACCACATTTGATATACAATAATATAGTTCTAATTTTAATGTGAAGAAACCAAGGTTTATAGAGATTAAATAATTCCCAAGATGTTACCTATTATGAAACAGTGTTACCAAAATGTCCATCAATGGGTAAGTGGATAAAAAAATCTTGTAGATTACACAGAATGTTATTCAGCTATAAAAAAAAATGAAATCCCAAGTATAGATTTCATCAGTTTGCACCCACACAGAACACAAAGTGTAAAATACTGTTTCAGTACTAGTTATAGCATTAATTCACAGTGGACAACACATTAAGGACAGAGATCCCACATGAGGAGTAAGTACACAGTGACTCCAGTTGTTGACTTAACAATTTGACATTCTTGTTTACGGCATCAGAAATCTCCCTACTTAATATATACTAAATCGATCTTCTGTATATGAAGATAATTGAAAATGAGTCTTGATGTGAATGGAATGGGAGAGGGAGTGGGAGAGATGGGAGGGAAGTTATGGGGGGGAAGCCATTGTAATCCATAAACTGTACTTTGGAAATTTATATTTACTAACTAAAAGTTTTTTTAAAAAATGAAATCCTGGCATTTCAAAGTTATTGGAACTGGAGGTCATTTTGTTAACTGAAATAAGCTAGACTTAGACAAATACTGCATGTTATGTCATATTTGCAAGTTAAAAAATAGTAGATGTGAACTTCAGTGATTACTAGAGGTTGAAGGAGGGGACTGGACATGAAGGAAGATTGGACAACAGGTGTCAAAACACACGCAGACACAGGTAACACGTTCTAGAGATCCCTAGTAGAATGGAGGTGACTATAGTTGACAAAAATCATTTAATACTACATAATGCACCAGAAGAGAGAGGTAGATATGCTTCAAATATAAGGAAAATGAAACTAATTATCTGGCTTGATCTGTTCCTACTATGTATATGTGTTGAAATACTATACTGTATCCTCAAACAATCTACAAGTTTTATATACCAATCAAAATATTTAAATAATGCCCAAAAAGTAAAATTAAATTCATCTGACTTCAAAGCGTACTCTCTGTGGTTCCTTGTCTTTGAACATGTACAAATTGTAGACAAAGACAATATTCATATTGTCTATACTAACGAAAGGTATAATCATCCTTTGAAACTACCCTTGAGATTTCTGAGTGTTGATATACATGTCTGTCATTCATGTGAAAGTTTCATTTACAATTAGAATTTAAAACTTCTAGAAGGAAAATACATAATAAAGCAAGGAGATTGCCAATTCCTCACACAGTTGGTTCCAGGCAATCAGATTCATATTTTGATGACATCCCTGCTCCGTTCTTGCCAATCTCCCATTCCTCAGTGGATGCCTAACAGCCTAATCCTCCCCCTGGAACTAGAAAAGGCCTGGCTTAGGATAAATCAGGGCACATTTTCTAATAATGGTTCATTGTTTCTCACCTGGATGAAAAATATTGGGGATTCTTTGAGTGCCATTGAAACATCAAGCCACATATAACCACTGCCAGCAAGGATGAGACAGGGCAAGTCTCTACTCTTGTCTATTTTTAATTGATATGTAAAAATTGTGCATATTTATAGGGTACCAAGTGATGTTTCTTGACATGAATACATGGTGGAATCCCTAGTCAGGTTAAACATAGCTATTTATTCAAAACATAAGACACTCAAAATACTTTGTCAGTTTTTTTTTCTTTTTTGTTGAGGGAAATAGCACATCATCTATAGTTACACACTATTTTAACTGTCCCAACTGTTTTGGCCTGAGAATCAAACTTGCTTTCCAGTTTTTCTTAATTTTATTTAACATACACAAATTTCATGTACAGATTTAGGAACATAGTGATCTTTTCCACTCTCTTCCTGAATTCCTCTCAATTTTCATATTAAGCTACTTTCAGTTTAGTTTATACTCATAAGATTAACCTTACACTAGGTAAAGTGTTCAACAAATACTGTTCAGGGCTGTAAACAATCAAAGTTCAAAATATTAATTTCATTCCTCTATATTACATTTTAGGTTGTTACCACATACCAGGAAAACATATAGTATTTGTATTTTTGGGACTAGCTTGTTTCACTAAGTATAATGGTTTCTCTATTTCTCCCTTTTAACTTCCAGTGTTTAGGGAAAGGGATTGTGCTCTTCTATTGAATATCTTTGCATGTTTTATCTGTATCAAGGTAAGATCTGAAAATATTCAACCTTAATGAAAAGTTATTAGCTAATATATCATCTAAAATTTATCAGAATTGAGTCAGAAATAGATCATGAACAGTGAGAGAAACAGTCACCTAAAAGAAATCAAAGATGGTTTACCAAGCTCAAGTCGAGAAGACTGCAGTCAGTATCTGTACAATGAAAGATACTGCTGGTAGGCATTTGGTTAGGGCTCTGATTAAGATGTTCCCATTACATATTGAAGGTTCTGGGTTCAGCTCCCAGTTCCAACTCCCATTGTGGCTTCCTGACAGGCCCTCAATGGTAGTAGGTTAAGGTTCAAATAGTTGGCTCCCTTTCACTGACTTAGGAGTACTGGATTGAGTTCTCAGCTTCTACTTCATCCTGGCCATTGTGGGCTTCCAGAAAGAGAACCAGCAGATGGGGGAGCTCTCTCCCTCTCTATTTCTCTTTCTGTTTCTCCTCTTGAATTAATTAAGAAAAAAGAAGGAACTAAAAAGATTGGTGTTAAAAAATTCATTGTGTGGCCCTTTGGGGCTTCCAGTGCCCAGAGACATAAGCCATGTCACCCTTCTGCCAGACTTTGATAGGAAAAAAATCTACCAAAATTCTGAGTCATGTTTTGTATTTTTTCCAAACAATAGCTGATCTGGTAGAGGCTTCTAACTGTCCTCTAATATCTCTTACCTCCTTTTATATAGTAATAAAAATCCCATTTTTTTTTAAATTGGACACATCCCTGCTTGTCATAACAAGACTTTTCTTTTTCCCTTATGCAGTTAGTGTGGCCTTGAGCTTTCTCTTCTTTTTTTCACCTTCTACTGATAAAAATAGATATTCACAAATATGCCCCGATGATTTCAGAAAAAGGATCAAAACCAATTCAATTGATGAGTCTTTTCAAAAACGGTACCGAACAACTGGCATCAAGATGCAAATAGTAAAACAAAATAAAATGAACATTGACCTAAAGCCCACACTTTGTACAAAATTTACTCTACTGAGTCATAAATATAAAAATAAAATGTAGCTCTATAAATTGTCTAAAGAAGAATGTAAAAGAGAATCTTCATGACCTAGAGCAGGGCAACATAAAAGGAGCCACCTATTCCCCTGATAACTGTGGGGCCATCAAAGGGGTCGTAGAGTGCCTGCCTATGTGTCCAAGTAGTCTTGTTTAAGTATATCTTGTTTATACTACATTTAGTTTTTTAAAAAGGTTTTCTTTATTTATTTGAAATGGTAGAGTTACAGACAGTGAGAGGGAGAGACAGAGAAAAAGGTCTTCAATCTGCTAGTTAATGCCCCAAATGGTTGTAACGGCTGGAGCTGGGCTAATCTAAAGCCAGGAGCCAGGAGCTTCTTCCCAATCTCTCACATGGGTACAGGGACACAAGTGCTTGGGCCATCTTTTACTCCTTTCCCAGGCCACAGCAGAGCACTGGATCAGAAGTGGAGTAGCCAGGACTAGAACCAGCACTCACATGGGATTCCGGCACTGCAGTCAGAGGATTAACCTACTGCACACAGTGCCAGACCCTCCATTTATTTTGTTTGTACATTTCAAAACTTTATCTTCTTACAGCAAATATGAGTATATAATTGTATTTGTTAATAACAAATCAAAAATAACTATTTTATCTATTTTATAAATATGCTGACAAAGTCATCAAATATACCTAGCATTTATTGTTAGGACTATGTTTAATCAAATCAAAAGTAGGATCAGCTTTATACCTTTATTTATTTATTGGGATTCCAGTTTACATCTCTACATGGTTTCAGCAATATTTATCTTACCTAAATATATGAAAATAATACCTCTGAAACTGTTATGTCATTGAAGACCATATTGAATATCATCACCATTTTTCCTCTGTTCTTTAACATGAGAGTGTAATATGGGATGAGAAGATTTAATTTCAAGGGTTCATGGATTCTTACCTGGACTATGGAAACCCAACTCCCCCTGATGCTAAGTAACTAGGTAGCTCCAGAGTAAGACAATGTTTTTGATAGCTAAGTGACTTATATTAGATACTGCACTCAGATCCCAGTGCATCCTGTTTCAGACACTCGACTTACACACATTTAATATTTTATCACTTTATTTGGCATGCTATCCTTTTTTCTTTATTAGAATGTAATGAGACAACTGACCTCCTTCAAAAGATGAGTGTATCGATATGATGGCATCTAGCATAAAATTCTTGGTGTCAGTCTTTCAATGGAAAGCGGCTGATCTCAGTGGATGTTACTATTCCCTATAAAGGAACTCCGGAGCATCTTTGTCTTATAAACACTCTCAGTATGGTCTCAGTTCAAAATGCCCCTCATTTGTGATTCTTATCATTTTACACCAACTTGGTTTACCCTTTACCTCTTACACAATTAATTCATTGTATTGGAATTAGATATGACTCGCAAATTAAGGTTTTTACATTATCATACATATTTTAAGTACATGACATAGTACAGAACATTAAAATTCACCCCTATTTTCTGATTTAGTCTAGATAATTTTTTTTTTACCTACTAGACAATGTTCATTTGAGAACCTAAATATCACAGAAGATGTGGGTCATTCCAGTTAATGAGTTAACAGGGTGTCTTCACAGTACAGGTAAGTTTTATTACCTCAAATAATTTATTCCCTGCTATAAAATATATATGTATATCTATTTTTAAACCTACTTTAGTTATGACCAAATATCAGAGTACCATAACAATTTCTAGAAAAATCTAAGAGAAATTTCTTAAGTTGTCTCAATAACTAGTTATTATCATAAATAATAGGCTGTTCACTTGCGTTCCTCATTTCTCTAAATCTACAGTTGAGCTGGGTGTGTGATTGATCCTGACTACCAATGGGAAACTGGACAACTACCTAATCCAGGCAAGAGTATAATGGCTTAGACCCTTAAGTAATGATGATTTGGATCACCTTATCAGGTTAAGGACCAGGATCCACAGAGGTGATTACTGAAGTCAAAGGAGATACAGAATGAGAAGAAGAATGTAGCTAAGAATACCAGTTACAACATGTGACCAGTTGCAGAAAATAGGATTTTAATTATCATGAATATTTTCTCTATGAATATGTTCATGTGGAGGTAAGGTAAAAGCTGAATTTTGAAAAAGTAGATATTAGTGTAAAATTTTTGAAAACTATGCATAGTTTTCTCATAATAAGTATTGCCAGTAATTTTTTAAGACTTTGTATATAGTATAGTATTATGTTAAAAACACAATCAAGGCAATTTATGACAAACCAATGGTCAGCATCCTATTGAATGGGAAAAGTTGGAATCATTCCCTCAAAGATCTGAAGCCAGACAAGGATTCCCATTCTCAACATTGCTATTTAATATATTCCTGGATGTGTAGCCAGAGCCATCAGGAAATACAAAGAATCAAAGGGATACAAATTGAGAAGGAGGAAGACAAATTATCCCCACGTGCAGATGACATGATTATCTATATAGGGGATCCAAAAGACACCATTGAGAGACTGTTAGAACTCATCGAGTTGGTAAAGTAAAAGGATATAAAAATAACCAAAAAAAATCAATGGTCTTTGTGTACACAGACAACAGCATAGCTGAGAAAGAATGTTTAAGATTTGTCCCACTCACAATAGCTCCAAAAAAGATTAAATACCTTGAATAAATTTAACCAAGGATGTCAAAGATTTCTATGATGAAAATTACAAAACACTAAAGAAAGAAATAGGAGACATTAAATAAATGGAAAAATCTTCCATGTACATGGATTGGAAGGATCAACATCAAAATGCCCATATTACCAAAAGCAATTTAAAGATTCAATGTGATACCAATCAAAATACCAAAGACATTCTTTGCAGATCTAAAAAATGATGCTAAACTCTATATAGAAACACAACAGACCCCAAAGAGGGCAATATTATACAACAAAAAAACAGAGGCATCAGAATACCCTGATTTCAAGACATACTACATGGCAGTTTTAACCAAAACAGCCTGGTATTGGCACAAAAACAGACATGTAGACCAATGGAACAGAACAGAAACTCCAGAAATCAATCCTCACTTCTAAAATCAACTTATCTTTGACACAGGATCTAAAATCAACCCCTGGAGCAAGGACGGTCTCTTCAACAAATGGTGCTGGGAAAACTGGATCTCTGCATGCAAAAGTATGAAACTAGACCCTGGCCTTACTCCTTATAGAAAATTCACTCTTTTGGATCAAGGACCTAAATCTACAATCTGATACAATCAAATTACTAGAAAACATGGGGGAAACTCTTCAAGACATTGGCATAGGCAAAGATTTATTGGAAAAGATCCTAGAAGCACAGGCAATCAAAGCCAAAATTGACAAATGATACTAAATTCATCTGAAAAGCTCCTGCACTGCAAAAGAAACATTCAGCAAAGTGAAGAGGCAACCAATGGAATGAGAGAAAATATTAGCAAACTATGCAACTGATAAAGGGTAAACAGACAGAATCTATTAACAGCTTAAAAACGTCAACAGCAACAAAACAAACAATCCAATTAAGAAATGGGCAAATGGCCTGATCAAGCATTTTTCAAGAGAGGACATTTAAATGGCTGAAGACACTTGACACTCAGGGTCACTAGCCATCAGGGAAATGCAATCAAAACCACAACGACGTTTCAACTCACTCCATTTAGATTGGCTCACATACAAAAATCAATAAACAACAAATTCTTGCGAGGATATGGGGGTAAAGGTACCCTGGTCGACCGTTTATGGGAATGTAAACTGTTGCAGCCACTGTGGAAGACAGTATGGAGATTCCTCAGAAATCTGATTTAGACCTACCATATGACCCAGTCATTCCACTCCTGTGAATTTACCCAAATGAGCAGAAATCAGCATATGAAAGAGTTATCTGTACCCCCATGTCCATTGCAGCAAAATTCATAATAGCTAATATGTAGAATGCATACATCCATCAACTGTTGAATATATCTCATAATTTATCTTTATATAAATATATATACACACACACACACACACATAATATGGAGTACTACTCAACTGTAATAAAAATGAAATCCCGCCTTTTGCAACAAGATGGACACAATTGTAAACTCTTATACTTAGTGAAATAAGCCAGTCCCCAAAAGAGAGGTGTCATAGGTTTTCCTTGATCTGAGGTAACTAATAGAGTACTTAAAATGTAATATATTCAAGTGAAATGGACATTTCCTGATTCGATGATTGTATGAAGCCCTTGTCTCTTCTGTTGAGGAACAGTATTTATTTTTTTTTCTTCCTACTATTTTTTGAAGTCTTTTACTTAGTGTAATCCTAACTTTATGATCATTAAGTAATAGAAAATAGATCTTTGGAAATGTTAAGAGTGGGAAAGGTAGAGGAGGAGGAAGAAGGGTTGGAGCATGGTTGGGAAAGTGGTTGGCAGGGAAAAGTCACTATGTTCCTAAATCTTCATACATGAAATACATGAAACTTATATAACTTGAATTAAATTTTAAAAACATACATTTTTTTCTTTTATGAAATTATGGTCAATATTCTCTAGTTAATACATAGAATTTTGGACATTTATGCAAGTAGTACTTCCTTTTTTTGTTAAAGTATGACTCATTTAATAGCTATGGTCTTGTTCTCATGTTTATTTTCTGAATACAATTACAAATTCATTAAACTTCAAAATATTATTTGTGAGGGAGGGGAGGGAAGGAGGGAGAGAAGGAGGGACAGGGAGAGGGAGGGAAGGAGGGTGGTATGGGGAGAAAAATCATGAGGTGGGGGAGAGAGAAAGAAAGAGAGATCCCGCATGTACTGGTTTAAGTTCCAAATGCCTGCAACAGTCATAGCCATAGCCAAAGCCAAGGATCAAGAACTCAGTCCATATCTCCTAACTGGGAAACAGTAACCCAATCACTTAAACCATCATTGCTGTCTCAGGGGTATGCATTAATAGTAAGGTAGAGGGGACAGCACTGCTGCTTGCAGAGCCAGCATCCCATATGCTTGCTGGTTCAAGTCCCAGCTGTTCCTCTTCCATTCCAGCTCTCTGCTATGGCCTGGGAAAGCAGTAAAGGATGGCCCAAGTCCATGGGAGACCTGCATGGGAGACCTGGAAGAGACTCTTGGCACCTAGCTTCATATTGGCACAGCTCCAGTCATTGTGGCTAATTGGGGAGTGAACCAGCAGATGCAAGACCCCCCCCCCCCCCTTTCTGCCTCTCCTTCTCTGTGTAACTCTGACTTTCAAATAAATAAATAAATCTTTAAAAAAAGGTAAGGTAGAATCAGGAGCTAGAAACAATAACCAAATCAAAGTACTCCAAACAGGGGACATGGTCATCTTAACTAATGTCTTAACCACTAAGCCAAACACATGCCTCTAAATTCCTGTTGAGTAAATAAATGTGTACATGAAAAAAAAAGTGAATGGTAGAAGTAGAAGCTTATTTCCAGTCACTAAGCTAGTTATAATCACTGCATGTCTTATAAAGAATAAACCATTTATCATGGAACAGGGCTTGGGAAGGGTTGAATAATTATTTTCTAGGGAATTTGTGTTCGAGCAGATGAAAGGTCTAGCAATAAGAGAAAGACTGTGAATTCTTCATACATTTACAACAAACTTCTGGAGGGGAAATAGTAGGGAAGAAAAATTAATGAAAACAGATAGCTGGATATTTAGGAAGTACATGTTAGTAGTTAATAAGCAATTAAATATTTTAATTTACTCATTAATAAATAATTGTTTAAAATTTTATCTACTGTTACTAATATCCAGTCTCTTCATTTCCTAAATCTTATTCATAAAACATTTCTAATAATCATGATGCAGAAAGCAAATAATATATGACTACTGTCTTATTATCTTTGAACCTGACCTATTCTGAGATCTCACATATCATGGATAATTCATTCATATTTTGAGGTCTTGGTCATTATATTCTATGCTAACTGTAAAAGCACTTGCAATTAAATGTTATTTCCAAGTTTAAGATTAAGACCAAATTAAATTTTGCCTTTCACTGATTGAAAACTCATACTTTCAAGTAATTAGAAAATCTAATGTTCTGTGAGATGTGTACTATTTCCAGGAGAAAAGGCAACATATTTTACTCTTTTCTAAAAGTATTCAAGATTTTAGATGAGTTACATTTTTGTTTCATATAGAAGGTTACAGATGTCTTTTATTGTTTGTTTTTTCCTTGGGGAAGGTATTAAGCAATTCAAAGTCTTATATGTACAGGGCTTTTTTTGATTATTTCATTAGGACAATTAAGGTCTTCAAAATTCCCACTGGGTTACAAAAATGACAATCAATTAGAAATCAGATGACAAATGGCTTCATATATTTCAGCAATATTTACCAAAGACAATTTATGTCTACTATTTTTTTTTTTTAAAGTTTCCAACATGTGGGACTACAAAAGAACACAGCCAAATCATCCATAAACTTAGACACACTGCTGAACTCCATGAACTAACTGGTTTAGAAATTCTATGCCAACTTTATTTTTACAACTATTAATTTAAAAAATAACTAGATTCCAACCAACTCGATAGGGTTCAAGTTTATATTGAAGCCTAAATGGCTCACTGTACAGAAAAAAACAGCAACATTAAAGTTGATCATTCTTTCATATTCTCTAGACTTATCACACTTTGAATTCAATTTGAGAGTAAATTGCACCTTTACAATAGGAATGATGGGATCCAAGATGGCTGAATAGGTGTAGCTGTGAAAACTTCAGCTGCCCTCTGACTGGCATATAAAAAGAACAAAGTAGTATCATATTTCCAGGGCTCAGACTGATGGAAATTTTTAGTGGAGAAGTAAAAAAAAAAAAAAAAAAAAGAATACTCTGTAGCACGAGAGGACAGAGACACTGTTGCAGTTGGTCCCCTACACAAGCAGCTGCTAGCTGGGAACAGCTATCTTACCAAATCAAAGTAGGAAGAAATTAATGCATGTCCTGCCACCCACATCTTTAGCTGAGAGGGAATTCTGCAGACACCTATTGACTTTCGCTCTAGGGAACTAACAACAACCACACAAAAGGGAAGCCAACACCCTCCACCCCTCTGCAGAGCACCAAAGGGGCCTGTGAAAAGTCTTTTCCACTGGTATCAGAAACAGTCAGAGTTGCAAAAGACAGATCTCTGCATCTTGCAGTTTGGGGAGCTTTGAAGCATTAGCCCCGGGTTTATGCTTATACACTCAACATGAGCCAGGAGTTTTTCCTCATAGCTTCTGAGGGCTAGCACCAGCAGCAGCCCATAAAAAATCCATGTTCAACCTTGTAGATCTCAGTAATTATCCTACTGCACCCTGCAACATGAGGACCATCACAATTAGTTGTAATATCCTCAATCTCACTGGAATCTCCTAGTGGACCTAGCGAAGAACCTACCTGCATCTCACTTCTCTGAACTCAAACTTGCCTGAGCAAAATCTGCTGTATGCCTTGTAGTCACCCTGTATGACTACAGCAGGGTTCAGTTCACATCCCTTGTCTTGGGGCCAAGGCTGTTGGTGTTATACGCTGCAGCACAGATTGAATGCTCCTAGAACAACCTGAAAAAGGGCCAATCCACAGCACAGGACTAGAGCCACAGCAATTGGTGCCACAAATCCCAGCAACATGCTGGCTTGCAAAGTGTCAAGGGGACAGCCAACTTTGTCTCTCCAGTCACAAAGAACGAGGCCCTGGAAATCACAAACCAAGAGATGGACAGCAAACTGTAACAAAGATACTTACCATAAGAAAATCACATTCATCTCAAAGCCACACTTCTATATCTATAAACTGCAATAGGTTAGATTACTGTGTCACTTGTAAACACAACTGACATTGGCTAAAATGAAAAATAACTTAGACTACACTCCTGGGCTCACCTAGAACAAAAGTGCTAGCAACAAGCCAAGTGATACCCTGCATTACAGCTCAACCATAAGCTGTTTTCCAATAAAACCTACTCCATAAAGA
Organism: Sylvilagus floridanus; assembly: GCA_949820135.1. Classification (NCBI taxonomy): domain Eukaryota; kingdom Metazoa; phylum Chordata; class Mammalia; order Lagomorpha; family Leporidae; genus Sylvilagus; species Sylvilagus floridanus. The sequence continues at coordinate 21,073,769 of OX463236.1, forward strand.
AGAATGATTATAGCAGATGCAGATATCAATATAGGGACACAAAGATAAGAAGCATGACACCTCTAAAGAACAAAATTGTCTTCCAGAATTAGATTTTGAACTGAAGGAATTCTATGAAATGTAGAACTAGAATTCAAAATAATGATTGTAAGGAAACTCAATGTGATGCAAGAGAATAGAGATGCACAGATGAAAGAAATGAAGAAGACAAGCAGTGACATGAAAGAAAATCACTAAGGAGATAGAAATCGTTAAGAAGCACCAAATAGAAATTTTGGAGATGAAATCTTCAAGCAGTAAAATAATACAAGTAAGAGCTACAAAACCAGAATAGACCAGGCGCAGCAAAGAATTCCTGGCCTCAAGGACAAGACTTTTGAAACAACTCAATTAAACACAAATAAAGATAAACTAATTAAAAAGAATAAAGAGAGTCTATGCAAAATATGGGACACCATTAAAAAACTATCTATTTGCATTTTAGCTATTGCTGTAAAATAAGATAAGAAAAGAGACATTGAGACAATATAATACTTGAAAATTTTCCAGGTCTTGAAAGAGACACATAAATCCATATACAATAAACTCAAAGGACCCCAAGGAGGCTCAACCAAAAAAAGATCTCCAAGGGATTCTGCAGTCAAATTGTCAAAATCTAAGGATGAAGAATGAATCATAAAAACAATTAGAGAAAAGGAACAAATTACATATAAAAGGAAAAACCATTTATACTAACATCAGACTTCTCAGCAAAAACCTCAAGGCCAAAAAGTGTGGAGTGTTATAGTCAAGGTTTAAAAAAACCAAAACTTTCCAACCAAGAATATGATATCCATGAAGCTATATTTGCAAAGACAAGGATAAAAAGGGCAGATCCAGACAAGCAAAAACCAAGAGAATTCACCACCATTAGACAAGCCTTACAAGAAGTTCTTAAGAGAATTTTTCATTAGAAGTAAACATCATGAAAATAGGTTCCACCATCAAATTCACTAACAGAGCAGATATACTCAGTATCTAACCCACAAAATGGCAGATGTTAATTCTTATCTAGTAACACTAACCTTGAATAAAGGATTAAACTCCCCATCTAAAATACTTAAGTTAATGAAATGGATAAAACACCAAGACCCCACTATATGCTGCCTTTGCTCCAGGCAAAGATACAAATAGACTGAAAGTGAAGGGCTTGAAGAGCATACACCAGGCAAGTAGAAACTAAAAACGACCAGGGGTAGCTATACCCATATGAGGTAAGACAGACTTCAAATAAAAAAAAAAAAGCTATAAAATGAGACAAAGAAGGACCTATTATTTTGATAAAAGATTTGATTCAGCAAGAAGATGTAACAATGACAAATATACACACACTCACCAGAACACCACTAGATATATACACCAAATACTATTAAATCTAACAGGAGAAATAAACTCCAATACAATTATAGTGGGAGACTTCAACACCCCACTCTCATCAATGGACAGGTTATTTAGGTTGAAAATCAGTGAAGATACATCAGAGCTGAAACACACTATTGAGTAAATAGACCCAACAGATATTTATAGGACATTTCACCCAACACCTACAGAATACTTATTCTTTTCAGCACAAGGAACACTTTCTATGATAGACCATATATTAGGCCACTAATCAAGTTTCAGTACATTTAGTAAGATTTAAATCATGTCACATATGTTTTCAGTCCATAAAGGAATAAAACTAGAAATCAACAAGAATAATATAACATTCATAAATACACAGAAACTAAGGAACAGGCTAATGAACGATCAATAGGTCATTGAAGAAATTAAGGAAATTAAAAAAAAACTGTATTGAAATAATTGAAAATGAAAATGCAACATGTCAAAATCTGTGGAATACAGCAAAAGCAGTATTAAGAGGGAAATTTATTGCATTAACTGCTTGCATTAGAAAGAGAGAGTGAGCAAAATGCCTGGGGCCAGCTCTGTGGCCTGCAGTGACAGCATTGCACATGGGTGTCTGTTCTAGTCTTGAATGCTCCACTTCTGGTCCAGCTCCCTGCTAATGCACCTGGGGAAGCAGCGGAGGACAGCCCAAGTCCTTGGGACCCTGAACACATCTGGGAGACCCACAGGAAGCTTCTAGCTTCAGCCTGGCCTACCTCCAGTCATTGTGGCCATTTGGGGAGTGAAGCAAGGGATGAAAGACTTCTCCTTCCGCCCCTTTCTCTGTCTCTCTTTCAGACAAATCAATCTTAAAAAAAAAAAAAAAGAAAAAAAAAGGCTGTAATGATGTACCTTGAAAACTAAGAAAAGCAAGAACAAGCCAAATCTAAACTCAGGAGTTGAGAAATAAGGCTGAGATCAGAAATAAATAAAATCAAAACTAAAAAAATGCAAATTATCAACAAAACAAAAAGATATGCAAAATAGGAAAACCTCCAGACTAACAAAGAAAAAAATGGAAAAATCTCAAATAAAATTAGAGATGAAGAAGGAGACATTAAAACTGACCAGTAAATTACAAAGAATCATAAGAAATTATATGAAAACTATATGGTAATAAACTAGAAAACCTCAAAGAAATGAATACATTCCTAGGTACATAGAACCTATGAAGATTAAAAGAAGGGAGCCGTCACTGTGGCATAGAGGGTAAAGCGGCTGTCTGCAGTGCCGTATCCCATATGGGTGCCCGTTCGAGTCCCAGCTGCTCCACCTCCAATTAAGATTTTTGCTATGGCCTGGGAAATCAGTAGAAGATAGCCCAAGTCATTGGGTCCCTGCACCCAGGTAGGAGATCCGGAAGAAGTTCCTGGTTCCTGACTTTGGATGGGCGCAGCTCTGGCCTTTGCGGCCAACTAGGGATTGAACAAGCAGATGGAAGACCTCTCTCTCTCTCTTTCTCTCTCTGTGTCTCTCCTTCTCTGTGTCTTCTTCTCTCTGGTCTGAATTTCAAATAAGTAAATAAATCTTTAAAAAAAGATTAAATGAAGAAGATACAATCTAAACAGAATCATGACAAGCAGTAAGACTGATGTAGTAATCAAGGAAAAGTCCAGGACACGATGGCTTTACAACTACATGCTACAAAACATTTAAAGAGTAATTCGTTCCAATATTTCTCAAAATATTCTAAAATATTGAATAGGATGGAACTGTGCCATTCTTTTTTATGACTCCAGCATAACTTTGATACTAAAACTAAAGACACAACATGAAAACAAAACTACAGGCTTACATCTTTAATGAACATTGATGCAAAGATTCTCAACAGAATACTAGAAAACTGAACTCAAAACCACATCAAAAAGATTATACATCACAATCAAGTGGGATTTATTCCAGGGATTCAAGTGTGGTTCTACATTTGCAAATCAATAAACATCATAAATCATATCAACAGAATGAAGAACAACAACCATATGGTCACCTCAATAGGTGCAGAGAATGCATTTGAAAAGGTTCCGCACTCTTTGTGATAAAACTCTTCTAAAATTGGGTTATAGAAAGAACATTCTTCAAAATTATAAAGGCTATGTATCAACACCAACAGCCAATATCATACTGAATAGGGAAAACCTGAAAGCATTTTCCCTCAGATCTGGAAAAAGACAAGGATGTCCACTTTACCAGTCTTATTTAAAATAGTACTGGAAGGTTTAGCAAGAATAATTAGAGAGGAGAAAGAAAGAAATGACATTAAAATTGGAAAAACAGAAGTTAAAATATCAATATTTGCAGGTAAAATAACGTTGTACATGGAAAAACCTAAACATTCTACCAAAAAGCTACTAGAACTGATAGACCAATTCAGTAAAGTTACAGGCTATAAAATAAATATACCAAAATACAAATAAATATACAAATATACCAAACCATATATAAACATATACCAAAATATATATAATAGCTTTTTATATGCTAATAATGAATTTACTGAAAGAAATCAAGAAAGTAATCTCATGGACAATAGCCACAAAAAATATCAAATATTTAGGGACAAATTTAACCAAAGAAATGAAAGATTTCTACCATGAAAAGTATAAAGGCTTGATGAAAGAAAACATCAAGGGCATAAAACATGGAAAGATTCCATGCTCAAGGACTGGAAGAATCAGTATCATGAAAATGTCTCTACTACTTAAGTAATCTGCAAAGTGCAATTCCCATCAAAATACCAATGACATTCTTTACACTATTAGAAAAAAAAAATCCTAAAAATCATATTACAACCCAGAAAGTCAAATAGACCCAGAAAGTCAAAGCAATCCTTGCATGGGGTGGTTGGGGAAAATCAAGTTGGAGGCATGGCTTCAAGGTATACTATTAAGTTACAGTAACTCATTCAGCATGATACTGGCATAAAAACTGACACAGATCAATCGAATAGAATAGAAAGTCCAGGAATTCATCCACATGCATACAACCAATTGATTTTTTGCAAAGTGCTCAGACCATATATTGGAGAAAGGATAAACTCTGCAACAAGTGCATGGTGCTGGCAAAACTGGATGATACATATGGAATGAAATTAGATCATACCTCCCACCACATACAAAAGTCAATTCAAGATAGATCAGACCTAAATTAAAGATCTTAAGACTATCAAGTTGCTGTAAGAAAATGCAGAGAAGTGGTGTAGGTGATGACTTCTTGGACAAGACACCGGAAGCACAAATTTCACAAAATAAAACTAAATACATGGAATTGTGCCAAACTGATACACTTCTGCACAGCCGAGGAAATGACTCATAGAGTGACTAGACATGCAACGGAATGGAAAACGATATTTGTTAGCTACCTATCCAATAAAGAATTAAAATCCAGAATACATCAGCAACTTAAACAAGAACAACTAAAACAACCAATCCACTTAAGAAATGGGCAAAGACCTCAATACAAAGTTCTAAAAAGACATACAAGTGGCCAAAAAAATATATGAAAAAATTATCACCATCACTAGCCATTGGGGAAATGCAAATCAAAACCACACTGAGGTTTCACCTCACTCTAGTTAGAATGGCTTTCATACAGAAATCAACAAACAAATGCTAGTGAGGATATGAGAATAAAGGTACCCTGTTCCACTACGGGTGGGAATGTAAACTGGTGCAGCCACTGTGGAAGACAGTATGGAGATGCCTCAGAAATCTGAATATAGACCTACCATATGATCTAGCCATCCCACTCCTGGGAATTTACCCAAATGAGAAGAAATCAGCATTTGAAAGAGTTATTTGTGCCCCCATGTTCATTGCAGCATAATTCACAATAGGTAACATATGGAATCAACCCAGATGTCCATCAATGTTGAGTAAAGAAATTATGGTACATATACACTATTGAGTACTACTAGGCTGTAAAAAAAAAAAAGAAATCCTTTTACAAGAAAATAGACGCAGCTGGAAACCAGTATAATTAATGAAATAAGCCAGTCCCAAAAAACAGATATCATAGGTTTTCCCTGATCTGAGGTGACTAGTAGAGTATCCGAAATATTATGTATTGGAGTGAAATAAACTCTCTTCTATTGTGGAACAGTGTTTTTTGTTTATTTGTTTTTATTTTTCTTTTCTTTTTCATTCTATTTATTGAAGTCTTTTACTTAATATAAGGCTAACTTTATGATCATTAAATAAACTCAAAATAGATCTTTGTAAAAATTAAGAGTGCCAGTGTAAGATGGAGAAGGGAGAAGGGTTGAGCTTGGGAGGGAGAGAAGTGGGGGAAATGTCACTATGTTCCTTATATTTACTAAATAAAAGTTAAAAAAATGAAAAAAAAAAGAAATACATGAAACTTGTATAATCTAAATAAAATTAAAAATAAGTAAATGGAAAAAAAACCCACAATGAGTTACCCTCTCACCCCAATCAGAATGGTTAAAATCCACAAGACACAGAAAAACAAACCCTGGCCAGCATGTGGAGAAAGGGGAACATTTCTACTCTGTTGGTGAGATTGTAAATTAGTGCAGCTACTGTGGAAGAGCATGGAGATTTCTTAGATAAGTAGAGACAGAATTTCAATGTGATTCAATAGTCTTATTTCTGAATATGTACCCTAGAAACATGAACACGTTTTATCAGGGATACCTGCACCAAATGTTTATAGCAGTACTGTTCACAATAGTCAAAATATGGAAGCAACAAAGGTATCCATCATAACAGATAAAGAAAATGTGGTATGCATACACAATAGAAAATTACCCAGCTGCAAAAAAGAAACTCTACCATGTGCAACAAAATGAATGCAACTGGAGAACATCATGTTGAATGAAATAAGCTGGACACAGAAAGACAAATATGGCATATTCTCCCTTACGTGTGTGAAGTACAACTTAAAAAGGAAAAATAAAAAAGAAATGACTGTGTGGATCAGTATTGCTGCAAATATATTTGTCAGTTTTGTTTTATACCTTTGTCAAACCAATGGTTAAAAATGTTATACTGTCATAGTTTTAAGGATCTGTGATTACTTTAAAAGGTATTGTATGGCGGCAAGCGTTGTGGTGTAGCAGCTTTAGCCTGCAGTGCCAGTATCCCAAATGGATGTTGGTTCTAGTCCCAGCTGCACCACTTGTCATTCAGCTCTCTGCTATGGCCTGGGAAAGCAGTAGAAGATGGCCCAAGTTCTTTGGACCCTGCACCCATGTGGGAGCCGAGAAGAAGCTCCCGGCTCCTGGCTTCAGATTGGCACAGTTCTGGCCATTGCAGCCATCTGGGGAGTGAACCAGTGGATGGAAGACTTACTGTCTCTCTTTCCCTCTCATGCCCTCCCTAGCACTGCTTTCTAAATAAATACATAAATCTTTTTTTAAAAGCAATTTTATGTGGCTGAAATGGTTATAGCTCCATTTGATTATTGTTTATAGCCCCTACATACATCCCTACTAAACTACAGCCTATTTGCTTTTTGACTTCTTAAACTTTTCATTTGCTGGGCCATTAAATTTTGACTATAATGTGAATTAAAAATGTTATCTCAAAACTAAAAAAAAATCAAGCAATATCTAATAGGCTCATCTAATTTTTTCTCCATTAGTAGTTTGCCTAATATTTTATCTTCTTAATAGAAAAAGATTATTTACTTTGTGTCCATTTGACAGGGAAACAGATTAGAATGTTTATCTCTTGTCAAACTAAAATTGATAGGGTGTTTCTTCACACTGGCTTGCCATTTATTTGCTTCTTCTCCTTTTTTTGCATTTTGTTAGACTGTTAAATTTTTCAAATATTCTTCTGTTTTGGTTTGCCATTTTGAAACCTATAAAATGTGCCCATATCCTTTTGGAGGTCTTTTTATTTTCTATTTATATATTTACAATAATAAAGAACAGTATTCCTAGGCTCTTATCAAACATGTCCTGGAACTTACCTGGCTTAAGCATCATCCAGTCCCTCCACATCACAGGTACAGTTTAATCTTTTTATATACACTAAAATTGTTTTGAATTATTTTTATAATAAATAATCATTTTTAAAACATAAAGAACATGACAGCCTTTGTGTTGAAAGAATAGAGCATTTCGTGAGTGCCAAAGCACTGGAGCACAGAGCGTTCCCTGTGCCAAAGATTTGAGATTACTTTAAATAGGAGGTATTTTGTGATTCGACACTGCATAGCTTTCGGCTGAGATGTTATTAATCCCTAGACACTCATTCAGAGGCCAGTTATTAGCTAATACTCTTCACATCTGAATAGGCTTTATCTTCCAATGCTAAGAGTTGCTAAATAAACCAGAGACAAAAAGAAAAAAGTGTACTTTCTGTTTTACCATTTATATTATTTCTGAGATTTATGTAACATGGAATTAGAAGTTATTCTTCAAGCTTGAAATTGTGGGGGTGGTTTTTTGTTTTAGTGGGATACTTGGATTCAGTATCTGGCTGAGCTCCTCACTCCATCTTCTTGCTAATACAGACCCTGGGAGTCAGTGGTGGTGATTCAAGATACTGGATTTCTGGCACCTGTACACAAGATCTGAATTGGTTTCCTAGCTTTGGGCTTTGCCTCCTGTCCCAGCTCTATTGTAGAAATCTGAGGTGTGAACCAGCAGATGCAAGCCCTCTCTCGGTATTCACTTTCTCTAATTATAAAAATAATACCTGTTCACTGCAAAAAAAAAAATGAAAGTAAGTAAAAGTTTCCTATCAAAAATACTTTAGGAATGAGATGAATACCTTTCATAGATTTTTTTTTTCTTTAAAATTTTCTAATGAAAAGCCAATATCCTAGTCTGGAAGAGAACATTTGATAGTGTTGAGCAACCAAATATTGCTGCATAATAATGAGGTTTATTTTTAGTAGGAGTAGCATCTTTGAGATGGTTTACCTTCAAAGGAACAAAGATAATGAAAGGATACAAAATATAAGAAAGCTTTGCTTTTTCCCTAGGAACTCCAGAATGGGTAAGGGGCTAAACTTGAAATGATAGTAGGCTGAGGGTTGAGAGTCACCTCCACCTAGTGAGAGAACATACATGGGGATAGCCAGAGGGCTCTATCTGTTCTTTTTTATCTACATTTTCCATTTACTTGCCTTTTTGGTATCTCTAAGATTTTGGTGAATTTTTGCTAAAAGTAACGGTCAGGTCTGAGAATTTCATTGGACAACTAAGCGAAAGGTTTGTGTTGTCCTTTACTATGTAAAAGTATGGTAGAGAGGCAGTGGCTAAACCAGAGTTGACAGTAGACAATTATTAGAAAGGAAAGGAGTAAGTGCCAGCCTTCCTCAAACACAAGTGCATTTATTGGAGCTTCTCAAATATGAAGAGGAGCAAAGTTGGCTTCCTCTGAGAATATCTGATAGAGCCAATTTGAGTATTAGAGAACGATTTCTAAAGGCCGGAGAAATTGAAGTTGGTTTATGCAGGATATCTGGCTAAACAGACATTAATTAAATTGAACTGAACTGTTTGTTTCTGAAAAAGGTTGTTAGTTACCTAAATAAAAAGGTACTGCGTAGTTAGTTGATGCTTAATAAATATGTCATTGTTTATTGAGCTACTTATTTTTGGAGAAATAATCATGTTAAGCTTTGGTATACTGATTTATGTGAAAAATAGATTTTAATCACAAATGATATTATTTGTGACACTGTTACATGGAGCACAATAAGTGAGCATTCTATGATTAATTGATTTAAATATTCAGTTTGAATAGTATGAGACAAAAATATACCCCACAGGGCTTAAAGCTTTAGGACATCAAGGCTGAACTGACAAAAAGAAAGCTAAGTGATTAATCAACCCAATGAATTAGATTAATGCAGCCAGTCAACCTGGATAATAGGGTGATAATATTTTTATCTTTGTCAACAACAAGCATTTTGCTCTGTAATTGTTCTGACTCATTCAAATGACTGAATTAGCTGTTTTACTCTCGTGACTTTCCTTGACTTAATCAGTTTGCTGTTTATAAGCTAAGTATCTTTTTTCTGAACACTTTCTACCATATGCTGCGCTTTTTTTGGTGGTCATCCAAATATTGTCCTCATCATGCAATTTTTCCCCCAAACAATATGTACCATTTCATTTACCTGATGGTTTCTCTCTTTCTTCATCTTGTTAGTATAAGTTTGATGACAATCACCTGATAGATTGTAACCTTGATCTTCCTATTTAAATCCTCCTTTATCTCTTCCATAACATTTTCATTTCCTTTGTCTATACATTTATCTTAATTAGACCTCAGTTCCTTCAGTGAAGTGTGTTTCTATCAGTGTTTGCTGTAGCTAGGACAATTGGTGGATAGCAGTGCTATTTTAAGTAAGTATGAGTCAGATAGCTGCAGCCACAGAGAAAAGCTATGTCTTTTTCTTCTCCTTGAAAGTCCAAGGACCAGGAGAAGGACAGAAGCAGTTAGGGTGAGAAGCACATCCTCAGAGTAGAGGTAGAGCTTAGAGATGTCCATCAAGACCATGTGTGTAGCCACCAAGTAAGTCATTTGCTGCAGTGACGGCACTAAGCCAAGCACTTACGCAAGTACATTAGATGAAAATCGGATTATTTACAGAGGGGCTTTGCAGGTTTTGTGAAACATATCGCTTATTTTTAGCATAATAGGAGGTAGCCTATGGCAACTAAATCATGCAAAATTTAATAAAGAAAGTTGCTGTTCTAGCTAAGAAAATACATTACATGTAAATATTAAGAGCAATATTATTAAGAGAAGATAGAAAATCTTATCCCCCCCCCAAATATGGTCAAAAATCCTTAAGAGATGAATTTTCCTCTAGATGGAAAGATGTCATTTAGAGAAAAATCATTGTTCATGGTAAGACATAAATATATTTAGACATGCACATCTATAACATTCTTCTTAATCTATAATATTTACTCAGACCCTATTTTATTTTCTCTGAAACTTATTTGTTGATCCATATCTATTATTGTACTTTATAAGATTCTTGAAGAAGTGTTGTTTGCTTCATTTCTATAAATTGTGAGTCCTAGCATTCATAAATCTTCTTTTAAAAATGAAGCATCAGGGGTCATTGTCGTGTCATAATGGGTAAAGCTGCCACCTGCAATGCTGGTAGCCCTTATGGGCACTAGTTCACATCCTGCTTGCTTCACTTCCAATCCATTTCTCAGCTAAGTGCCTGGTAAAAATAGAGGAGCAGGGCCCAAGTGCTTGGGGCCCTGCTGCCCTTGTGGAAGACCTGGAAGAAGCTTCTAGTGCCTGCCTGGGCCAGCTGTGAGCCTTGTGGCCATCTGGGATGTGAACCAGTTGAAGGAAGATCTCTCTCTTTTTTCCAGCTTCCCTCTTTCCCCTTCTCTGTAGTTGTTTCAAATACGTGAATAATAAATCTTTTTTAAAAAATGAAGCTGCAGGCCGGCACTGCAACTCAACAGGCTAATCCTCCACCTTGTGGTGCCAGCACACGGGGTTCTAGTTCCAGTCGGGGCACAGGATTCTGTCCCGGTTGCTCCACTCCCAGTCCAGCTCTCTGCTGTGGCCCAGGAGTGCAGTGGAGGATGGCCCAAATGCTTGGGCCCTGCAGCCCATGGGAGACCAGGAGAAGCACCTGGCTCCTGGCTTCAGATCAGCGCGGTGCGCCGGCCGCAGCACGCCAGCCGCGGCGGCCATTGAAGAGTGAACCAATGGCAAAGGAAGACCTTTCTCTCTGTCTCTCTCTCTCTCACTGTCCACTCTGCCTTTCAAAAAAAAGAAAAAAAAAACGAAGCTGCAGTTCAATACATCCAGCTAATGCCCTTCATTTGTTAAAAGAAAACTACAAGTAATAGGACAAAAAGAAATATACTGGCTGATAGCAGAAACATCTTTTTAAACACCAAACTAAGCTCACAGAATTTTTAAGTAAACACATCAGATTTTAAAGGTGCAGAAGATATTAAAAATATTTCAGTCAATCTTTTTGTTTTTACCAGTGTGTTGAAACTAAAGCTCGGTTTGCAAGACTTGCCCTGATCCGTTGGATCAGAGTGCAATCAGCTGGAGGGCATTTGCTTGACCTGTGGTTTAGCTGTAGAAAGGTGAGGAAGACAAAGAACTTATTGTATCTTCAACCTAAACCTGAACCTCTGGCCCCAAGTTGATGATGACAGCATCATATGTGGGCTCCAAATAGAGAGCAAGGCTAAAAGTCATTCTTTTCCCTCAGTTACTTAATTGCTACATCTCCCTTTCCAAGCCAACAGGCATGCAGGATAAAACTATCCTCTCACCTCTGCCTATTTAATCCCCTCTGTACCATACCTGAATATCACATAAATGACAGACTGTGTTGTCTTCCATTTTCTTGCCTTCCACCTACCCATTAGCCTTCTCTTACATTACATCAAGAGGGTGTATGGGTTTATGACCCCAGCCCACTGCTACTCACTAGGGAACTGTGCCATCCGGACTTATCCCTTAATGTACTGGTACTGACTATAATAGAAAGACTTGGAAAATATTCTCACAAGAAAATGACCTTGCTTGCAGGACAATTGTCTCCCTATGAAATTCTATTCTGAATGCAGAAAGCAAAATATTATTGTTTTTATTCTAAGTGTTCTTAGAGAAACGTAATGGAGCCCAGAATGATGTGTATCTTAGGTGAAGGTCAAAGAGAAATGCAGTAATGAAAAATCATTATTATTTTTCAAAATAGAATCCTGATCACATTTATTTCATAGAAAAACAAATAATTCAGGATGAAATCACTGGAGGTGTATATCCAATGCAATATTGTTTTTAGCTACAAAATTGTGGTAACAATCCTGTAGCATCTGTAAATGTCATCAATCAGAAGTTACAGCATTCCCTCTGAAGACACAATTGAACCTAGATTACATTGCTACCAGAGTTATGCCTTGAGACATCAGAAAAATTGACATTCTAATAGATTTGAAACATAGGTTGAGTATCTGGGGAGATTAAGGGAGGCTTTCTACTTTGTAAGTTGTACAACTTGGTACAGTCAGCTGAAACCTACTAAATCGATCTGTCATCTTAGGGTGGGGCCTGGATGATTCTTCCCAATTGTTCCTATCATTTATATCCCAGATATGGTGATCAACTGCAGGAGAACATTCAATTAAAATAAAAAAATCAAAGGCTGGCAATTAAGGCTACCATTCTACTGTATTATCTTCTAAATAGCTCTGGTGATTTTCACAACCTCACCTGGTAATTTTTGTTTGTGTGTTTTCTCTTCCTTGTTTTGTTCAATATTTCAAATAGGTTATGACATGTATTTTGATTTTTTTCATCCAATTTTTATTTATGCCCTTAATTGTTTTGAGGTGGTAAAGTTTGGAACTTTGGATATGGTCAAGGATATTGACGAATATGTACACATCAGCTGAAACCTCTACCCATGCTGTTGTGGTACCAGGCCTTAGTGTTGAAATATAAAAGAAGAAAGTTGATGTTTACCAACCTTTATTGACCTTTGTTTTGTTTACTTTTAATAACCTAGGGATAGCGGCTATAACCCTAATGCTACCTGGGAAAGAAAACTAATATCTATGTGTATGTTTTAGATAGGAAATGGTATTGGAAGCTAACAAACAAAAAAATGACTACTTGGCTCTAAGTTTTCCCATGATAAAAATTAAAATTAAATTTTGAGTTTTTCCTTAAGATTTTATTTATTTGAAAGTCAGAGTTATCAAGAGAGACAGAGAGATAGAGATAGATAGAAATCATACATCTACTGGGTCACTTCCAGAATGGCCATGGAGGCCAGGTCAAAGCCAGGACCCAGGAGCTTCTTCCAAGCCTCTCACATGGGTGCAGGGGCCCAAGTTGAGCCATCTTCTACTGCTTTCCCAGGTGCATCAGCAGGGACTCCAACAGGCATCCATATGGGATGCAGGCATCAAAGGCAGCAGCTTAACCCATTACATGACAATGCTCACTCCAAATTTCAATTTTTAAAGTTAGATATTTACATCTTATCAATAACTGGTTGAATGATGTTTAGTGACCCCCATGGTTTATGTATTCATCAAGGATTTTACCAAGATATGCGTAGCTTTTAATCAGGGATATTTTGTACCATGAGTAACTCATTTGAAGTATCTACATTTTACAAAAAACAATGATTTAGTCTTTTCTTCTTTTTTAACCTATGAAAGGAAAAGAAACTATAATAAAGGTAAACTGGAAATGAATCTGGAAAATATGAGCAACGCATTCATGACAGTACCCTAAGATGCGTCTTACCATGATGAAGAGTTCGAACGGCAGGGTCTGTTCTGCTTAAATCTTGCAAGGAAGAGTTCTTCCTTAGCAGGTTATCAAGGGCACCTGAGGAGCAGAGCCAAGATGGTGGCTGATTACGGGAGTTTATGGCCGCCTCCCCCTGAAACACCAATGTGCACAACCACAGATATACAGCAAGTCACCTTCGCAAGAGCTGCGGGAGCCACGCGAGGCTGCAGTGCCCCATCTTGGGATATTCATAAGGAAAGTCACACTGAAAAAAGCAAGAGTTTCTGTGTAGCCCCTTCCCCAGCTCTAAGGAGCATGAAGTGGAGAGACGCCTGCCCCTCAGAAGAGGGGGTGCGAACTGAATCCCAGTGTCAAGCCTTCGGTGGGAAAAAAATTCAGTGGGACTAAGTCCCCTTGTCCTTGTCCCGAGCTCCTTACCTGTGGCGTGAATACTTGGAGCGCCCTCAGCCACCAGCCTCTGCTACCCTTCCTGCAACCGCAGGCAGGAAGTGAAACTCCCACTGCACGCGGAGAGGCCAGGTGAGGGAGTTTACGCCTGCGCCTCTGTGCTCAGAACAGGGCGTATCACGCCAAGCCCCGGCACCTGATAAAGCCCACAGGCCTCTAGCACCCAGCAGGTGCTCATAGGATGAACCTCTAGAATTGCCCCCTGCGGGGTCACACTCATTTCGGCATGTGTCACTGCTGGCCTCTGGTGGTCTTAGCAGACTCTCTGTGAGCATGGGACCCAGACATAGCCAGTTCACAACCAGTCTGGGTGGCCGCGAGGCTACCTTCATTTCTCTCCTCCCGCCTGTGTAGATAGCCAGGCCACAGCACTGTGCCTTGCAATCTGTGCTGGGTTGGTAAAGCCCAGTACTTGGCAGATCCTTATAGTTTCTATTCCAAGGCAAGTGCCCGTGGACAGTCTCTGAAGTTGCTCCATTGGTAGGCAGGGACCTGTACCGGGTGAGACAGACTTGTTTGAGCATGTATCATCACTAGCATTTCACAGGTTTGGTAGGTACCCTAAGAGTGCACAGCACCTGGTGACTGTAAGACCCAGGTGTGACCCATCCAGGGCCTGCTTGAGTAGTTGAGAGGCTGTGTTTATCAGCCCTTCCTACAATCCGTGACAGACATTAAGGAATCACAGGACTGTTTTGGGACTCAGTGCCAGAATAAGACCCAGTATCAAGCAGATCCAAATGGTTCCTGTTGCCAGGTTAGTGCCTGCAGATGGATCCTTTGGACTGGCTTCAGGGCCTGGTGGAGTTTTGTGGTCGCAGGTGAGCAGTCGGGTAACCCAGCCAATATCACCAGTGGCTAGGAGGTGTAGCATCACACGGTGAGCCCACCTCAGCAGCAGACAGACCCCAGCAGGCTGAGCTTTGTTCTGCACACCCATCTGCACTAGTCTTGATGAAGAGTGGGCCCCAGATGTGATCTAGCCTCAAGACTTCTGTGGACACAGGACAAAAAGACAGAGATTACTGTAGGCCCTGCAAGAGCCATGCAAGGATGGACTAGGATTTTTGAGAAAATTCACTAGTTCAAAATGAACAACACATCAATGGCAGATTTGTGATAAATTTGAGTAAGGGAAATATTGTAATAATGAATCAATAAAAACTTATCAACAGTAGACCTGGGCCAAACCACAGCTTAGGATGATGTCTAGTGAAGAAATAGTATTAATATCCATAGGCTTAGAGAAAGGATACAGAATTGCTTGGTAGACAGCCACAAATGCAGCCAGATTACTATGGCTGGGGCTGGCATTGTGGCACAGTGGGTTAAGCCACCATCTGCAACAACAGCTCCCCATATAAGCACTGGTTGGAATCCCAGCCACTCCACTTCTGATCCAACTCCCAATTAATGCACTTGAGAAAGCAACAGAAGATGGTCCAAGTACTTGGGCTCCTACCACCCATGTGGGAGAGCCAGATGGTGTTCCAAAATCCCAGCTTTAGCCTGGTCCAGTGCTGCCTGTTGTAGTCATTCTCGGGGGGAACCAGCAGATGGAAACTAACTTTGTCTCTTCTTCTCTCTCCCCTCTCTGTATCACATTCAAACAAATAAACAAATCTTTAAAAGTTACTCTAACTGATCTTTCAATGCACAAATGACATATATCAACAAACATTAAAACTCCAAAGATCCATGACATTAACTAAAGAGCAAAATAAGGTGCTATGAACCAAAGATTGAGGAACTAAAATTTCCAAATGCCTGAATGAAGATTTCAAAACAGATGTTTTAAGGAAATTCAGTGACATTCAAGATAACATAGAGAAATTACGCAGTATCCTAACAGAGTTTTGAGAGATAAAGAAACTGAATAAAATTAAGCAGGCATCCTCCAACTAAAAAGTGTACAAATTGAAATTAAAAACATGATAGAAGGTAACAATAGCAGGATAGATCAGCTTGAACACAGGCTATTTGAAAATGCACAGCTGGGACTGGCAATGTGGCATAGTGGGTAAAGATGCCACCTGCAGTGCCAGCATCCCATAAGGGTACCAGTTCAAAATCCAGCTGCTCCACTTCTGATCCAGCTCTCTGCTAAGGCCTGGGAAAACAGTAGAGGATGGCCCAAGTCCTAGGGACCCTACACCCATGTGGGAGACCCAGAAGAAGCTCCTGGCTAATGACTTCAGATTGGCAGAGCTCCAGCCATTATGACCAATTAGGGAGTGTACCAGTGGATGGAAGACCTCTCTCTTTCTCTGCCTCTCCTTCTCTCTCTGTGCAACTCTGACTTCCAAATAAGTGAATAATCTTAAAAAAAAAAAGAAAATTCATAGCTGGATGAGAAAAAAGAGCAAAAAAAGGATCCAGAGCAATGAAGAAAGCTTATAAGAAATATGGAATAGCATGTAAATATCAAAAATCAAGTTCTTAGGATTCAAGAGGGAGAGACTTGAGTATATCAAAGGAGATAAAGCATATTCAAAAAGAGACTAATAAAAAATTATCCAGCTACTCAGTTATAGGAAAGTAAGAGGTCACTGGTCAGATTTAACTCAACTAAGTCCTTCCCAAGATGCATAGTCAAGCTCACCAAGTTTAAAGATAAAGAGAGGACTGTTAAAACTCGAAAAGAAGCAAGTAACACATAAAGGGATCCTGGATGACCTGGCTGCAGAAATCTCAGCAGAAACCTTTCAGGGTGGAAGAAGGAGGGAATGAGTCTTTCACAGCACTGAAGGAAAAAATAAATGCCAGTCAAGAATACTGCTTCCAGCAAAGCTACCCTTCCAAAACTAGGAAGAGATAGCCCTTCCCAGAAAAACACAACCTGAGAGAATGCATCACCATCAGAGTTCTGTTACAGAAATGCTACATTGAGGTCATCAAATTGAAAATTATGCTGAGAAGGAAGAAGAGAATATCAGATGGTAGAAACCTTACTAGTAAGAGTAACTACAGATAAATGCAGATGCTCTAATATTGTAAATATTGTGTGTAAACTATCTTTACTATGAAGAACAGAACTCAGGAAATATAGAAAAAAGTCAATGATAACATCAAAAATTCAAAATGTGGGGGCTGGTGTTGTGGCATAGCAGGTACAACCACCTCCTGCAACACCTGCATCCCATATGAGCCCAGCCAAGGCCACTGCAGTCACGTGGGGAGTGAAGCAGTGGATAGAAGATCTCTCTCTCTCTCTCTCTCTCTCTCTCTCTCTTCTCTGTAACTCTTTCAAATAAGAAAATAAATCTTTTAAAAACTTTCCAAATTTTTTTTAAAAAATTTCAAAATTGGGAGAAGAGTTGAGCACAAATGTAGATTTCTTTGTTAGAATTTCTTATCTGTTTGATTTGTTTGTCTCTTTCCTTAATTTATAATCAGTGTTGTTTTGAGATAGTTTGTTATAGCCAAAAGAGGATTTTTATAAGCCTCATGGTAAGCACAGAGCAAAAAACTATAACAGACTTACCAAAAGTAATCACCAGTGAATGAAAGTACACCACTAGAGAAAGTCAATTAATCACAATGAGGATATTAAGAGACAAAGAAAGAAAGGAGCTGCAATAAAATACAAAACAAGTATTAAAATGGCAGTTCTAAGACCTTACCTATCAATAATTACCTTAAATATAAAGAGACAAAAATATCTGCAAGACATAGAGGGACCAAATAGATTTAAGATAGAACTACCTGTATGCTCCTTACTAGAAGCTCACTTCACTTTCAGAGACACACACGGATCGAAAGTAAAAGGACAGAACAGATATTTCTTGCAAATGGAATGCAATAAAAGCAGGAGTTGCCATTCTTCCACCAGACAAAATATATTTTAAATCAAAAGCATTTTAAAAAGACCATGAAGGTTATTACAGAAATATCTTAATACTGCAAAAAGAAGTAACACTTGTAAATACATATGAACCCAATATTGGAGTGCCAAAATACATAAAGAAAATATTAATCTTAAAAAGTAAGTGATAGACTCCAATGCAATAACACCAAAGGGAATTAGCACCTCACTTTCAGAAATGGATAGATCATGTAGAGGGAAAATAAAGAAACTGCAGAGATAGTGTCCTAAATCTATCACATCTACAGAATTTCCAACCAACAGCTGCAGAAAACACACTCTTCTGTACAGCGCATAGAACATTTTTCAGGATAAATCACATGGTAGATCACAAAGCAAGTCTCAAGGCTGGTGTTGTGGCACAGTGGGCTAAGCTGCCACCACAGATGCTGGTGTCGCATATGAGAGCTAGATTGATTCCTGGTTGTCCTACTTCCCTCTGGTTAAACTGCTGTTCTTAGTCTGACCTGATGTTCTTTCCCATGTAGCCTTGCTGGCTGCCACCAGGTTCTTTGGCTCCTGTCTTTTGCATATAATACTGCTGCTTTCTTCTCTTGCCCACACAGATGCTAACACAATGCCCAGTTGGTGCCTGCTAGTGTCTTTTTTTCTTTCTTACCCGTATTTTAAAGTTCAGGGAAGATATCATGTGACCTAGTTCATTGTTGATATTGTATGCTATTTTTTGAGATTTGCTACTTTATTACTTTGTTTTACAAATGGTTTTGAGATGATTTACAAACTGCACAGCATTGTTGCCATACTCTTTCTGGATTTCCTCACCTCCTTAATCTTATTTCCCAACTTCTACATTCCCTTCCCTATGCTAAACTCAAAGTAATCTAAAGCTGCTGTTTACCTTCTCATCAACTAAATCTTCCTTGCAGCATTGTCAACCAACTTTTTGAGGTCATATTCTATTGCCATGTTTTCTTTAATAAACACAAATGTATTCATTACAGATGCATTATAGATTATTTCCTCCAACTATCATAAACCTATATAATATCTGATGAAATTATTTTGGATAATTATTGATGTTGGGTATATCCCTTCAGCAAGTGGAAGTGTCATAAAAGAAGGTGAAAACTGTCTTGTACAGCACATCTCAGGATAATGCTGGTACTCAATTTTCCAGATGAATAAACTAGGAACTGAGACATGACTTTCTCTAAGCTTACTCCAACATATTCATTTTAATTGAGCAACACACAGGGAAAAGAATAAGTTCTCCTCTGGCACAGCATTTCACAATGTTCTCTCAGATTCCATTTGCATATTACATGAAAACCAAAGGGGCAAAACATGACAAAGCAATAGGAGAAGTTTATCTGGGCTAGGGGCACAAATTTATTTTCCATAATGAAATTTTTAATCTACTCATAGCAGTGAGTCTTCACTAAAGTAGTGTAAAGTTGTTGCCTAATTCTTGATCCAATTGAAAGTATCCGTAATTACATGCAAGGATAGACATATTGTCTGTGATCATAGGTTAGAGGGAAACTAACTTGTTTATGTGAAGTCCCTGAATCTCATGAACATTATGATCTAACCAACTGAAATTATTGAAATACAATCAAGTTTTAAAAGACCAGTCAGCGTATTTTGTTTCATGCAAGAACTAAGTTGCCAAAGTCATGTGCATTCATTTACAAGTAAACAACATATTTCTATATGCACTACGAGAAGGTGGTCTGCCCTGAATCCTAATTAAGTATTGCAAGCCTCATGTTTATAGATTTGTTCTTAATTGCAAAAATTGCCAACAACCAGTCTTTGATCTACAACCTGTCAGGCTGTGTTGAATTACAGTGTTATTTGCTTCCTTTGCCCCCAAATGACAAGTATGTGCTGTAACATGATCTCTTAATAATGTAATCTGAAGCACCTGATCAACAACAACAACAAAAATGATTTGCTTGAATATACAAAAATAGTGCAGCCACGAACTTGTCTTTGAAGGAGACTTAAAATGTCTCTCAGCTGACCTCATTGCCTTGCATACACCACATTTCCAGTGTTCTAAACCTGAGCAGTTGATGGTGGTGAGATTCAAAGACTCACAGAAATATAATGATGATTTTTATAAGGATTAAAATCTAGGCAAAGTTATTACATGCCTTTTGTCATTTTTTGCTTTCCAGGACAGATATTTATGAATTCAATGACTACTAAAAAAAAAAGTTATTGGTATTCACCCAGAATGGGCAGAACTGCAGTTTATAAAAAAGTTAGTTTTACATAAAAGCATGGAGTCAGATTCCTTTTATTGTCAAAAAAATTGGTCATAAAATAGTAGAAAAAGGCTTAGGTATAAGAATAAATTTACTTATTCACATTAGTATTGTTTATATGCTCCTAGCAATCTGTACCTTTCTCATGCACACTAAATTTCTGTGCAACTAATTTATCAAATTCTAATATTCGTTCTGCTCCTCTGAGGTAACAGATGTTTTCAAGGAACCACTCAACTCTCACTGGTGAATATTATCTCCTTTTCATTAAAGAAAAACAAGCTAAATATCTCTAGTAGTCGAAGGGCAAGGATTACTTCATAACATGTTATTGAGGACTTAAATTTTAACTTTTTATCTTTGTGTCCAAAATTAAAACTGAAGAAAGGCTTATAATTATATTTCCCTTTGAAAAAATGTGCTGCTTTGGATGTGAAATATACAAGTAAGTATTTGTTTACATTGAGCTTTAATGAACTATTGTTATAGAAGTAATATGACAAGAAACATACTAATTAGAAATTTTAACAAACTAAATAAAAATGTATTTTCCTAATTACATATATATTTAAAGATTTATTTATTTGAAAGCCAGATTTACAGGAAGAGAGGTACACACACACACACACACTCTCAGAGAGAGACAGAGACGGTGTTCTTCCGCCCACTGGTTCACTCCCCCAAACCCTCAACCACCAGGGCTGGGCTAGGCTGAAGCGAAGAACTGCATCTGGATCTCTTACAAAGGTGTCAGCGTCCCAAGCATACAGCTCATCTTCCATTGCTTTCCCAGGCACATTATTAGAGTGCTGGATCAGAACTGGAGGGGCCAAGAAGAAAAAGACATTCATATAGGATGCCAGCATCACAGGCACCTGTTGTGGCAGAATGCCAATCCCTCAAGTTATATTTATATTTTAATCTTACCCCTAGTAGTTTCTCTATTTTTTAGATGAAGGGTTTATTGGGGGAAACCCGACAGATGAGGAAAGGTGAGAAGGAAAAGAGGGAGAAGGAGAGTATAAGAGAGAGAGAGAGAAATCAAGAGATAGAGAGAGATTGAGAGAGATCAGGAGATGGAGAGAAAGAGAGCCACATGTTCAGGAACAGGTCCTCTTAAAACTTTGCCAGGGCGGGGGGGCAGGGAAGCAGGAGCAGGGAATCCCATTAGGATGGGGGTAGAGCTGACACCAGTGGTTGGGACATGGGCTTCCAGCAATGGCGGTGGGGGCTAGAGCCGAGGATGGTGTCGGGGTGTAGATCGCATCACAGATAAGACTGTGCCATTTTACTGACATTCTCCCCCAATAGTTTATTTATGATCATCAATACCAAACTCTTCCTTCAAGTATTCTGGGGAACATGTTCACAAAAATACCTTAAATATGTTCATTCCTTCCCCTGTTAGTTTTCTGCCTTCCCTAAAGGCACTTTTGTCAAACAAATAAAGCAGCCTTTTCATTTCATCTTTTAAAAAATGCATTACTTGAGAGCAGAGAAACAGCGAGAGACACACAGACTGCCCAAGACCTTCCCTCTTCTAGTTAACTCCCAAAATGCTCACAATGGCTATGGCTGGGCAGGGCTGCAGCCAGGAGCTAGAAATTCAATTTGGAATTTCCATGTGGGTGGCAGGGATCCAGCTATTAGAGCCATCACCTGCTGCCCTCTGGAGGGCTCGCTATTAGCAGAACTGGAAATGGCAGCGAAACTGGGACTCTGTCTCTGGGACTCTGATATTGGGCATCCTAACCAGAGTCTTAACTACTAGGCCAAACACCTCTCTCATTTTGTCTTTTAAATCAATCCACACTGTTGATAACTGTTGATAATCCTCTCTTGTCCACTCATTTCCCTAAAAAAATATTTGAATGCTCACTCTGTGGCTAATATTATTTTGGGCATGAGTGCTAAATTGTTCATCAAAATCAGATGTTATCAGCCTGTGTTATGCTTATACAGTGAAAGGCAGGCAACAATAATCCATTGTAAAACATCAGGTATGGATATGTGCTCTGAAGCCAGGCAACCATGGTAAGGAGACAGGATACACATGGTATTCTAAGAAGGCTTCTTCTGGTGTCAAAACCTGATCTGGGACCTGAATGGAAATAGGAACTCAGTCAGTGTTGGTGCAGGTGTTGGGCAGCAGGACAAATGGGCTTAAAATAAGAATGTACTGGTGCTGGCATTGTGGTATAGTGGGCAAAGCTGCTGCTTGTGGTTCCAGCATCCCGTATTGGCATTGGTTCAACTCTTGGCTGCTCCATTTCTGATATGGCTTGCTGCAAATGCACCTGGGAAAACTATGGAAGGTGACCCTTGAACCTCTACACCCATATGGGAGTCCTGGAAGAAGCTCCACTCTCTTGGCTTCAGATCATCCCAGCTCTGGCCATTGCAGCTATTTGGGGAGTGAATCAGCAGATGGAACATTTTTCTTTCTCTGTCTTTGCCTGTCTCTCTTTCTCTGTAGCTCTGCCTTTCAAATAAATCTTAAAAAAAAAGACTTTAGCTTCCCTAATTGGAAAGCTAGTGATAATGGTGGTAGGAAATTGTTGAAAATTAAATTTGGATTATGAGCCCTGAATCCATAGTAAGTTCTGTGCTTTTATGTTAAATGCTATGGAAAGATTTTTTAAGGTAAAGACATGGTCATCAGAGGAGGCATTTTAGAAGGGTCTAATTGGTTATTGTGTAGTCAGTGGTGTGAGTGTGTGTGTGTGTGTGTGTGTAGTGTAGAAAGAGTAAGAAAACTGACAGTATACTGTTCTCCAACTTGAATCCTGGAAGGTTCAGAAGAGAAGTTTCCTGCTGTGCCAGAAACTTAAGAAAAAGCAGAGGGATTTCACAGAGCTGAAGATCAAGTGCCTAAGAAAGAAATTTGCCCAAAAGATGCTTCCAAGGAGAGGAGGAAGCTTACCTACTGAAAGCAAAAGTACTACCACAAGAAATATAGGCAAATGTACAGAACTGAAATCCATTTGGCAAGGATATCAAGTAAAGCTAGAAACTTCTATGTCCTGGAGAACACAAATTAGCATTTATCATCAGGTTCATTAAATTCTTTTTTTTTAACAACAAAAAATAATTTATTTGCAACACAGCCCAGTCCCATTATTTAAATACAGCATAGAGATAGAAAGGAGTCACACTACAAGCATCATTTGGCCCAAGGGTTCCATGCCTCCCAAAAGACAGCAATCCCGCCTCCCTCAGAGGCCCAGGCCCAGAGCCAAACTGGCCACAGGAAACAGACAAGCACAGAATGAACTCACTTCCAGGACTCAGCACATTTCACCCTTCCCCCACAATCCTCTGCTCCCATGCATCCCTAATTCAGGCCAACTCCTAGCCTCTGAGCCACCAGGGAGCTCTCTGTGGGATATTTAACAAGAATTTAAGTTATATAAAATTTAAAATTGCCCTGTGAAATCTGTTTCATAGACACTTTAAAATATCCCTCCATACATAATCCTCATCAGGTGACAGCCCTCATCATACACACTCGAGTTTTGAAATGACTGCCATCTGAGCAAGCTCCACACTCAAGCTTCCCTATGGGTCTCATTGATACCCTATGGGTATCAATGGTGTGAGCCCCAAAGTTCAAAACGTGTTGCTGCTCCTTCCCCTCCACCAGATCTCCAATGGCACCTTTGTTAAGCAAGGCTTCAATTAACTTACTGAGGATTGTGAAGCCATATATTGCTTAGTGGGTATCTGAATCTGAAGTCAGTAAATGAGCTAATTTACAAGTGTGGCTATGGTAAAATCAATAAGAAGCAAGCTGCCTTGACAGATAACACTCTGATTGCCCATTCTCTTTGGAAATACAATATTATCTGCATAGTGGATATGATTCGTGAGATCTATATTGTTGTTCTTTCAAGTTGTCTTCTCCCTGAGCTAGAATGAAGACAAAGACCACACATTTTGTAGACAGTGGAAACGCTGACAACAGGGAAGACCAGATCAATACACTTATTAGAAGCATGGATTAAGGTGGCTGTTTTGGCATTTTTGTAATCTAATCTGGTACAAACCAGTAACTCACACTCAAATTGAATTAAAAAAAAAACATAAAAAACCTGAGACCATATGGAATATGGTATCAGTAATCCAAATTAATTATTATGAAGAACTAGACCAGTACCAGAGAAACAATTATGCTAAAAAGATTAGATTTTGGATACAATTTGAATGTGCTGCTGAAGTTCTTTAATGACATACATTAAGAATGTGAGAGAAAGCAGCAGTAACAGTGACAAGTCCAATGTTTCTAATCTGAGAAACTAGGTGCACGTTTGTGGCATCTGTTCACATTGATTCACACACTGGATTACATTTGTGTATAGAGTTGGGAAGAATCAAGGGCTCAATTTCAGATCTCTTTGAATTCAGATGTATTTAGACACATAAATGGGGATATTCAATGGAATGTTGGGTGAAATTCTTGGATTATGGATGAATTTGGAGTGTAACTATAAAAATGGGAGTTATCATTTTACAAATGGTATTTAAGTTATTTGTCTGGCTGGAATAACCCAAGATTGGTTGCAGATGCAGAGGAGGAGAGGAGAGAAGATGCCCCCAAGGTGAATACCGGTTGGGAAAAAGAGGATCCATGAAAACTTTTGAAAAGAGGTCACAAGATGGGAAGTAAAAATGTCTTTTCCAGATCCCAAGCAGAGGAAATGTGCCAGAGTAAACTATATCAATGTTTCATGAAATTCAAGAAAGATAAGCACTTAAGAATTAGCCTTTTGTCTTAACAATATGCAAACATTATGACCTTGACAGAAATGGATTTGATTGCATGTTGGAAACAAAAGCTTGTTTGATGTGAGTTCAAGAAAGAATGATCAGTAATAGAATGAATGACCCTACAGAGAGAGGGAGAGATGGAGAAAAAGAGAGAGAAAGAGAGGGTGAGTGGGGAAGAAGGAGATGGAGAGAGAGTTAGAGAGAGGGAGAGAGAGAAAGAGAGAGAAAGGAATAATACATTGAAGAAGGAACTACTGTTAAGGAAAGTTAGCACTAATTTCTTGAAATAAATCACTAAGGCACTCTATGTTGCAAATTCATAAAAAGGCAAGTTCCCAGTAAAATTCTGAAAATTATATACAGATCCACTACCTTGGCTCCACAACAAAACAGAGTAGGAATGACAGTGACAACGGATGAAGCAAAATACTATGTAAAGTTGGCCTGGAATGATTTCAGTGCTTCTGAGACTCATTTTTAAATTATTTACATTGTTCCAGTGCCGTGGCTCAACAGGCTAATCCTCCGCCTTGCGGCACCGGCACACCGGGTTCTAGTCCCAGTCGGGGTGCCGGATTCTGTCCCAGTTGCCCCTCTTCCAGGCCAGCTCTCTACTGTGGCCCGGGAGTGCAGTGGAGGACGGCCCAAGTGCACCCCATGGGAGGGAGACCAGGATAAACACCTGGCTCCTGCCATCGGATCAGCGCGGTGCGCCGGCTGCCATTGGAGGGTGAACTAATGGCAAAAGAAGACCTTTCTCTATGTCTCTCTCTCTCACTGTCCACTCTGCCTGTCAAAAAATAAAAAATAAATAAATAAATAATTTACGTTGTATGTATAAAGGTGATTTAGAAGTAGAAACAAGACACGTTTTTTGTTTTGTTTTGTTTTGTTTTTTTTGCCAAGCAGAGTTAGACAGTGAGAGAGAGAGAGAGAGAGAGAGAGAGAGAGAGAGAGAGAAAGGTCTTCCTTCCATTGGTTCACTCTCCTAATGGCTGCTACAGCCAGCGCTGTGCTGATCTAAAGCCAGGGGCCGGGTACTTCCTCCTGGTCTCCCAAGAGGGTGCAGGGACCCAAGCACTTGGGCCATCCTCCTCTACCCTCCCTGGCCACAGCAGAGAGCTGGACTGGAAGAGGAACAACCGGGACTAGTACCCAGCGCCCCAACCCAGACTAGAAACCCGTCTGCTGGCGCCGAAGGCAGAGGATTAGCCAAGTGAGCCCAGGGCACCGGCCTGAAACAGGTCACTTTTTTAACTACATTGTTTTCATAAAAGTCCTAATCCACTATAGTAGACTTAAATGTTGCTTCTACATTGGTATGTCTCACTTAAAATTGCTATTTCAAATTCATTTTCTAACAAAAAGATCCAATGTAACAACTGCTTGCTGCTTATCTACAAATAGATGTTCCATTGACATCTCAAATTAAGCATGTTTAGCATCAAAATTATCGTCTTCTGAAATCTGCCTTTGATTCTGTTATCTTTCTTTCACACAATGGTTTCATCATTTTTCCCAAAGGACTGCTTTGTAAACTTGACTGCTTCATCTGCCTTGTCCCTACTTCTATCATTTACTAAATTACCTGTTCAGTATCACCTACTTTTACTTTCTCCTTTCCATTTATTCTGTCAATCCCTTAATTCATTTTCCTGTCAATGCTCAAAATGACCATGAAATGGATTCCTATCTGTGCCTTATATTGTATTATATTCTAGGCTTGCATATTGTTAAATTATTCTTATCATCCATATGTAGAAACATATCATTTCCATTTTCTTCTGTCTTCTTGAATATCATGATTTAAGGAAACTAACTGTTGAGTAACTTTTAAGGTGTTCGGTCATTTGGTTTCATGCTGAATTTGAAGATAAATAATTTTCTGCAAACTTAGACAGCTAGGGGTGGAAAGAGGAAAAAAAAGTGAGCTGAGCCAGGCAGGCACTGAATTTGCTTTTCCTCTTGAATAGTATGCAGTCTTGTCAATGTTGAGTTGAGCATGAGGTAAAAACCCAGCTGTCTGTAACTTTTTTTCTATTGAACCTGAATGTATTTCTGTTGAAGACTAATGAGAATCCTAGTTATCAAAGTAATGGGGGGTACAGCACAAAAGTAAGTTTATTCATCCAAAAAGGTCCTCATTTCCTTGAACAGTCATTGAGAGCTAAGTGTCATCCCCCAACACACCCCTGATGCAAATGGGACATGGAAACAGGAAATAGAACCATTGGTAAGGCACTCTGAATTCTTTGCTTAACATAATAATGATCATGATAATACTAATGACAATAATAAATATAAGTGAATGGTGTATTACTCCTTCTCCCATAAATTCATCATGTATTCTGAGAAGATGCAGGATCCTGCCTCACTTCAGTAGGTATTATTTATATCATATGCTTTAATTCCATTGCTTCATTCTTCCACACTTGTTTATGTTGTTGTCTCCACTGTCCATGTCCTTCCTTCCTTATGCTGCTCAGACTTCAAGGTCTTTTCAATGCACCATCCACTCTGAAGCATTCTCTCTGTAGCACTTTATATTTCTTAATTGCCTCATTTATATTATTTCTTCCTTGTGTTGAGATTAATTGATTATGTATCCAGAGCTAATCACATTCTTCATATCTCTATCATCACAGAAACTGTCATAGGGTTATCTAACTCCTAGGCAACTGATTAATTGTATTTGCATTAGTGCGACTTAATGGGCCAGCACACCTAGGAGCATCTTTCATTGTTACAGTGTAGTTCAAGAGAGACTGTGAGAATGCATTTCAGGGGAGTTGGCATTCTAACAGGGAAGATAAGACTTAAAAAAATTCCCAATACTTTAAAGGGTATGATTCGGTGGTTTGGTATATTCTGGTTTTGTGCAATTGACTGTTAAGTGCTCCGAAATCTTTACAACCCTACGCGCCCCCCCCCCAAAAAAAAAAAAGAAAAGAAAAACAACTTGACTCTCCCAAAGAATTCATCATTCTATTTCCTGGCAATAACTAATCTACTTTCTGACTCTGTGAATATATATATTCTAAACATTTAACATAAATGGAATCTAAATATGTAGTTCTTTTTTCTAATTTCTTTTCCATAGAATGTATTTTTCCATATCCTTGCACTTATCTCTACTTTCTTCATTCCTTTCTGTGGACAAGTAATATCATACTGTATGAAATATCATATTTTGTTAACCACTTAAAAATGATGGTGTCCTACTTTGAAAAGAGTTGTCTAATCCAATTCAAGAATATCTACTTTGCTTCTATTTTTTTAAGATTTATTATTTTATTTGAAAGTCAGAGTTACACAAAGAGGGAAGGAGAGGCAGAGAGGGGGAGAGAGAGAGACAGAGAGAGAGAGACAGAGACAGAGAGAAAGAGAGGTTTACTCCCCAATCGGCTGCAATGGCTGGAGTTGCTCTGATCTGAAGCCAGGAGCCAGGAGGTTTTTCCGGGTCTTCCATGCGGGTGCAGGGGCCCAAGGACCTTGGCCATCTTCCACCGCCTTCCCAGGCCATAGCAGAGAGCAGAATTGGAAGCAGAGCAGCTGGGACTTGAACCGGTGCCCCTATGGGATGCCAGCAATTCGATCCAGGGCTTTACCCACTACACCACAGCACTGGCCCCTATTTCTAATATTTTCTATAACTTTATGTCATATATTTAAGTGTTTTAGTGTGAATTAATTTCTGTTGTATGATGTGATGTAAGGTTCCAGATTCATTATTTTTAATGTGGATTTCCTGTTGCCCCAGTTACAATTGTTAAAGACTACTGTTCTGCCATTGAATATTCTTGGCATCTTCATCTAAAATAAATTGAACATATTTATAGCTTTATTTCTAAAACAATAAGTTCTATTTCTTTGATTTCTTCCTCAGGGCTTATCTCAATGTTACTGTTTCATTTGCTGTGGTCTTGACTTAAGTCTGAAACAATAAAATGTGAGTCCTTCAATATTCTAATTCACAACCATTTGGGCTATTTGTGTCCCTTGTTTTCCATATGAATTTTAGAATCAGCTCATTTTTTTTCTGAAACCAAGACATGATAGAACTTTTATGGGATTGCATTGAAACTTAGGGGACATTTCCATCTTACCAATATTAAGCTTCCTAATCCATGCATGTGGAATGCAGTTCCACTCATTTAGGTCTTTCAACAACATTTTGTAGTGTTCAGGTCTTACACTTACTTTAATCATATGTATTTGGATTTTCATTGAAGTATATGGAAATACAACTGATTTTCTATATTTGGATTTCTACTATTTTTAGGAAATTGTCCACTAACTATAAATTTATTTTTAAATTTTTTAAAAAGATTATTTATTTATTTTGGAAGTAGAGTTACAGCCAGAAAGAGGGAAAGAATGAGAGAAAGGTCTTCCATCTGCTGGTTCACTTCCCAAATGGCTGCAAAGATCAGAGCTGAGCTGATCCAAAGCCAGGAGCAAGGAGCTTCTTCTGAGTCTCCCCTAAGGGTGTGGGTGCCCAAGCACCTGGGTCATCCTCTACTGCCCCCGACCTGGCCACAGCAGAGAACCGGATCAGAAGAGGAGCAGCAGGACTAGAACCGGCACCCATATGGGATGCCTACCCCCAGTCTACTATGCCACAGTGTTAGCCCTTATAAATCTATTTTTGTAAGTTCTCTAGAAATGTCTTTATATAAGATCATGTCATTTATACAAATAGTTTTTTCCTTTCCAATCTGGATACATTTAGTACTTTTTTCTTTCCTAATTGTCCTGGGTAGAACTTTCAGTATAATGCTGAATGGAAATAGTCAGTGTAGATGCTTTGATGTTCCTGGTCATAGAGAAATACTTTCAGGTTTTCACCATTATGCATGATTTTTGCTGTGGATTTTCCCTAGATGCCTTTTATCTCCCTTCTAATCCTAGTGTGTTCAATGCTTTTGGCATTGGTTTGCATTGCTTTTTGCCAAAGCCTTTGTCTATGTCAGTTGAAATAGTTGTGTGCTTTTCACTTTTTCCTATTAACAGAATTTATTCCATTGGTTGATTTTCCTATATTGAACCACCCTTTTAATTTTTGCATAAACCCCACCTGATCTTGGTGCATAATTCTGCTAATATTTTCTTGGAAGCATTCTATCTCTTTATTTTTCAGAGTTTGAGAATTGTGTTTAATCATCTTCAGCATTTTTGTAAATTCACTAGTGAAATAAAATAGAACTGTATTTTTTTGTTTCTTTTAAAAATATTTTATTTATTTAAAAGGGAGAGAGAGAGAGAGAGTAAGAGAGAGAGAAGGAGAGAGAGATAATCTTCCATCCACTGGGTCACTCTCCAACATCTGGGCAGCGCCAGGCTGAAGTCAGGTGTTTTGAGATTCTATTCAGGTCTGCCAAATGGGTGTCAGGGACCCAAATATCTGAGCCATCTTCCACTGCCTTTCCAGGCACATTAGTCAGTAACTGGATGTGAAGTGGAGCAGCTGAGTCTTGAACTGGAGCTTTGATGTGGGATGATGACATTGCAAACTGTGGCTTGGCCCATTGTACCACACTCTGGCACTATTGAACTGCATCTTCCTCTCTGGGAAGTGATGGTTATTGATTGAATCTCTTTATTTTTTATGGGTTTATAGAGATTCTGATTTATTCTTGACTCATTTCAGTAGCTCATGTGTCTTGGGAATTCATCAGTTGCATTTAAGTTATCTAATTTGATAGCATTCAATTTTTCTTAGTATGCTATTACTCTCTTTTAAGTTTCACCACAATATGTAATAATGTCCCTGCTTTCATTCTTCATTTTAGTAATTTTGGTCATTTTGCATTGTTTGGTTTAGCTAAAGGTTCATTATTTTTGTTTTAACTTTCAAAGACAAAGTTTTAATTTGTTGAATTTATTATTTTTCTGTTCTCTGACAAATTTATCTCTTTAACCTTTAGTATATTTTTGTGTCTGTATTATATTTGTAACCTTTTATTTTCATATTTCTTCTTGCTTTGAGTTATAACTGCTCTTTTTTTCTATTATGTTATGATGGAAAATTAGGTTATTGGCTTTGAATCTTATTTAAGATATTTTTTAATTTTCTTGTGGGCACTGTGCTGCAGCATGAAGCTTAGTATGTTCTCTTTCTGTTCTCATTCAACCCAAGGTATTTTTAAATTGCCTTTCTGGGGGTCAATGCTGTGGTATAGTGGATAAAGCCACCACTTGAGACACCTGCATCCCATATGGATGCCAGTTCATGTCCCAGCTGCTCCACTTCTGATCTGGTTCCTTGCTAATGGCGTGAGAAAAGCAGCCCAAGCACTTGGGCCATCCTCCACTGCACTCCCGGGCCACAGCAGAGAGTTGGACTGGAAGAGGAGCAACCGGGACCGAATCCGTCACCCTTACTGGGTCTAGAACCCAGGGTGCTGGCACTGCAGGTGGAGGATTAGCCAAGTGAGCCACGGCGCCAGCCAGGAAATTTTGTTTTTTTAATGTCATCCCACATATTCGATTTTTAGTGAGATTATCAACCATCTTCCCAGATGGTGCTAATATTGCTAATATGCGGAACTATTTCAGTCCTTTTCCTTTGAGAAAAGATACTTTGAGGAAAATCCAAGATGA
This sequence comes from Sylvilagus floridanus, assembly GCA_949820135.1. Taxonomy (NCBI): domain Eukaryota; kingdom Metazoa; phylum Chordata; class Mammalia; order Lagomorpha; family Leporidae; genus Sylvilagus; species Sylvilagus floridanus. Next base: position 21,105,358 of record OX463236.1, read on the forward strand.
CTGAATAGTGAAAAGATGGACTGATTTTGACTCTGGGAAGATACCGGAAGAAGAGGGGAGGAACTGCATTCCTGTGGGACCACTGGAGATGAGTTTGCAGTGGGAAGTCTGCAGAAAGAAGTGAGAACAACAGAACAGTGTGAATGATACACCTACACATTAGTGAGAGGAACACCACTGGTAACTCCAACAGCTGGTGGCTGGTAGGGGATGTTATCTTCTTGGAGCAAGGTGAGAGAACCTGCAGTCCCTTCAGTAGGCCTGAAGTGATAGCAGGTGGCAGGGTGCCAACGTACCCCACGATGGGAGAGTGCATTGCTTTTCTCCCCATACCCACTAAGTTGTCCAGTGACCAGCATGGAGAGAGTATTATCTTAATGAGGCAAATAGAGGCTGTTGTGGCCTGCATGCAACAGGAGAATTTTTATTATAGGGATAAATCTGAGGTCCCAACTGACATTGTCTGGCCTGGAGGGCTGAAGTGGGAGTGGTACCCACTTGGATCCATAATGTGAAGGCACTTGGCTCTCCTCATTCTATCAAGGTGCTGGATTCAAATTGTCAAGGCAGAGCACCTACTGATCTCTAGCAGGTGGCTGGCTCTGGGAATGCCATGGCTCTCTCTGTGGTTGAGAGGCTCACAGACCTGAAAGTGGATCTCCTGTTCCTTGTGACTGTGGGGATCCTGTGATTGTATGACAGGACCTGGGGTGTGGCTGGTTCTTTGGTCAATCACTGGGTCTGGCTTCAGAGGCTCAGAGCTCCCAGAATGCTGGGGGGATAATTACCATGGAGGATTCTGCACTCACACTAAAAGCATATAAATCCTAAATACCATTCACGGACCTGAGTGGGTGAGGTGTCAGACACTTGGGATCACCCTAGACAGTTGGTCTACCTTGACAGAGAGGGGCTGAGTCTGTGAAAATGACAGCTGATGTGATCATACCCTTCACCATGCTGACCATACAAGAGATCTACCACATCCAACACGGTGTCACTCTGGACTCCGATCCCACGTTGAAGCACTGACCAGAACACCCTGGCCCCACACAGCACACACTTCTGGATTTCTGCTGAAGGAACAGATACTCCAGTAAGCCTTGGAGACATGTTTCAAAGATAAAATCACTCAGTGGTGAAAATCGACGAGTGTTTCCACAGATGCCTAAATATAAATGTAGAAATACAGGAATCAGGAATGAAGATTGATATGACTCCACCAAAATAACACGATACTTTAATATTAGAATGTGAAGATGAAGAGATTAATGAAATGCATGAAAAATTTCAAATTATGATAAGTTCACTCAGAAACACAGAGAAGCAAATACATGAGTTAAAGAAATTCATACTTGACATGGATAAGAAACTCTGCTAGGGTATAGAGCTATTGAAGAAAACATAAAACTGAAATATTAGAAATGAAGAATTTAATATGTCAAATAAAATATAATAGAAAGCCTTAACAATAGAGGCAGAAGAAAGAATATATGAGCTAGAAAACAGATCTTTGGATATATCTTAGAGGATGAGGAAGGGAAGGAGGAGGAGGAGAAATCAGAAAAATTTAAAATAGTATTAGAGATTTATAAGATATCATAAAACAACCAAACATGTATCTTTTAGATGTTCCTGAACATATGGGATGGCAGAATGGATTAGAAGACATATTCATTGAAATAATAGCAGAAAATTTCCCTACTTTGGAAAAAGATATTGGATAGAACTCATAGATATAAGCAAAAAATATCTTCACCATAACACATTATAGTCAAACTTCCAAAAGTAAATCATAAAGAAAAGATGCATGTACCTACAACTAACTAATCTTTGACAAATGAACTAAAATCACTTCCTGGAGAATGGACTGTCTCTTCAAGAAATGGTGCTGGGAAAATTGGACCTCTGCATGCAGAAGTATAAAAATAGACCCTAACCTATATCCTATGAAAAATCAACTGACAGTAGATAAAGAATCAAAACCTAACACTTGAAAACATCAAGTTACTAGATTATAGCATATGGAAAACATTTCAAGACATTGGAATAGGCGAGAACTTCTCAGGACCCCAGAATCACTGGCAATAATGGCAAAATAGACAAATAGGATGACATAAAGCTAAGAAGTTTCTTCACTACAAAGGAAACACTCATCAAAGAAGCAATCAACAGAATGGCAGAAAATATTTACAAACTATGTATATTACAAAGATTAATATCCAGAATATATAAGGTCTCAAGAACCTAAACAACAAAACAAACAATCCAGTTAAGAATGAACAGGCATTTTCCGAAGGATGAAATAAAAATGGTCAAGGGACACTCGGAAAAATGCTCAGAATCACTAACCATCATGGAAATGCAAATGAAAATCATGATGTTTCACCTCACACTGGTTAGAATGGCTATTATTCAAAAATCAAAAAGTAACAACTATTGGTGAGAATGTGGTGATAAAAGTACTCTAATCTACCATTGTTGGGAATGTAAACTGGTATAGTCACTGTGAAAGACAGTTTGGAAAATTCCTCAGAGATCTGAAAATAGATCTAACATATGACCCAGCCATTCCATTCCTGGAAATTTATCCAAACAAAATGAAATCAGCATATGAAAGAATTATCTGTACCCCATGTTTATAGCAGCTTAACTCACAATAGCTAAGATATGGAATTAACCCAGATGTCCATCAATTGATGACTAGATAAAAAGTTGTGATTTTCATACATGGTAGAATACTACTCAGACACAAAAAGAATGAAACCCTGCCTTTTGTAAAAAATTTTTTAAAATGGGCACAGAGACCACTTTACTTCATGAAATAAGTCAGACCCAAAAAGATAGATTGTTTTCCCCAATTTATGTACCTAATATACAGAATGCAAAAAAAATGTAATGTATATGAGTAAAATTGACATCCTGAGATTTGGTTATTGCTTATAGTCCTTATCTGTATTTGAGGATTTCTTTTTCTTTTTACTTGTTGAATTCATTAATGGAGGGTGAAGTCTGTGATAATAAAGTAAATTGAAGGTATGTCATTGAAAAAAATAGAAGAAAAATAAGAAAAGAAAGAGGAAGGAGAGTTAGAGGAAGGGAGTATACTTTGTAAAGTATCATTATGTTTTTAAAAATGTTTATGTGAAATCTGTTCCCTTTATATAAATTAAACATTTTAAAATTAAAGAAGAAAGAATACCTTATTCTGTACTCACTGGAGTACAGAAAGAAAGTTTTAGAAATGCTCTGATGCTTTGACATAGAGTTGCATCAGTGTCCTCAGCCTTGCTGGCACATTGTCACAGGTGTACTTTATCTGTGGTGATATGAGGGAAAGGTCTGTTGCCTGCTATATGAAAGGATTCACAGGCTCAGCTGCCAGCGCTCAGGAAGGCAGATGACATTGTGTTGTACAACCGAAATTTATTATCACAGAATAGGAAAATGATGTAAAAGATTCTTGCAAGAGACTTTGAATTGAAGAGTAATAATAATACAAATACAATCCAACAAGGAAATGACAGGCCTGACATTTCAGCTGCTACAGTGTATAAGATTAAAATACCGATAAACTAATCTAACCTGGCAAGTAGTTTTTCATAAATATTCACACTTAATGATAATGTTTGTCATGTGGATTTGCATTTTAGTTCTTAAAATGACCAAAACTTTATGTAAATATTTTACTTTTAGATTTTAAGTATCATATGAAGCTAATAATAACTTTTATATGAAGCTTTCTTGAATAAAAAATTACATTTTATAACTAAGCATCTAATACCTGGTTCAGAAATAGCCACAATAATTTCAGTGATTTTAAAAAAAAGTAATGCTCAGTACATGACTGTATAAAATATCATTGAAGTTAAATGTAGCCGTTTTGAGAATCCCAGTATTAAAAGAGAACAATCCCATATCATCAGGGAAACATTTGCTATTCCTTCCACAATAGAACTTGCTGAAGTAACGCACAAAAAACAATATGCTCAGGAACCCCAAATTGTTACTATCAACAAATACTGTTATTAGAAAAGGATACATACAAAATATGGCTGAGTATTTGAAAAAGCAACTAATAAATCAAATTACTTATTGTGGGAATTTTCTGTACAGGTAGGTGGAAGTACATGTTTCTAAAAATTCTTACCTTAGGAAATTTGATAGATGATGAAATAAGTTAGTTTCCTATGAAGCACTCAAAGAGCTGTACTGAATACAATTCCAGCAGTTAGTCATTTAATTTTTAAAAAGCTTTTAACAAAATGCATGTAAATGTCACTAGAGTGGAATGGTTTGCCTTGACAGCATTTTAAAAAATGGAGAGTAAAGCTGAGGAAGTAACATCATACATGGACTGAATTTATTGCATTATTTTTTAGACATAGTATCACAGCTAGGAAGAAAAAGCCAGTAGTGCACAAAATATTTTACTTTGTTAGTTGAATTAATCTAAAATTTTTAAAAATCTTCATAAACAAAAGTGTATAATGCCTTGTAATAAAATGCGTGACCTTGAAGAGCATATTATTACTCAGATATGTGCTGGTTAATCTGTAGTGGAATCATTAAGAATTTAACTTAAAAATATGAACTACTAACAGTTTAGTTTAGAGAAAAATCGTAATTCTATGTGAAATTTTTTTTCATAGGTTCCAGCAAATATTAAAGAAAAAAATCTTACCCTTCAAAATATAATTTAGCATTTTAGTAGTGTGTGGTCAAATTACTGAGCTTTTGTAAGATACTTGTGCCACAGAGTGTGAGTTTTTTATATGGCTTCTTAGAAATGTTTCCACTGTGTGATTTTGTTGCTGAAAACAAGTGTAAGTTACCTATAAAAACACTCATATTATCAAATTTAAAAACAACATTTTCTAATGCATTTAAAACCTTTCTATATGAAGTTTCCATAGTTGTTTAATCTACATGTTAAAATTATTAGAAGGCAGCATCTTCTACTGCTCAAGGTCACTAGTCATCTAGTCATCAGAGAAATGCAAATCAAAACCAAAATGATTTTCCACTTCACCCCAATTAGAACGGCTTTCATACAGAAATCAACAAACAACAAATGCTGGTGAGGATGTAGGGAAAAGGTACACTATTCCACTGTTGGTGGAAATATACACTGGTAAAACCACTGTGGAATACAGTTTGGAGATACCTCAGAAATCTGAATATAGTCCTACCATACAACCCAGCCACTCCACTCATGGGAATTTACCCAAGGGAAATAAAGTCAGTAAATAAAAGAGTTATCTGCATCCCCATGTTTATTGCAGCTCAATTCACAGTAGCTAAGACACGAATCAACCTAAATGCCCATCAATGGAAGACTGGATAAAGAAATAATGGGATATGTACTCTATGGTATTCTACACAGTGGTAAAAAATGAAATCTCATCATTTGCAACAAAGTGGATGAATCTGGAAAACATCATACTTAATGAAATAAGCCAGTCCCAAAGAGACAAATACTATATGTTCTCCATGATCTGTGATAACTAACAGAGCATCTAAAAGAAAACCTGGAGATGTGAAATTGACACTTTGGGAAGCAGTGATTTGAACAGCTCTTTTCTTGACTATTGAGGAACAATTGTTTTTTCCTTCTTAATACCATTGGTTGAACTCTTTACTTAAAATAGAATTGTCTATAAAGCCAATTGAATATAGGTCCCAGTGAAAAATAAGAGTGGGAATATGAAAGAGAGGAGTTGTATAGTTCTGCATACATTCCTAGGGATTTATTTCTAAGGATACAGCTAAAAACTTGCAATGGGACTCCAAATCCCATTAAGCTGGGTAGTAATAATGCCATCTTAAGTGTTAAAGTGATCATATTAAGTGTTAAATTGATCATATAGATGGGGTTATGTGTTAAAGGGATCACATAAATAAGAACAATTGTACAAATGTTTGGTAATAACAATAGATAGAATTAAAAAGGAGAGAATGTTCCAACATTGAAAGCAGTCCAAACAGCAGACTCATGGAATGCCAATCACTCTAAATAGCATTCTGACCTCAGAATCAGCCCTTAAATCATTCTGGTCTGGCTGAAAAGCCCATGAGAGCATTTTAGGCATAGAAAGCCAAGACACTATGGCAAAAAATTGTCCTACATGAAGGATCTCTGTGAGTGAGACTCTAGTGGAAAGAATGGACCATCAAAGAAAGATGTACTTTTCTCTGAAGGGAGGACATAACTTCAGTTTGCTTATGGCTTTGTCTAAATACTGATGGAGATTGTGGACTCAAAAGGCTCCCATAGCCATGGTAACTCACATCAAGAGCCTAGGGTGATCACTGGCATCATACATAAGAGTGTTAATTGTTAAATTAACAACAGCAGTCCCTGTGCACTAACTTGCCATGAGGGACCTCTGTCCTTAATGAGTTGTACTAAGAAAATTATGTGTAAAATTTGTTCTCAATTATTTTTAATATTTTGTTTGTATGTGTGTGCAAATTTTTGAAATCTTTATTTTGTATAGAGTTGACATTCTGTGTATAAATGTAATTGAAAATGAATCTTTATGGAGAATGGGATGGGGAGTGGGAGAGGGAGGAGGAGGTGAGGTGAGAGTGGGAATGGGATGGTGGGTATGGGAGAAAGAATCACTATTTTTCTAAAGTTGTACTTATGAAATTTGTACTAATTAAATAGAATATTTGTTTGGTAAGAGAAAACCAATAATATAAGAAGCAAACTTAGAAATAAAATTTTAATATACTTTATAAAATGTTTTATAATTGTATAAATGAGCAAATCATTTCCATCAGTTTCTATGAGAAAATATCTTTTACATAATTAATGAAATGTACTTTAATATAGTTTCTTTCTCTCTAATTTCTATTTTTCTGTATGTCTCACCTTAAATAATTAATAAAATAGGATATAATTCATAAGAATATACTGAACTGTATATTGTCTTTTTAAAAATATTTATTCTCTTATTTTGAAAGTCAGAATTATACAGAGAGACTGAGAAAGAGACAAAGAGAGGTCTTCCATCCACTGGTTCACGCCCCTGATGGCTGCAACAGCCAGTGTTGGACCAGGCCAAAGCCAGCAGCCAGAAGCTTCATCTGGATCACCTATATGGGTGAAAGCAACCCAAACACTTGGAACATCCTCTACTGCTTTCCCCAGGCCATTAATAGGGAGCTGGATTGGAAGTGTAACAACCGGGACAAATGACACCCATATAGGATACCATTTTGCAAGTGATGGCTTTACCTGCTATGCCACAAGCCAGCCCTGTGAATTGTATATATTCTTGATAATTATGTAAAAATATGAACTGGGATAGGCATTTTGTACAGTGAGTTAAGCTGCTACTTGGGACTCCTGCATTCCATATTGGAATGTGAGCCCCCATTACCCTGCTTCCCATCCAGGTTCCCGATAATTTATTCTGGGAGGCAGCAGGTGATAGCTCAAATGCTTAGGCCCCTGCCACCCACTTGGGAGACATGGGTAGGATTCTGGGCTTCTGGCTTTGGATTAGCCCAGTCTTGGCGATTATGGGCATTAGAGAGTGAATTGGTCAATGGAAGATCTCTCTCTGTATTTACACACTTAAACATTGTTAAAAGGGTAGATGTTATGTTAAGTGTGCTTTCTGCATAAACAAAACAAACAAAACAAAAGGACACAAGGAAACTTTTGGAGGTGATAGATGTGTCTATTAGGGATATTTTGGTGATAGTTTCACTGGTGTTTGGTGTATTATATGCCCAGACTCAACCAATTTCATGCATCAAATATGCGCAGTATATTTACCTAAATACATTCATAAGTAGAAAAAATAGTTTCAACTGATATTTGTTTGTTGACCTTATGTTCTGTAAACTTGTTAAATATTTATAATTTCTGAATTGTAATGGAAGAACCATTTTATTTTCCATCTATTTAATATTATTGTCTGCAAATATAGGCATTTATCTGCTTGATTTCCATTTGTATGATACATATGTGTGCATATTACTATATGTTATATTTACATTTTGAAAGAGATCAATGATTATATATGTATATATGTGTGTATATATTTGTATATGTATATGTATATAAATATATTCTGCACATTGATCTGACATTAGCTTCCCTTGCAAAATGTAAATATTATCTCATGAAAAGATACTAAGAATTTTAGAGCCAATCACACTTCCTAGACTTGATGGTTGCATAGAGTGTTCATTGCAGATGGATCCTGGAAGGGAGACAGTGGAGCTGAAACCTGGCACTTGCTCATGTTACCGAGCCACATTCCCCAGAATGATTTACAGTGGGGCTAGGTTACCCTTGCTGAAATGAAAATTTTTTCTAGCTCACTGAAACCACCTTACTAGCCAACAGTTATTTTGTGCCTGAAAGAAAACTTTAATGGGAATAAGGGAGCTATGGAAAAAGCAACCAACAGTAAAATGGAGAGAAGGTCATTCAGAAAAAAAAAATAGAAAAATGACAGACAAGCTTTCAGTTTTGTTTACCAATATACTGTCAGTAATTATGGCTTTTATTCATTGACCTTCCTTTGTGTAATTTAAACCTATCTGTACAGAGCAAAACATGAAGGGACACAGTTCTTTCACACTTCAGTCTTTGTTAAATATCTAAAATAGTAGTTAGATACCGAAGTGACTGATACACACCTCCTATACTTGTATGTGTGAAAGTCCTGTCCCAGTCCTCAGTTACCATGTTTTTTTGTTTCTATTTTTTTAAAAAAATTATTTTATTTATTTGAAAGACAGAGTTACAGAGAGAAATAGAGACAGAGAGAGAGGTCTTCCATCGCTGGTTCACACCCCAAATGGCCACAATGGCCAGAGCTCTGCTGATCTGAAGCCAGGGGCCAGGAGCCCCCTCCAGGTATCCCACACAGGTGCAGGGCCCAAGCACTTGGGCCATCTTCCACTGCCTTCCCAGGCCACAGCAGAGAATTGGATCAGAAGAGGAGCAGCTGGGACTAGAACCAGCGCCCATCTGGGATGCTGATTTTTGAAGCCAGGGCTTTAACCCGCTGTGCCACAGTGCTGGCCCTCTCAGTTATCATGTTAATGTGGATCTCCTTACCCCTACTCTCTGTTCTCAATAGTGACTTTAATTGGATGGAGCCAAATCTGTTTTCAATGGTCCAATATGAGTAAAATCAGCTAAAGAAGATGGTTCTTAGGTATACAATTTATATTCTTTCCTAAAGGAGCAATTGGGGGAGGCTGAGCTCTGTTGGATGCTATGCTATGTGCTGTCCTGAGTGGTGCTAACTTTATCAGAATGCTTCGGTGGGAGTGAGGAATATTTGACCCTACCAAGGCAAGCACAGGTAACACTCGAAATTCAGTAAATACGTAACAGGTTAATTTTTAAGCTGATAATTTTGCATGGCTGACAAATGGTGTTATAAATATCTAAGGGCCAGCACTGAGGCATAGTAGGTTAATTCTCCATCTGCGGCACCAGCATCCAATTTGGGCACCAGTTCAAGTCTCGGTTGCTACTCTTCCAATCCAGCTCTCTGCTATAACCTGGGAAGGCAGTAGAAGATGGCCCAAGTCTTTGGACCCCAGCACCTGTGTGGGAGACCGGGAAGAAGCTCCTTGCTCCTGGCCTTGGATCAGCACAGCTCCGGCTGTTGCAGCCATTTGGAGGTTGAACCAACAGAAGGAAGACCTTTCTCTCTGTCTCTTCCTCTCACTATCTGCAACTCTCTCTCTGAAATAAATAAAAAATAATATCTTAAAAAAAAGTCCAAAAGGCCCCTAGAAGATAAAAATTGCTAAAAAAACATGATGGAGAAATAGAAACTTTTACTTAGTAAATATAAATTTCCGAAGTACAGTTTATGGATTACAATGGCTTTTTCCCCCTCATAACTTCCCTCCCATCTGAAACCCTCCCATCTTCCACTCCCTCTCCCATTTCATTCACTTCAAGATTCATTTTCAATTATCTTTATAGACAGAAGATCAATTTAGTATACCTTAAGTAAAGATTTCATCAGTTTGCACCCACACAGAACACAAAGTGCCAAATACTGTTTGAGTACTAGTTATAGCATTACTTCACATTGAACAACACATTAAGGACAGAGATCCTACATGAGGAGTAAGTGCACAGTGACAAATCGGAGCTCTAAAGTTCACATGTCTGCTCCAGGGTGGTTTGAGAGACATAGGTTAGGAAGGAAGATTTGAGATAAAGATTTAATAATTTGAATTTATAAAGTTTTAATTTTCACACTATGAAAACATCTATGATATTTATGTGAGGGACTAAGGTTGTATGACAAATAACATATTCTACACCTCTATGTTTGGAGATAAAGGAGACATAAATTTGGAATTGTTAGCACCCTGCAATGTTTACTATGCCATAATCCCTGTGTAATCACAACAAAAGGTATAATTGAACATTGTCAAAGTTAATTGCAATTTGAATGGTCCAGGATGCCATACTTCCTGTCAAACTTAGTTTGAATCTTTTTAAAAGATAAGTTTGAGAAAAAAAAAAAAAAAGAAAGGGGCCTGCACTGTGGCATAGCTGGTAAAGCCACCACCTGCAGTGTAGGCATCCCTTATGGGCTCCTGGTTGCTTCGCTTCCAATCCAGCTCTCTGCTATGGCCTAGGAAAGCAGTGGAGGATGGTGAGGGTCCTTGGGCCCTGGCTCCTGGCTTCAGATTGGCCCTGCTCTGGCTGTTGTGGCCGTTTGGGGAGTGAACCAGAGGATGGGAGACCTCTCTCTATAATTCTTCCTCTGCCTCTCTGCAACTCTGCCTTTCAAATAAATAAGTAAATATTAAAAAAGGTAAGTTTGTTTTTTATTTCATTTGGAGTCTTTTCCCAAAGCAAGACTTTCTGATATCTTCTCATCATGAACAGGAAGAAAGTGATGTGCTTGACACAACCAGATGAAACATGTCACCATTGCACCAGTTAATAAATTTAAAGTGACAAGAGCCTCCTAAAAGACTCATAGGAGAAGTGGACTTTGAACCAGTTAGGCAACCAGCAGACACTGGTTTGGCTCTGGACACAAGGATCAAAATTTCTCATTTTTGCACATCTCCTTCCTTGTATGTGTACTTGAGGAAATTGGATTTTTCCTTTTATTTATGAGAGTTTTGGATATCTAAACTAGTAAAAACCAGATGCAATGAACTGAAAACATGTCTAAAGCTCTATAATCCATTATCTTGGCCTTCCTATCATAATTAAAGATAAATGTGATCTCCCTTTGCTTCGGTGACAATAAGGATAAAAATTACATATAGAGTTATATGCCATATTATTTCAATTTTATTTTCTGTGTTTAAAGAACTAGTTGATTCTCTCCCCTTCCTCAATGAGAATAAGGCCTGTTTCTCCTCACTTATCCTCCAATTGACAGTCTCACTAACTCAGTTGATTTTTCAGAGTCATTTATTTCATTACCGAATCATTCAGGGAGTTCCGCTTGTGTATTCAAATACATTACAATTCACTGATGTTCATCCTTGTCATTTCCTCAGTTTAGGTAATCATTACTTATTAATTAATTAACTTATTAATCAATAGTGATGATCCCTGTGTCTTCTGAGTTTTTTGTTTCCAAGGACAGGACATGTCTATCTCATGCCTCACTCCATTTGAAGTTAAGCCAGCATGAACATGTGAATTCCTTGGGCCAATAAATTGTGATATGTTATGTCCAGATGAAAGCTCTAATAGTATACAATATGTCAGCTTTTCCTTTTTATGCCTTCATAATGGAGGCTCAGAAATGGAGTTCCCTCTGCCTTGTCCAAAGAGAATTACTCAGATGAAGTGCTATAGTGAACCTTCCTTTTTTAAAATATTTTATTTATTTATTTGAAAGAGTTACACAGAGAGAGAAGGAGAGACAGAAAGAGAGAGAGAGAGAGAGAGAGAGAGAGAGAGAGAGAGAGGTCTTCCATCCACTGGTTCACTCCCCAACTGGCTGCAATGGCTGGAGCTGCGCCCATCTGAAGTCTGGAGCTTTCTCCAGGTCTCTCACGTGGGTGTAGAGGCCCAAGGACCTTAGCCATCTTCCATTGCTCTCACAGGCCATAGCTGAGAGCTGGATTGGAAGCAGAGTAGCCAGCACATGAACCCATATGGGATGTTGACACTGGAGGCAGCGGGCCTACCCGGTACGCCACAGTGCTGGCTCCCTATAGTGGACCTTCTAAGGCCAGGTGATGTATTCTAGCTATAAAATACAAGAAGAGATGACATGAGTACCCTCCATGTTGTAAACCCATTGCCTTCCTGTTTCCCTGACTTGCATCCTTAAGGAATGATGATAAAGCCATCTATCAAGAAGATGCTGCTACCATCCTGGAACAATCTAGATTTCTGAGTCACTGAATACTGAAACATGTAGCCTAACTGACTTTGTGTAAGATATAAAACACGTAACGATGAAATGTTCAACTCACCAGATCTAAAATTCTCAACTTGAATGAGTCAAAGAAAAGCAAATGATATTCAGTGAATATTGTAAAACTGCAAACACAAGCTGCCAAATTAATTATCAAAGCTCTACCAAGAATCAACTTTAAAACAAAGCATAAATTAGTGAATAAACTGATGTTTAAGTGTTAAGTGTTCAAATGAATGGACTTATGTAGAAACTTACATGTAACAACTGGAAAGCTTGTCATCCTTTATTTATATAAGAAGCACACACTAAAATTGTATCTGTACAAGACCTGTAGCATACTTGTCATATTCCATTAATATTATGTAACCTTATGGAGCATGGAAAAGAGAGTAAACACCCCTCTACACAGTATGTGAGATAGATTGTTAAATTTGAAAACAGAAAAGGATGATATATGTAAGCTAAAAATAGAGTACTTTAGCTTATTTATGAGCTCTGTAGTAAAATCTGAAGCCAAAAAAAATCTAAGAGTTGCAGAAAATAAGATCAAGTATCATGATCAATCCAGGTGTAATCTCGAACAGAGGAGAGAGTGAGAGAGTGCACCTTTATCTTGAGGTTCACTCCTCAACTATACAAAATAGCCAGGGCTGGGCCAGACTGAAGCCAGGAGCCATGGACTCTGTGACAGCTGGGGCACATGAACTTGGGCCATCCTTTGTGCATTAGCAGGAAGCTGGATCAGAAGCAGAATTACTGGAATTTGACCTGGCATTCCAATATGGGTTGCCAGCTCAACCCGCTGCACCATAATGTCAGCCCTTCTATAAGCATCATTTATGCAGTACCCTAGCAACACAGACTATTTAGAACTGATCAAAAAATGGTAGCCTATTCTTTTTGTAGTACTGAATTTGCTCATAAAAACATTTATTTGACCCCCTTAGAATATATCATATGCCATATATATTTGAGTCAGTGGTCACACTGGGTACAGGAATCAGTTAAGTATGAACGGCTTGGGATGCTCTTTTATTCTCAAGACTTTATGAGAAGACTGGTAACTTCAGCATTGTCTCAACATTAAACATTTTCAGGTGTGAAGTCAGAAACAAGGTTACCAACTGTCAGTTATTTTGGAAACTTTACTATAACTTGTTTTGAAAATATGACTGAACAATTTCCCTTTCAAACTAGATTTGACTATGAATTTATAAATTCAAATATTCTTTATCTCAAAAGTGTATTATTTTTATCTAATTCCACCTCAGTCACAACCTCAGGCAGAAGCAGCTAGATTAAATATAAGTGTGGAAACAATATCTACACTGAGGATCCAAACACAAGAGATTTTAGAGTCCTGTGAGTCGACCTACATCCATCTGAATCCCTACCATTCAACAATTCCAACTCATGTTAGAGCTTTTTGTCATCTATTAGGATCTCAGCAACTCTGGTTTGCTTGCTTCATTTACCTGCTTATTTTTGGTCTCCATTTATCATTATTTTTAACAGTTGTCAGCATTAAACGTGATTTGCTACATCAGCCAACTTACATAGCAAATGCAAATCCTTCTGAATTTCACTTGCAATTTCTGAGCTTCCTCAGTCCTTTCAGTTTTGCTTTGTCAGCACCATTTGATGTTTTGCCATTAGGGACAGGACTGTTGTTGGTTTTTATTGTTTTAATGGCAACAGAGACTAAAGCAGGCATGTTTGATTAGACATGATTCTTCAGTGTTATACAAACAAGAGCTCTTACATTTCCACAGCCACAATGTAGGTCACTAATAAGATTCTCCTGTTCTGTGATAGATGATACATTGTAGTTGGAGTTTGTTTGACCCCATTTAGGGAGGACATTGGGAAAGAGAGTGGATGTGGTTACAGCCTTTAGAACCTCCTCATCTTGCTCCTTTGTAGCATTTAACTTTGTGTTTTCTTTTATGAATGTTTGATTTTATTTCTGAAAACAACAATGAAGACCACATTTATTTGTGAATATTCAAATCTCATACAAATATTTAGAAATTCAGCTTTCTGTTTAGGCAGTACTCAATTTTTTGAACAGTGCCTTTTAATTTTTAATAAGGTTTATAAAAGTTAAAACTTTTAGAATTCCTTGAGTGCCAACACTGAATTGCTTTGTCTCTTTTATCATAGATCACAATTACATGTTTTCGTATAAGCTATATTATATTGTATTTCTAAAACTGGTGAAATAAAGAACCACGTAGTACACTTATTAAAAATAATTGTTTGCTCTTAATCTTAAAGCAGCAAATGCATCTATTTAAAATTGAAACAGAATATGCTGACAAATGTGGAGATGTAAAGTGAAAATCATAGCATCTTTCAGTTCAAATGCCTAATAAAACTAATATTAATTAGGAAAAGAGGAGAAATTCATTTGCTGTCACTTGATCATATGCCAAAAACTTCCAAAGTGAGACTCAACGCAAAGCAATGCAAGTCCAAAGGACTCAAGTTCAGATCCTTCCACCTTTGTGGACCTCTTGTCTCCCCTCTCCCCATACACACATTCTGAGCTTGAGGGTGTTACCAAAAAAACACATTTCTTTCCTGCAGTGGCCATAAGGGGAAATCACTGCAGTGCTGGCCAATGCACCTGCACAAGGTCTGGGAAATGGGCAGGGTTCGGGGGTAGGGACCCTTTTCTCTGGCAAACGCCATTTGTATATTTATAACATCATCTGTGGCCATACAAATTACCAAGTTAGAAATTAGCCTGCTGTAGTTGTATTGAATTTTGAGCCCTGCCTGTGGTTGTCTTGGCAGGACCAGACCCAATGATTTTGCTGGCCCTGTAGGTGGGCCACATGTTCCCAACCACTGGGTCTTAGACAAGCCATGATTCACTGTCTGGACCAGGGATTCCTGAAGTGAGGAACGTGGTTGGTTACCTATCAGCTATGTGACTGTCCATCACTCTTATTTGCCCTTAAACAGAGAAACACTAAGGTGGTCCTACCATACCTTTCATCTTTACACTAGAGGAAATAGAAATAGCTGTGGAGGACAGAAGGGCAAAATAAGAAATAAAAAACTGAGATGCTATTACAGAACCCGAGGACCTGTGGTTCCACATGGAATTGAGAGAACAGCATGAATAACATGCTCTGTGGTAAGCTGGAAAATGTACTCCTCATTAAAATATTCACATCTAAATCTCTGCACCTATATATGAAAAAGGAGGATCTTTGCACACATGGTTAAGAATAATGGGATGGAGAGATTTTTCTGCATTTCCCAGTACAGCCCTAAATGTATTGACCAATATTCCTGTAAGAGTGAGGCAAGGAAGAAATTACATAACACACACACACACACACACACACACACAGAGAGAGAAAGAGAGAAAGAGAGAAAGAGAGAAAGAGAGAAAGAGAGAAAGAGAGAGAGAGAGAGAGAGAGAGAGAGAAGGTCTTCCATCCACTGGTTCACTCCCCAAATGGCCAGCAGCTGCTGGAGCAGGTCAAGCAGGAGCCAGGAGCTTCTTCTGGGTCTCTCATGTAAGTGCAGGGGCCCAAGGACTTGGGCCATCTTCTGCTGCTTTCCCAGGCTATTGCCGAGAACTGGATTAAAGTAGAACATCTGGGACTTGAAATTGCATCCATATGGGATGCCAGCACTGCAGGTGGTGGCTTTATCACCTAGGCCACAGTGCCTGCCTCTCATTGAAATGTTCTAAGTGGGTTTGTGTCTTGGTCCAATCACAAAAGAACTGTGGAGGGTACAAATTAGCTTTCCAGGACAGTGGAACCATGCTGTCATTGCAGAGTACAACCCTCTTGCTACCGTCCAATTGGAAAGAATTATGTTCAGGATCAAAACTCTTGAGGTGCAGGAAATGAGAAATAGTACCTAATTAAGTGGGAGGGGAATGTAGCAAGGCATGCTGAAAGATCAGAATGAAAATTTTATTTTAAAGAGATTGCTGATGATTTTGGCTGTCTTAGAACAGTTGGCTTAGAAAGAAAGAACAGAGATGGTAAATCTAGAAGAGTGATTCATGTGTAAGAGATAGTTCTCTTATTTATTTTTTTTAAATTTAATTGACAGGTAGAGTTATAGACAGTGAGAGAGAGACAGAGAGAAAGGTCTTCCTTCCATTGATTCACCCTCCAAATGGCTGCCACGGCCTGCGCTGCACTGATCCAAAGCCAGGATCCAGGTGCTTCTTCCTGGTCTCCCATGTGGGTACAGGGGCCCAAGCACTTGGGCCATCCTCCACTGCCCTCCCTGGCCACAGCAGAGAGCTGCACTGGACAAGGAGCAAGCAGGACTAGAACCCCGCGCCCTTATGGGATGCCAGCGCCGCAGGCGGAGGATTAACCAAGTGAGCCACGGCGCTGGCCCCAAGAGATAGTTCTTTTTATGGGCTATATCAGAAATTCTCAGGAAGAACAAAATAACCTACTTATTTCCAGGTGAAATTATTCAATAAAGTTGATATTGAGAATATATTTGGCATGCTTAAAAAATGAAACAACTAATCTAATGAGAGGATGCATAAGAGTACATCGAAAATTCATAGAAAATAGAATTGTAACTAAATGTTTATTTTCTAAAGATTTATTTAGTGATTGAAAGGCTGAATGACACAGAGAGAGGCAAGAGACACCCAGAAAGACATCGTCCATCTGCTGGTTTACTACCCAAAAGGCCACATGTCTGGGGCTGGGCCAGGCTGAAGTCAGGAGACTGGAACTCAGTCTAGGCCTCCCATGAGGGTGGAGGGGGCCCAAGATCTTAGGCCATCTTCTACTGCTTTCCCAGGCACAATATCAGAGAGTTTGATCTGTAGTAGAGCAAACAGTGATCCAAATGTTAATCGTATGAGATGCTGGTGTTGCAGGCTACAGCTTAACCAACTGTCTCACAATTCTGGCCCCAAGTTGTTTATTTTTATGCAAAATCCTTTTGAAATCCTTGCATAGGGAGCAGGACTTTAGCCTGAGATTTAGGATATCCATGTTCCACATTGGAATACTGGGATTCAATTCCTAGCTCCAATAACTGGACTCTAACTTCCTGCGTATGAAGACCCTTGGAAATAGCAATGATTGTTCAAGTAATTGAGTTCTGACAACCACATGGATGGCATGGGTGATGTTCCCTGCTCCTGATTCTGATCCTGGCCAAACCCTGGCCATTGCACGCATTTTGGGGAGTGAACAATCCAATAGGAACTCTCTCTCTTGCTCTGTCTCTCTGTGTCTATGCCTCTCAAGTAAGTATAAACAAAAAGAAACATATGACCAGTTATTTCATTCAACATTTTCCCTGAACTTTCTGAACGTTTTTTGTGTGTGTGTGTGTGTATGTGTGCATAAGCAATACAGTGTTGATAACATTGGCTTCTTAGCTACTTTTGAGCCAACATTTTTCTGATATGCTTTAAATTAATGTGAAATGCATTTTGCTTTTCAACAAGAAGGATCTATATCAAGTCTCTGGCATTGTAGTGGATTTATTGTTATTAATGGTCTGAACAGGAATAGAGTTCATTTGAATTCCCATTTGCTACTGAGTGAGACAGCCAATCTATTTAAAACTGTATTATGATTGAGTGGTCATAGTTGAAAGAACTGATTAGGAACTACTTCAACATGGAAAATGAAGAACTAATTAACTTAATTTTCTGCTAACAGGTCTTTTGAGCCCTTTTAACCAGCACTAAGTTGTCATGGTGATGGCAAAAGTTAATAGTGGATTGGATGAGAATTCTGACCTGACTCCCTCAAGCAGCTAACAAGGTTGCTCTGCTATAGAATTGGATCCACAACGTTTTGAAGCTTGCAAGGACAGGGGTAATTTTTAATATTAGTAGCTTAAAACAGAAGTGTCTCCTTGGCCTTTCAGAAGCCTCTAACTTGTCTTTTCGTGGTCTCTGCTGCCCAAATCTTTGATCATGTGGACAATTTATTTCTTTTGTGAAGATAGTGTTATGACTCATTCAGTCTTTGGGGACAATCGTTTATTGTAATATCTCATTGTGTCATAACAGAACTGCAGCCAATACTATGCATTTTACTTTTTAAACCACAGTTATTCTACATTTTCCATCCAAATGTCATAAACATGTTTGATATTGAATGAGTTTTCTTTCTCATTTTCTTCTTTTTCTCTCTCTCTTCTCAACAGCATAGTAAAATATACAGAAACACATGCTGGAATAAGACTAAAAATTGAACTACTTACTTTTATAGAAGAAACATTCTTGCTTGTCCAGTTGTAATCCATGCTATCATATGTGTTAACTTACAAAATAATTCAGTAAAGTGAGAGATTAAGACATGACCCCAGTGTGATTCACACATTTTGTATTTGGTCCTTCACTGTAAGTGTGGTTTCTATAATTCACTGGAGTGAAATTCAAAGGAGTGACTTTTATTACAAGATCACTAAAGTAAAGGGGATTAAGAGGACTAAAGTAAAATTTCAAAGGATTTTCCCAAAAAAGATGGACATTGCTGTTTGCTTACAAAAATAGAAAGCTGCATTATAATATAAGTAATATCACTGTCTCATTGTTTGGGTTAAGCTGGAGGTCACTGCATAAGCTTTGTATATACAAAATATGTATTTCTTTTATAGGAAGGTCATCATCGCATTTGTGATCCTTGACCTATATCACCAGCACAATAAAAGAAATTTCGTGCAAATAAAAAATGGCATTTTATTTACTACCTGGCTTATACCATTGCAAAATTGCTTGGTCTGTAAAGTTGAGTAGGAAATGAGCATGTGCACATATGATGCTAAAGAAATGTAGACTCCAAGCTCTAAAAGGGGTCAGTGGGTCTTAATCATTGTAGCATCTCCAGTAGACATCATTTCAGTCCCCAAAATTCTGTCCAAGAGGTTATGAGGTTTTTGTGTGCTGGAGCCTTGTAGGTTTTTGTAAGGGCTTCAAGAATCTCCATCAGCTGTTTCCAGTCTACCTGCACTGATTTGTTCTCTCTAAATTATCTGGTAGGGCTCATTACTGTCCTTTTTCTGTTCTCTTCATTTCTGCCTCTTGTAATATCAATAATATTTTCCACACATTGAATGGATTTTCCTTTACATTTTCTACTAAAAAAATCATAATGATATTTAATTCATCTAAAAATTGGAGTTAGTGCAGTCAGCTATAGCTAACAAAATGGACCATAAATAAAATGAAATCTATTCATGTTTGGCAGAACTTATATTCACTTAAGGTTCAACCCATGACACCATGGGATTCTTGTGAAACTCTGTGATTTGTATTCTGTTATTTTTATTTCTTTTTAATGTAACCTATATGACATTATCATGTAGTTACTCATGTTTTATTGTTCTAGAAATGTGTCCTTAGTACTTCCTTGATGTAAATCCAAAAGTTATTTAACAAAATGTGTTTTAAAACCTGCTCAAGTATTAAAAATGGGAGCATTAGCAGTGATGGCACCTATTAAAATTTCATTTCCCAGACGGAAAGGAGGCCATTAAACTTCAACAGTGATCTATGATTTTGAAACATATTCAGTATACATTTTTCTCAAATCGTACCCTTAAAAATCTCTCAACAAAAAGTAAGAATAAACACTCAGTTTTTCACATTACTGATTATTGCAGCAGTCTTAAAATCTTTATATTGCAAACATGTATATAATTTGAAAATGTAAGGAATTGTAGGAAAAATTACCTGTATTATTATAATCCATAATGAACCATTGTAAAATTTTAATCACTATCTTTCAGGCAAATAGAAATTAAGCTAGATAAGCATTTCTTTGAAACTATTTATATTTATCACTTGTATTTGATAAACTTTTATAGTATCATGTATGTTCACTCTATTTGATAATGATTCTTGACTACTCTCATATAATGACATACTCACATTTATAATTGTAATGATTTCCTAGCATTTCATCATATGGATATACCATTTTTAAAAATATTTATTTAAAAGGCGGGGGGGGGGGGAGAAAGAGAGAGAAACAGAGACATAAAACAAGAGAGTTCTTCCATATCCTGCTTCATTCCCAAAATGGCCATAACATCCAGGGCTGGCTCAAGGTGAAACCAGGAGCCTGGAACTCCATCCTGGTCTCCCAGGTGGGTGACAGGGGCCCAAGTACGTAGGGGCATCTTCTGCTACTTTCCCAGACACATTAGCAGGAAGCTGGATCAGAAATGGAACAGCTGAGACTCAAACTAGTACTCTTTTAGGATGCTGACATTGTAGGCAATGGCATAACAGACTGTGCACAACCCTGGCACAAACCATGATTCATTTAATGTCTCAGGATATTTTGCTGATTTTACTTCTGATAAGTTGTGATATGGCATGAATGCTTTTTTTGATATCTGTTTCTATATGATAATATGATATAATTCTACATATACACTTGGTTGATATATAAGTAAGGTTATGTTTTACTTTTTTTTTTTTGGTATGTAGTCACAAAAATGTCCTCCCAAAAGTGTTCTAATATATAACCCCAATAAGAAGTGTATTGGTATTCATTTCTCACACATTGAATAACACTATTTTTTTTCTTTTTTGATGGCTCAACATTGGGTTACATATGTTGTCATTTCAATATTTAATTAATATAAAAATGAGATAATTTCAGGAATTTTTCTTTTGGTGCTAGCTCTTTGATATCCAGTGTGTATTTTATACATCTGCCACTTTGATTGAGACACTGAGCTTCATTGGGAATACTTGATTCGTGCTCAGATTTGATTACATTTACATTTGAAATCTATAGTCACATTCTCAAGTTGTTTGAGGCATACCTGAAAGTTTCCCAATAACTGAACCAAGAATAAAATGTAAATTCAAATTGTAATTAATTTAAACCTGTGAAATTAAAAATCCAGTCATACTAGCCACATTTCAAGTGTTCAAAATGTGTAGTTGGCCACTACCACACAGTAAGTCGAAAGTCCTCAGTACAATCAAGGCTCTTGTGTCCTCCCACAAGTTGTGTCACTGTTCTTGTACTCACTCACTCTACACCGGCACTCTAACTTTCCCGTGCTTTCTGGATCACAACATATCTGCACTTCTCTCTGCCTAGAAGCTCTTTCTCAGACATTCCCATGGACTGCTCTAGTTCATGTTTTTGCTTGTATGACCTCTTTTCACAATTTCCGCAACCATTGCTACTCTATCCTCAGTATCTGTGAGAAACACTTATCCTGTGTACTTTCATCACAATACTAATTTCTTCCTGTTATACTTACATAATATGACAGGTCATTTATAACTGCTAAGTAGTAATAGGTCTTGTATGTATGTGCAGTGTGTGTGTGTGTGTATGTGCAGATGTGTGTGTGTATGTGCAGGATGTGTGTGCATGTGTGTGTATGTGTACATGCAGGGTATGTGTATGTGCAGTGTGTGTGTGTATGTTCAGGTGTGTGTGTGTCTGTACAGGTGTGTGCGTGTGCGTGTATGTGCAGGGTGTGTGTGAATGTGTAGGGTGTGTGTGTGTGTACATGCAGGGTATGTGTATGTGTGTATGTGCAGTGTGTGTGTATTTTCAGGTGTGTGTGTATGTGTGTATGTGCAGGGTTTGTGTGAGTGTGTGTATATGTGCAGGATGTGTGTGCATGTGAGTGTGTATGTACAGGTGTGTATGTGTGTGCACGTGCAGGATATGTGTGTGTGCATGTGCAGGTGTGTGTGTGTGTGTCTGTGTGTGTATGTGCAGTTGTGTATGTGTGTGTGTATGTGCAGGATGTGTGTGTGTGCATGTGCAAGGTATGTGTGTGCATGTGCAGGTGTATGTGTGTGTAAGTGCAGGGTATGTGTGTATGTGCAGGATGTATGTGTGTGCATGTGCAGGGTATGTGTGTATACATGTACAGGATGTATGTGTGTGCATGTGCAGGGTATGTGTGTGTACATGTGCAGGTGTGTGTGTGTGTGTGTGTGTAAGTGCAGGGTATGTGTGTATGTGCAGGATGTATGTGTGTGCATGTGCAGGAGTATGTGTATTGCAGGATGTGTGTGTGTGTGTGACCTCTGCTCTTCACACCATCCTCCTTTTTCTTTACTTTCATTCTGATCACTCATCTTAAGAACCATTTCCCCTATCCTAAGTCTTACCAAGTACTCCATTAATTCTCCACTACACCCTAGTTTTCATGAATGGACCAGTGAATAAGAAACATTTTTACTTCAAATACATGTTAGATATGCACAAAAAATGACTAGAAAATAAAAACTCCTGGAAATAGCTACTCAGAACTAAGATCAAACAACAGCATAACCTACAAAAAAGTTTCAGCATAGAAATGAACATAAATGATTCAAACAAATTATCTCTTCTTTCCTGTTAGACAAAAATCATTGCCATTTTGTGTTATAGTAGGTATACCTTCATGCCTATATGTATTTTAGAAGTGTTTGCACAATGAACCCTTGGCTCTGAAGAGATCATATTACTTTGAAAATTAGATCAATAGTGTTAAGAGTAAATCAAATTATCAATTGCTGTACC
The DNA here is from genome assembly GCA_949820135.1 of Sylvilagus floridanus. Classification (NCBI taxonomy): domain Eukaryota; kingdom Metazoa; phylum Chordata; class Mammalia; order Lagomorpha; family Leporidae; genus Sylvilagus; species Sylvilagus floridanus. Next base: position 21,128,267 of record OX463236.1, read on the forward strand.
AGCCACCTAAAAATGAAAAAAAATCTTAGTTCACATTTTAAATATTTTCTCTGAACACTGATAATATGATTCAAGATTTAAATTATAATGAGGTACCCATAATTATTGAAGGAGTAGTGATTTCCAGAAAACTTTCTTTTTACCACATTTCTTACAATCTATCTGATGTAGTTTCTTTATTTTTAAACTTTTTTCTTTTTTTAATTCTAGTTCTTTTTTTAAAGATTGATTTATTCATTTGAAAGGCAGAGTTACAGAGAGGCAGAGGCAGAGAGAGAGAGAGAGAGAGGTCTTCCATCCACTGGTTCACTCCTCAGATGGCTGCAATGGCCAGAGCTGGGCCCATCCAAAGCCAAGAGCCAGGAGTTTCTTCCAGCTCTCCCACAAGGGTGCAGACGCCCAAGGGCTCGGGACATCTTGTACTGCTTTCCCAGGCCATAGCAGAGAGCTGGATCGGAACTGTAGCAGTTGGGACTCAAACAGGCACCCATATGGGATGCCAGCACTGCAGGTGGTGGCTTTATCTGCTATGCCACAGCATCAGCCCCTATCTGATGTATTTTCAGAGATAATGTAGAAACTAACAAACACTAAGTTTTAATGAATCAAATTAATTTTAAAACATTTATCATTCTATAGCAAGTCTGCATGTTCCAGTACCTCTTATGATGATGCAAAATGCTGCTGTCAGAGGCAACTTCCGCACATGCACATTTACTTAATAGTGCCTGCAGTGAATCCACCATGTTCTCAACGGGGTAATGTCTTCCTACTGTTACTACTGCCTTTGTTAATCCAGGATGGGTTTCTCTAATGTTTTCTAATTAAATTTCTGTTTGAAGACTCTCAAGGGAGTCAGATCATAAAGCTGCTCGTTTGTAGTGAAACTGAGCATATGGAATGTGTAATGTTGGTCTCTCAGTCCCTGGGATAGCTCACTATTTGCTTCGGGTGTGAATTCAAGATCCAGATGAACTCCATTTTAAAATAGCTCAGGAAAAACTAGAGAAATAGAAGGTTAAAATTTCATGGGAATGTAAAACCATGCATCCTGTCCCTTAGCATTACCAGGTTGGTTTCTCAGGAAACTTCCTGATACTTCTCTGCCTGGTAAGCTTCCAGTCACCCTTCCAGACTCAGGAAGATGCTCATTTCTCCTGCGAAAATACACGCTTTTCACACACAATCAGGTGTTTCTTATTCTGGCCTTTTGTCCATAGAGAGTTGTACAGCATTTTAAACACTGGTAATCCTGGGATTGCTCTCTATTTCCTGTTGCCTCTCTCCCCTTTCCTAATCAGTCACCAGTACTTCTGGTTTTATCTTCAGAAATGGTGATACCCAGAATAATGCCTCTAACGATGCCAATATCCTATTCATTATGAGGGAATTTCAAAAATTGCATGCAAAAATCAAGTTAAAATATAGTGCATATATTTCTTGAATTTCTTGAAGTCCCTTCATATTTTACCTTAAACAAACTCTAATCTGTACAGCAAGTATTTCATGGGCAAATTGATGATTATAGAAGCACTACTTTATGTAAAGTCATCGTCAACATTAAATTAACTTATATGGCATAACTTCAAAATGTTCACAGAAAAATGGAAATAAAAGATAACTTTATTTTGATGTAAAATATTTTGAAATCCATGGGGATTTTTCATAATATTTATTTCTATTAACTTTTTTTTGACAGGCAGAGTTAGACAGTGAGAGAGAGAGACAGAGAGAAAAGTCTTCCTTCTGTTGGTTTGCCCCCCAAAATGGCCGCTACGGCCTCCGCCCAGGGCTGATCTGAAGCCAGGAGCCAGGTGCTTCCTCCTTGTCTCCCATGCTGGTGCAGGGCCCAAGCACTTGGGCCATCCTCCACTGCCTCCCTGAGCTACAGCAGAGAGCTGGACTGGAAGAGGAGCAACCAGGACAGAACTGGCACCCAGACTGGGACTAGAACCTGGGGTACCAGCGCCACAGGTGGAGGATTAGCCTAGTGAGCCATGGCACCGACCATTTCCATTAACTTTTTGAAGATCCCTTATATGTATAGAAGAGTGCCTTGGCAGGAAGTAAACACTTAAATGTGCAATTACTATGAGTTATACTTACTTATGTGTATCTTCTCATATACCTTGCAAAACTCTGAGGCATAAATATTACTCCCAATTGCAGATAAAGAAATGGAGGTTTCAAGAGGTAAATATGATCATGTGAGGAGAGGTACAGAGGTTGGAAAAGTAGCAACCTGGCTCCAAAACATATTGATTTGTGGGACTGTATTTATTTGGATGGTAGTTTTCTAATTTCTAATTTTAATTTTTAAAGATTTACTTATTTGAAAGGCAAAATGACAGAGAAAAGACAGGCAAGGAGAGCCTCCATCCCCTGATTCACTCCTCAAATGGCCCCAAGAATCAGGTCTGGGCCAGGCCAACGCCAGGAGCCAGGAACTCTATTCGGGTCTCCCACATGGATGGCAGAGACCCAAATACTTGGGCTGTCTTTCTCGGCTTCCTCAAGCGCTTTAGCAAAGAGCTGGATTGGAAGCAGCACAGGCATTCTAATATGGGATACTGGCATTGAAGGCTTAGACTTAGCCTGCTGTGCCACAGTGCAGACAGGGGTACATTATTTTTGATCAACTTAGAATCTTTTTCAAAATTTCAGATTAATTTGTTCTATCACATTGGTAACCCTTTATATATGTAAAAATAACTGACATATGTAAAAACAACTGATGGGATTTGGAGGAAGGGAGAAGACAACTGAAAACATTGCAGTGTAATAGCAACGCTAAACTATTTACATTCTAGGAGAGCTTGATTCTGATCAAAATATTCTTTGAGACATGAGTTCCAAGTGAAAGGTTGTGAATAAATCTGATATTCCTCTTCAAGTTTTCCTTGGATTTGTAGCCTACAACAATTAGGCACATTTAGAAATCAGTAGTTTATATATGTTAAAATTTTTTGTGAGGAAAAGCTAAATATATCTCTCTTAAATAAGGAGTAATTGAGTAAATTTTCAGGTAAGAAACTTTTATAAATTCTATTTGAAATAAAATTATTTGAAGAACATAAATAGAAGTTGCCATAAGTATCTAGATCCGTTATTTTCCAGAATTTGCATTTGTTCTTTAATAGCACATTTTCTCTATCTTTATCAAATTTCATTTGGACACTTTTACACAAAATGTTCTAAACTCGAAATTCAAGAGTTAAGGCTACTGTGAGACCCAGCAGGTTAGGGACTATAAACTATGTTTCTATCCCTGATACCCGGCTGGCTTATTCATCTATTTATTCTACAAACACTCAGTGGTCATGGGGATAAGAGCTGTCCTTAGGTATAGGGATATAGAAAAGATCAAGACAGTAAGAAGAGCTCAGATTCCAATCAGGGGAGAAAAGAATTAAACAGTATAAATAAACTAGTGCATGTTTTCAATTAGAGGTAGCTAAAATAAACAGTGAGTGAGTCAATATTGAAAACGATTCTTTACATCGTCAAACTTGACATTATTTCATATATATATGTATATAACTTTACTTATTAAGTAAAAACACATGATTTTAATAATATTTAATCTCCATTTCCTTTTAAAAAATTATTTATTTGAAAGTCAGAGTTTCAGAGAGAGAGAGAGAGAAAGATTAGAGAGAGAGAGAAATCTTTCATCTGCTGGTTCATTCCCCAAGTGTTTTCAACAGCTGGGGCTGGCCAAGACCAGGAGCCAGGAGCTCCGTCTGGTATCCCACATGGGTGCAGGGACCAAAGCACTTGAGGCATCCTCCGCTGCTTTCCCAGGCCATAGCAGGGAGCTGGATAGGAAGTGGAGCAGCCAGGACTCAAACCAGTGCCCGTATGGAATCCCCGCAGCCCAGAGGACAGCTTTACCCCCTGTACCACAGTGTTGGTCCTATTTATTTTAAAATAATGTTGAAATAGCGGACTTTGATCTTTGTTTGAAGACCCTCATATTTTTTTTTGAACTTTATCTTTTTGAGTATGCTATTATGTTTATTTTTTGAAATAATTTAATTTCAATTTATATAATGGTCAAAGGCTTAATGGCTCTACTAAACAAAGAGTTCAGCAAATATAAAATGAAAAGATGCATATCCAGCAGGGAAACAGGCAAGAGCGATAAACAATAATCAAAGGAAAAGATCTCCTACTTCACTCATACATAAAGTAAATTTTAAAATAATCGCAAAATCATTAAAATGTTATCAACAAACTGAAAACCAACCACATATCTATAATTTCAGAGGAATTCTATGAATTATAGGTGACACAAGTATTTGAGGGGAAAAAAATTTCCATAGCCAACCTATTCTCCATATATTTACAAAGAACATTGAAAAGACAATTTGCCTTCTCCAATTTTCCACCCAGATTTGTACCCATGCAAAAGCTTGGATAATCGTATTTCTATTCCTTGGAAAATGCCTGCATGATGCCCTCCTTTCCAGTTTTATGTTACTCCCTCCAAGCCCCTAATGCCTGGGACGGCTGCACCTGTTTCTCCAGGTGCCCGCATCATGATGGAGACTGCAGCTCTCAAAATGAGTCCCTCAAGGCCCAGCACATCTGCAAGAGATGAAATTGACTAGATATGCAGGGTGGGCTGGCTGCTGAGACTAACACTGTTTCTCCTCTCTAAGTCCAAGAAAAGAAGCTGATTGGCCCCCAATGGTGGAACGGGAGCAGAGCCACAAGAAATCCGTATTTTCTTTCAATGGCAAATTTTGAGTTGGATCAGATAATTTATTCTTTGAAGAAGAAGCAACACCAACAATAAAATGTGAAGTTTTGGAAGAAAGTTATTCTAATTAAGAGAACAATATAATTTAAAAAATTGTTTCTAAATAAGAAATCACAAGAAACTTTAAAAATTGGTATAGAAAAGTCATAAAAAAAGAATTACTGAGATAAAACACAATGGAAGGATCTTTTCAACAATCCAATAAATAAAATCCAAATGTGATTGAGACAAAAGAGAATGGTGAGAAAAATTATGAAAAGGATTAAAGTACGATTGTGGATCTGAGATCTTTACTGGCAGCTGTAAATAACAATTGATTCTACAGAGAAATTCTTCAAAGATGAAAAGAAGAAAAGGAGAAACACAACAGTATGGAAGGACAGAATTTCAGGTCAAAACAGTTCAATACATCTCTGGAGGAAGAAAAGGCTTAGAATGAAAGCAATAATCCAGCTATTGGGAAACAAATCCTAATACAAATCACAAGTCAAAAACTGGGGCAGGCTTTGTGGTGCAGCAGGAAAAGCTGGCATTTGTGACATGGGCTCAGCTAATGCTCCTGGGAAGGCAATGGAAGATGACCCAAGTGCTTGGTCCCCTGCCACCCATGTGTGAGACCTAAATGGAATTCCGTGTTCCTTGCTCCAGCCATTAGAGTGGTGAACCCACAGATGGAAGATCGCTTTTTCTCTCTGCAGCACCCTCTTTCTCTGTCACTCTGCCTTTCAAATAAATAAATAAATAAATCTTTTAAAAAGACATAAACTAAAATCACCCAAATGCTTTTAAAAACTCTTCTTTGATTTCCATCAAAATAAATAGAAAAAGCTCATGTATCTCATGACCAACTCTCACCTCAGATGTTACCTTCCAGGAGACCCAAAGATAAAAAGCTGTGAAGGTCAGGGCAAAGGAATAATTATGCCTGGAGGTCTTTTCCACTTGGTGGCCGTGCAGGTGCTGAGTGTCTGTGAGTGTATCTAAGAAGTAGGGAGTGATTCTAGAAGTGACTAGAATCTTGCAGCCTAGAAGATGTAGAGTACATTGAAACTCAGTACCTGAATTCAGTGCAGGGCCTCCTAGACCGATACTGGAGATGAATAGAGTAATTTGAACAGAATTACTAGAAAAGTAAGAAAAATATGGGATAATGATGTTTTATCCTCTGCATCTGCAGTGTCACTGCCAGCTCTTGGGCCACCTGTGAGCTCACAAACATTTCGCCCTGGTTTATGACTGCACTCACTGCCCTTCCTGGAACTGGATCAAAATGCATGGCCTGGCTCACCCATGAGAGGATGGGGGCAGCTCCATGCTGAGTAGGAATTGGCAGTTCTAGTCTAGGTGGGGAAACCTTTGTCTGACAAGGGTCGTTTGGATATTTACAACATCATTCACAGTTTGTACAAAATTATCAATTATTTTTTAATTTTGAGTCCTTCCTGCTATTTCCTTAGGAGAGCCACAGCCAATGGTTTTGCTGGTCTTATACAATCTGCAGGCCGGGTGTCTTCACGCTCCCTGCCAGCTTTAGGCTTAAGACACATGGGGGGAGAAAGGGCAGAAGCTAAGCAGCAAACAGAAAAAAATAAAATAAAATAAAAATGCTAAGTAGAAAGCATGTTGCAATGGAAGGCACAAAGCAACAAAAAACAATGAGATGGAGAATCAGGGCAATCAGCTAGATATATTGGAGTCAGCTGTCTCAAATCTGGAGCGAAGGGAGGGAATGAGTGCCCATCAGAAATCAGAGAATAGTTGTCCATCAGGGGCCCCTGTCCAGAACTCTGACCTATAGTAAAGGATGCAGCCCACCTCCAGCCACATGGCACGGATGCAAGAAGCCTGGAGATAAACTCCAGCCATTCCTCCCGTCCTCGAATCTCCTCCTGGTTTCTTCACTATAGAGAATCCAGATTAAAACCAGAAGGCAGGAGGCCATTTAACATGGTTCATAGGAGTGAAGTCAGTCTCCCAGGGCCCAAGGAAGGAGGGATTAAAAATAGAAATAAAAATCATCCAGCTCAAAATAAGAAAGAAAAAAATGTAAATTATATTGTGAAAAGGAAGTCATGCAAATAAATATTTAGGTAGATAAAATATATTACCTGCAAAAATTAGAAGCTTAATTTTATGGTTTTCCCAAAATGAAATTTTAAGAAATTCTTGAAGATTAATGCAAGAACTTCAGGCAGTTCTGGGATCAGAAAACTCCACATAAAATTATGTTACTATTTTGAATAGAATATTGTTTTCTATATAGGAGCTGGATTTCTCATTGAATTCTTAAAGATGTTTGAAACCAAAAAATTCTGAAGCATGGATCAGTATAAAATCCAGATGAAAGATTATGAACAAAGAATTTTATATTCTTGTGTATTGCTTTCATGTAAGATAGAAATAGAAGACAAATTTTGACATAAAGTATTTCAAAAATATGTATGCCTGCAGTGACCTTGGGAAAACTTACTTCAGCCAGCAAAAACATGAAGAAAAAAAAGTACAAGAATGAGAATATGATGGCTAGAGGTCAGATAGAAGGCATCAAAATGGATTAAACACAAGATTTTAAAAAGAATTATTGTAGTTATGGTTATAAAATGATAAAGATAAATACATAATGTGATATCAATATTTCTGCACAGGTGATCATTTTATAGTAACAAAGACTAAGTTGCATTGGTGGGGAGAGAAAAGTGGGAAGGAGGAAAGTAGAAGATTGAAATAAAGGCTTCCAGAGGCCAGTGCTGTGGCTTAGCAGGTAAAGCTGCTGCCTGCAGTGCTGGCATCCCTTATGGGTGCCAGTTCAAGTCCCAGCTGTTCCACATCCGATCCAGCTTTCTACTATGGCCTAGGAAAGCAGTGGAAGATGGCCTAAGTCTTTGGAGCCCCTGCACCTGTGTGGGAGACCCAAAGAAGCTCCTGGCTCCTGGCTTTGATTCAGGGCAGCTCTGGCCATTGTGGCCATCTAGGGAGTGAACACACCGATGGAAGACCTCTCTCTCTCTCTCTCTCTCTCTCTCTCTCTCTCTTTCTCTCTCTCTCCCTTTGCCTCTCTGTAACTCTCCCTTCCAAATAAATAAATAAATAAGCCTAAAAAAAAAAAAAAAACAGAAAGGCTTCTGGTTCTGTGATGTCGTTTATAGAATGGGCAAGCAATGACTTCTTGACTGATTAATCTGAGAAGTATATATTGAAAAATGTTTTAAAGAATCTTAAAGGAAATTATTGAAAATTTTAAGTGCATGAATTTTGAATCACTTAGGAATCAAAACACAATTCATATAGTTTAAGAAAATAACAAGAGATAAAATTAGGTGACAATAATAGAGGCAATCATGTAAGTTAAGGGAACAGCTACATAAATGTAGCCTATCTCCATATTAAAAATGCATCGAGCTATATATTGACCAAAAGAAACACCTCTAGGAGTGAGGGTTGTCATGTGGCTATCTGGGCTGTGGCGCCGCTCATTGTGCATGAGGGGTGGGATGAATATGCCTCTGCTTCCAATACAGTTTCCTACTCATTTGCCTAATACATAGCAGATAATGGCAAGTTTCCTGCTGTTCGCTTTGGCATGGCCCAGTCCTGCTGGTTGCAAGTATTTGGAGAGTAAAACTGCAGATGGAGGATCTCTCTCTCTCTCTCTCTCTGTCTCCCTTTCTGTCTGCCACTCTGCCTTTTAAATAAATAAATAAACAAAACTTTAAAAAGAAACATCTAGAGAAATTTGATGTTGAAAGTTAAAGGATACTCAAAGATTAATTAGAAATGTATAAACCAAGTTTATGAGCAAAGATAATAATTCATGAAAAATTGAATTTGAGGGAAAATGGATGAAAATATCAAATATATTTCTTCCACATTGATAAAAGATGTAATTAACTTTAATATATCAGGAATCAAATTATTAGATCAAATATAAATGTGAGACATTTACAAAATGTAATTTATGGAAAAGATAAATTAACACGTCCTTAGCCTTTGGTAGGTGATAAACAAAAATTAAGAAGAAATTAGAAGTTTTTATTGCTTTCCTATTGTTGAAAAAGAGACACTAAACACTTTTATGAAAGACTATAGAATGTTTGCTGAGTTGTATTGATGTGTTTCAGTAGGTACAGAGCTGTAGCATTTTGGACATTTGATGTAAACTACCTAATCCCAAAATATTATATGTTCCTCACCAAATTATGTGGATATTTCTGGAGACAGCTGATGGAATGGATTTTAATTTGATTATAAATTTCATCTAGAAGATTAACAAATATTTGACATAAAGATAACAACATTATATATTACAAATTTTAGATATTTAAGTATTTACCTTATACATATACATTATTGTTCAATTTAATTTAGATATTCATTTAGTCTTGGTGTTGTAATCAATAAACAGATCAGTAACAACCCAAGATATTCTTTTGTACAATGATAATGAAAATATTTCTCTAAAGTTAGTATCAACAACAATTAGCATTTGAAGACAATGCACATCCTGCTTTGAATATAAATTTGCCAAATTTTTTTAACACTTATTTGTCTTTTTCTTTTTATTTAGATTTTTTATTTATTTATTTGACAGGTAGTTATAGACAGTGAGAGAGACAGAGAGAGAAAGGTCTTCCTTCCATTTGCTGACTCTCCAATCGGCTGCAATGGCCGGAGCTGCACAGAAGATCTGAAGCCAGGAGCCAGGAGCTTCTTCCCGGTCTTCCTGTGGGTGCAGGGGCCTCAGCTCTTGGGCCATCCTCCACTGCTATTATCCCAGGCCACAGCAGATAGCTGGACAGGAAGAGGAGCAACTGGAACTAGAACCAGCACCCATATGGGATGCTACAGGTGGAGGATTAACCTAGTGCCCCTTGTCTTTTTCTTAATAAATTATTTCCCATCCTCCCTTGCTATAATGCTGCCAATCGGTTGGAAGCAGAAGAGGTGTGCTCAGATTTCTTTTGAGTATGCATCAAGGGAAAGCACGTGCTTTTGTTCTCCTTTCCTTGAAGTACCTCGCTGAAACAGAGAAATGACAGGAGCTGGATTGGCCAATGTGAGAAGGCAGTGGAAACCAAGTATTGAGGATGGCAGAGAGAAAAAATAGCAGGAGGTTGGCCTCCTGAGTTTTGCCTCACAATCTTTCCTAAGAGTATCTCTTTAGTAACATCTGAGAGAAATAAAGTACTATCCCTGTCTTTGTTATTTAACCATTTCCTTAGCTTTCTCTTGCTGAATCAGAATCTACACAATAGTATTTTTTATTTGTTTTTCTTAGTGAAACAACTGTATTTTGCTCCATAGATTTTTGCAAAAATTAGAATGTGAAAACAAAGCTGTATATAATAACAAAAGGCTTTGCTTTTTTTAAAAAAAACAACTAAAATATTTTAGATATTAGTAATAATCTAACAAATACTCAAGAGCACCAAATTTGGAGCATAGATGTTGTAAACATTTTTAAATCTTTCTATCTAATCCTTACTGATCTCTCTGTTTTCTTTCACCTACCAGTATTCTAGTCTCCAAGGGGATTAACAGTTCTGAACTTGTTGCTCTTCATTCTCATGTTTACACTCTTCCTACAAAGGTTGATAATATTTTTGTAGATTTTAAGCTTAATATATAGAGCATCATTTTGTACGTGGTCATATGCTCTTTGTTTTTTCTCTCTTAGTGTGAGATTAGTCCATGATGATAATCCCTCCTCTATTTTATTCATTCTCACTGCAATACACTACTCCTTAAACTTTGTAATTCATTTGTCTATTTTCTCTTTGATGATCATTTGCATCATTTCTATTATTTTGATATGAAATCAATCTTGTATACCTTTTTGTGGACAAGTGACAATTTTCTTGGCACACAGCTAGGTATGGAGTTTTTATGAACTATTATGTATGTGTTCATCTTTACTTGCTTTTGGTCAATTGCACTGCAAAGATAGAGGTTCTGCAAATCCAAATCAACACTATTGTCAAATTTTTAAAATTACCAGTTTATTAAGTGTGAAATGATATATCTTGTTACTTTAATTTGCATTTAATTTCCACTAACAGTGTAGTTAACTTTTCATATATTTAAATCATTTAAATTTTCATTTCTGTGAATTTTCTGTTGACATTTTTGTCCAATTATCTAGTCAATTATTCATCATTTTCTTAATGATGCATTGGATGGAATTGTATGGATGAAATTTTTCACTTTAAAACATATGCAGTTAATCTTAACCAATTGACCCACCAAAGCAGAACTTTCAGTTCTATAACAGTGGTGATAATCCTTAAAAAGGAAAATCCATGTTCCCAAGTCACAGTTTCGAGCACAGAAACATGAGGGAGGAACAGACTTCTCTAGTTTTGCAGCTGTGCTCTCTTTTCCGTGGTTGGGCTGTCTATAGGTTCAGACTCTGAAAGGGATAGTGCTAACAGAACAGGCAGAATTCACCCCTCCCCCTTTTATGTCTCTCCTGCGGCTGGTTGTAATGCTAGTTTCTCTTCAAGCTCCTGTGGAATTGCTGACATAAAAATACAGAAGACCTCAGTAGCAGGAACAGATCAATGAGGCAACCCCTGCTATTCCTGCCCTATGCTGGTGCCCCAGCCTAGCGCTCTTCCATAGCTCACTCACCACTGGGCACTGCTCCGTGGGGTCCCTGGTGTGTTAGTGAGCTACATGCATTATGCATCAGATGTCAAGGTTCACATTTTTGACTGGAATGAAATCAATCCACAGCTCCTTTCAATTGTTATTTTACAGAGAGTCTTGGTTCTACATTTTTTGTGTGAGTATATTTCCATGATTCAAAATTAAAAGGATAGAAAAGACGACTCATGGAAAAGCCCCACTTTCACTTGGAATTCTTTTCCAGACAAACAACTGGCATTGGTGATTTGACTTGCAATTCCAGGGAGGTAATGTACATGCACATGTATTCCTCATTTTTAACAAATCATTATCATTCTATTCACATGCATCTGATTTGGGTAGATAGAATGACCCCCACACCCTGATTTGGTTCTTGTAAGCTGTGATTATGTTAATTTACGTCGAAAGAAGCTCTTTATAGATGTGATTAAAGACCTGATCACCTGAGTACTTCAAAGTGGAAACGTGGAGGTGATCACAGGGAGGTGTGACAGCAGAATTGTCAGGAAGTGACTGTGAAGATAAAGGAGGCAAGTGTAGCCAAAGACTATGGGAGGCTTCTAGAAGCTGGCAAATACAAACGAATAGATTCTTTCTTAGATCTCCAGAAACCAAAGTGGTTGTCAGCAAACCTGAAAACACCTGAATTACCCTGATAAGAACAGTGTCAAACATCTGACTCACAGAACTTTTATATTCCTGTTGTTTTAGCCCTGTAGGTTTGTGATCTTCGTTCAGCAGCAACAATACAAAATTAACCTAATATATAATAATATATGTGCATTGCATTTTCATTATTAAAAATCAAGTCATTATATTTCAGTACATATAGGGCTCCTGCAGTTTTTTTTTTTTTTACAGCTGAATAATATCCTATTTCATTATTAACACTTACTTTTGCTGTAGTCTGTATGTTTGTGTGGTCTCCAAATTGCTATGTTGAAACGTTATCCGTAATGCAATGGTATTCAGAGATGGGCGTCTTTTGTAAGGCATTAGGTAGTGAGGGTGGGCGCTCACGAAGAGGGAGCTTATAAAGGAAGCTGGAGCTCCTTCCGCCAGCACCTGGTCCCTGTGAACCAGGAAGCAGGCACTCACCACTGAGTGGGCCAGCACCTTACTCTTGGAGTTTCCAACTCTGGAATGGTGAGAAGTCAGTCTCACCTGTTTATAAGCAACTCGGTTTGTTTGGTTATTTCTTTATTTTGTCATAGCAGCTGGAACAGACCAAGGCACAGCCTATTAAAGGTCAGTGAATTTTTTTTTCTGCTATAATAAATCATATTGTAAGCTTTGCATGAATTCCAGTTTTATTTTTTTAAAGCTTTTATTTAAAGAATAAATTTCCAAAGTATAGCTTATGGATTACAGTGGCTCCCCCCCCATAACTTCCCTCCCACACGCAACCCTCCCCTTTCCTGCTCCCTCTCCCCTTGCATTCACATCAAGATTCATTTTCAATTCTCTTTATATACCGAAGATCAGTTTAGTATATATTATGTAAAGTTTTCAACAGTTTGCCCTCACATAGCAATACAAAGTGAAACATACTGTTGGAGTACTAGTTATAGTATTAACATTCAATAGAAATGTGCTTTTGCATTTGAATTGATATTTCCTTGTGTTTTTTTGTTTTTGACAGGCAGAGTTGGAGAGGGTGAGGGCAAGGGCGAGAAAGGTCTTCCTTCCATTGGTTCACCCCGCAAATGGCTGCTATGGCCGCTGCCCTGCGCTGATCCGAAGCCAGGAGCCAGGTGCTTCCTTCTGGTCTCCCATGCGGGTGCAGGGCCCAAGCACTTGGGCCATCCTCCACTGCCTTCCTGTGCCACAGCAGAGAGCTGGACTGGAAGAGGAGCAACTGGGACAGAATCCTGTGCCTCAACCGGGACTAGAACCGGGGGTGCCGGCGCCGCAGGTGGAGGATTAGCCTGGTGAGCCTTGGCACTGACCTTTACTTGATATTTCCAAATTAATTTCAAAGAGATCTGTTCAAATCATATTCCATGTCAGCGAATCCTATTTTTCCATGCCTTTGCTAACACAGTATGTCATTGAACTTGCCTTCACTTACTAGTTTTTTTTTCATTTTTTATATTTTTTAATATATTTTTATATATAACGCTTTTATTTAAAGAATATAAATTTCCAAAATACAGCTTATAGATTACAATGGCTTCCCCCCCATAACTTCCCCCCCACCCGCAACCCTCCCCTTTCCCACTCCCTCTCCCCTTGCTTCACATCAAGATTCATTTTCAATTCTCTTTATATACAGAAGATCAGTTTACTATATATTAAGTAAAGATTTCAACAGTTTGCCCTCACATAGCAACACAAAGTGAAAAATACTGTTGGAGTACTAGTTATAGTATTAATTCACAATGTATAGCACATTAAGGACACAGATCCTACATGATATATATTTTTTAAATTGATTAATTTTCTATGCAATTTCTAATTTAACACCAAGATTTTTTTTTCATTTTTAATTATCTATATACAGAAGATTGATTCAGTATATACTAAGTAAAGATTTCATCAGTTTGAATTCACATATATGTTGTTGGGGGTGAAGTTCAGAATCTATTCGTATGTTTAAAAATTATTTGTATTTCTTGTTCTCTGAACCTTCCTCCTTCCCTTGCTCTTTCCCTCATTCCCATCCCCTCCAAAGCTTTGACCACGCTTGTTTCTGCTCTGTTGATGAACATTTTTCTTATTGATGTGTCAATACTTTATATCTTCTAGAGAAACAAACGCTTTCACTTTGGCTTTGGTTGTAGAACCTTTGCACATGTAGATTTTTAAAAATTATGTTGTCAGATGATTTACCCATGTTTTATTGAACTCAGGAGTTGACTTTCTACTTTAAAAAAAATACATCTCAACAAGTGTTTTACACTTCCGTACAGTATTTAATTTTTTTTACACTTCAGACAAATATTTAATGTTTTTATGATTTTAAGATTTGTATCTTTGATTCCTTTTTTCTGCTGAAAGTTATGAAAAAGCTTTTACCTTATTTTAGATGGATGTCTAGTTATTCTAATACTATGAATTGAATACACACATTTTCGTATTATGCTTTTTAAAAATATTACCCTAATTGTGTAATAATGTGCATAATGCATATCTAAAAGTTTTCAGGTTCAATTTGCATTAATTGTATGTGTTAAATTCTTATAAAGGACTTATATATACTCCATATTTTTACAAAAGAATTCATGATTTAACTTAGCTTGTAAGATACACAGTAGATCCTATTTGGGTTGTCCATCTGCATGCACCAATTTATACAGTCTCCTCATCTGTGCTATAGGGCTTTCTTTCAGAAAAGTATTCCTCATCCTCCTGTTCTAGTCATAGTCTGATTTTACTGATTTTATAGTTTCCTTCCACCAGATAAAATGTGATTTTCTGTTACTCAGACGTAAAGCACAATTTGTTCTTCTGGCAAGCCATATCTATGTTTGTCCCCATTTAAAAGACAGGAAAATGACTTGGATCATTTCTAATCTGTGATCCAGACTCTTGTTGTACACAGACCTATTTGCATTGCTTTGTTTTCTTACAAGAAATCAAGAATCAAGTGTACTATTCCTTCCTTTTTTGTTGGCTTAAACTTTTCTTCTTTTTTACTTGTGTATTTACTTGAAAATACGAGGAAAGGAGAGAGAGAGAGAGAGAGAGAGGGAGGGGGAGGGGAAGAGGAAGGGGAGGGGGAGGGGGAGAGGAGGGAGGGGGGAGGGGGAGGGGAAAGGAAGGGAAGGGGGAGGGGGAGGGGGAAAGGAGGGGGAGGGGGAGGGGGAGGGAGAGTTGCTCTCAAATTGGATATGGGCAGCCCAAGTAGCAACTTAACTACTGTACCAAATTCCTGCCCCTGATGTCATAATCTTGATACATTCAATGCTTAATATTTACAAAATTGACACTACATAAAAACACTGTTTTAAAAAGGCAAGCATTCTTTCTCCTAGGGGCTGTTACTTTAAAAACTTTTATTATTAATAAGAGCTTACATAGCCTATATTAAGTAATTTAATTTTAATGTATTGTGCATTTTCACTGTAAATTCTGTGGAATGTCTTGTGTGATATATCTAGTTCCATTCTGCAGGCATATGTTCTTTAGACAAGCTAGAAATCTAGGAAAATTATTTTCTAGTGGATAAAACAGTACACTAACACCAATTTACTTTCCAAATTTTAATTTTTAATATTCAACTTCCAAGTGATTACTAGAATTTTATAATGAAAAAGAATATTACATGTAAAACACATAGTGCTTTGCCTGGCACATAACCAAACACCAAATATAGCTATTATTCTCTATCTTAAATGATAAAGGCATGCTCATTATAGTGATCTTAAAGAATTCCAACATACTCTGCAATCTTCCAATGTCCTATCAGGTCTAACCAGCATTTGCCAGCAATGGTCCTTGACATATATTAGGAATGCACAATGATTTTGTTGACTTTTTAATGAACAGTTACAAAATAGAACTGAACACTGCTCTTCTTTTCATTTCTGGTATGGTTTCCCTATCGCATAGTTTTGCTGCATTGAGAACCAACTCAACGCTTTTGTGACTTGCCTCCTTCCACACACTATAATTAATTCAATATATAAACAAAACTCTGAATTATTTACTATTTTTAGTTATTTCCCAATTCTAACAGGATAAAACAAAATCTATTTTGTGTATGTTTAAAAGACTAAGATAATCTCAACATGTTTTCCATTGTATAATACTCTGCTGTGCCTATTCTTGTATATCCAATGTTGCCTTCTGTGTCAACCAGTTGTGGGGACCCATGGATAGGCTTGCCATGGGACCCCCCATGCTGGGCTTGGCTTGTAGCAGTAATACGGATGTAGCAGCTGATTGAACTTTCCGTCTAGCTGAGGATTGTGGAAAACAAGATGGTGCTGATGCCCTGCCTGCTGCGTGACTCCACAGCTGAGCATGATCAAGTGGCGGATTGGAGAACTTTGTGCATGGACTGTGATTGATTGACTGTGATTGGTTGAATTCTGTATATAAGCAGACCGCGGGAGAAGGAGGGGGGCACGCCAGCTTTCCCCCTTAAGGAACGTGCGCGCCATCTCTCCCCCTTCTCCCGGTCTTCCACTCTCTTTCCCACTTGTTCTAAGTAAAAGTCTTTTGAAGACCGATTAGCTGCGAGCAGCGTCGTTCCTTTTGCGGCCGAAGGAGATGACAACCAGTAAGCATCTTCTAGTGAGTTACATCTTGAAATGCTCTTACCACGTAATTTTCCATAAAGTTACTATAAGACAAAAAATGATGAAAAACCAGGGATGCTACTTTTTGTTGATTCCTTTATTTTTATTTATTTGAGAGAGAGAGAGAGAATGAATCATCTTATGATTCATAAGATGATTCATTCTCTAACACTCACAAGAACAGGAGGTGGGTCAGGTCAGGCCAAAGCCAGATGCCAAGATCTCCATCTAGGAGTCCCACATCAGTGGAAGGAATCCCAGGACTTGGATCAGAATCCACTTCCCTTCAGGGTGAACATTAGCAGAAAGCTGGATCAAAAGCACAGGTGGGAAGTTGAACACAGCCACTCCAGTATGCATGCAGCTTGTCTATGCATGTGGCTGAACCTGCTGCAGCACAGCACCCATCCCAAGGGTTCCTATTTTAGGTGAATGTGTATCACAACAGGAAGAGTAATTTAGTTACTGTAAAGCCAAAAAAAAGTTAGAAGATTCTCAGATTTCAACCCTTTGAATCAGCTCACTGACTGAACAGCTGAATTTTTTCAGCTATGAATTCTGAGGATTCAACAGTAAAGCTATAAAGGGAGAGAAGCAGAAATCACATGAATCTCTCCCATGTAGGCTTAAAGCTAACATAGCAATTTCACTAAGCACACCATAGGACAATTTTCAATTTGAGTAGCATTTAAGATTCCTGAGATAGGGGCTGGGGCCATGGCTCACTTGGTTAATCCTCTGCCTGCAGCGCAGGCATCCCATATGGGCGCTGGGTTTTAGTCTTGGCTGCTCCTCTTCCACTCCAGCTCTCTGTTGACTAAGCCACTAGACTGTTTTTTTGTTTGTTTGTTTTTTGTTTTTTTTGACAGGCAGAATTAGAGAGAGAGAGAGAGAGAGACAGACAGACAGACAGAGAAAAAGGCCTTTCTTACGTTGGTTCACCCTCCAAATGGCCGCTATGGCCAGAGTGCTGTGCCGATCCAAAGCCAGGAGCCAAGTGCTTCTTCCTGGTCTCCTATGCGGATGCAGGGCCCAAGCATTTGGACCATCCTCCACTGACTTCCCAGACCACAGCAGACAGCTGGACTGGAAGAGGAGCAACCGGGACAGAACCGGCGCCCCAACCGGGACTATAGGCCCCCTTCTTTTATTTTTAAGTGGCAAATTGTACACTAATCTCCTTTATTTAACTTCTATGAAACAATTCTTTTACATTGCATAAATGAATGAGACCATGTGTTTATTCTCTTTCTGTGCTTTACTTATTTCCCTTAGCAAAATTACATTCAGTTCCATTCATGTTGGTACATATGATAAGATTTCATCTTTTTGTCTGTTTTCAGAGTAAATATATTTATTTCTTTAAATATTGAACATTTCTTCATGGCAATACATCTAAAACCCTATCTTCTAATTTATTTTTTTCAATAGAGAAACACATATTACACTCATATGATTTATAGTCATCCTACTGTGAAATATGACCTCAGAACTTCTTACTCCTATGTAGTTACAGTTTAATATCTGCTAATCAACCTTTCCCCATATCTGTTTCTTCTTTCCTCACTAGCCTCTAGTAACCATCGGTATATGTTTGACTTCTTTAGGATCACAGTTTTTGGATGTTTTAGACTCCAAATATGGGTGAGGTATTGTGATACTTATTTTTTAAATTTTTATTAATATAGAGAGAAGAGATTTAATGTACTTCATAATTCATAACCATAATTCTCTCCCTCCCTATTTCTCTTCCTCCAACCCCTACTTCTTTCTTTTGTTTTGTCTTTAATTTTTGAAAAAACATAATTTCAATGTACTAATGTACTAATGTACTATGTACATTAGTACAATGTACTAATGTACTAATAACAGGCTTAATGCACCACTAGCCATGATATTCAACAAGTAAAAGAGAAAAAAAAAACATTTTTCTACAGGAGTATAGGCAGTGCTAAAGACAATAATTGAATCATAAATGTCCATTTCATTCTTATACTGTTTTGTATTCTATTTAACTATCAGAGAAAATATATTCTATTTAACTATCAGAGAAAATATATATTTGTCTTTTTAGGTCTTCCATTCACTGCTTCACTAGTCAAGTGGCCACATTGGCCAGGAGTGAACCTTTGCTAAGCCAGGAGCCACACGCTTCTTCAAGATCTCCTGTGAAGGGTGGCAGGGGCCCAAGCACTTGGGCCATCCTCCACTGTTCTTCCAAGGCCATTGTCAGGGAACGGATTGGAAATGAAGCAGCTGGAACTCAGACCAGCAACCATATGGAATGCTAGCATTGTAGGCGGCAGTTTTACCCACTACACCACAATGGTGGCCCCTAAATTGTTTTGCTTATTTCTTTTTCAGGTAATTCACTGTAGGCATATGACAGTTCTATTGATTTCATATGTTGAATTTGTGTCCTGCTACTTTGCTGAATTCATTTATTATAATAGTTACATATAAGATCATGTCATCTACAAATAGTGACAGATTGATTCCCTCCTTTCTTTTTTAGAAGAATGTTATTTCCTTTCCTTGTTTAATTGATATTTCAAGGACTTCCAGTACTGTGTTGAAGAACAGTGGTAAAATTGACCATCCTTGTCTTGTTTCAGCTCTTAGCAACACTTTACCTTTTCCCATTCACTTTGATGTTAGTTATTGTTTGTTATATATGACTGTAATTATAGTTAGATATGTTCCTTCTAGACAATTTCTTCAGAATTTTTAAGGGATTTGGGCTTTTATCAAATGTCTTTTTTGCATCTATTGGTCTGCTCATATGATTTTCAACCTTCTTTCTGTTGATGTCATGTACCATGTTTATTTATTTGACTATATTAAATCATCCTTGCAACCCTGGGATAAATTCCAGGTTATTATGTTGGATAATCTTTCAAATGTTCTGTTGGATTTGGTATAATGGTATTTTGTTGAAGAATTTTGTGACTAGTTTCAGGAATATTGACCTGTATCTTTCTAATTTAGGTGAATCCTTCTCCTATTATAAAGGTAATGCTTGCCACATAAAATGACTTTGCGAGAATTTTCTCTTCTTCTTCTTTTTTTTTTTTTGAAGTAATTTAAGAAGAATAGCTATCAATTCTTCTTTGCATGTTTGATAGAATTCATCAGTGACTCTATCTGGTACTGGGCTTTGCTTTCTTCAGAGACCTTGTATTAATAATTCATTCTTGGTACCTGTTATCTATTTTAAGTGTGCTATTTCTTCGTGACTGAGTTTGGTAAGGTGTATGTGTTCGTGAATTCATCCATTTCTTCTAGGTGGTCAAATTTCTTGCTACATCGTTCATAATCTTTAGTAAACTTTTGTATTTATTCAATGTCAATTGTAATGTCTCTCTTTTCATGTCTGATTTTAGGCATTTGAATCTTTCTTTTTTTCTTTAGTCTAGCTAAGTGTTTGTTGATTTTTGTATTTTAAAAAAATACCATGTCTTCATTTTATCATTTCTATTTTATATAACTTTTTCAGTATCTATTTTTTTCCTCATCTGAGTTTTTTTTTTTTTTTTTTTTTTTTAGGGGGGGAGGGGGACAGGCAGAGTTAGACAGACCTTCCGTTGGTCCACTCCTCTAATGGCTGCTATGGCCAGCACTGCATGGATCTGAAGCCAGAAGCTGGGTGCTTCCTCCTGGTCTCCCATGCGGGTGCAGGGCCCAAGCACTTGGGCCATCCTCCACTGCCTTCCCGGGCCACAGCAGAGAGCTGGACTGGGAGAGGAGCAACCGGGACAGAACGGGCACCCCAACTGGGACTAGAACCTGGGGTGCCAGTGCCACAGGCAAAGGATTAGCCAAATGAGCCATGGTGCCGGCCCCTCATTTGAGTTTTATCTCTTTCTTTCTTCTAATTTTGGGTTTGATTTGTTCTCGTTTATCTAGTTCCTGGAGGTAAAGCGGTAAGTTGTTTGAGATCTTTCTGTCTTTAAAAAATATTTGTTTATTTACTTTGTGAGACAGGTTGAGGTAGGAGGGAAGGCAGGCAGAGAGATTACCCACTTGCCAGATCAATATCCAAATAATTGGGAGCTGGGAACTCAGTCCAGATCTCCATATGTGGATGGCATGGATCCAGCTATTTGATCCATCACCTATTTCTTCCCAGGAAGTACATTAGCAAGAATCTAGAATAAGTAGTAGAACTGGGTCTCAAACCAAGGCACTTATGGGTTGTGGGCATCCTAATTAGTATCTTAACTTCTGTGCCAAATGCCTGTCTTATTTCTGCTTTGATAAAAGGGCTTTATGGTTATAAACTTCCCTCTTAGTATTGATTTTTATTGTATCCCATAGGTGTTATGCTTTTTAGTTGTCATGCTAAAGATGTGAATAGTTTACATACTATGTTTACTATATTAGAACATTCTGAACTTGTATGTTTATCTACTCTTACCACTGAGTTTGCTACCTTCCAGTATTTTTATTACTCAATAAAGCCACTTTCTTCCAGTTTAAAGAACTCCCTTTAGCATTTCTTATAAGACAGGCCTAATTATGATTAATTATCTCAGCTTTTATTTGGCAATATCTTTAGGATACCTTTGCTGAGTACAGTAATTTGGCTAGAATTTTTTTCCTCATTACTGTTCAAGTCTCATGCCACTCCCTCCTGGTCCATAATGTCTCTACTGAGAAGTCTACAGTCAGCTGTACTAGGAATCCTTTATGCATTCTTTGTTTCCTTTTTCTTAAGCTTTCTAGATTCCCTCTTTACCTTTAACCTTGGAGAGCTGGATTACAGTAAGTCTTGTGGTAGACTGGGTTGGGTTTCTGTGACTAATGACTCTCCTCCCTGTCCCTGGATTGTTGTATCATTTTCTAGGTTTGGAGAATTTTCTTATTTTCTCTTTGAGTATTCTTTCTACTGCTCTGGCATTCTCAAATTCCCCTTAGACCCATAAAACTCAGACATTGGCTCTTTTTATGCTGTCCCAAATTTCTTGTAAACTTACTTTATTCCTCTTGGTTCTTTTTCCTACTGAAAATGTATATTTTCAAATATTCCATGCTCAATCTCATTGATTCTTCTATGTGACTTATTCTTCTGTTGATATTTTCTATTACTTTTTGATTTCACAATGTATTATACAGTTGAAGGATTCCTGTTTGATTTCTTAAATACTTTCATCTCTCTGCCAAATCTGTCTGTTAGAGTATTAAACTGTTTCTCTGTATTCTTTTGAAGTTTTTTGAGTTTCCTTATACAGCTATTTTAAATTATTCACCTGCTTACTTGACAATACCAGACCTGAAATAATTGGTTTCTGGGATCTTACTGTGTTTGTTAGGGGAGGTCATGGTTTCCTGAAAGTTATTGCCATTTCTTCACATATTACATTGTTTGCACATTGAAGATTGATTTACTTCTTTCCCACAGTCTTCATAATCCAGCTTCCTTTATGCTTCTCCATCCAGAGATTCACTTTCCCTCCCCCAAGCAGGGAGCATCTTCCTCTTTGTTGCACTGCTTAGAGTTGGGGGAGGGCATAGATAGGCAACTCTTTTCTGCCTTCCTTCAACACATCCTTTCCTACTTCTATACTAAAACCTGTTACTGAAGTGTGTCATTTGCCTTCTGTGCCTCTTGTGACAGTAAGTTGGTGGGAGTACAGCTATTCAAATTGGTATCTCTCTTGGTGCCTATGCTGTGTCGCAGTGGGTTAAAGCCCTGGCCCGCAGTGCCAACATCCCATATGGGTGCCAGTTCGAGTCTTGGCTGCTCCGCTTCAAATCCTTCTCTCTGCTATGGCCTGGGCAAGCAGTACAAGATGGACCAAGTCCCTGGGGCCTTGCATGTGTGGGAGACCTGGAAGAAGCTTTTGGCTCTTGGCTTTGGATTGGCCCAGCTCTAGCCATTGTGGCCATTTTGGGAGTGAATCAGCAGCAGATGGAAGACCTCTCTCTCTCTCTTTCTCTTTCTCTCTGCTTCTCTGTAACTCTGCCTTTAAAATAAATTAATTAATTAAAAATACACAAAAATTAATCATCCAATTTTTGGAAAAAGAAAAATTTACATTCTATCTTGAATGGGAGTGGGCACGACTTTATTACTCTCTGGTGTATTTTCACCTCCAGGAATGAGTAGAACAGTTTCTTTTCTAAATTAACAACAACAACAACAAGAAAAACTCAAACACCAAACCAAAACAAAACAAAAATCTATCCAAATACAAGATGTGTTATCAGCAATTCAGAATCTGAGGTGACCACACTAATTGGTTTGAATGCTTTTTTTAATTCCCTATATTACTCCACACACACACACACACACACACACACACACACACAACAGCCTGATTTATTTATTTATTTTTGACAGGCAGAGTGGACAGTGAGAGAGAGAGACAGGTCTTCCTTTTTGCTGTTGGTTCACCCTCCAATGGCCGCCACAGCTGGTGCGCTGCGGCCGGCATACCACACTGATCCGATGGCAGGAGCCAGGTGCTTCTCCTGGTCTCCCATGGGGTGCAGGGCCCAAGCACTTGGGCCATCTTCCACTGCACTCCGGGGCCACAGCAGAGAGCTGGCCTGGAAGAGGGGCAAATGGGACAGAATCCAGCGCCCTGACCGGGACTAGAACCCGGTGTGCTGGCGCAACAAGGTGGAGGATTAGCCTAGTGAGCCGTGGCTAAAAGCCTGATTTATAAGCTTTGTATCCGAAAACCTGGTATATAAGTCATGAGAATATTATTAGTATGTATTTGTTCCATAAATGAAGTAACACAGAAACAGCCCCTATATTAAAGTGTTTCCTATGGGAAAGAGGACCAGAGCTTACACAAGCTTTTGCTGTATAAATTTTTGTGCACTTTGCTATGAGCATTATAGCCCAGGGAAATTTTACTACATGGCTGTCTCCATGATGATAATTCATTGTTTTTCAGTAGGTAGTTCCTCTCTTCACTAGAGGGTACTGATAGCCATCCTGGACCACATTATTCAAAGTGACCTGGTCCACTTGCTAGCAGCCATGGTTTCAGAAAGAAAATACCAGGCTAGGCAAGAGCAACAGAATAGACCACCCTAAGATGGCATAAGGATTATTTTGAGTTGAAAGCAGTTGAAAAACATCAGCTGCAAGGAAAATGCTGTCACCTTGCTTCTTTTTCTTAAAGGCAGGAGATTAAATTTCCATGTGAAAGACGTCTTCTCTATACCAAAGAAAAGTCAGATTCTCATCATCAAGGAGGAGAAGTGGAAATAGAGGGAATCCTGTACAATTAAGTATAGGCAAAGCAACTATTTTACTTTAGCCAGTCCATGTTTTTAGCTCCTTGCCTTCTTTTCTCAAACCACCATACATAACATTTAGGTCTTGCCAGATCATTGAGTCTTTACTTCATTACAAGGGTTCTGATGCCATATATATAACAAATATATTATTTGTATACTTTTCTCTTTAGTCTGATTTATATCATTATTTCTCAGGATAAACAAAACACCCAAGTGAGGACAGGGGTAGAGTTTTACTCTCTACACTTGCATTTTCTGATATCGCAGATTATTATCCAAAAAATGATTACTCAATATTTCCCGTTTTATTATTTTTATTTTTTAATTTTGCCAGGCGAAGTTAGACAGTGAGAGAGAGAGACACACAGAGAGTTATACACAGTAAGAGATAGAGAGAAAGGTCTTCATTCTGTTGGTTCACTCCCCTAATAGCCACTATGGCCGGCATTGCACCAATCCGAAGCCAGGAGCCAGGTACTTCCTCCCAGTCTCCCGTGCTGGTGCAGGGGCCCAAGCACTTGGGCCATCCTCCACTGCCCTCCCGTGCCACAACAGAGATCTGGACTGGAAGAGGAGCAACCAGGACTAGTACCTGGCGCCCCAACGGGGACTAGAACCTGGGGTGCTGGCGCCGCAGGTGGAGGATTAGACAAGTGAGCTGCGGCGCTGGCTTCAATATCTCCTTTAATAAATAACTCTTTCATGGCTGACATTGTGACATTGTGAGCTAAGCTGCTGCATGTAATGCTGACATCCGTATTGGGGAACCAGTCTGAGTCTTGGCTGCTTTGTTTCTGATCCAGTTCTCTGTAATTCTCTTGGGAAAGCAGCAGAATATGGTCAAGTACTTGGGCCCCTGCCATCATGTGGGAGACCCAGACAGAGTTCCACACTCTTAGCTTTGGCCTTGGTCAGCCACAGTCCTTGGAGCCATTTGGGGAGTCAACCAGCAGATTATAATTCCCCCCCTCCCCTCCCCTCCCCTCCCCTCCCCTCTTCTTCTCTTCTCTTCTTCTCTCTCTCTCTCTCTCTCTCTCTCTCTCTCTCTGTGTGTGTGTGTGTGTGTGCCTTGCTCTCCATCAGTCTCCCTTAGAAAGAATTATATAATCTAAAAAAACTCTTTATAATGATTGTTGGACTCTCCTTTTACCCAAGCTTGTCATTTCCCTTACTGAACAGAGTAAGCAAAACACTGGTGCCGCATTTGATGCTGTCCACTACATAGCCGCAAGGAAAATGAGTTCCTAACTTTGCACTCAATAGACATTGAGTGATGATGAGACAAGCAGAGCCTTCACCAACAGCTCTGCAATTGAGTCTATGAAAACACACAATCTGGTGTGTATCCTTCACCAGAGGGATAACCCTAGGATTCTTTCTCTAGATCTAAGATTTTTGGTTTTCAAAAATGTGTTGTCCTGGTTCTAAATAAGTCTGTGGTGAAGCCTGAGGTATTCATTTTGGGAAATTTCTCATGTGACATTAATATGCACATCTGTTTAAATCTTACTGTTGAGTACTTATTACCACTAATCAGACAATCATGGCTTCAAGCATTAGCTTTGCTAACAACAGGTGTGCTGTCCACAAGCAAGTCACTGTATTTTTGTGATGCTCATAAACTGCAGAAAATATTGCTTCCTTCTCAAAATGTTTGAGGAGATTAAATGATATAATGTATTTACAGTGTAGAGTATATTGACATCTAATACATGAAACTCTTATTATGTGGCTAAGCAGTGTGACTCTGTTCCCAAGGTATAGATGACAAATGTATCTATTCATTATGGTAGTGAACAGGAATAAACATCTTTTAAAGAAAGGTAGAGCTGGTGCTACTTTGAAATATTTTATACTGGAAAAGCTCATTTGGTCAAAAGATGGTCTTAGAATGAAATCCAATAAAATATAGGCTAAGTCTATGGAAAGAGCTATAAAAGAACTCAGTGAAATTCAATTTAATTCTTTACCTAAGTTTATAAATAAATGCTGGAGTTGCCTTTCTACATTTAAAGTGCTTTCAGCCAAGACAAACAACTCAAATCCTTTTATTTTCCGTTAGTCTCCCTTAAATGAACAGCTTCGTTATTTCTGACATCTCTAATCCAACCTGGACTCCTCCATACATTCTATAGTTGCTATTTATTTTCTCCAGAGTTTAATAGCTCCTGTCCTTCCAAAAGATGAATTCAGAGACCCATTCTAGATTTCTTACTCATGGTTGCTTCCAGTCAGGAAATTTACTTCAAAATTCGTCATATCACCAACAGTAGACTCAAGCCCATTTGTTTCTGTAAAAGATTTGAGGCTGGAAAAAAAAAAAAAAAACTCACCTTGCCCTTTAACAATCAGGATGAAGCCACAATTAGAGAATTTATACCCTGTGATGAATTGCAAAGCTTTAGGGAGAGAATGAAGAATACAGAGAGCTGCATTTCCCAGTATGACACAGGAGCAATGACTTCAGGGGATTTGGATCATCGAATCACTTCGTGTCACAATGCTTGGAAATCCCATACCCCCATCCCATTGCTGCATCCAAGAGTAAGAACACGTTGGTCAGAGATGGCATTCACACATGAAATCTTTAGCCCATAGAGAGATTTTTCTTCTAACTGGCACCTGCACCAAGTGTTCCCATCCTTTTTGAGGACACATAAAGTTAAAGTTTTGCATCAATTCATGGGTAACAAATTCAAAAGAGAGATATAATGATAAACATACATTCAATAAAAATTATAATATTCACACAATGGTAGACAGATGACTGATATTTGTGTGAATTCATGGGGAGTTCAAAGTCAAAGTTATTTTGCTGCAGATTAAATGGTATTAAAACAACATGGTGGAGTGGCTAAGGGAGAAAAAAAATGTGAGAACATATTCCTTTAGTTCCATTGCTTGTTGAAAATTTCAATAATTTTTTATTAATGAGCAATTCAATAAATTTTATATAATAGCTAATTTTATTTTGTGCATATGTGTATATGGTACATATATAGTCATGCTTACTTTTTTATTATATTCTATAACATGAGTTCAGATACTCCCAATTAAATGTTGGTTTTAAAATTCCCTTTTTCCAATAACTTCCTCTGGTATTGGATGTGTAGAAAAAAATTATATCTTTATTTTAAAATAGTGTGAATTCTCACCTTGGACTCTCAAATTATATGGCTTTATTACATGATTTTTATTTTATTTATTTTTTTAAACATTTATTTTGAAAGAGTTACAGAGAGATTTTCCCAACTGTTGGTTCACTTCCCAGATGGTTGGAATGACCAGGAATGGGCCAGACTAAAGTTAGGAGCTTTGTCCAGATATCCCATGAAAGTGGCAGGTGCCCAAACACTTGAGCCACATTCCTCAGCTTTTTCCAGGCCATTAGCAGGGAGCTGGATTCCAAGCGGTGCAGCCAAACATGAACTGGCACCAGTATGGGTGCCGGCACCCAGGCAGAGATTTACCCACAAATTTATCCTGTCCCCTATTGTATGGATTTCAAATGATTTTTTTTATTTTCTGAAAATTATTTTTTTTAAATCAAAGATTAAATTAATTCAATTTTTAATACATAATTGAGTACCTATTTGAGTCAGGCATTTTTCTATACATTGGCAAAATAAGAATAAATAAAACAAGGGCATAAAATTCTTATCTTGACAGAATAGATATTCTAATTGGGGCTCAGATGCTAAGGTTATAAGATGCGAAAACAAAATTAAAGAAGTAGATGAACGCTTTAGGGTGTGGTAAAAAGGGCAATAATTGTAGGTTACTTTTTTTTTTTTTACTCTTTAAAATTAGTATAAAAGGAACATATTTCTTTTTTTTTTCTTTTTTCTTTTTTTTTGACAGGCAGAGTGAACAGTGAGAGAGAGACAGAGAGACAGAGAGAAAGGTCTTCCTTTGCCATTTGTTCACCCTCCAATGGCCGCCGCGGCAGGTGTGCTGTGGCCAGCGCACTGTGCTGATCCGAAGGCAGGAGCCAGGTGCTTCTCCTGGTCTCCCATGGGGTGCAGGGCCCAAGCACTTGGGCCATCTTCCACTGCACTCCGGGGCCACAGGAGAGAGCTGGCCTGGAAGAGAGGCAACCGGAATAGATTCCGGTGCCCCAACGGGGAATAGAACCTGGTGTGCCGGCACTGCAAGGCAGAGGATTAGCCTGCTGAGCCACGGAGCCAGCCAAAAAGGAACATATTTCATGTATTTCATATATACAGTTTCTTGAGCGTAATGATACTTCCAACCCTACCTTCCTCCCTCCCTCATTTCCTTCTTATTTTCCTTCTGATTTTTACAATGACATACTTCCACTTTACTTTGTAATCACAAGCTTAACCCTCCAGTAAATAAAGAATTCCAGGATGGTTAAGGAAGGATGGAAGCTGTCACATTTCAGCAAATAACTAATGAAGCACAGATGCGAGGTAGCAGGTAGCAGAATATCTAGGAAGAATATGCTTGGAGAGTTAGGAAACAGTCGAGCAAAGTTCACAAGAAGGAGAGATTCTGGCTTGCTTTAGAAATGGTAAGCAGACCAATGTGGTTTGGCTTGAATGGGAATAGCAGGAGAGCAATGGGAGAAAGTAGAGGACAAACCTGAAGAAGCCTGTGGGGTGGGGAGGCTGGGAGTGAAGGCATCATCTGTTGGATGATGGGAGTGAATGGGCCGTGCAATCCTTGTCAGGCTTGTAAGGACTCAGCTTTTACTGTGAGTGAGCTGGGAAAGCAGCTGAAGGGATTGAGGGATGTGGTTTATGTTTGAATGGGCTTTGGCATCTTCAAAGAAAACAGGCTAAAGACTGAAGAGAGGAGACCAGCTGGGAGGCTGTTGTGATTGTTCAGATGACAATGTCTTTTAATGACATGTTCACAATACCAACAAACTTAGAATCATTTGTTTTCCTCATTCCCTGATTCTTTCTCCCAAACAAGAACTCCTCTGTATCTCTGGTTTATTCCTCTAACAAACATTTCTCAATGATATTCCATTTCCTGCTTAGTAAAGGATATATAGTGGCCTTTCACTTTCTGCTTTGGGAAATGAGGATTTGCATCTCTCACCCCATGGCTTTCCATCAAGGAACTCTCACGTATAAATGACTAGAGTTCTTTTCCTGCAAATGAGCCTATTTTTCTTCTCTGTGAAGACTCCTTCAGTCCTGTACCGGTAGACTGTGTTTCTGGACAGCAATGTTCTGGCCACAGTAAGATAAAGAAAATAAAGCTCCCACCACTCAGAATGCAGACTTGAGAGTCTGTGATTTTTTTCTCTGAGCTTCCCCTGCATGTCTTACATTCCTGACTATGGAGTACTCCCATTTATTTCCACCAGAGAATGAGCCATAAAGCAGTGATCGTGCTGTTTGTCTGGGAATGGAATGAGGGGAGTCACTCACCTGATATACAGCATTTGTCTGGGTCAATTTTCTTGGGACTCAGCAGGATGAATTGGCTCACTTCTTGTCAATATCACTACAGGGATTTTAGATTCTAATTTTCTCTGTTCCATTGTGTCTATCACTGCCATTTTAAACTCTCTTTTCCTGACTTTATAACCTTTCTTTTCTCATTCCCTTTTTTTAGTTTTAAGCATTTTAAAAATGAACTTAGCAGGAGTGTCTGAAGGAAAAGGAGATAAAAGGGTATGTGCAAATGTAATGGTGAATCTTCGACCATGGTGACCAGATATTTGATTAAACATTGTTCTGTATGCTTCTGTGAAGATATTTGTTTGATTGGCTGAGATTAATATTTAAATTAGGGAGCTTGAGTAAGCAAATTACCCTCCATAAGGTGAGTGGGCCTTACCAAATCAGCTACAGGCCTTCCTGGAACAAGCTTTCCTCCCCTATGAGTCTGGGAGTCTGCAGGTTATTGCCTTCAGAGGCAAGCTATGCATCTTTCTTGTGGCTGCAGCGGCTAATCCACCCTAAGGGTTTGTTGTTTGTTTCTGTTGTTTGGTTTGTTTGTTAAAGATATATTTGCTTATTTCAAGGGCATTATTACTGAGAGACAGAGAGAGACAGGGAGAGAAATATGTTTCATCTGTTGGTTTATTCTCCAAATGGCTGCAACAGCCAGGGCTGGGCAAGGCCAAAGCAAGCAGTCTGGAACTCCATTCAGATTTCCCACGTGGGTGGCAAGGGCCCAAGCACTTGGGCCATCTTGTATTGCCTTCCCAGGCACATTAGCAGGGAGCTTGATTGAAAGTGGAGAGCTGGGACTAAAACTGGCAGTTGTATGGGATGCCTGAGTTGCAGGTGTCAGCTTAACCTTCTGTGCCACAATGCCAGCCTACATATTTTGGATCTATCAAGTCCCACAATTATATGAAATAATTGCTGCAAATTAAGTCCCCCATCCCCACTGATAGATAGTTAAATAGATAGCTACAGCTCTATGACTTATGGTGAAGCTATGTCTTGATAAACTCATTGTAAGTTGAAAACATCATGTTGAAAATGCATCTAACCCATTTAACCTACTGAACCACACAACTCAGCAACACAGTACAGTGTAGTCTTAATCTGTTCCCTTAGGAACACAGAACTGACTGGGAACTGTCCAGCACCATGAAAGCGTATCTTGGGCCTATTGCTAACTTGGGAAAAGATCAAAATTCAAATTTCAAGATATAATTTCTTTTGAATATATATTGCTTTTGCACTATTGCAAAGTCAAAAATCATAAGTTCAACCATGGTAAGCTGGGAACTGTTTGCATGTGAACACACATCCTGATGGTTCTTGTCTCTGCAGAACCCTGACCAAAATGACAATCCATCATTTTAAAATAGAAGCCAAGCACTATTTTCTTATTCTACCATTTACTTCCTTGCAGATGTCTCTGTGCTTCTCTTATGAACACTGGCTTCAGACAATTTTAATGACTTGTGTCTAAACACAGCTGGTCCCCAAATGATAATTTAAGTGGATACTTTAGAATTGGACAGTTGGGGCAGCAGTTTCATTGCCCTGATGGGTCTTTAATAAGGCTTATTCCTGACTTTATTTGCCAGACATCACCACTGCATTTCACATTGCAGGTTAATGAGTGCTTGAATAAACAATGTTTTATAATTCTTTACCCACTAGAAATATAGTAACCATTCTTATGCAATAATCAGTTAATTAATCATATATTTATTTAGAAGACCAATCCCATTAATACATTTGGTCTGAAACTGAATTTTCTTCTGAATTTTCCTCTCAACAAACCAATTCTCTCTATATTTTTCATAGTTTGCTTTCTAAAAATAGTGTCCATTATATAAGAAGATGAATTAGTAAATAGAGCCTAATGAAATTAGCTTTTGTTTATTTCATGAATCAGACATGTCTTTTCATCTTTTTATGAAGATACCTAAACCAAAGGAGAAATGCTACACTTTTTAAGGTTAATTGAGTTCCTTAATTCACAATAAACCATCTAGTATACACTGGACATTAGGCTAAGCTTTGATGAGCAAGGCCAATAAAAACCTGGCATGGCTTGGGACACACACTGGGTTATACTGTGGCTTAATAAAAACCAAAGTGGAGAAGCATAACATTCCATCAAAGAGTAGTGAGAGGACATTGACAATAGAGAGGGCCAGGAAAACAGGTCATGATCATGGAATAGGGCAAATTTCAAGTCTATGGAATGATGAGTCATTTTCCAGGCTTGGAATCAAGGGAAGACATGCTGGTCCATGCCATGTATAATGACATTTGAAGCAGGTATTAGGAAAATTCCAACACTCCTTTTTGAATTTGAAACAAAGCGTTCATGAAAGTCAAGAGTTTGTTGGGAAGAAAGCTAAAACTGGGAAATATCTTGAAAACTTTAAACTTTCCAGGACTTAGGTAGCAGAAGGTTTGTGTATCCTGCCCATCATCTCCAGAGCCCTCCTCACTGTGGGCGTGCCAGGTGCTAGCAACCGCATTTCTTTGTTGGCGAGCTTTCATTTGTCTCTGATGCCTGCTTTGTCTGTGAATATAGCAGGTCAAAAAGACTGTGGAATTACTGTTTCATGGGGTTATTTCCTTAAATGTTGCTCTATGAGGTTAATGTTCAAATGTTCCTGTTTCCTTGCTTTAGTGAGACAATCCTAAGGAGCATGTTCTACACTGGCTTCTAGAGTTCTGACAGCTAGTTTAAGCTCCACTGCCCCCTAGGCAAATCCTCCAGTTGGGATGCCAGCACTGATGATGGAAAATGAGAATGTATGATATCAAAATTACTAAGAAGCTCAATAGGAAGAGAGAAGGATGGTAGGGAGGAAAAGAGAGAGAAAGACAGGATTACAGTTGGGAAAGACATACTTGCTGTTGCAGTTTAACCTCAGGAATTGATATTTATTAGTGTCTTAGTCTGTTCTAGTGCTATAGTAAATGCCACAGATGGGGTAATTTGTAAAGAAAAGAGATTGACTTGGCTCATGGATTTCTGTGGACTGGGAAGTCAAGAGCACTGTACCTGCCTTTGTGATGCATCATAACAGAAATAAGGGGGAGTGAGTGCAAGTGAGGCAGAGAGAGACCTGGCTGAACTAACCCTTTTATCAGGAAGCTGCTTCTAGGATAATTTAACCCATTCTTGGGATAATGAAATCAATCCATTCAAATCACCCCTTAATAATCCTACATTTTAATAAACTTTCAATGGCACTTAAATATCAACAGGCGTTTCTGGAGGAGATATTCAAACCATAGTAATTATCTTCCCTCTTTTCTTTTTAAAGATTTATTTTATTTATTTGAAAGAGTTATAGAGAGAGGTAGAGACAGAGAGACAGGTCTTCCATCTGCTGGTTCACTCTCCAAATAGCTGCAACAGCCAGAGTTGTGCCAATCTGAAGCTAGGAACTAGGAGCTTCTTCCTGGTCTCCCACACGGGGGCAGGTGCCCAAGAACTTGGGCCATCTTCCACCGCTTTCCCAGGCCATAGCAGAAAGCCAGATCAGAAGAAGAGCAGCCTGGACTAGAACCAGTGCCCATATGGGATGGCAGTGCTTCAGGCTAGGGCTTTAACCCACTGCACCACAGCACTGCCTCCATCTTCCCTCTTTTGCAGTCACTGTTAAGTTCCTCTCATTCCTCACCAATTCTCAGACTCTTTATCCCTGAGAACTCAGAGCCCTTGGTGAGACAATGGTGCAATTGGCCAGTTAGGTTTTTCCACTAGCTATGGAAGCACCACAGGGCTCCACAATGCCTCCATCCTAACTTCTTTACTCCATATGGCCTCTATTATGCAGAAGCAAGTTTATCTTTGCACAAAAATCAGAGTCCATTGCTATTGGTAGTGATTCCTTTTTTCCTCTGATGATATATTGGCGCAATGAGCCTACAAGGCTGGGGATGATATTTTCTCTTATAGATGAATTTGCATCTCTCTCCTCTTTTCCATTATCGTGCTACTTTATTGTTTAACCATGTAAGGATAATTTCTTTTTATTTAATTTATTTCTGACTATTTAAGAAATGTCCTCCTGTAACCCCTGTATAAACTGCAATTCAATATTGCTGGAGATTAGTGTGTGTAAGAAAGAGCTAGCAGGAAATAATTCTGGTGAGAGATCAGCTTATGAGGAGTTTAGAATTTCTACAGCAGGCAATGGGATGTCATTAAAAATTTTCTGAATAATGGAGAGATTGGTCCCACTATATGATTTGATAACTTATGAAAATGGGTTAGAGGTTGAGACTGGAGAAAGCCAAAATTGCCGACAAGAGTTCAGTGATCTAGCTAATAACTTTAAGAAGGGAAGAGGGAAGTAGATATAACAGAGTAAGTTAGATTTGAGAAATATATCCCAGGAAAATCTGGGTGCTAAGAAAAAGGGAGAGTCTTAGTTGAATTAACTTTCAACTTATTTTTTAAAGATTTGCTTGTTTACTTAAAAGGCAGGGTGTGTGTGTGTGTGTGTGTGAGAGAGAGAGAGAGAGAGAGAGAGAGGGATTTTCCATCTGTTGGTTCATTCCCCCAAATGACCACAATTGCCAGGACTGGACCTGGCCATTCCAGAGGAGCATGAAATTCCCAAGGTCTCCTTCAAGGGTGGCAGGGGCCCAAGTGCTTGGGTCATCTTCTGCTGCCTTTCCAGGCACATTAGCACAAAGCTGTATTGGAAGGTAGTAGCTCCTATATGTTGTGCCAGAGTTGCATCAGTGACTTAACCTGCTGTGCCACGATGCAGGCACCTTATCTCTTTGCTTCTTTTTTCACTCATACCTCCCAGCTTCTGTTGTCTGTCAATCATTAAACACTAAAAGAATAAGAGAACCCAGGACTTCAAAGAAAGGATAAAGTTGATTTTAAGAAACATAACATGAAAGAATGTTAAAGATAAATGTTAATTACGATAGCAAGATAGAATAGAGATCATCTTCCAATAAAAGGCTCAAAATCTGGCACCTTCGAATGGATATGTTTAGTACCTTGTCTGTGGTGATGGAATCCCAGGTGTACACATTTGTTACAATTCATCTAACTATATATTAAATATGTGCAACTTTCTGCATATAAATTATGGCTCAATAAAAATATAGCTAAATAAACATTTTAAAGAAAGTCAAAGACATACATATCATAGGACTTTAGCTTGAAATGATCTCATGGTTTTTAAATGCATTACTTACAAATTGAATATAAAAGCTCCAGAGATAGTTGGGAAGGTGAGTTGAATGTTAATTGTTATTTGTTTTCATATATATTTGAGAGACAAAGACAAGGAGCAGGGAGATAATGAAAGAGAGAGATAGAGAAAGAGAGAGAGAGAGAGAGAGAGAGAGAGAGAGAGAGAGAGACTGACTCTCCAATGATTCAGTAACCAAATGCCCACAACAGCCATCTCCAAGCCAGGCTGAAGTCAGATGCCTGGAACTCAATCTAGGCTTCCTATATATATATAACTATATATATGCTTCTGCTTTATATGTAATATTATTATATGGGGTGCTTCAAAAATTGTGGAAAAGCATAATTAAAGATAGAATATATTGGTACAAAAATTCGAAATTTATGCATAGATTTTACATAATATTTTCCATGATCTGTTATGAAGAACACTTACATATTTGTAATTTCTATTTTTATATATGACAGCTTATTTTTATTTTGACATATATTCATTTTATATAATTATATAATATATAATATTTAAGATGTAATTTTCATTTATCTATTTAAACATGTATGTGTGTGTGTGTCTCTCTGTGTGTGTGTGTGTGTGTGTGTGTGTGTGTGTAGCTTGTCCTGAAATTATGGTGGTTTGCTTTACAATTTTTGACTTGGTGTGAAAGATATATGCATTCAACAGGTACCATGCTTTGAATTTTGAAGTTCGATATTTCCCCAGCTGCAATTCATAACTCCCTATCAGCCATCTTATCATGAGGGTAAACAACCAATACTTTATAGTGTGCCATGTTGCTAGGCAATGATGTTTTGTAGGTTTGTCATGTGAAGTACATTTTCGACTGACTATATGTTGAACATACCGAAGGTTTATTGGGTCATAACCTCATCATAAATCAAGGAACATCTGTATATATATATATACATGTATGCAGAGAAATTAACTGGCTGGCGTTAACCAATGGTAAGAAAGGGGGATTTTTGGTAATGAGACATCATCCTACTCTCAGGATGTGTCCAAAAGATTTGAGTTTTTTCTGTGTGCAGGTTAAGGGACCCACAAAACAGAGACAGTATGGGACTGCCCTGAGACAATTCTCTGTCTTTCAAGAGCCAATAAGACTTTTGTCTTCAGAAGGAAGGAGACACTTGGAACTAAGTGTAGGAATTAAATATATAAATATACTAAGACAATCAAAATAAGTGAAATCCTTCATTAAAAAAAAAACAACCTGTGCATAAAGCACTGAAGAGTACAAATAAGGATGTGAGAACAGAAGTTTAGATAGAGTTAGGAATACCAAAGGTCTAATTTTAGGGTCCATAAACAATGACATAGCTGTTTTGCTTTCTCTTCACAAAAGCACATTGGGACTTATCTGTAGTTGCTCCTATTTATTCATATAGACTTCTCCTCTACCCATGCATCAAGACTTTCCTTGTGCCACTCCACTAAAAGTATACCAAAGAAGGAAGTTAATATAGGTGCCAAAGAAATCTACTGATGATTTGGTGGTGCTCAATATAATAGTTTTTTTACCTTCCTTTTTAAAATCATAAATTTTTACTTTATTTTACTACATGCATGATTTTTCTCTTTTAACATTCTCATTGCACATTTTTGTGGAGGACACAGTGTGACACTTCAATCCATCTATACATTGTATAATGTTCAAATTAGGGTAACCAGTGTTTCTGCCACCTTAAACATTTTTTCAAAAATATTTTGTATGAGCACATAATAATTGTACATATTTCTGAGGTACAGTGTGATATTTCAGTACATACACACAATATGTACTGACCAAACCAGGGCAATTAGCATTTCTGTCTCCTTTTTCATTAGTTTTTGTGGAGCATTGAAGATCACGTTTTCTAGTTATTTCTAAAATGTATGTTAACTTAGTGTGGAAGGGAGAGGGATATCTCACAGAACCTCTAGGATGGCTGGACCCCACCATGACAAGAGCCAAGCAAGGAGCCCGGTGCTGTGGTATATCTGGTAAAGCTGCCGTCTGCAGCAGAGGTATCCCACATGGATGCTGGTATTAGCCAGGGCTGCTCCATGTCGCATTCAGCTCTCTGCTTATGGCCTTGGGAAGCAGCTGAAGATGGCCCAATTCCTTGGACACCTGCACCCACATGGGAGACCCAGAAGAAGCTCCTGGCTCTTGGCTTCAGATAGACCCAGCTCCGGCCATTGTGGCCATTTGGGGAGTGAACTAGCAGATGGAAGTTCTTTCTCTCTGCCTCTCCCCAGCATCTCTATAACTCTGACTTTCAAATAAATAAATAAAGCTTAAAAAAAAAGAACCAAGCCAGGTAACACTGAGACAACCTGGATGTACCTGATGACTGATTGTTCTTTCTAACTGTCATCATCTCTAGGTATCCTCTTATTGCTGGACTCCAGTACTCTTGGACACTTGACACACCACATTCCTGCATTCTACTCCCCTCCCCCATGCAACTAAAAACATCCTTTATTGTCCCTTCCCTATGTTTTATTCTCTTAAAAATAAGACAAGATCATCTGATCAGTCACACTCAAATCACATAGTGAGTGGGGGAAAGAAATAGCTAAACTCTTTTCAGCTTCTGTATAAGAAAGTGAAGTAATATGTTGTTCTTTGTACTAGTATAAGCATGAGCATGAATGCTGATCATCTCAACAAAATCAAATGCTCACTCAAGACAGATGCAGAAGAAGGAAGGTGTATGACATGGTGGAAGTGGAAGTGACTCTGGGACCCTTGGCATTTCTCATTGCTCTGCCTTGAATTGTTACGTGAGTTTATATAAATCGTTCATCCTCTCCAGATCACTTAATGTTCACTTCTCTATAAAATGAGGCTATTGTTTCCACGTGTTTCCTAGTCCTTTACAGCACTAAGACATACACACACACACACACACACACACACACACACCCTGATCAGGCAAACTGGAGTGAGACTCAGAGAAACAATATGCCAATACTGGGGTCATGTTCCTAAAAGAAGAAGGAAAAGAGAATGCTGGAAGAGGCAGATTCCCCTCCTAGCAGTTCAATAGACATATGAAAAATATTGCAGTATAAAATCAGGATATGTCAAGTCAACGCAAAAATCAGCTGGAGGTAAGAGACTAAATAGTGTTGGTCTGTCTTCCACAGAGATGCCCCCAGAGCCAGGAAGAGTTGCAAAGCCCGTGCAGACTGCAGATGAAGCAGGGCTCACCTGTGACTTTATCACAGAAGGCCGTGGATCAAGGCATCACTGACACTGAACTATGAAATGCCCAGCATGCTACTTAATTTTTTCATAGCACATGTTAGGAAGTAGGAAAAAATAAGCTAGCGTTACTGTTAGGTCTTTGAGAGTCTAATATACACATTAAAGAAAAAGAAGTAAGTTAAAATTAAAAGGCAGAAAAAGGTGATTTAAAATTATTTTGTTCATGGTATCTGAAAATGTAGTCACTCATTTTGGCTGATAGGTTAAGTAAATTTAATTTGCAACCTTGCTTTTGCTTGAGAACTTATTGACATTTCCAACATAACAGATGCTGATATCCAGAAAGAGACTACTTTTCTCCCGACACCAATTATTCAAGGTAGGGTATTCAGTTTAGGAATCGATGACTATGAGGAGAAGAAACTGGTTAATGATGTACCAGGAGATGATATCTTAGAAAAAATAGCTACAACCTTGTTTTTGTTTTTACAAAATACTTATTTGATTTACAACTTGATACATTTTTTATTATATACATGAAAATTGAAAAACTATCATAGGCAATGTACAGTTTTGGGGCCTCCATATACTTCTTCTATTTTTATATTTTATAATAGTTAATATATTTCATGGTTTTAATAAATGGATAATTGCTATGGTTCTTAATTCTAGCAGCAGGTAAAATATTTTTCATTAAGACAATATTGTTGATTGGATTGAGGCAATTGAGATTTGGAGAAATAACATATAATGCAGAAAACAGAGAGCAAAAATAAAGAGCCAAATACATTTGTGCACTTTGGCCTTTCTTCTGGGTATCTAAAGAGAAACCCTTCAACTGTTACATTCTAATGGGAGGAGTGATGAGAGTCTAGAAGCCATAAGAAATTCCTCGGGTACAGTGGGGAAATGTAGTTGGACTGATGTGGGAAGGAGACCTAGCGCAGTGGAAGTGGTGAACTTAGATTTTCTAATGGAAGTTTGTATCCTAGGAGAATTTAACTTCAGTGCAGCTATATAGAAAGAGCTTGCTCATCATTTCATCGTTTCTATCAGATGGCTAATTTCAGACTTCTGTAATTCTTCAAGTTTTGGCTCCCACCTGCCTCTTTAGCCAACCATCTTGACACTCTTCTCGTGCTCTAAGCTCCAGTTATATATGCTCACTGGCGTCACTTCTAACCCACCAAACACTCACATCTTTGCATATGCCAGTGTCTTGACCGTGATCACCTTCCCAGCTCCATTGTCCTACATCCTTCCTGGGGTTATAAGTTTCCACAAGAGCAGGACAATGTGTATCAGCACACACTGAAGTGTTGCAGACTCTCTAGGTTTTTGCTACGTGTCTGTGAAGAGAATGAGGAGATGAAAAAAGAAGTGAATGTTGGGTAAAATAGGTGTTCAGGATGCACACTGCTGAATTAGGATTCCAGAGTTATCTATTAACTAGATAACATTGAACAAGCTATGTAACTTTTATGCTACTAAACTTTCAAACTTCAAATTTATGATAGGATTTCCATGAGGATTAAATAAGATAACACATGCAAATATCTGAGAACAGTGCCTAATACATGCTAATCATAACTGTTAAGTATTCACAATTTCAAAAATTTGTTGGATAGGCAATTGCAGCAGAGAGAGTCATTGTTCTGAAACATTATTTTTGCCTGAGTTTTCCAGTATAATTACATTTAGCAGAGGCATAGTACACACACACAGACACACACACACAGCACATGATATACTCTAACCATTAGGATATAACTGGAGAGTTGAAGTTTGAGTTCTCATAATCTGTTGCTGTTACACATCTATATTAAGATATAACAGCTGCGAAAATCATCCAGACTGGATGAATGTGGTGTTTTCTAATTTATTTTATTTTTTAAAGATTTATTTATTTGTTTATTTGGGAGGCATAGTGACAGAGAGAGGGAGACAAGGAGAGATAGGTCTTCCATCCACTAGTTTAGTCCCCAAATGGCCATAACATCTATAGCTGGACTGATCCCAAGCCAAGGACAAGGAGCTTCCTCTGAGTCTCCCTAGTGGGTGCAGGGGCCCAAGAACTCATCCTTGAATGCTTTCCCAGGCCACAAGCAGAGAGCTAGATCAGAAGAGGAGGAGCAGCCAGGATAGTGACCAGTGTCTATATGTGATGCCAGCACAGCAGGCTGTGTGTATAGCGTTGGCTCTGGTGTTTTCCAACTTAGATTTTTGGAATTATTGTTACTGTAGCATAAGCTTACTCTCTTGAGTACCTCTATTAGGACTACTACAAAAATTATTAGCCGGTGCCGTGGCTCAATAGGCTAATCCTCTGCCTAGCGGCGCTGGCACACCGAGTTCTAGTCCCAGTCAGGGCACCAGATTCTGTCCCGGTTGCCCTTCTTCCAGGCCAGCTCTCTGCTATGGCCCAAGTGCTTGGGCCCTGCACCCCATGGGAGACCAGGAGAAGCACCTGGCTCCTGCCTTTAGATCAGTGCAGTGCGCCAGCTGCGGCTGCCATTGAAGGGTGAACCAACGGCAAAGGAAGACCTTTCTCTCTGTCTTTCTCTCTCTCACTGTCCACTCTGCCTGTCAAAAATAAAAAAAAATATTGAAAATTTTACTTACCTTATATTTGAGAAAACAACTTTTCTTAGAAATAGAGCTTTGGGAGTGTAGATGGAACCAGGGTGGGCTTTTAACCTAGGGAAAAATGAAAGGGCCCACATCAACAGTTTTTAAGGATCCTAGACTTAGAATCAAAAATCTTATTGTGTGAATTTCTCTATAAAATCCTGATTTTAGTTATTTTGAAATGTCTTGAAATAATTATTTGGTTCTTAATTGTTAATTATGCAATTGTTAATTGCTATGTAAGTACTCTGGTTAAATGCAGTTGTACCACAAACTCTTAAGCCAGTGGAATTTTGGTGGAGAGCAAGTATTTAATATTCATCAAACTGAAAAATGGTCATGCTCTTTGAGCCAACAGTTTTGTGGATAAGAATTGACCCTAAAGATATAATTGAAAAATTATCCTATATGGTCAAGGATATTGTGTAATAGTTAAAATAGCTGGAAAGAAAGACCATGACAGGGACTTGGCAGGTGAATCATATCATATTTATATGACATAATACTCTTCAGCCATTCAAATGAATGAAGTTGCTGTGTACATAGCAACACAAGAAGATGACTTGCTTAGTTAAATTGACAAACAACTGTGTGGGGATGGCATTTGGCCAGTGATTGTGACATTGTTTAAATCATGCTCATGTCCCACCTCAGAGTACCTGGTTTGATCCCTTGTTCTGGATTCTGAAGCTTCCAGCTAATGAAAACCCTGGGAGGTTGCAAGGATGGCTCAAGTATTTGGTTTATTCCATTATGTGGAAGACCTGGATTGAATTCCTGCTCCTGACTTCAACTCCGTTGGGTGTCATGGGCATTTGGGGAATGAACCAGCAGATGGGAGCTCGCTTGTTCCCTCTTGCTCTCTTTCAATTTCTGTCTTTCTGTTTCTATCTCTCTGCCTTTCAAATGGCTAAAAATATTTTAAAAAGAAACAACTGTATATTATAATGGTTGTTAGATAATTCTTTACTGGTTTGTGTATATGCATGTGTTTATGTATTCTGGAACAATATGTAGGACACTATTAAAGATACTACTTAACTTTGGTGAACCATATGCCCAGACAGAGCATGTGAATTGTGAATTCACAGAAATGTGAATTGAATGTGGGGACATTCAATAAATCCATTGCATCTATGTTTTATTCAATGGGCTTCTTATTTTTCTGTGCCAAAAATTTTTCAACACTTTGGGAATACAAAGAATGTGGAAGAAAGCCATAGTGTTACCTTTTAATCTTTTTGTCAATAAACATAGATATTTGAAATAATTCTAAGAAGCATAAAAGACAAAATATATCAGTGTAAGATTAATTTAAGAACTTCAAACTAGAGGCCAGTGTTGTGACACAGTGGGTTAAAGCTCTGGCCTGCAGCACTGGATCCCATATGGGTGCTGGTTGAAGTCTTGACTGCTCCACTTCTGATCCAGCTCCCTGCTAATGCACCTGGGGAAATAGCTGAAGATGGCCCAAGTTCATGGACCCCTGCATCCACATAGCAGACACAGAAGAAACTCCTGGCTCCTGGTTTCAGATCAGCTCAGCTCCAGCTATTGTGGACATTTGGGGAGTGAACCAGCAGATGAGGATCTTTCTTTGTCTACCTCTCTGTAACTCTTTCAAATAAATATTAAAATGAATCTTTAATAATTTTTTTTACTTTTAAAATAAGATTTATTTATTTGAGAGGTAGAATTACAGAGAAAAAGAGAGACAGATAGAGAGGTGTTCAATCCACTGGTTCACTCCTCAAATGGCTGCACCAATTCAAAGCCAGGAACCAGGAGCTTCTTCCAGGTCTCCCACGTGGGTGCAGGGGCCGAAGTACTTGGTCCACGTTCTTCTGCTTTTCCAGGCCATTAGCAGGGAGCTGTTAGCTTTTGAGCTGACTGATTGCAGTGACTAGGTCCATTTTGCACAAATTTATGCTTAGAATCCTTGCTCAGTAGCTGCCATGTGTCCAGGGTTGAAGGATATTTTTGGATGACCAATACATGAAAAATTATGAAATACCAAAAATGGCATACCCTGGTGTTGATGCACGTAGGCTCCAGATGTGGTTAGGAAAAGCTGATCAGTTCTGGGCATGCTCAGGTGAGTGTTCTCCCAGTCGCTCCCATGGCACAGGTGAGCGAACCTGGGCCTTTAATAAATTTTAAAAAAAGATTTCAAATAAAATAATCTCATCTGAGACAACTGTGCCTGCATGTGCATGGGAGTAAGGCTGTGTGTATACTTGGCAGAAAAGAACATGTGTGAATCATATAATTCACATACAAGTAACACAGGAGGACAACTTTAATTCCACAGTGCTGACATATGTTTATATGCAAGACTATAAAAAAGTTCATGGAAACAGGGAATTAAAAAAAATTCATTTTACTATGTATTATATACACTTTATAGGAATATTACAAAATTCTTTTGTCACAATTTTGCTTTATTGAAGGTAGTACAAGCTCTGAAAAATGCTCAAAAATTATTTATCAAGGATCAAATGAGAAAGCAAGAGATTTAATTAATATGCCATGTAGTATTCCTTCAAATGTTTTTAGATGCGTAACGTGAGTCCTTATATGACTTCAGCTTCCCAAACATGACCAAGCTGGGTTTGGCAATGCTGGCAGCTTTATTAAAACAGTTGTTAGCGATGCAAAGAAAGCACACTCATTTCAGATGAGTCTGGCAGCATCTGATACATGGGCCATGTTGAGAATTGTGCCAGCTGGATCATTTTGATTCCTTACATTAGACAAATCCATCAAAAAGTCAACCAGTCAGTGTGTGTATCTACACAGTCATGGTCATGACTGACAGTTTTCCAGTGATGTTAGGATCATATCTCTCTGGGAGAAAATACTGATGTGGATAGTCTACTGTAAACATTACACGTAAGAAGAAATGCTGGTCAGAATACTCTGAAATCCAGCAATATCACTAGGAAACAAAATGTGTAGTCATCTGCATTATGGGAAAACCTACAATGAATTGCTTTCTCAATTAAGATAAATTTATTCCAAAATGTT
The DNA here is from genome assembly GCA_949820135.1 of Sylvilagus floridanus. Classification (NCBI taxonomy): domain Eukaryota; kingdom Metazoa; phylum Chordata; class Mammalia; order Lagomorpha; family Leporidae; genus Sylvilagus; species Sylvilagus floridanus. Next base: position 21,171,682 of record OX463236.1, read on the forward strand.
CTCCCTTTTGTGGGTTGAATGTCCAATTGTGATCAGGCGTCACCATGATTGCTACTTATTTTTAAATTATTCTAACATTGTCTTAGAAAAAAACCAAATTGCTCTAGTAGCACTAATGAGGCTATTTGGATAAAGCGGAGACCCGTCAACTCTAGTCCTCTGTCTTTCCTGGACACATGCTGGGAGGCTGGACTCCGGGTTAGAAACACACAGATTCATGTTTACATATGAAGGGTAGAGAAAGCCTTATCTCCACTCACTCCTCTGCAAAATTTCTTTCCATGAGTTCATTTGCTGAACTGATTTGAGTATAAATCTGGCTGGGAGTCGAGGACAGAAAAAAAGGTACTTTATCTTATGTGTGAGTGATTTGTTGGACTGTTTACCCATGATTGAGCTGACAGCTCCCTGCATTTTATCAGTTGCCCAGAAATTCTGTGAGGGAACTTGTGATTGTTAATGCACTTGCTTTAGGATTGACATAATTACTTCACAAATCAAGCCAATTTTACGTGTCCCAGTCTAAGCGCTAAAGTCTTTCCTTTAATAGTATTCCTTTCTGGAATGTGTCTGAGAAAGTAAAAACATATATTGTAGATTATTACTTTAGTTAAGGAACAACTCAGAGGTTTGGAGAATTTGTTGCTTATTTAGGCAAATGACTACTAATACCAGAAAGGATCATGACCAAAGTGAACAGGAATAAAAAAAAATACTGTGCAATTTAAAATATTACAAATTCCTTGTTATAGTTCTCTCTAACGATTAAGTGAAAGTTCCTAAAAGAGTACACACATTGGTCAGCTTCGGGTTGCTCATGGCCAGAGCAAAAATGTGCATCGGAGCTAAATAGATAACTCTTTGTTCCTGCACCTGGAGGTGTCTATTAATAGGAGTCACCTAGATGTTGCTAATACATAATTTCAAAATAGGAAACTAATTACTGGGTTAGGTAGATGTCGTGCAGGAATCAGCAGGTGATGTAAGAGAAAAGAAGTATGTTAAATACAAATTCTTAGTACCTATCCAGTGAAGGGTAAAATGGACATGATTCAAGGATTAATTAAGCCTTTCTTGAAGTTCTCTTTTTATTGCTAAATACAGAAATGGAATCGACCTAATCCTAGGTAAATACTCTAATAATTCTATCCACACTCGATCTTAGCCAAAAGGCTGCGAAGCGATCTATAATTGTATTCTGAAGAGTAGAATTAGAGCATGGTAATTCACCTCTGTCACTTAATATCACTGCTCTCTAGCAGCTGCCAAACGCATACTGTGAATGATCAGTTCTGTTCTAAGTAAATAGCTGTTTTTCCTAAGTCACTCAAAATACATTAGATGTACCTTGGAAAATTATTGAATTTCTTAAATTCAATCTGTATGGATACCTTAAACTTTTGTGTGAGGTGAGATTATGGAGAGACTGGAGGTTTTTTCTGAGTTTTGGCAAACTATAAGTTCAGGAATTATAACTAGTGCAGACTACTACCTCACTCAGGGCTTAAACCTCACCTTTTGCTAAATTGGGGAAAGATGCCTCAGAATTCAGAAAAGCAGTGAGGAAGGGCACATATTGTATTGATTCCATAAATGAATAAAAGGTAAAAAAAATAAACAATATAATGAACATGTATTGAGTACTACATATTTGCACTTTATATACATCTGATGTCATCTCTTTATAATGTTCCTAGGAGTTACATTTTATTATTATTACTCTGATTATTTCGCCTATTTTGTAATTGAGGAATCTGAGGTTTTAATAAATATCCTAAAGTGTCTTTGCATTTAAATTGCTGCACCTAAACTCTTTTTTTAAAGGATTTATTTGTTTGAAAGGCAGAGTTACAAAGGGGAAAGGTGTGTGTGGGGAAAGGGGGGGGGGGAGAGGAGAGAGAGAGAGAGAGAGAGAGAGAGAGAGAGAGAGAGAGAGAGAGAGAAAGAGAGAAATCTTAATCCTCCATCTGTTGTTTCACTCTGCAGATGGCTGCAATGGCTGGGGCTGGACCAGGCCAAAACCAGGAACCAGGAACTTCATCTGTGTCTCAAACATGGGTGGCCACAGCCAAGGACTTGGGCCATCTTCCACTGATTTTCCCATGTGTATTAGCAAGTAGCTGGGTCAGAAGAGGAGAAACCAGGACTTGTAGGTTATGGGATGTGGGCATCACCAGTGGTGATTTAACCCACTGAGTCACAACACTGGCCTCACAAATTTTTAGCAAGTGTTTTTTTTCCTAGACAACCTGCTACCTACTCTAAGGAATTTTTCAGATGTGAGAGCCATTAGGAATCTGATGGCAAAAGCTTATGTTAGGATCCACTGCAGAGCAACTAAGCTGTTCAGAATCATTAATAATGGAAGTCCTCTAAGGGTGCAATTGTTATTGGGAATCCAAAAAGCATTACTCACTCAATGTTGGTGTTAGTTACAAAGCCTACTAGAGTGTGCACAGCCGGGGGCTGGCATTGTGGTGCAGCAGATTAAGAAGCTGCCTGTGATGTTGGCATTCGATACAAACAACTGTTGAGTCCTGGCTGTTCCACTTGTGATCCAACTTCCTGCCAATGCACCTAAGAAAGCAGTGGAGGATGACCCAAGCCCTTGGACCCCTGCACCCATGTGGGAGAACCAGAAGGAGCTCCAGGTTCCTGGCTTTGGTCTGGCCCAGCCCTGGCCATTGCAGCCATTTGGGGAGTAAAGTAGTGGATAGAAGGTTTTTCTCTCTCTGTCTCTGCCTTGCTCTGTAACTCTGTCTTTTAAATAAATAAATTTTTTTTAATAGTGGACAGCCAAATTGTTGTGGCCCAAGTAGTGTCATATTTGTTCTAAAAGTACAATCTCAGGGTCTTATCTCAGAGCCATTGAATGTTCATATCAGATATTATTAATTTGAATAAAGCCACTAGATCATTCATAACCTAACTAAAGTTTAAGCTGCACTGACAACCTATCACTTATACAAGTTCTACTTATAGGGTGCTTTGTGTGGTGCAATGTTTCAGCTTTGCTTTCTGTTTAACAAGACGATATGGGGTGGGAACTGCAGATACTGAGTTTGCTCTTTACAGAAAGGTAGTTGTATTGATACTAAGATGGGGCCCCTAGGGCATGGCATGTTAAAGCCACTGCCTGTGACATTAGCATCTCATATGGGTGCCAGTTGGTGTCCTGGTTGCTTCACCTCTGATCCAGCTCCCTGCTAATGGCCTGGGGAAAGCAGTGGAAAATGGCCTCTGCATGTGGGAGAGACCCGGACGAAGCTCCTTTGCTCCTGGCTTCAGCCTTGACTAGTGCTGGCCATTGTGGCCATTTGGGGAGTGAGCCAGTGGATAGAAGATCTCTCTTTCTTTCTGTCTCTCTTTGTAACTCTTTCAAAATAAATAAATAAATATTTCCTTTAACAAAAGGTAGGGAAATCAAATTTGGGACAAGGCAGTCACTGCAACTCTCTTTGACAGAAGTTTATGTGATTGCATTTATGGAATTAACCTATAATCCATGAGGTTCTATTCTATCTGTAGAAAAACTTCTGTGAGACAGCTGGTACTACAGTGCCATTTGATGACAACTAAGATGCATTTCTTAACAGCCAATCTGAAACCATAATTGATGAAAAATGTTATCATAGGGCAGCCAGCAAAAACTGTAATCAATGAAAAATAATCTGTTCATTTGGGAATTGCACGTTGGCATGTGGAAAGGATAATGCTTTAATAACAAATGCAAACTGAAAGTTGGTGGTCCCCATGGGATCTAGAGAAGTGAAAGTTAGAAACTAAGAATTTGTCACTGTCTCTAGCATCATTCAAAGGAGACCGTGTCCTCGCCAGTCACCAGAAATATTCCTGATTGGACAGCTGTGTCTATTTACAACAGACAGTGTCTCACCACACCTCTACCACTTGATGAATGATTGCTTAAGGCTACTCAACCTTCTCTGGTCTGATCCAAAATCCATCAAGAAAACTTTTCTTATTTTAGTTCACCTTCTTGGGTCAGTGTTCCAATTGGTAAAAGATATATGTACCAGGCAGTACATTAATCCAATCTCAGTTATAAATAATTTAAATGGATTTCGGTTGCAAATCCCTTTGGGCAAATTTGATTGGTGTGAACCTCAATCAAGCTGACCTGAAGACCCAAATTGCTAAAGTGAGACCCTATTTTTGAATGAGGAATAGCTGGGATAAAATTCAACATTCTAAAACAACTGGTCTATAATCATCTGTCAAGGTTAATTGTTTTATCCATTTTTAGTGTGTTACAGTGTAGAACATCAGATTGCTAATACTGGACTTGACCTGTGGAGTCTTTAGGATAGAAAATGTGTTGTAAGTGCTTTGCAGTAAGACTTCCGGACTGCCATTGGCAACACTGTAGAATGAATGTCTTAGTTTGTTCTCTGCTGTTGAAAGACAGTACTGAGGACTGGGTACTGATGTACAACAGAAGCTTATTTTGCTCATATTTCTGGAGGCTGGGAAGCCTGAAAGCATGTCACTGCTCCCGGAGAGAACCTTTGTGCTAAGCACACATAAGACCAAGAAAGCATCAGGCTGAAGTCATTCTTTTTACCAGGAACCCAGTCTGTAGATAAGTAACCCACACCTGTGTCAATGGCACAAATCCTTTCGTGAAAGTAGACTCTCATGGATTAATCCTCTCTAAGTGGTCCTACCTCTCAATATCATCACAATGGCAACTGAGTTTCAATGTGAGTTTCAGGTCGGGCATCCGGCCTTCACACTGTAGCATGGGAGGCACTAGGCCTATACTATTTCAATAGTTGAGTAAAGTAATTCTTTTTTTTATCCTTTTTTTAAAGCTTTTATTTAATGAATATAAATTTCCAAAGTACAGCTTATGGATTATAATGGCTTCCCCGCCCCCCCCCCATAAATTTCCTTCCACCCACTACCCTCCCCTTTCCCGCTCCCTCTCCCCTTCCATTCATATCAAGATTCATTTTCAATTCTCTTTATATACAGAAGATCAGTTTAGTACATATTAAGTAAAGATTTCAACAGTTTACCCTCACATCCCAACATAAAGTGAAAAAATACTGTTGGAGTACTAGTTATAGTATTAAATCACAATGTATAGCACATTAAGGACAGAGATCCTACATGATATTTTTTAAAGAATTGATTAATTTTCTATGCAATTTCCAATTTAACACCAAGTTTTTTTTTTTCATTTTCAATTATCTTTATATACAGAAGATCGATTCAGTATATACTAAGTAAAGATTTCGTCAGTTTGCACCCACATAGAAACACCAGATGTAAAAATACTGTTTCAGTTAGTTATAGAATTACTTGACATTAGACAACACTTTAAGGACAGAGATCCTACATGGGGAGCAAGTGCACAGCGACTCCTGTTGTTGATTTAACAATTTGACACTCTTATTTATGGTGTCAGTAATCTCCCTAGGCTCCAGTCCTGAGATGCCAAGGCTATGGAAGCCTTTAGGGCTTGCCGACTTCGGTCTTATTCCGACAGGGTCATAGTCAAAGTGGAAGTTTTCTCCTCCCTTCAGAGAAAGGTACCTCCTTCTTTGATGGCCCCGTTCTTTCCACTGAGATCTTACTTGCAGAGATCTTTCATTTAGGTCTTCTTTTTTTTTTTTTTTTTTTCCAGAGTGTCTTGGCTTTCCATGCCTAAAATACTCTCAATGTTTCAACATTGGCACTGTCTTCCTATCTTCCAGTCCTTAAAATAGATCTTTGTTTTTTTCTTGTTATAATATAATATCAAAACAGCAGTGTAATTTTCATAAAAGCAATGAGAATAGATAAATTTCTATTTCTCTAGAACTTTGGGTTCAGGTGTTTAAGTGTGATGTTTGCATTTGAATATTGGTAGATACTGTTCATCCGCCTAAGGAAACACTTACTACTCAATTTTTTTCTTCTATTATTATTTATGGGCTGTGTATTTATTATGACTATAATCCCCAACTGAAGTTGGGATCAGATGGTTAAGAATTCTAGGGTAATTTGTTTTTTATTTCTAATATTTCATATCAGAAGAGAGACGTTTCTCTCCACAGCACAGCATATTTTTGAAATTCTACTTCTTTCTAGCCTTCTCCTTACAGGGGTTGTTACATTTGAGAGTCAGCGCCCTTTGTGGGCAACAAGTTCCACTTCCCACTTTGAACCAGCTGTAAGATGTGTCACATGCCCCTAATGATTGATAGAACAGAACCTCATTTTATTCAGATTAGTAAGTAATAGAGTAAAATACCATCCCCAGCTTCCCATGCTTGTCTGCTTCGTCCTATTCATTTTTCTCATCTTGATGTAGTCATTACTTTTTCCTGAGCTCTGATGTTCCTTTAAAAGATAAATAGTATATTGCACCTAAAATATTTACGTGCATCCCATTGAAATTCAAAAATATGAATGTAGTCTATTGATTTTGTAAAATATGTAGTCTTGATGTCAGCTGATGTTTTGACTTCTGGATTGATAAGGGAGATTTAGAAGGAAGTTGGGGGAAATATTATAAGTTATGTCCTTAGCTTTTCCATTCTTGGCATTCATTCGTACATTCACTAAGCAAATATTAACTGATACTTGGACATCAAGTAACAGTTTCTAATAAGAATTCCCAGTTGGAATTAGACTTAAGCTGAGTAGAAATGAAGAAAAAAAAAGTTGCAGATGAATTAAAATGTCATAGAATTTCACAGATTTCCACTTAACATATCCATAACTTTATTTTCCTTACAAATTGTTCATCCATTACTGAAATTTTATTATTCTATTTCATGCCAAGAAATTTGTTAATCACTACCTATCATGTAATACCAGGCACTTTATACGATATTAAAATTTCTGTCTCTCCTAGTCAGGATTTACTATCTCAGAGATTCAGTATCACTGGTTTTTGTTAAGTATCTTCACTTTCCCCAGATACAATTAAATATTATCTTCAGTTTACTTTGAAAAGTATTAAGTGTCAAATATATCTCCTTTTAATATTCTCTATTTATATCAGGTGAATACATGTTGTGTATTTTATATATACAGGTATAGGGACAGTGATACTCCCCACATTCCTCCTTCCTTTATTATTCTTTCTTTTAATTTTTACAATGGTGTATTGCAATTTAAGCACCTGCCTTTTAATTGTCTGCCTGAATTTAACTTTTGGTTAACTTCAGTTCTATATTTTCGAATATGTTTATGTGCATATATTTTACTCAATGCAAACCTATCATTAGCCATTTCATAACACTTGTGCAGATGCATGCAGGCTTCTATTTTTATAGGAACTATATCTGCTCTTCATGTGGCACTAAAATATTCACCCAAACCATGAGTTTGTTGCAACTTTCACAGGCAATGAAAACTAACGGCCTATGTGAAGGTTTCAAGATATACTGAGTTTATGTCTCAAGGGTGCAGCCAAGTAGTTTTTTGATCTCAGCCTATGTGGTAAGAAAGGCTTTGCAATCATTATTAAAAGACTATTCCAAGCTTGTTTGATTTATAGTTACTCTAACAATATGTATGAGTTTGAGAAGCAATTTAAAGGTGACACAAAATGCATTTTTGTATTAAAATATTAAAGTCTAAATATTTGTGTGAAGCTAATACAGAAATTACCTTAAGAGAGAGCAAGAAAATACTTAGTTAAAATAAAGTACATAGAAGATGGTTTGAATAAGTGGAGACATATCTTGATCTTGGGTGGTACAATCTAATTTTTTAAAATATAATAATTTTCACAAAATTAATTTACAAATTTTTATATTGTTTTATGGAATATGAAAATTATACTAAAAGGTACAGGAAAAGATAAAAGTGCATAAAAAATTAAAGCAGGAGAGTTTACTAGGAAATGGTTTGCTAAACATTACAAGTTTCCTACCTACAGTCAATTATAACAGAAGCACTCTACACATTAAATAACCTACAGGTAAACTTAGAGTAAAAACATTGTTAATGGAAAAATATGAGAATATATTTGTGACCCTCATCTCTTCCCCTTGTTCTTTCTGACTTCTCATTTTGATTTCCTTTTGCTTTCTCTTTGCCATCCTTCAGTGAATGATTTAGGTCATTTAGGATCAAGTTAGATTTAATCCAGTTGCAATGTCCGTTTTGGCAGTATAGTTGATAAGTTGAGTAGGTATATTAAAATGATCCTAGAGTCCGAAGCAATACAAATGCCTATATACTTGTGGATAATTATAATAGTTTTGAAAACTACCAGAATTGTATTCATTTATTTTCATTATCACATATACTTAAATAGGTTGTCTAAAATTAAGTGAAAATATACTATACAATTCACATGAGTTTTTTTATGTATAAATTAAGTGATTTATTCAGAAAAACAATGAATCTCATATCAGTATGTTTATGATTCCATTTTTCTGACAGGGAGCAGAGTCTTGAGTTATTTTTCAGTAGTAACAAGCTTTTCCACCTCCCTAAGAGCAACAGCATTTTGCAGCCAGAAACCATAAACAGAATGAAATAAAATTTGTCCCCAAAGGAACACTCATGGCCTTGGCCTTGGTCCCACTATTGTGTGGTGCACTCTGAGTTAATAAGTTGTAGCCTAAACAATTCAGAATTTTATGTACATTCTAAAAATAGTTTTCTTTATTTCCTCTTTCTTTTCTTTCTCTTTCTCCCTCTGTCATTTCTTTCTTCCTTGCTTCCTTCCTTCCTTCCTTTTCTCTCTCTCTCTCTTTTTTTTACAGGCAGAGTTAGAGAGAAAGACAAAGAGAAAGGTCTTCCTTTTTCCCTTGGTTCACCCCACAATGGCTGCTGTGGCCAGTGCACTGCGGCCAGTGCACCGTACTGATCCGAAGCCAGGAGCCAGGTGCTTCTCCTGGTCTCCCATGAGGGTGCAGGACCCAAGGACTTGGGCCATCCTCCACTGCACTCCTGGGCCACAACAGAGAGCTGGATTGGAAGAGGAGCAACTGGGACAGAATCCGGTGCCCCGACCAGGACTAGAACCCAAGGTGCTGGTGCCGCAGGCAGAGGATTAGCCTATTGAGCTGTGCTGTTGGCCATCTCTCTCTCTGTCTCTCTCTCCACCCGCCCTCTCCCTTTCCCTTTCCCTTTTTCTTTCTCTCTCCCTTTTCCTCTCCTTTTCTTCTTTCACATCAGGAGTTATAAGTAGTTGTGGGCTCCCTTTGCTCACTGCTGTGCCTAAGGAGGTGATCACTGTCATTTTTTTGTGTTGATGGAAGTCTTAAGATCTTGGCCCCAATCCCAACCTTTGTCAGTGTTCTCTTCCCTTTCCAAAAACTCAACCTTGGTTTCTAGTCCTTTCTATCCTGGTCACGAGAGAGATCAGGCTATTGACTTTGTTGAAAATTTAAACTCTGCTTGAAATATCTACCTCATTGTGTGACCTAAATCAATGCTGAATAATGGCTGTGTTATGCCAGTGACAATCCAATCCAAGCCAGTAGGGAAGCTGTAGCCCACAGGTGAGTCACTGGTAAGCAACCAGTTTTTGGGAGCTTAAAACATTTAAAATTCCAGTAGCAACTAAAGGTTAATTGTTTAAAGTTCTATATACAAGCCACATGTTTTATATCCTCTCTACATTATGAAAGCCATGGGGGTGAGGCTATAAATTAATCTCTATTTTTGATTAGAGTTAAAATATCCTTCCATTAAGATATTTCCAAGGCCTGACAACTTATCTATAATTCAAATTCTACAACTGAAATGAAAGTCTTGTACAAGAGCATGTTTAAGTTGCCTCAAGCCCTCATAATCATGATTTCAAATCCAGGGTAAGAAATTCCACAAATATCTTTATAAAAGCAAATTTTATTCAAGATCTCAATCAGAGTTTAGACTGAATGAAAAAAACAAACAAAATTTCAAGTAAGATACCTACTGCATTGTTGCTAAGGATGCCAGCTACATAGTGGTTAAGGTTATTAATCAGTAATATCTCCCCAAGTAGTCAGCCATAGAGGAAGAAATACTACTATTAGAGCAAAACTTCTTTCAACTGAATTGTACATGCAGTGTTTTCTGATTAACGTTCAAATATCCATGGAGATACTGATCTGCTATTAGCTATTAATAATTTATTACATCAATTTTCAACTGTTGGAGCATTTGGAAAGGAGGAAATGAAGAAAGGGAGATCTAGAATGTGGCAGAACTTCTGGAGGGGAGAAAGATCAGGCGATGCTGCACAGATCAGAGGAAGCAGAGAGCAATTTTGGAGAATTCAGGGGAAGGGGGCACCATGCGGAAGAAGGAGGCATGGCACAACGGGAGGTGGGGGATGGAGGAAAGCTTGCTTCATTCTGATGCCTGATCAACATGCTCTGTAAGTGGACTGAATACGTGGGAAAAATGGCAAAGGTCTAACAACACAGAATATATTTGTTCTCTAATTCAAGGTCTTACACAACATTTTCTATTATGTACTCTGATATTTAATATGAATGCATTATGATCAAACTGTAAATATTTCTTGGTAAATGCATAAAGATACATTTCTACACTTATTTCAAAAGGAAACCATAGCAGGTTATTATCATCATGCCCAAAGGAACATCACTTATAATTTTTGAAACATGGAATAGAATTGGGGAGTTAAAAGTAGCAATGCTGATCAGAACTCAACATAAAATAGTGTTTTACCCAGTTTTGTTTGCTCTTAAAGATTATACTAAATGGTTCTGATGAAAACTATTACAGGCTTCCAAGTGGATCACACACAGTTATTCACTTGAATTTACTTGGAATTAATGCATTATGGAGATTTGAAGGTTTTCCACTTTGCAACACATTTGAATGTTTTCGCAGCATTTTCAGGAAATTCTTGTATTACTTTAGCTGAATAAATAAAATGCATTTCATCCTTAAAATAGAATGGTATGCCAAAAAAAAAAAATGGTCCAGTGCATGTTAATACTTACTTCATACCTCTATCAGCCTCGGCAATCACAAAATGTTCTAAGGTCTGATCAATCTTTAAGAAAGATTGGAAATTCACCAGGGCCACTTGGTTAGAAACCATCAAGTGCTTTATAGATTAATAAATTCAGAAAGGATAGTTTTCAACTGAGAGAAAGGACCATGATATCTAATGCTGTGAAAAGGAAAAAAAAAAGGGAGACATGGAAAGAATGCAACGTAAACTGCTATGGAAACAGTATAGCACTTCCACAAAAGTTCAAACTGGAACAACCATATGAGTCAGCAGTCATATTTGTGAGTATTTATCCTAGAGAATTGAAATCACGATCTTAAAAAAAATATTAGTGCTCCCATTTCATTGCCTCGTTATTCACAGTAGTCAAGGCATGGAAGCAACCTAAGTGTACAGTGATGGACAAAATAAGTAAGTGGTCTAAAATACAATACACTATTTTCAGCACTAACAAGAATGAAATTCCTTGATATATAATAATGTGGACAAACCTTGAGGATATTATGCTAATTAAAATATTTCAATATTTAAACATGCTAAATGGAAAGATGCAGAAAGACAAATACTGCCTGATTCCACTTACTTAAAGTACCTAAAATGGTCAAAACTCAGAAGCAAAGAGCAGAATGGTGGTTATGAAGGGCAGTGGAAGGGGAAAATGGGGAGTGGCAAGGCAACTGGTATACAATTTCGTTGATGCAGGATGAGTAAGTCCTAGAAGTTTGAGGTGCCCATAGTTAGCAATATTGTATTGTGCAGTTAAAAATATGTTAAAAGGGCCAGCGCTGTGGCTCAATAGGCAAATCCTCTGCCTTGTGGCGCTGGCCCACCAGGTTCTAGTCCCGGTCAGGGCACCGGATTCTGTCCCAGTTGCCCCTCTTCCAGGCCAGCTCTCTGCTGTGGCCAGGGAGTGCAGTGGAGGATGGCCCAAATGCTTGGGCCATGCACCCCATGGGAGACCAGGATAAGCACCTGGCTCCTGCCATTGGATCAGCGCAGTGCGCTGGCCACAGCGCACCGGCTGGGGCGGCCATTGGAAGGTGAACCAACAGCAAAGGAATACCTTTCTCTCTGTCTCTCTCTCTCACTGTCCACTATGCCTGTGAAAAAAAAATGTTAAAAGGGTGAAGTTCACGTTTGATGTTCTTACCACAGTAAGACAAAATTAAAAGAAAAATAGAAAGAAAAAAATATAGTATGTGATTCAAGAGCATTTTAATAACCAAACTCTTTGATTCTATCAGTTAGTATTAGCAGACACTAGCCTTGTTTGTGTGATTCCTTTGACTCTTAGACCTATCAGTGTGATCAATTGTGAACAGAAATTGATCACTTGGACTAGTGAGATGGCCTTGGTACATGCCACCTTGATGGGATTGTGTTGGAATGCCCTGGTACAATTCTAACTCCACCATTTGGGGCAAGTCCGATTGAGAATGTCCCAAATTTTACATCTCCTCTCTCTCTTATCAAAAAGGGAGAGAACGATCCATCATGGGAAGTGGGATACACAGCAGACTCATAGAATGGCAGATGTCCTAAATAGCACTCTGGCCTCAGAATCAGCCCTTAAGGCATTCTGATATGACTCAAGAGCCCATGAGAGTATTTTAGGCATGGAAAGCCAAGACACTCTGGGAAAAAAAAAAAAGAAGACCTAAATGAAAGATCTCTGTGAGTGAGATCCCAGTGGAAAGAACGGGGCCATCAAAGAAGGAGGTACCTTTCTCTGAAGGGAGGAGAGAACTTCCACTTTGACTATGACCCTGTCAGAATAAGATCAAAGTCAGTGAACTCAAAAGGCTTCCATAGCCTTGGCAACTCATGACAAGAGCCTAGGGAGATTACTGATACCATAAACAAGAGTGTCAAATTGTTAAGTCAGCAACAGGAGTCACTGTGTACTTACTTCTCATGTGGGATCTGTCCTTAATGTGTTGTCTAATGTGAAGTAATGCTATAACTAGTACTGAAACAGTATTTTACACTTTCTGTTTCTGTGTGGGTGCAAACTGATGAAATCTTTACTTAATATATACTAAATCAATCTTCTGTATATAAAGATAATTGAAAATGAATCTTGATGTGAATGGAATGGGAGAGGGAGTGGGAGATGGGAGGGGTGTGAGTGGGAGGGAAATTACGGGGGGTGGAAGCCATTGTAATCCATAAACTGTACTTTGGAAATTTATATTTACTAAATAAAACAATAAATTAAAAAATAAATAACCAAACTCTTGAGTTGTCAAAGCAAACGTCTCCTTCAAAAAGAAGTACACTCTCAGGCATGGAGCTGGAGGCAAGTGGTTGGACAGTAGGAGACTGACTATCAGTAGGAGATTGATTATAAGGCAAGCTGTCCCAGCAGAAGGAGAAGATCTCTTAGCAAGGAGCTGAGTGTCAGAACCGTGTGCTTGTCAGGAGCAGAGAAGGAAGCAGAGCACATCAAAACAGCGAGCATTCGAGACATCAAGGCTGAAAAAAAAAAAAGCCCTTAAGCCTAGTTCTAATAGGGGCAATGTTGTGGTGCAGTGGGGCAAACAGCTGCTTGGAAGGGCCACATAGAGTCCCAGCGACTCTATGTCCTATCCAACTTCCTTCTAATGCATCCTGGGAGGCAGCAGAGTTTGGTGTAAGTGCACCTCCTGTCACTCATGTGGGAGACTTGGGTAGAGTTTCTGGCTCCTGGCTTCTTCCTGGCTCTGCCTAGGCTGTTGGGGGTATTTGGGGATTGAATCGATAAATGAAAGATCTCTTTCTCTTCCACTCTTCCTTTCAAGTAAATAAATAAACATAAAAAGAGTGGTTGTACGAAGCTAGTAAACAGCTTAATGAATTATTTTTTGGCGAGGGAAGCATGTCTAAAGAGGAGTTTTCAGAATTTTCTTAAGTACTTGTTGCCAATTTGAGAAAATATACATCAAAAATTTACAATATTCTTCACAAATTGCTTAGCATCCTGGAGGAGTCAGTAGCCCCTTGTTTCCTCTATGCACAACTTCAGTAACATAGGCCAAGAGGGAGTTGGATAGTACATTTATTTCATCACAATCCAGTAATCACAAATCATAATTTCATCCAGAACTTCCCTCTCTACACATTTTAAAAAAGATATATTTACTTGAAAGACAGAGTTAGAGAGAGAGGAGAGCGAGAGAATCTTCTATCTGCTGGCTCACTCCCCAAATGGCTGTCATGGCCAGAGCTGGGCCAGGCCAAAGACAGGAGCCAGGAGATTCATCCAGGACTCCCACGTGGATGCAGTGGCCCATGTGCGGCATCTTCTGCTTTCCCAGGAGCATTAGCAGGAAGCTGGATCTGAAGTGGGATAGCTGGGGCTTGAATGGTGCCCATATTGGATGCTGCAATCCCAGTCCCTATCCTTTAAATTGCCATTTTTTCATTCATACATTTTCTTTATTAAATGGGTAAGCAAGATAGTAATCATAGAAGAAATGAGAAGGTGGGACTTTTTCAATAGCTGAAGAAAACTATTTGTGGATGGGAGTTTGGTATTGTGGTAAAGAAGCCAGTTGGGACATCTATATCCCATATTAACTCCTTATTTTGAGACCTATGTTCACCCTAGGGGGCAGCAAGTACTTGGATCTTTGCCATCCATATGGAATGCCTGGATTGAGTTTCAGGCTCTTTATTTCAGTCTTTCCCAGCCCTGGTTGCTATGGATATTTGGGGAGTAAAACACCAGTTAGAGGATTCTACTCTGTCTCTATAAAAATAGATAGGGCTGGCACCATGGCTCAATAGGCTAATCCTCCGCCTGTGTCGCCGGCACAACAGGTTCTAATCCCAGTTGGGGTGCCGGATTCTGTCCCAGTCGCATATCTTCCAGTCCAGCTCTCTGCTGTGGCCCGGGAGTGCAGTGGAGGATGGCCCAAGTGCTTGGGCCCTGCACCTGCATGGGAGACCAGGAGAAGCACCTGGCTCCTGGCTTCAGATCAGAGTGGTGCGCCGGCCGCAGCACACAGGCTGCAGTGGCCTTTGAGGGGGGTGAACCAATAGTAAAGGAAGACCTTTCTCTCTGTCTCTCTCTCTCACTGTCCACTCTGCCTGTCAAAAAAAATAGATAGATAAAGGTAGATAGATAGATAGAAAGATAGATAGATGTTGCATTATAGCAGGTTCAGCTTCTACCTGTGAAGCTGGTATCCCATATGGGAGGGTGATTTGAGACCCAGCTGCTCCACTCCTGATACAACTCTCTGTTAATGCACCTGGGAAAGCAGTAGAAGATGGCCCAAATCCTTGTGACTCCGCTATCTACATGGGAGGTCCAGAAGAAACTCCTGGTTTTGGACTGGCCCAGCTCCATCCATTGTCTCCATTTGTGGAGTGAACCATTGGATGGAGGATCATCGATCTCTCTCTATATCCCTCTCTTTTTATCTCTCTCTTTCTCTCTGTCTCTATAGCTTTGCCTTTTAAATAAATAATCTCTAAAAATCAGTATAATAGAAAAAATAAAATAAATATGATAAAAGATGCTATTTTTAAAAAAACGCTATTTTAAAAAATGGAAGTTATAAAGACTTGTACATGGAAATAATTTGATGAAATTGATTTAAAATGTAGTTTTTATTATACACTTACCTGAATCCTGATTTTGCTTGAGAATATTATTTCATATCATTAAATAAGCATCTGTATTGCCATAGTCTCTGATGCACAATATTTAGAATTACCCATGTGAGGAGAAGTTCCATTACAATCTGCCACAGAGTTTGAATGGTCAACCACTGAGGCTTATAGTTTGGAGCTCTTCGTTGTTGAAACTATTGTTAGTTTTTGTCTGTGATGTCATGACTGATACAGATGTCACTCTACGTCAGAAGCCACAGTTCACTAGCACACCTTCTGTCATCTGGAAAAATAACTGTCCAGTCCTTGGAGGTGCCTGTCAGAATAACCACGGTCAGAATTATGAGCTCCCTATGTGTCCTGTTTTATAAACATATTGTGACATTTGAGGTTATCCTTCCAAATGTTTCAAGTTGATTAAACAACTGAAAAAAAAGACACAATCTTAATTTTGATTTTTCATTTGGGATATGTCTCATTATAGTTGAAAACCAAAGTATGTTAGGATTAAATTTTCAGAATACCATTTCAGTTTGTATTTGTCGTGAGAGAGTCTGGAATGACAAATTAATGTGACCTTTACAAATATTCACATACAAATATGCCTTACCTTATCTAATATCTACATAGCCTCCACTCCTGAAAGGTGGATGGGTGGAGAGAAAGAACCATCTGTCTGCGTTGGAAACACAGATTTTTCTGAGATGATGGTTGGGATATTCCTAATGGCACAGAGGTTCAAGGGAGCTTGTGATTTTCACTAACGTATCTGACTAAATCCAACAGACTCAAAAGCTTTACGAGGGTTCCAGAGGAAAAAGTAGCTTCATAAACCAATTTTAATCATAACATTATTTGAGGAGGGTCTTCACATCCCATCCTCTCTCCACCAACTCAGGGGTGTCTGGTGTCCAGCAGCTTCAAGTGAAGTCTCTCCAGTTCCAGAAGAGAGCGATCAATAGAAACATTTTCTGTCCTACTAAATCCTGTTCTTTTTTTGGACAGGCAGAGTGGACAGTGAGAGAGAGAGACAGAGAGAAAGGTCTTCCTTTGCCGTTGGTTCACCCTCCAATGGCCGCCCCAGCTGGTGCGCTGCAGCCAGCGCACTGCACTGATCTGATGGCAGGAGCCAGGTGCTTCTCCTGGTCTCCCATGGGGTGCAGGGCCCAAGGACTTGGGCCATCCTCCACTGCACTCCCGGGCCACAGCAGAGAGCTGGCCTGGAAGAGGGGCAACCGGGACAGAATCCGGCACCCCGACCGGGACTAGAACCTGGGGTGCCAGTGCCACAGGCGGAGGATTAGCCTATTGAGCTGTGGTACAGGCCCTAAATCCTATTCTTTACATATTTGTTCTCTTAAGGTTCTTATTCTTTTTTCTGGACCAATAACAGTGAGAAAGAGAACAAATGATAATGACACACGTCCTGGATATAACAATAATAATAATCACACATCCTGGATCTTTGTAATTTTGTTATTGACCCCGGTAGTAACACTTGGTTGCAGAGAAGTCATAAAGCACCACGTTTGTGACTTTGAAATTCGTACTGGGGAAATGGTTCAAAGATCCTCAGTCAAGGGTACTTTCCACATCCATCACAAAAATAATTTGAAAGGTGAGATCGAATGGTGGGAAGGCAAGAGTCTTGCTGTTGAGCTTGTTGACTCATTGGTCTTCTAATGTGATACTTTAATAGTTT
Organism: Sylvilagus floridanus; assembly: GCA_949820135.1. NCBI lineage: Eukaryota > Metazoa > Chordata > Mammalia > Lagomorpha > Leporidae > Sylvilagus > Sylvilagus floridanus. Next base: position 21,188,928 of record OX463236.1, read on the forward strand.
CCTTGGCCTCTCCATAGTTCTGTTTCTTCACCTGTGTTGAGAAGCTAATGAATCCTGACTGTAGAGGAAGCATGGGCAGAATCTAGGTATACAGTGACTTTTCAATAACTGTTCTTCCCATTAAACACACACATGGTCATTAATCTTCAAATTCCTCAAACTGAAGAATAAATGACAATAATAATATTTACTGAGCAATTATTATATTCCCAGGGTCTGGCGTAAGGACTTTCATCTATGAATCCATTTAATTCTTATGATAACTTTAAACATTAGAAACTGGGAGACTCTCTATTTTGTAGACAAGAAAAATGAGGCACACAGAGTTGCAGTAATTTGAGGTTGCACAGCCAGCATGCTATTTTTTTCATCTTATTTGCACTGTTATTTCTTCATTAAAGCATCAAATTCAATATTTTAGAAAAATAAATATTCTAAAATTTAACAAAATATTTCAACACAAAATAATGAATCAGTTAATAAAATATTTTCACCCTGTTCATTTTTTGAATGGAAAATTATTGATGAACTTTAGGACAAATTTAATTCAAAGTGTAGATGAAAAATCCTGATATCAGGTGATAACTCAAAAACTGGGTTTACCTCCCAAGATGACCAGAGATAATGGACTTCCCTCCAACTCCCTGTATCTCTGGGAATGCATGTGCATGATAATTGGATTTAATCTTAATATTCATAACTTATTTTGATATGAATAATAAAGGGATTTTATTTATGAAGATGCTCAGCATATATTTATCTAATTAAACTTAAAGATACTTATACCTTTTTAAATGACATACTTTCAGTTTGTTTTATAATCATAACTTAACCCCCCACTAAATAAATAATTCAATAAATACCAAGAAAAAAAAAACTGTTCCTCAGCAATAAAGACAAGGGCTGTAACCAATAATGAAATCTTAAAATATTATTGTCCTTTAGTTATTTTTTTCAATATTTTAAATTTATTGAGAAGTCTTTCTGCCTAAAAGATATAAATGTAAGAGAGAAATATAAGTATATATATATATATATAAAATATTTTTAGGCAAAAGGATTTGCTTCTTAGGAAATTTAAAAACATTGAAGAAAATAACTAAAGGGCAATGATAATTCCAACATATCAATTATTCACCAATGGGGGGCAGATAATTATTTACCCTGAATGGCTTGGTCATTCACCTTCCTACAGTTGGAGAGATGTGTGTGTGTGTGTGTGTGTGTGTGTGTGTGTGTGTGAAAGAGAGAGAGAGGGGCGGAGGAGAGAGAGAAAAACGTTTTGAAGGTGAGGTGGTTGTGAAATTCTTAAAGCTCAGTTGGATTTGCCATCAAACTTCTTTGGGCTAATAGCTGAAGACATTTCTCTGTGACCTGAGCTGATGAACCTGATGACTGATGATCCTTCTGGGAAGTAACTAAGCTGTAAGGGTGAGAGATGGGTGTCTTCCTGAATGCCTTACCTTCTTACACTGCATAGCTTTCCCTTATTTCTGACACTATCGTTGTACTTTCACCCCTCCATCATCACTGCCAGGTTCATATTCAATGTTCTCACAGAAGCATTCCAAAATGTCACAAATATAAGCTACATGCGTGTGTGGAGGAAACTGGGAATCCTCAGTTCTATTTTTCTTCACTTTAATCCTGCCAGTAAGAAGGCACTGACACATGCTGCTTTCTAGATGGTAAACTACAGGAAAAGGGAACCTTGCCACAAGAATGCTATATTTTTGTTTCCCAGAAGAAGCTCTTGAGAAACACATTCTTTGTCTGTGTGGTAAATCTTAATTTAAACAGAATGCTGGTTTGTTGATTGGTTATCTGATTTACAAAAGACACTTAAAACCTCCTACTTACAACCAAATACTATTTTAAAAAGCTATGGCACATGCATTTTGATATGAGTAGTAGTTTCTAATTTTATTGTCAAATTGACATCCAGTGTCAATTGTTTATGAGGAATGTAAAGTGGTATAAACTTATAAAGTTATTATAACTTATAAAGTTATTTCTAACTTACTTACCTATGATTTACACATCTCTTTGTGATGGAGAAACCAAAAAAAGAGAAGTCAAATTCTAATCTGGGTTTTTCCATTATCTGTCCCAGGAGTTACAGCACTTTCCCGTCATCTGGGGTGGGCATTGCTTTCTTCAGGCTTCTAGGAGCTGTCCTCAAAGCATGTTTGCAATGACTTCTAGTGTCCATGTCAAGATGTTAAGTCCTCTGCCCTGGGAGTATGCTACCATTTTTATAAACCCTCCATGTCCTTGATCCAGCATCTTCAGAATTCTTATTTTTTTAAATTATTTATTATGAAAGGTAGAGTTACAGAGAGAAAAAAGGGAGAGACAGTGAGAGATATCTTCCATCTGCTTATTCACTCCCCAGATGGCCACAACACTTGGGGCTAGGCATATCTGAAGCCAGGAACCGGGAGACTCTTCCAGGTCTTCAAAGTGGGTGCAGGGGCCCAAGAAATTGGGCCACTCTCCACTGCTTTCCTAGGTACATTAGCAGGGAACTGGATCAGAAGTGGAGAAGTCAGGACTCAAGTTGTTGCCCATGTGGTATGCTGGCACTGCGGGCAGTGGCATTACCACTATGCCACAGCAGTGGCTGCAGAATTCTGTCTCTTGCACACTCTTATGCTTCCTGCCCTTAGAATTTGATTGGGTTCAGCAGCTCCTTCAGCATCTAGTCCCATTCCACCCTTAGCTGATTCTTCTTATCTCTTGGCATCCTTGGCCTTTTCTCAGTTTGTAGTAATCCATTTATCCATCAATAGCATCTCTTTAATATTCCTTCCTAGTATACCAATAATGAAAAAATACTGAGTTATACCACCAGCTTGTTCCAGGATGTATATGTATTTAATCTACCTGTAGTGATTCGGTCTTCATTGTCATGCTCCAAAATTCCAAGTAGTGGCTTTCTTTAACCATTTATAGCAATAACTACTGTTGTTTGGGTTACCAGGGAAACAGACTCAAAGACATACAATAGAATGCAGGGTTATATTGATGAGTGTTTTTGGAATCAATACCTATGGAAGAAAGAGAGTCTGAATGTTTAGATTAGAGGTTGAACCCTGAAAATCATCACAAGGCCACCACTGATCTATGCGAATCTTGAAGCTGCAATGGTCCATTGGAGTTGTCCCATGATTGCTCAAGGATGCTGAACATTTTTTTAAGAAGATTAATTTATTTGGTTGAAAGGCATTGTTACAGAGAGAGGGAGAGAGAGAGAGAGAGAGGGAAAAAGATTTTCTATTAGCTAGTTCACTATTCAAATGGCTGCAATGGTTGAGAATGGACCAGGCCAATACTAGGAGCCAGGAAATCCATCTGGGTTCCATGTGGGTGGCAACAGCTGATTTCCTAGGTGGATGAGCAAGGAGCTGGTTTACAAGTGGATGAACAAGGACTTGAACCTAAACCGGTGCTCTGATAAGGCATCCTGGTGTTGTAGTTGGTGACTTAACTTGCTGCACCACAGAGCTGGCACCCAGTAGGAATGTGAACTTTTGTATCTCCACATTAATCAGTCATAGACACAGCCTGCCCCTACAAAGAGTGTTTTTCCTTGATGAAAGTGGTTGTATTCAGCAGAGGCAATTAGCTGAGAGGAACACTGTCTGCAATCTACTAGCCAGCAGCTCAGAGAAATTCTTTTTTTTTTTTTTTTTTGACAGGCAGAGTGGACAGTGAGAGAGAGAGACAGAGAGAAAGGTCTTCCTTTGCCGTTGGTTCACCCTCCAATGGCTGCCGCGGCCGGCGCACCGCGCTGATCCAATGGCAGGAGCCAGGTGCTTCTCCTGGTCTCCCATGAGGTGCAGGGCCCAAGCACCTGGGCCATCCTCCACTGCACTCCCGGGCCACAGCAGAGAGCTGGCCTGGAAGAGGGGCAACCGGGACAGAATCCAGCGCCCCAACAGGGAATAGAACCTGGTGTGCCGGCGCCGCAAGGCAGAGGATTAGCCTGTTGAGCCACGATGCCGGCCTCTATTTTTTTCTTAACAAAGGATCTGAGTGACACAGCATGGCATCTACTAATCCATATTGCTCAAGTTGCTTCTCTAACGTGGAAATCTTCTGTAAAGACTCCCCCAATTTTTATTTCCATGCTGAAAAACCTGTATTATTTTCACATTTCATATACTGCTGTGAAGACTACAAAACAATGTCCTCACTACAGTCATTTCATGAGCAAGAGCATACCTTCAGGGAGATTCCTGTCAGCATGTAAATACATACTGAAAACTGATGGAATATTTGGAGCAGCATGGGGCAGTCTGCTAGTTGTGTACTTTTCTCTGTGGAAACTAAATTTAGATGTATTTTGACTACTTGGATGTGACCTTCATTAGAATTGTGGGAGTCTTTTGTAGTCCTCAATTATGAAGCAGAAATCAGGAGTCAAATCTTTTATGGCCTTTCTTTGATGTTCTTCTGTTTGGGGGTGTGATAGCAAATTGTGTACTGATCAAAATTTGTGATCTCTGGGACATTTGGTGCACCAATTGAGATGTTGCTTATGATGCCCACATCTCATGTCAGAATGCCTAGGATCCAACCCTGCCTCTACTGCTGATGCCAACTTCCTGCCATTGCTCATTTTGAGAGGCAGCAACTGATGACCTAAATATTTGGGTCCCTGCCACTCATGTCGGAGACCTTGGTAGAGTTCTTGGTTCTTTGCTTAGCTTTGGCCCAGCCTCAGCTATTGGAGGCATTTGGGAAGTGAATTAATAGATGGTAGATCTTCACCTACCATCTGTCTGTCTCCCTGCCTTTCAAGTGAAATAAACAAATAAATTTGGAAATTTTGATCTTTTTTTCTTATTATACAATTCGGAATGTCTGTTTTTTCATTTAATTCCAATTTATGTAATTTCAGTAATCATCTGTTTTTACTTATGACAGACATAGGAAAATATGGAAGGAAAAAGAACTCAAAGAAAAGAGAAAAAAAAAACAAACACTATGGTTTACTCACAAAGTCTTGCCTCTGTTACATTCAGTACACAGACAAAAACCCAGAATCACCCAAGTGTGTATATTCTTATCAATTAAAGATTAACCTGGCAGTTAGAATTTTTGATTTATCTAATTGCTAATAATGCATTCTGCAGTCAAATCCTTTATTTAATATTGAAATTATAATGGTTATTTTAAAGGTTCTTACTATTTAAGAATTTATAATTCCTATAGTTTCTATTTACTAACTCATTGACTGAAGCTTAAAATACAGCAGTAACAATGTTATATTAAATGAAGGCAATATGTTTCATGTCTCAAATTAAATAATACCAAGAAAATACATTTTTGGCTATGACTTGTGGTTCTTTTTCAAAACTTCTTATTTTGAGAAATCAAGCTTATAGAAAAGCACAATGGTACTAAGAATTTCCAATGGATTCTTAACCTGGATTTCCCAAATCTTAACATTTATAATTTTTGCAATAACCTTCTCTTCCCCTGCTCTTTATGATGTAGATTTATTTTTTTCCTAAACTGTTTGAGAGTAAGTTTCAGACATAATTCCCTTTAAGCCTTAAATATTTAAGCATGTTTTTGTGTTCTTAAAACAACTGCAGTGTAAATTATCAAAATGGGAAATTAACATTCGCCCACCTACAGCAGATGTGAGCAGTGCAAGTTTATCACCAGCATACAGGTCAGTTCTTCTGGCTTCTCTGTGTCTGTCTGGGGTACATGAAGAAGACTACTAGCGCTTGTGATTGAAGTACAGGCCAGCAAGTAAAGGATAATAGCTCTCACTCAGGAAATCTGACAAACTGCTAGAACCCAAAAAATTCTAGCTGAATAAAGGCTAAAAGTATGGTCATTGATTTTCCATATAAGCTCATAAGTGATGCAGAATATATTTAAATCTCAATACTAGCAATCCTATATATGTTAAAACATTTGACATGGCATGTAACTGTGATCACATGGGTAAGGTTATAGTCAAGGATGCATTATAATGTTGACCTCAACAGTTTTTTTTATATTAAAAACTCTTCAAATCAGTTGATGATCTTTTGAGTTTCTTTATTTTTCTTTTATTTCAAGTTCTCTTATAAAAAGATTTTATTTTAAATAATATTAATTTTAAATAAATATTTATTCTTTTTGCTTTTGTGACAATTTATATTAAAGTGAAAATGCACCTTTTAAGTCTGTGATATGCATGTATGCTGACTTCTTTCGGATTTTGTGAATATTTACCAGCTGCTTTGTGATAGGAATCCAATTACATACAATATATCATAGAGAGGAAGCAATTACATTCATTTTCTTGGGCACTGAGAAATTTGATAAGGTTGACACTTGGCACATTGAGTTGTGATAACAGTTAATTTTTTAAAAGGCATAAAATATAGGGTACTTGGATTGAAGTCATTTGTTTTTAAATTGCTGGAAATTGCATTACCTTAGATGTTTTCAGATGACAAGAAGGAGTAAAAATTAATTTAGAAATCTGTTCTAAATGCAGAATGAGAATGAGGCTTGTTCAATTAACACAAAATACTTCACACCAAACATAAACCAATTCCCAAACTATATGATTAGCTTCAGATGAGACTTTCAGAAACTGTGAGGAGGGGAAATCTCCCTGGACCGAATGTTTCACTGACATCTTCCCATTTTGCAACATACTCTGTTTCCTTTTTCAGCAATGCACCCACCATACACACTTCCTCTCTTTATTTAAATGTTCTGTCAGAAAGATCAACCAAATAAAAGTGTTACTACTTCAGGATAGACATTTCACCCATCCAATTGCGTGAGGTTATTTTCATCTAAATATTTATCACATATCACTTATGGCACAAGTAATATACAGTACAATGTACATAGCATATCACATGTGTCTTCAGAGGTCTTGTACTGGGAAGAGAAGTGACAGAGAAAGGATTTCACTTAATCCAGGACTTAGAGCAAATTTGCCACAGGAGTGAGTTCAAATGAGGGGAAGGTTTGGCAGTTCAGTGATAAGGAGTAGCATGATCAATGATTTGGAGATGAGGCCACTGTAGAGAAAGTGCGAAATGATAGGGGTTCATGATGTTTGGAGGAAGATAGAGTGACAGTATGGCCTGGTTTTTCTGAGATTATCCTTTTAAAATCTGTTGTCATCTGTGGCATAATTAATATACTCACTTTTCCTCCCAGCAGTCAGGGTTTGGACAATATTACATGTGATCACTTTGGGCAGGGGGTCGGGGGAGGTGAGTGAGATGGATGATGTGGTTAAAGAACTGGGCTGGTATTGTTTTGTGGGCACATTTGGTGTCAGTGTATGGTGATGAAACATTATTTGAAGGTAGCATAGAGCTTCCATTTCATTTAAACTAAAACCAAGTAGAAACAAAGTCTCAGGTCTCACTGTGAAATGCCTAGCATTAATAAAATACTGAAAGCATTCCATCGCATGATCAGTTCCAAACAACTTTGACTTTTGCCAACTAAAAGAACTCTACTCTCAAACACTGGCTTTCCTATAGTTTTAATCTATCTTCTTTTATGAAAATAATGTGAATCCTAAAAATTTGGATATGGTTTTTATTATTTTAAATATCAAGGAAATGTTGAAAAGCAAAGGACAGTGTATCACTGGATTGTTGGAGAGCAATAGCAATTGGTTTAAACATTCAGGGAGCATGGTATATAATTGGCTTAAGGAATATACAAATATTTGCAATAAAGAAAAACATTAGAACCCATTCTCAAGATTTTGTTCCTTCCTGGAAATGAAGTTTGCAAGTGACCTGTCATGTAAGCCTGCAGGTCCTTTAAGATCAGGTATCATCTATGGCCTCGGTGGAAACCCGGGCTTTACTGGATTTCATTAAGGTTCTGCAATGAAAAATGTCTCCTTTGCAGTGACTCCAGAGAATTCAGTGTGAGCCATGGAAAATGAATAGTATCAATACCACACAGCAGTGACCAATTTCTAACAATTCCTGCGCTGTCTTACTGACTGCACATTGGAGTATAGTAAACTCAGTTTGGGCATCCATGCCAGGAATTTTGCTGCAACAACAACAAATTACACCTATATGTACAACCACACACAAGAGGGAATATTATAATTCAAGTTAGATGGAATAGTAGGGTTGATCTGTGCTGGATTTCTTTGGATATTATTATGCCACTTAATTATTATACCACTGTTGGGCACACACCTTAATTTTCTTTCCCCAAATACATATTAATATGTATTTTAGCATAAGTTTTTTTTTTGGAATAAGTTGCAAAAGGATGCTATTTTGATAGAATTTATGTCTGTTCCTTGAGTGGAAGAAATAGGTTTGAGTGGCGATAGAAAGATGGTAGCGAACAGTGCAACTTAGAGGTCTGAGTTACCCACTAAACAGTTCTTCCAGGTTGGTTGAGCTGTGTCTGTCATCAGTCCATTGTCAAACTTTATTAGTCTGTATCCGCCCATGTGCACTCTTCATTTGTGGACATTTCCTTTGCCTTTATTGATTTGATGTCATTGAGAGCAGCTTGCATGACGTGAATTCTATAGAATGCAACCAGGAAGCTAAAAACATAACACGGGAAAAAAAAGTAAGGACGATGTTAATAGTCAATCAGAGCCACACAATAACACTGAACCTAACATGGCTCCACACTCCACCAGAATTAAATGCTTTAACAAATAGCTGAATATTGCTCATTCTGCAATGTTCAGATAAAATGAAGATAGCCTTCTTTCTTATACATAAGATATAATTATAATCACATATAAAAGTTATTAGAAATTTCAAATGTATAGAGGATAATATTAATGGTTTTCCTGGTTTTACTTGAAAGGCAGCAGAAGGACATAGAGAGAGATGGAAGGACAGGACAAAAGATCTTCCATTTGCTGGTTCACTCCCCAAATGTGCACAGAAGCCAGGATGGGGCCAGGCTAAAGCCAGAAGCCAGGAATTCATTCCAGGTCTCCCATGTGGATGGCAAGGATTAAATGCTTGGGCCATTATCTGTTGCCTTCTCAGAGTGTGCATTGCCAGGAAGATGGATTGGAAGCAGAGTAAGGACTAGAACTGAGTACTCCAGTGAGAGAAGTGCCCCCAATAGCAACTTAACTGTTGCACCAAATGCCCATTCATGAAAATAATATATAAACATACATAATAAACTGTTATATTTAAAGTATTAATAAAAGTAAGCACAGCACTAATATTTCAGAAAAACAAAGAATGAAAAAGAAAGTGACAAATGCTGTGAGGGAATTCTTCTTTTTTAAAAAAGATTTATTTATTTATTTGAAAGGCAGAGATACTGAGAGAGAGAAATCTACCTGCTGGTTCATTCCCCAAATGGCCACAATGGCTGGGGCTGGGCCATGCTGAAGCCAGGAGCCAGGAGCCAGAAGCTTTTTCTGGGTTTCCCCAATAAATGCAGGGGCCCAAGCACTTGAGCCATCTTCCACTGCTTTCCCAGGTGTATTAGTAGGGAGCTGGATTAGAAGAGGAGCAACTGAGACTCAACTGGTGCCCATATGGGATGCCAATACGACAGGCAGAGGATTAACTTTTTATGCCATAGCACTGACCCTGAGGGTATTCTTATTCCACATTGGTGGGGATGTAGATTAAGACAGTTACCAGACAACAGTATGGAGATTTCTTTAAAAAGCTAGAAACTGAACCCAGTGATCCCACTACTGGGTACATATCCAAATGATGCTACATCATTGTATCAAAGGGATACCTTCTGCACTATGTTTTTGCAGCACTGTTCACAATAGTCAAAATATGGAAGCAACCAAAGTGTTCATCCTGGAATGCACGGGTTTTAAAAATATGGAATACTATTCAGTTACAAAAAGAGTGAGATCCTGTTCTTTGCAATAAAATCAATGGAACTAGAAGACATCATGTCAAGTGAAACAAGTCAGCAAGTTCTCATTGTGGGTGCAAAAAAAGAAAATGAAAACCAAACAATAACAACAAAAACACTTCAGTTTGAGCACAGAATATTGAATACTAGGGGCTGGATGGAGTGGAGGGATAGAGAAAGTTTGGATTAAAATAATAGGGGAACCTGGGTACAATTCACTAATTGTGATGAATATGTTTTAGTAATATGAGATGCTAATATTAGGAGGATGTGAAAATGGCTTATGGATTGTTAACAAGTGCACTAAAAGGTTTTGGCAATAGGAGAAGTTGTGTATGATGTATATTGGAACTCTGTACAACTACCCAATTATTGTTTTGTAAATTTAAAATCATTCAGAAACACAGTTAGGAAAATAAAACAAAGCAACGAACTGCTAATGTGTATAAACTATAATAAAGGATCAAAAAGAATCAGTTGAAAACAGTAAGACCACTTTCTAGCTGTAAAGTAAGAAAAAATGGAAAATAAAAATAGTAACGTTCAATGCTGATGAAAATTCATGAAATTGTAAGCTTTGGGGTACATGGGTACATTGCAAGAAGGAATGTGAAATAAAGTAACTTTAATACAGGAATAAAATCAGGCCCTTAAAATGTGCATATCTTTAATTTCATTGATTATATCTTAAAGATTCAGTCATAGCACAATAATCTGATATGTGTACAAATATAGTTGTAAAAAACCTACTGAATTATTAGATATAAATATGAACATTGTACTTAATCAAACTATCTAAATCCAATAATAAGAAAATATCCAAAGAATGATTTTTTTCATTTAGTGATAAGCTTCTGCTAATATTACTACACATATTGTTCTTGAAGAATTTTAGCTTGGAAAATTATTCATAATATAATGTTAAAGTCAAAATAGAAATCCACAATTGTTGTGAAATATAAACAGCAATCTAAAGATGAAAATGTAAATAAAGCAAAATTTAAAATTGTTTTATGTTCATTAAAATAATATGAATGATTTTCTTTTTCTATTTTAAAATTTGCTAAGATTTTCAGTTTTAGAGAATGTGTATATTTTGCCTTTCATAACATGAAAAAATGTTGGTTAAAGTGGAAATTTCAATCCTGACAATGTTGATAATGTAAGTTGAAGTTAATGCCTAGAAGAAATAGTTGAGGGGACTGTTGCAGAGAATTACTAGAATCATTAATAGATGTTCCTGGAAGTGAAAATTTTATCTAAATTTAGAAGAAAGAAAAATGGATGATTATCTCTCTGATGCGACCTCGCTCTGCCTTTCTGATTTTTTGATTTATTCCTCTTACTAGATCATGGTTTCTCTATGATGTAGGTGATTCAAAACTCGGCATGAAATTCTGAGCTGTAATTGTCTTTATATTATTTGATTTATTCTAGTAAATAGAGTTATCTACATTTCTAAATCTCTTTGCAGTTTTGCATTCTTGTAATTTCTGTTAATTAACTGTTGACATAAATTTGACTCAGGCAATTGATACTTAGTTTGGCATTTAAGGAAAATTTTCATTCTAGTATTCATATTCAATATTTTCTGAGTTTTATTCAGAATATACAATGTTGCAGTGACTTAAAAATTATGAAGGAGAACAGCTTGAGTTGTTTTGTAAAATAGAGATCAGAATCAAAATCAGAATACTCAAAACTATTGTCAATAAAAATGAATTGAAAGATTCAGTTACTAAAAGTGGAAAGACCTTAAAAAAAGGAAAGAAAGTCCTTAATCATTTTTTGAAATAAGTCAGAAGTGAAAAATACATTACTGTGAGGAGGAAAATATGATGCCTAGAAAAAAAAACACATCATTCAAAAATATCTATAGATGAGCATACTATTTCTTTTAAAAATACTTTAAGTGACCTTCAATTATTTTTTTTTTTTGCAACTTGAGAGAAATAACTCTTACTGTTAATAAGTATCCCTTGTTCTGATTCTATATTCCCAAGACAAATGCATTTGATCTAATTTGGGTTTTGAACCTTTTTTCAGAAATAGTTTTGAATACTTGGGTTTATCCAAGTTTCCTAACAGGTTCAGTATACTGTACTATCAAGTAGTGAAACTGTATCTGTATCATAAATCAGTTCCTTATTAACTTTCTTATAATAAATTGGCCTCATCAATTATGTGTATATCCAAAACAATTAACTACAATGGAGTGAGTAAGATGACAGGATTCTAGGTTTGGTTCTCTGTTAACAGGCTACTTATTATCTATTTGAACTTGTGAAATTAGCACAGTTATTTTGTACAGAAAATTGTTTGCAATATAATATATACTTCGAGAGACAATTGTGTAGGTAATAAAAGAAGAAATGTTAATACATATAAAATTATTAGAAAAGTGGCAGTTGGTGAGTGCTCATTAAATCTTAACTGCTGCTGTTTTTATTAATGCTACTATTCTTATCAAAATTTTCTTATCTGCTTACTATAACAAAAAGTAGCTTTCATAATTCACAGATTAAATAGCCTATCAGTCTTACTAATTAATAAACAAGTGACATTTAGGAAGCAATAAAATCTATGCTTTGATAAAGAAACAAGTATGTGAGCTTTTGTGTTTCAGTTATTAAGTGGCTAAGATCAGATATAAACAATTGTGTGTAAACACAGCCATAGCTCATTCTAACATTTAATCATTTAGTGACATATTTTTGGTTCTATAATCTGAACTTTGTTTCACAGCATCCACCAAATATATATATATATATATATATATATATATATATATGTATATATATATATATTATATTTTTTCTTGTAGTTTCAATAGCAATTAAAGCACAAGAAGCAAAATTAAACTCATTGTATCAACATCTGAGCCAATTCCCATGGACTGGCATTTGCTGAGTATTTTATCACAATAGAAATTTAGAAAATCTGCTTTAATTTATGACAACCAAGACAGCATTCTATATTTCAGGATTCAATTATGGATGTTTATCTCAATAAATGTCAAAAATATAGTTCCGTACTTTACGAAATTAACTCATTGCTTCCCCTCAGTAAGAGATTTAAGTCAAATTGCTTCAGTTTTGGTGCCCTAGTTATTCATATATTTATGTTCCATAAACATTGAAGAAAGTTGTATGGCTAAGTGTTTTGCAATGTGAGAAAAGCAGCATCCCAGAGAATGTTTATTATGGTTACAATTCTGAGAGACCCTTTCCATTCCAAACCTCTACCTAATCAGACAGCTACCATTTTTTCTCACATTTCCTAATTGCTTTGAAATATAACTCACTGATTTTATAATACTGTAAAGAAAAAAGAAAATTGCATGGTGATATAATGGACTGGAATTGGAGTTTCCAATACTAGCCTTAACAGAAAAGGAGTTCTAAGTTTCTTTATGCACAACACAATAATTAATTATCAAAGGTTAAGAGCCCAAGATTTATTGGAAATGCAGATTTAGAGAGAGAGAGAGAGAGAGAGAGAGAGAGAGAGATTCCATTCTCTAGTTCATTCCCTAAATGGCCACAACTGAGGAAGCTGTGCCCCTCTGAAGCCAGGAGCTAGGATTGTCTTCCAGGTCTCCCACGTGAATACAGGGGCCCAAGACCTGGATCATACTCAGCTGCTTTTCCAGGTGTATTAGCAGGTAGCTGGATAGGAAGTGGAGCAGCTGGGACTTGAACTGGTGTCCACAGGGGATGATGGTGCTGCAGACAGCATCTTTACCTGGTATAGCATAGCACTGGCCCCTAAGAGCCATTTTAAAAATCCAAAGAATTATTGTTTTTTAAAAGAACATTTCTTTATTGTTATTTAAAAGCAGAGAGAGAGAGAGAGAGAAAGAGAGAGAGAGAGGTGAGACTTTCTATTGCTGTTGTACTTCTCAAATGCCTGCAACAGCTAGGACTGGGCCAAGCCAAAGCCAGGAGCTGGGGAATCAGTGTAGGTCTCCCAGGTGCATGGCAGGGATCAAGTACTTGAGCTATCACTTGTTGCCTTCCAGGGAGCACATTAGCAGGAGGCTGAATTTGGGAGCAGAGCCAGGACTCGGTCCTAGGGGTCCTAGGCTCTTCCAGTTCAGGATGCAGGCATCCCACACAGCCTCTTAACTATGCAGCAAGCACCAGCTCCAGGTTTTGTTTGCTAAACACAAAACTGAACTCTTAAAAGGGCCAATTCATATATTCACTCATTCAACATATTTTTGTTTTGATTCTGGGCAGAGAAATAATCAGTTGTGTCTAGAAATGCTTAACTTGGAGAAACTGAGCAAAACCAAAGGGGTGATAATTGGGTCCCTTATGGAAGGGTCTGCGGGACATGATCAGGGAGTAAAGACATTAGGGAGCTATTCAAATTTCTGAAGTCAGGGCATAACTGTGCCAGACAGGTTGGTTTCCTGGTCCATAAGGAAAAATTGGGAAAAAAATTCTTATGAGTTTAATGTATTTTTCACTTAAGCTATTAGACATATTTTCAAACTTAAATCATTTACAAAATTTCCCTTTTATGTAAAAGAGTCAATGGCACACCCTTTTTGAGACTTGAGATTTGAAATAAACGCTCATTGTCAACCCAGATTCTTTTTTCATTTATTCTGACTAAAATCTGCCTACCTCCTTTGAGGTATCTGCTTCTGTAAAAATCAGCCTGGATAGACAAAGGAAAAAAAAAACATGGACGAATCTTGCTTTCTGGATTTTTCTAGTTATTACACACATTGTGGTGGCAGTTGAAAGCTAGCAGCCCAGGGTTCACACTCCTTTGTTTTACCTATAACAATTGCCCCACTTCCCCCCCCACCCCCGCACCCAGATTCACCAGCAGAGTCCAAACCAATAGAACAAACATAAGGCAATAATCTTCTCTGTGGACAAAAAATTTTTTCCTAAAGTTAGAATTATTACTTTCTAAATTAAAATATACAGTTCTTTTTATTTACTGGAGAGACAGAGAGGAGTAAGGGGATCTCCCCTCTACCAGCTCACTCCCTCAAATGCCTACAATAGTAGAGGCTGGACCAAGCCAAAACTGGGAACCTAAGTACTTGTTCCACCACCTGCTACCTCCTAGGATGTGCTTTAGGGGGATGCTGGACCAGAAGTGGAGCCAGAACTCAAACCCAGGGACTCCAGTGTAGGTTATAGATGTCTCAAGTGCATCCTAACCACAGCACTAAATGCCTACCCCATAAAGTTATTCTTGATATTAGTTTGTTACCTGTTACTATTTTTAAATATGTATTTTAAAGGTTGAGTGACAAAGGGCAAGAGAGGGAGGGAAGAGAAGAGAAACAGAGACAGAGAGACAGAGAGAGGCAGAAAAATTCTATCTGCTGATCCACCCACCAAATGTCTACATACATCAGTCAGGGCTGGACTAGATCAAATCCAGGAGCCAGAAATCATCCTGGCATGGGTGGCAGGAACACAGGTACTAGGGCCATCATCATTCGCTGACTCCCAGGGGCTTTAGCAGGCTTGAACACAGGTGCCTGAGACTTTAACCAGCTTCTAACGTCCTGAGACTTCTTGGTATGGGATGCAGGTGTCTCAAGCAGTGGTTCAAGTCTTTGTGCTACAAAACCTTCCCTCTCATGCAGTTCACTTGATGCATTGAATCACATCTAATATGCAAGTATAACCCCAAAATATTTACACAAAGTAAAACACCATGAAGGAAAGAAATTCAATTTATTGATGACTTTTATTTTGGTTCACATGTGGTTATTCAACAATAAATCATAGAGTGGGTTGAATTCCCAGTTCCTGTGAACATTCAAGATTGTGGAAAAATTATAAAATTCTTTTGTTCCCTAACAACAATTAATAAAATTGTCCAAACGAATAGCAATGAAAAATTTATAAAAGATTGTCTACTCTCTCATAGGAATGGTCATCAATATAATTACCTATTTAATAAAAACTAGAACTAAGAATGTAATTATTAAATTACTTTGCCAGGCATTTTTACTACTTTACTTAACTGAGTAAAATGTTTCTAAATATTTTGTAATTTTAACTTTCTCTGACCTATGATATTAAAATAGTTTTATTCTTATATTATTATTACCACTATCATAATTATTTTCAAATGGTAGGGATTTATCATGTGCATTCATTTCCTTTAATTTATAAGCATATTAATAATTCCCAGATTCCTTACATGATGACCAATGATGTAATTTATACTATTTCTACTTTGTTGAGTTAATTAATGATTCATTTATATGTTAATATGCAGTTTATTTTTGTAAATGTCTTAATACATATGAATGCTAAGTATTAGAAATTTATTTAAGGTGCAGGAGGAAAGATGCTATTTAGGGATCACATAAACAAGACTAGTCTCTGCTAATACTAACTGATAGAATAAAAAAGGGAGAGAATGATCCATCATGGGAAGCAGGATACACAGCAGACTCATAGAATGGCAGATGTCCTAAACAGCACTCTGGCCTCAGAATCAGCCCTTAAGGCATTCGGATCTGGCTGAAAAGCCCATGAGAGTATTTCAGGCATGGAAATCCAAGAACTGTGGCAAAAACAAACAAACAAACAAACAAAACCTAAATGAAAGATCTCTGCGAGTGAGATCCCAGTGGAAAGAACAGGTCATCAAAGATGGAGGTACCTTTCTCTGAAGGGAGGAGAGAACTTCCACTTTGACTATGACCTTGTCTAAATATGATCAGAGTCGGCGAACTCAAAAGCTTCCACAGCCTTGGCAACTCATGACAAGAGCCTAGGGAGATTACTGACACCATCAACAACAGGAGTCACTGTACACTCACTCCTCATGTAGGATCTGTCTTAAATGTGCTGTACATTGTGATTTAATTCTATAACTAGTACTCAAACAGTATTTTACTCTTTGTGTTTCTGTGTGAGTGCAAACTGTTGAAAGCTTTATGTAATATATGTTAAGTTGATCTTCTATATATAAAGAGAATTGAAAATTAATCTTGATGTGAATGGAAGGGGAGAGGGAGCGGGAGATGGGAGGGTTGCAGGTGGGAGGGAAGTTATAAGGGGGAAAAAGCCATTGTAATCCATAAACTGTACTTTGGAAATTTATATTCATTAAATAAAAATTAAAAAAAAACAAAAAAAAATGTAAAAAGATGCTATTTAGGACACCTGCATGCCACATAGGAATGCTTGGGTTCAGTCCTACTCCACTCTTGATTCCAGCATTCTGCAAAGACACATGCTGGTAGGCAGCAGGTGATGGCTCAAGTACTTAAGTTCCTTCTATCCATGTGGGAGACTCAAAATGAGTCCCCAGCTCCTTGCTGGTGACTTCTGATTGACTCAGCACTGGCTGTTGAGGGCATTTAAGGGGTAAACTATATGTGTCTTAATTTACAAAGTAAATAAATACATAAACAAATAAAAAAAGAAATTTACTGTGGGTTCTGTGGGTTGTACTTTTACTATCATAAATCTTATAAACAGTTTGCTAATGTGTTTCACTCTGAGTTCACATTTTGGCATTATATGAATGTATTTTTACCTGGTTCCCAGTATCTTTTTATTTAAGGTAAACAATTTTATATATTTCATATATACGGGTTTAGGACCATTGAGATTCTTCCCACCCTACCTTCCCTCCTACCCACACTCTGACTCTTTCTTCCTTCTACTTTTATTCCCTCTCATAAGTTTACAATGCTCTACTTTCAGTTTACTTTATGCTCATAAGATTAACCCTGCACTAAGTAAAGAGTTCAACAAAAGGCAAGAAGAAGAAAAATAACTATTCCTTAAATGTCAAGACAATGAGTGCTAAAAATCATCACATCTCAAAGTGTCAATTTTACTAACATAGATTACCTTTTAAGTACTATATTAGTTACCACAGATCATGGAGAACATATAATATTTGCCTTTTTGGGGACTGGCTTATTTCACTAAGTATAATGATTTCCAGTTGCATCCATTTTGTTGAAAAAACTAGATTTTATTCTTTTTTAGGATTAGTAGTATACCATATTCTCTTTCTCTCTGTCTCTCTCTCTCTATATATATATATGTATATGATTTCATATATATATCCATGTATATAATTGTATAATATATAGTGTTAAACATTATATCTATAAATTTTTATATATTAGATTATATATAAATTATATATGTATATATATATACATATATATATACACACACCATAATTTCTTTATCCAGTCATCAGTTGATGGACATATGGGTTGAGTTCATATCTTAGCTTTTGTGAATTAAGCTGCATTAAACATGGGGGTACAGATAACTCTGCCATTTGCTGATTTCATTTTATTTGGGTAAATTATCAAGAGTGGGATTGCTGGGTCATATAGTATACCAATTTTTAGCTTTCTGAGATTTCTACATATTGTCCTCCACAATGTCTGTAATAGTTTAGATTCCCACCAAAAAGGAATTAGCATATCTTTTCCCCCACATCTTTGCCAGAAATTATTTTTGTTGGTTTCTTTATGAGAGTCATTCTTTTTTTATATAAAGCTTTTATTTAAAGAATATAAATTTCCAAAGTACAGCTTATGGATTACAATGGCTTCCCCCCCATAACTTCCCTCCCACCCGCAACCCTCACCTTTCCCTCTCCCTCTCCCCTTCCATTCACATCAAGATTCATTTTCCATTCTCTTTATATACAGAAGATCAGTTTAGTACATATTACGTAAAGATTTCAACAGTTTGCTCTCACATAGGGACACAAAGTGCGAGTCATTCTAACTAGGATGAGGTGAAACCTCATTGTGGTTTTGATTTGCATTTCCCTGATGGCTAGTGATCCTGAACATTTTTTCATTTGTCTGTTGGCCATTTGAATTTCCTCTTTTGAAAAATACCTGTTCAATTCATTTGCCCATTTCTTAACTAGATTGTTATGGAGGCTGAATATTAATCCTTTATCAGTTGCATAGTTTGCAAATATTTTTCCCATTCTGTCAGTTGCCTCTTCACTTTCTGAGTGTTTCCTTTGAAGTGCAGAAGATTATCAGCTTGATGTAATTCTATTTGTCTAGTCTAACTGATTGCCTGAGCAACTGGAATCTTTTCCAATAAGTCTTTGCCTATGCCAATGTCTTGCAGTATTTCCCCAAAGTTCTTCTCTAATAATTTGATGTTATTAAAACATATATTTAGAACTGAACCTGGGTCCATTTTTAATTGATTTTTGTATAAGGTATAAGGTAGGGGTCCTGTTTCAGATCTGCACATGGAGATCCAATTTTCCAGCACCATTTGTTGAAGAGACTGTCCTTTCTCCAGGAATTGATTTTAGCTCATTTTTCAAAAATCAGCTGGTTGTAGATGTGTAGATTGATTTCTGGAGTTTCTATTGTCTATTTGTCTGTTACATTGTCTATTTTTGTGCCAGTACCAGGCTGTTTTAATTATAACTTCCCTGTAATATGTCTTGAAATCTGAGGTTGTAATGTATACAATTTTATTTTTTTTTGTTTAAGACTGCTCTAGCTATTTGGTATCTTTTGTGTTTTCATATGATTTTCAGCATCATTTTTTCTACAATGAGAACAATGTCATTGGAATTTTGAACATTGAACCTGTAAATAGCTTTGTGTAGCACTGAAATTTTGATTAGATTAATTTCTGATTCTTGAACATGGAAGATGTTTTCCAATTTTTTGTGTCTTCTATTTTTTTCTTTAATGTTTTGTAGTTTTGATTGTGGAGATGCTTCACCTCCTTGGTGAAATATTCCTATTGTTTGCTTCAGATTTCCTTTGTACTTTTACTGGGAGATTTTCTTCATAATAATGACTAGTTTCTATGTATGTGTACGGATCATATTCATAAGCATCATTTGTAAGGTTGGACAAATGATTTCTTAGGCCAAATCTTTTGATTTTGAAACTTTTGAATAGTTTATTTGAGATATGTTTGAAATCTCCTGAAATATTATTTCTTTCCTTATTTAATTAACCAAACAAGAAGTTGGCTTAGTAGATCTGAGTTAGCTTAATCATACATACATACATATATATATATGTGTGTGTGTGTGTGTGTGTGTGTGTATACATATGTGTAATCTCTGTGATACATACACTGCTATGGATTGAATGATAGTGTCCCCTCCTCCTCAATTAATTCATTGAAGTTCTAATCTCCCAATCTGATGTCATTTGGAAATGGAGATTTGAGGTAAAATGCTAGGTGTAAATAAATTCATGATGAAAATAGACCCCCTGATGAAAGAGGAAGAACAAGATCTCATTTGGTATCAGGGAAAGGATAAGTCATGGCTTTCTCACAGAAAGAGGAGACCTTCATCAATAACCTTGTACCACAGGCATCCTGATCTGAGACCTCCAGCCTTAGGACCTAAGAGAAATAAAGGCTAGTGGTTTAAGCCACCCAGTCTATAGTCATTTGTTATTGCATTCCAAAAAGATCAAGACGTTTTTCTAATAATTTTTTGACTAAAAGACTTGGTGTCAATCAGAGCTCTGAAGGCCTCTCTTAGTAAGTGAATTTTATTAATTGGTAGCTCTCCACTGTGTCATCATTCCTTTCTCTATAAATATAAAAGTGTTACAGGACAATTTACCTCTTCTTGTACCCTTTGGCTGGTGCATCCATCCCAGAGGCATCCTTTGTTACAGGAAATTTATTCAGAGTGTTTAATAGGAAAGGCTGTTGGATTCTGTTAAGCATCATTTCTCTATCTATGGAATCTTCATTCTATTAAGGGGGCATGTCACAGTTATTAATTTGTATATGTTGAATGATCTTTGCATTTCAGGAATATATCCCAATGACGTAGTATATGATCCATTCAATGTGCTGTTGAATTTAGTTTGATAGTTTCTTGTTGAAAATTTTTGAATTTAAGTTCATCAGAGACATTGGCCTGTAATTTTCTTTATTTTTTAAGATTTATTTATTTACTTGAAATTCAGAGTTACAGAGAAAGGGAGAATTAGAGAGATTATCCCCATATGGCTGCAATGTCCAGGGCTAAACGAGGCCATAACCGCTAGACAGGAGCTTCATCCAGGTCTCCCATATGGGTGCAGGGGCCCAAGAATTTTGGCCATCTTCCATTGCTATCCCAGGCCATTAACAGGGAACTGGATTGAAAGTGCAGCAGCCTTTACTCAAACTGGCAGCCATAAGGGATGCCATCACAGCAGGCAGGACCTTAACCCTCTACTCCACAGCACTGGCTTCTCTCTATCTCTCTCTCTTGTTAAGGACTTATTTTGTTTATTTGAAACACAGAGTTACAGAGAAAGAATGAGAGACAGAGAGAGAGGGCTTTTACCCTCTGGTTCATTCCCTAAATAGCAGCAACACCTGGGGCTGTGCCGGGGAAAAGCCAGGAGCCAGGATCTTCATCTGAGTCTCCCATGTGGGTGCAGTGGCCCAAGCAATTGGGCCATCCTCTGCTGCATTCCCAGGACCATTAGCAGGTAGTGGGATCAGAAGTGGAGCAGCTGGGACATAAACCAGCACCCGTGTGCTATGCAGGCATTGCAAGTGGCAGCTTAACACTCTATGCCACAATGCCAATCCCAGGCCTATAATATTCTATATTTGATCCCATTGGCTTTAGTATCAGAGAAATGCTGGCCTCAGAGGATGAATTTGTAAATGTTCTTTCCACTTCAAATCTTGACAAGCTTGAGAAATCTGATAGCTATTCATCTCTATTTTATTTATTTTAAGATGTATTTTATTTTATTTGAGGGATTTACAGAAAGAAGAGGGAGGGAGAGAGAGAGAGGGAGAGAGGGAGAGAGGGAGATAAGGAGAGAGGGAGAGAGGGAGAGAGAGAGAGAGGGAGAAATATTCCATCTGCTGGTTCATTCCCCAAATGTACGAAATTTATGGGCCCAGGCTGAATCCAGGAACCAGGAGCTTCATCTGGGTCTTCCAGTGGGTGACAGAGGCCCAAGTACTTGGGCCATCTTCCATTGCTTTTTCAGGTGCATTAGCAGGGAGCTAGGTCAGAGGTGGAACTACAAACACTCAAGCTGGTACCCATGTGGGATGCTGGTGTGGCTGGCAGTGGCTTAATCCAGTGCACCACAACACTGGTGCCAGTGATTCTTCTTTAAGCTCCAGATAGAATTCATCTGTGAAGAGATCTTGTTCCAGTCTGTTTTGTTTAGGAAGCTTGTGTTTATTGTTTCAATCTCTGGTTATTTTATTGTTCACATGTTCTATTAATAATTCAATATTTATAGGTTATATTTAGGAATTTACCCATTTCTTCTAGGTTATCCAATTTTTGGCATATGAATGCTCATACTTGTCTCTTATGACCCTTTGTATCCCTGTGGTACCTGTTTCAACATTTCTACTTTCAGCATAATTTTGTGTCCTATCTTTTTGTTTAGCCTAATTAAGAATATGTTGTGTGCTTTTCTTCTTTAAAAGCTCAGTTTTGTTAACCTTTAAATTATCTTCCAAGTCTTATTTATTTCTCATTTCATCTCTATTGTTTTCTTTTATCTGCAATTTTGGCCTTAGTTTTTTTTTTTTTTTTTTGAGATGTTTGCTAGTTTTTTTTTTATCTATTTTTACTAGCTATTGCCATTTAT
This sequence comes from Sylvilagus floridanus, assembly GCA_949820135.1. NCBI lineage: Eukaryota > Metazoa > Chordata > Mammalia > Lagomorpha > Leporidae > Sylvilagus > Sylvilagus floridanus. The sequence continues at coordinate 21,211,393 of OX463236.1, forward strand.
AGTTACAAAAATGCCTCTTAGAACTGCTTTGCTGCATACCTTAACTTACAGTATGTTGTGTTTTTAATTTTTGCTTTCATCAAGATATATTTTTATTTCCCATTTGAATTCTTTGACCAATTGATTGTTCCTTAGGATTCACTATAATTCCTGAGTATCTGTGAATTTTTAAATTATCCACATATTGTTGACTTCTAGTTTCCAACCACCATGGTAGGAAAACATTCTTGATGTGAATTCAATATTAAATTTGTTAATCTTTGTTTTGGGGCCTAACACATGATCTCCCTTGGTAGAATATGAAGGTGTTTGAGAAGAATGTGTAATCTGCTGCTGTCAGAGGGAATACTCTGTTTATACCTGTTAAGTCCATTTGGTCTATAATATTTTTTGAATTGACCATTTTAATGGGATGTCTGTATGACTGATTTATCTATTGTATCATATTGCTATTTTTAGTTTTGCTAATATTTATTTAATGCATTCCTTAATATATTCAGGTGCTTTAATGTTGGCTGCATGTATAGGATTGCTATTTTCTTAATAAATTGATCCCTCTTTCATTATAAAGTGACCTTCTTTACCTACTATAACAGTCTAACTTAAAGTCTATTTTGCCTTATACATATATAGTCACCCTTCCTGTCTTTTGGATACCATTTGCATATAATATGTTTATTTTTTATCCCTTCTATGCCAGTCTATGGTGTGTCAAATCTAAATTGAATCTCTCATTGGAAGTATGTTTTTGAGTCATATTTTCTCAAAGATTTATGTATTTATTTGGAAGGCAGAGATAAAAAGAGGCAGAGGCAGGACAGAGAGAGGGAGAGGTCCTCCACCTGCTGGTTCACTCCCCAGATGGCTGCAGCGGCCAGAGCTGTGCCGATCTGAAGCCAGGAGCCAAGAGTCTCCTCCAAGTGTCCCACGCAGGTGCAGGGGCCCAAGGACTTGGGTCATCCTCTACTGCTTTCCCAGGCCATAGCAGAGTGCCAGATCAGAAGTGGAGCAGCAGGGACTCAAACCGGGACCTCTATGGGATGCTGGCACTGCAGGCAGTGACTTTACCCTCTATGCCATGGCGCCGGCCCATATTTTTTTAAGATCCATTCAGGCATTTTGTAGTTTTCAATTAGAGAATTTAATCCAAGTAAGTAATTTTAAATAATTATTACATGCTTAATATTGCTATTTTGTTAATTACATTCTGTTTTGTAGTTCATCTTTCCTTCTTTCTTCCTTTGTGGTTTACTGATACTTTGTGATGGTACACTTTGGTTCCTTTCTCTTTATCTTTCTATGTCTACTAGATGTAAAATAAATAGGAGATTAACAGGTTTCATTCTTCTTACAGGTAGAGTTATAGACAGTGAGAGAGAGAGACAGATAGAAAGGTCTTCCTTCCATTGGTTCACTCCCCAAATGGCCACCATGGCCGGTGCTGCGCTGATCCGAAGCCAGGAGGCAGGTGCATCCTCTGGGTCTCCTATGTTGGTGCAGGGCCCAAGCGCGTGGGTCATCCTCCAGTGCACTCCCGGGCCACAGCAGAGAGCTGGACTGGAAGAGGAGTATCTAGGACCAGAACCCGGCACCCATGTGGGATGCCGGCACCTCAGGCAGAGGATTAACCAAGTGAGCCAGGGAGCCAGCCCCAACATTGTTTACATTTTGCCACACCCACCTCAAATGTACATGCTATTTACATACACATGTATGCTATTTTTTCTTGAAAATAGAGTTATTGATATAACGCAGTGAGAGATTTGTGACAATGACCATAGCATGGGTAAAGAAGGCCATATTGTTACTCAAATGTCTTGGATTAATCTTTGAGTTTATTTTGTCTATGCATCTTCTTAAATCTCAGTGTCCATATGCTCCCAAGATTAGAAATTATAAGCTATTATTTATTCACATAAGCTTTATATCCTTTTCTATTTTTTCTCTATTGGGATCCATATACTATGGGTCTTCATTTGTTTGATTGTGTTCCTGGGATCTCAGATACAGTCTTCACCTTTTTTTTTTTTTTTAAATTCATTTTGTTTCTCTAGCTGGTTAACTTCATATGACCTGTCTTCAATTTTGCTGATTCTTTTTCTAAATGGTCCAGTCTAGTGTAAAGCCATATGTTGAACTTTTTAGTCTGTCACGTCCTTAGTTCAAGATTTCTGTTTGACTCTATTTTATTGCTTATTATATTATTCAAAGGAAAAACTTTTTTTTTCTTTTTTGACAGGCAGAGTTAGACAGTGAGAGAGAGACAGAGAGAAATGTCTTCCTTCCATAGGTTTACACCCCATATGGCCACCACGGCCGGCGTGCGGCACCAATCCAAAGCCAGGAAGCAGGTGCTTCCTCCTGGTCTCCCAGGCAGGTGCAAGGCCCAAGCACTTGGGCCATCCTCCACTGGCTTCCCGGGCCACAGCAGAGAGCTGGACTTGAAGAAGAGTAACCGGGACAGAACCAGCACCCCAACCAGGACTAGAATCCGGAGTACTGGTGACCCAGAAGAAGGATTAGCCTAGTGAGCCACGGCACCGGCCATCAACATTATTTTTTAAGAATCTACTCAAGTCCTTATTGGGAAAAGACATTGTAATGTCTTTATTATTTATTCCTTTACAGGCAGAGTCTGTTTGACTGTAGAATTAAGTGAAAATAACATTTGTTTCAAATAAAGGCCTTAGAATATGGCCAAGTAGTATTTCAACTTTTCACTCAGCCTTGGCTCACCAGGGGTTAAAGAGGAAGCAAAGTATAGTAGTACATATGCAAACATTCTTTGCTTCTACAGACTGCTTCACACTAAGAATTGGATGACTGAGACAATTAGTTGTTCATTCTGTTGTTTAGCCTCCCTCCTTATAAAACAAGTTTACCAACCATTTCTATCTAATAGAGTTATTATGACAATTAAATGAGAAATGAATGTAAAATATTCTGAGCAAAATGTTACATAGTAAGTACAAGATAAAATAAACAAAAAAACTAAACATAAAATGTGGCATATCTCTGTTAGCAGACCAGAAATATCCACAGAAAGGAAGACAAATTAGCAGCTGGTGGGGGGGATTTATTATGAGAGAACTAAGGCAATTGAATATTTTATGTCAAGGTTAAGTAGTGCAGTCTATGGGACCAGGTTTAGAGTACAAATGTCAGTGTACAGTGAGGCTACAGCACATCTAGAATTATACACACTTAATGAGGGTTCCCAGAGGGCATTTTCAAATTAATTTTATTTGGCAGATATCCTGGCAGCTTTATTGATGTAAGTTTCCCTTGTTTGGTTGACAACTTTTGTTGGTACTCAATGGATAACATTTGTACTGTTTATTTAGGGCCACACCCTGAAAGACACTTCCAGTTTTTCATACAATTTCATATCTCAACTGATCAGAATTGATTTTAGGCTTTTGTTTGTTTGTTTAAGGTTGTAAAAAACAGTACCTTACATAAACAAATTCCTTTTGCAGTTATTCATTACCTCCCAATTGATAAAATAAATAAATAAATAAATAAAACTCAAATCCCCACTGTTCACTTTGCAGATAGTGAGTCTGACTTCAGGGACAGAAGGTGAGAAACATCCTATTTTTATCTTCTTTTTTTTTTTTTTTTGAAAGGCAGAGTGGACAGTGAGAGAGAGAGACAGAGAGAAAGGTCTTCCTTTTGCCGTTGGTTCACCCCACAATGGCTGCTGCGGCCGGCACGCTGAGGCCGGTGCACTGAGCTCATCCGATGGCAGGAGCCAGGTGCCAGGTGCTTTTCCTGGTCTCCCTTGGGGTGCAGGGCCCAAGCACTTGGGCCATCCTCCACTGCACTCCCGGGCCACAGCAGAGAGCTGGCCTGGAAGAGGGGCAACCGGGACAGAATCCGGTGCCCCGACCGGGACTAGAACCGGGTGTGCCGGCGCCACAAGGCGGAGGATTAGCCTGTTGAGCCACGGCGCCAGCCTGTTTTTATCTTCTGACCACATTAAATGATTCAAGACTGAATAGCTTCAGCATGTATATGAGATTATAAGAATTATTGGCATCATATTGGGTATTAAGTATTTTTTCACTCCTAAAAATATGTAACTTCAGGGATTTTCTGTGCTGATGTGAAGAAAAACTGGGCCTCCTCTACCTCAGTAGAATGCATTTAAAAGAAAAAAGTTGGCAAGCAAAGGGTAGTCAGATAAATAAACAGAAAGTTCTCCTTAACAGGTGGACTCAAATGCATGCAACCAAAAGGCCTGGACATGGACTAAGCCAAGAGCAGGGAGCTCAACTCAGGTCTCCCATGTTGGTGGCTGGGAATCAGTTGCTTGAGTCATCACTACTGCTTCCCAGTGTCTGCATTAGCAGGAAGCTGGGGTAAGGATCCAGAGCCAGTTGGGAAGTGGACCAGGCATGCAGCTGTGGGATGCAGCCATCTTCACTACTCTGGCATGTTAGATTTACCTTGTTGATTTATATAGTCAGGAATGAGTGCTGAGCAGTGAGCTTGTGCATGTTAATGGGGTTAAAGAAATGATTTTGCTTGTGGCAGTCCTGACAGCATCTGCTATGCTTTGAGTCTCTTAGCCACATGGTGAGAACAGAAATGGTATAGATACGGCAGCATACCCTTGTCTCACCTTTGTCCCAAAGCCTGGATTTTTAACTTTCTGTAGATCATGAAGGATAAATATTATTTATTTGGAAAAAAAAATGACACCCAAAACTAACTTAGAACTAATCAGGTCATTTGTGTATAGATAATGACGTATGTAAGTCAACGATAAAGAATAAGGTCTATACGGTCTTATGGATGTGTGTTAATTGGCATCACGCTCAGTCTGGACATGAGAACACATGTGTAATACAGAGGGATGAATCAGGAGGTTCCTCTGTACAGTAGCATTTGTGCAGCCAGCCTCTGGAGTGAAACAATGAAGTGGAATCATTCCATCATATGGCAATTTCATAGACTGGCATGGGGCCTTGTAGACATGTAGTGGGAAGAAATGCTACATTAAATATGATGTAAACATTTAAATGTGAAACTAAAATGCTCATCTATAATTGACCTGCAAACATAAAATGAGACCTTTTCAAACAGTTTATGGAAATGCATATTATGAAAAATATGGATTTCCAAAATTAGTTGCACCAAAATAAACATAAGGATTTCTTGTAACATTAATGATTAGAAACTAGTTTGAAGCAATGAGAAGGCTAAGACCCTCCCAGGGCAACATTAACTGCTAAAGCTGAAGCAAGAACCAATACCAACTTTATAGTGAAGCTTGGGTGAGAGAGTGGTGCTATCCAAAATGTTATGTGAAAAGCCCAGAGGAACAATATCCCAACAATTTACAAATGGATGACTCATTTTAAGAAAGGATAATAGGGGCCTGCACTGTGGCACAGCAGGTAAAGCCACCACCTGCAGTGCTGACATTCCACATGGGCACTGATTCAAGTCCCAGATGATCCACTTTTTTTTTTTTTTTTGACAGGCAGAGTTAGATAGTGAGAGACAGACAGAGAAAAAGGTCTTCCTTTTCCGTTGTTCTCCCCACCCCTCCAAATGGCTGCTATGGCCTGCGCGCTGTGCTGATCCGAAGCAAAGAGCCAGGTGCTTCTCCTGGTCTCCCACGCAGGTGCAGGGCCCAAGCACGTGGGCCATCCTCCACTGCACTCCCGGGCCACAGCAGAGAGTTGGACTGGAAGAAGAGCAACCCAGTCAGAATCCAGCTCCCCAGCCAGGACTAGAACCCCAGGTGCTGGTGCCACAAGCGGAGGATTAGCCAAGTGAGCCTTGGCACCGGCCCCAGCTGATTTGCTTCTAATCCAGCTCCCTGCTATGGCCTGGGAAAGCACTGGAAGATAGTCCATGTCCTTGGTCCCCTGCACGCATGTGAGAGACCCTGAAGAAGCTCCTGGCTCCTGGCTTTGGATTGGCACAGCTCTGACCATTGCAGCCATCTGGGGAGTGAACCAGCAGACAGAAGCGCTCTCTCTCATTCTGCCTCTGCCTCTCTGTGACTCTGCCTTTCAAATAAATAAATAAATATTTTTTTAAAAAGTAAAGAAAGAATAATAAAACAGAATATATCTGTGGATTGAACCTGTGGATGGGATATTTTTGTCTCTATCTCTGTCTCTCCATCTCTCTCTGTAAACTGACTCACAAATAAAAATAAATAAAATCTTAAAAATTCGAATCATTATGCCTGTCCAAGAATTAATACTGTCATCAAATCTATCAATCTTGCTGAAGAAATCCATGCAAGTAAGAACTGACTTTAATTACTTCTATAAAAGAGATTTTAAGATCCTCTTAAAGAAGTTGAACAGCTTGTAGAGTATAGCCATCATTATAAACTGATGCTGTGCAAATATTTACAAGAAATTAGTTTTACTAAGGCTTGAATTTTAACAAAGTCTAAGAACAACTGCATTTTACAAGTTGTTATTGTGCTTTAATTTGATGTGCTTTAAGGGATGTTTAAAGTCTAATGTTTGTTGTATCTTACTGATAATCTAGTACTTTTCAGAGCTACTCTAATGCACAATTGTCCTTAATGGTAAATTTATGAGTATGGCTCACTCGTATTTCTTCTGTGATGAACTATGAAACTCACCCAATCATGAAGATGCAATGATTTAAAACTAGATAGGGAGTTCTATTTAAGCACCAACTTTCATGCAACTAGATAAAGAACAATATTTCACAGAACAACACTTTAGAGACAATTAAACATGTGTTACAATTATTTCTCATTCTAAACCAAGATTATGTACGTGGCTAGGTAATATTTCTCTAGATTAGGCATGGCTAGAACTGATTTCAGTAACTACTAGATGGAGCAATGCTCCTGCCATTTTCACCTGTTTCCTGATGGTGTTAGTGAAGCTAAGTATAGAGTTATCTCTCTGTAGTCTTGCATTCCTCATCCACAGATTCAAAGAACCACAGTTGAAAATATGTGAAAACAATTGCATGTATACTTAACATGTACAGACTTTTTTTGGGCATATCCTAAACAATACATCATAACATCTATTTATGTAGAATGTGCTTTGCAGTTTAAACAAACTAGAGGTGACTTAAAGTATATGGGAGGACAAAATGAGTGACATGCAGATTTTACTGCACCATTTTATATAAAAGACTTGAACATATGCAGACTTTTGTGTGGAGGGAGTTCTTACACCAATCCCCATGGATATCAAGTGATGACTGTGTCTGTTTTCACTTAGGTTCTGATTATTCCAGATAGTTCTCAAGACTAATGAGGCTGAATGGGCTGGCTGATCAAATATCATGAATCCATTCACTGAAAATACAGTTTTGTTATTAGGTCATGCCCATGTATGAATGGTTTCAAGATCTCAATGTGTTGTGGAATGGAATGCTCTCTCTATTCACAAACATCAGAGAAACCTTGAAAAATTAGTTTCAGAAGTAGATGTGCCACCTAAGTACAATCCACAGATAATCAGTACCAGTTGTAAAGGTTGGGATTGGGGAAGCCTATAATCTTCAAAAACTAAGGTAGTACTAGTCAATAATCCAGGCATATTGAAGTCCTACTAGTCCTGCAAAGTCATGATGAGACTCCTGGAAGAGCTTCATGCAACATCAAATCTGCAAAGTACACCAGTGAGGGCAATGGACCTAAAAGGGTTGAATGGAGTAGTAAAGCTTCATGTAACACCAAATCTGAAAAGTATACCACAGTCAGGGCAATGGGCATAACAAGGTTGAGTGGAATAGTAAGACACTTTTTCTCCCCAGGTAATAAAGAAAAATCCACCCTTAAAAATTTATATCATTGCTGGCTTTGCTGTTCAAAGAATCATTGTCTTCCCTTGTAGGCACTGATTGCAATAACGCTAGCTAAGATAGAACAAGGACAATTCTTGAAAAAAATTGAATTTAGAAGAGTTATTCATGAGGTAGGCTTGATATTCCTACAGAACACACGCACTTTACAACACCGAGAAGAGTGTTTTTCTTTATACCCAAGGTTAATTTCCCTGGGTACTGCCAGGCCCTAGGATTCACTAAGCAAAAATATAATTATACAAGAAAATACAATTGTGGTTGGAGAAGAGATCTGAATTCATGTTCTTGATACATAACTGTTTGCATCTTATAAACTCCACGTGATCCCTGCAGTATCTTCTTTTTTTCTTTTTTTACAGGCAGAGTTAGACAGTGAGAGAGAGACAGAGAGAAAGGTCTTCCTTTTCCGTTGGTTCACTCCCCAAATGGCCACTATGGCTGGTGTGCTGTGCCGATCCGAAGTCAGGAGCTAGGTGCTTCCTTCTGGTCTCCCATGCGGGTGCAGGACCCAAGCTCTTGGGCCATCCTCCACTGCCTTCCTGGGCCACAGCAGAGAGCTGGACTGGAAGAGCATCAACCGGGACTAGAACCCTGAGTACTGGTGCCGCAGGCAGAGGATTAGCATAGTGAGCTGTGACGCTAGCCTTATTATTTATCTTATGGATGCTATTCCCATGACACCAAACAGAGTTATCCATAAAGAAGTTAAAAGGAAAAAGAGAGAAAGTAGATTAGTTAATTTTTTAAAAAGTTAAGATAGAATTCTGGATAGAAATGCCTGATATATCAGACAGAGAAATAACTGGATGAAGTGGGCAGATTGTAACTGAAACAGATAAGATAGATGGGGGTGGGGGAGAACTCGATGAATTGAGATTCGTATGCCCTTCTAATAAGGGCGATTGCTACTCAATTATAGCCTTTTGTTGACAAGTGGAAATATGTTTTAAAAATATCCTGGTTTTTCAAATCAAATTACAAGTCCAAATTATAAGTGAAATGATACAATTTTTGAATGTTAGGTCTACAAAAAATAAACATATACCAATATATTGACCACACTTGTTTTTTTTTAAAGTGAATTTAATTTAATTTATTTTTTATGAAGCTTTTATTTGACGAATATAAATTTCCAAAGTACAGCTTATGGATTACAATGGCTTCCCCCCCATAACTTCCCTCCCACCCGCAACCCTCCCCTTTACTGCTCCCTCTCCCCTTCCATGCACATCAAGACCACACTTGTTTAAAACATGAAAACACACACACACACACACACACACACACACATGCATTCACATTTGAAGGATATATATGGCACAATCTCTGTCAGTTTGTGACCTGTGAATTAGATGTTTCATTCCCTTGTAAAACTATTGGTTAAAATTGTCTTTGTGGTTGCCTGGAATACCATAGGACCAGAGAAACAAAGAGACTGTAGAATTTCTGGCCTCACACAGTCTATTTTCCTTGTCATGTTCACAGTATCACAGAAGAGAGGTAGAGGGACAGAGAAATAAATCTTCCATCCATTGATTTATTCCCCAAAGGATACAACACTGGGGCTGTGCCAGGCCCAAGCCAGGAGTCAGGAATGTCATCCAGGTCTCCCACGTGTTCTGCTGCTTTCCTAGGTGCATTGGCAAAGAACTGGGCTGGAACAGAGCAGCCAGATGACAAAGCATGCTGGTGTTGCAGGTGGCAGACTAATATGCTGTGCAACAATGCCAACCCTAGTTTATCATTCTTTATCATGCTACTTTTTTAACTTAACATTCTCCCAGCTTAGCTACAAACTCACACAATGTTTCTGTTAGCAATATCTTTTCCTTTACCTTTTGTGATTGAGGAAAATACTGCTATGTTTTGAATTTCTGTTCTGACAGGCAGAGTGGACAGTGAGAGAGAGACAGAGAGAAAGGTCTTCCTTTTCCATTGGGTCACCCTGCAATGGCCACTTTAATGATTGTTGGAATTAGTTTGATCTTGATGTTTTTAATTTTTAATTTCTTGTAAATAAATATGGTTCAATGTAATTTTATTTCAATGGATTAATTTTTATTGATTTTGGAAAGTTTTAAATTCTTGATTTTTGAGTCCTTGTGAATTAATATTATTGAGTACAATTCTAGTATGCATAACTGGCAAATAAAATTTAGTAAAATAGCCATACTCTGATTAATTAATAGAGTAATGCTCTCCTCTCCTGCCAGAGAAGTGTTTCACCTTCCAGTATAATCTGTAAGACTATATGAATCTTGGAATAAGGATCACTCATTTAGAGAACCTAATGATAATTGGGGGTTTGGAAGAGGCAAGATATGGAAAAATATCCCTAACATTCTCAAAATACACTCCAAAGGTATTATGACAACCCAGAAACCCAGAAAGATTCTAAACATATTTGACATTACATATCCATTAGATTCCTTAAATCAAAAAATATTCATTTACTTCTTATTCTGGCTCAGTCATCTTTAGGTGTTGTGGATAAATAATGAGGTAAATACACAAACTCTCTCAGTGAAACTTTTATTTTAAATCAAGGAGCTTACAATAACTCCATCAACACAATTAGGTATGCTTTACTAGGTGTTGGTAAATGATACAAATAAAACTAAAACTGTCTAAGGGTGATACAGAAAAATGGGGATAGTTGTAGTTGCAGTTTTATAGGATGGTTAACAAAGACAATTCTACTAAGATCATAAATAAGCAGAAAGCTGCTGGAGATAATGAAGTGAGCCAGGTGGATATATAGAAGGACATAGCATGTTGAGGTCAGCTGGTGGAAATATCAAGTGTTAGTGAGTGATGAAAAAAAAAAACAAAATAAAAAAACAAATGTATGTATCTGAAATAAAAGAAGGCTGTGCACTTCATAAAATATTGAAAGAAATTAGCGTAGAGGCAGCAAAGCATATTTAACCTTTTATGTTTTGGGGGTGGAATAGGGAGCGGTGAAGAGATTGGAGCATGAATTCTAGCAGAAGCTTTGTTTTGAATAGCAAAAATAACAGAATCATTCAAGATGGTCTTAAAGTAGGGAAAGTTTGACAAACAGTAGTACATTCATACCCTGGAATACTATTCCAGAAGAAACAAGAATTATTTATCGATACATACAATGACTCGGATGAATGAATCATCACGGAATTACCAACTTTTAAAAATAATAAAGCTGAAAAAATAGTGCATACATTAGTGGTTTCAAGAGGTTGAAGAGAGGAAGAATAGAAATAGAAGGGCTGGTACAGTGGCGTAGAAGGCTAAGCCTCTGCCTGCAGTGCCAGCAACCCAAATGGGTGCTGGTTTGAGCTCCAGCTGCTCCACTTCCATCCAACTCCCTCCCAATGCACCTGGGAAAGCATCAGAAGATGGTCCAAGTATTTGGGCCTTTGCACCCATGTGGGAGACCTGGTTGAAGCTCCTAGCTCCTGGCTTCGGCCTGGCCCAGTGACAGCCATTGTAGCCATTTGGGGAGTGAACCAGCGGATGGAAGATTTCTCTGTCTCCGTCTCTCCTTCTCTCTTTGTAACTCTGTCTTTGAAATATATAAATAAATAAATAAATATTTTTAAGGAAATGGAGTGACTGTGGAAGTTCAAAATGAGGGATCCTGTGGTACTGGAAATGTCCTGACTGTGCTCTTGCGTATTTTCCTACCATAGGAGGAAACTGGGAAAGAGCTAATGGGGTCTCTGGATTATTTCCTACTTGAATGTGAATCTACAATAATTTCAAAGATAAATAAGGAAACAGACATGTTTACCTTGTTTGAACACTATACAATGAATATACATGTGAAATAATCATATGATGACACATACATATGTACAACTTTTATATACTAGTTTAAAATGTAAAAATCAAATTTAAATTTTTACAAAATTTGGATGCTAGTATCAAATAATGACTTTTTAATTTCCAATCCTTAGGCTTTTTTTTATCTCTTTTACAAGCATTATTTTATTACATCAGGTAAGACTAATGTCAGTAAAATGATTTATAGAAACAAGACACTTTCATTCCATTCTCATATATACTTCCAGTGTATCAACAATAAGCATAATGCTTGCAAATAGATATTGTTGATTTAAAAGAGGCATATTTGCTTCATTAAGTATTTGTATCATAAGCATGTTTTTTGTATCAGGTTTTCAACTTCATCAAGTGCTTCTGATACATGTACTGAAGTAATTAGGTAATTGTGTTATTTTCTATTAATATGATGAATTAAATATATTTTCAAATGTTAAACTATTTTTGTAGTCTTTATGTGTATAGTACTGAATTCATTTCCAATGTATTTTATTGATACATTCTTTAGAATATTTACAGTTTTGGTTAACAGAGAAATTACATCACCAGGAATTTGTATTGAATTTTGGCTTGATCACAATGTGAGGTATAAATGTTTCCTTTTCTCTATTTCCTGAAATTTTGGGATAACATTGATACTATTTCTTTCTTATACTTATGCAGGAAGTCACTCATGGATGAATTTGGGCCAGGAGTTTGTTTTCTGTGAAGATTCTTAATAATGTATTCTACTGTAGATTTAGTTTCTTCTGCTGTCAGTTTGTGGCTTTTGAGAAATTCATGCACTTATCTACATTTTCAAATATTTTGGAGTACAAATTTTCATTATAATATTCTACAATTTTATTTTTAATAATATCATGGTTAAAATAGCATGCAACATTCTATCTGATATTCATGACTTTGCTTTTTGCTTTTTTTTCCCTTTTGTTTAATTCACTTAATTTTTTTTAAAGTTTTTTATTTGAGAGACAAAAAATAGGGAGTTGGGAGGCAAAAGCGCGCCCACTTGCTTTTTATTTCTCCAATGCTTCCAACCAGGAACTCAATCCAGCTGTCCCATGTGGATTCCAGGGAGCCAGTCACTTGAGCCATTCCCACTGCTCGCAGGTCTGCATTTGCAGGAGGTAGAGTCAGAGGTAGAGCCGGATGTCAAGAGCAATATGAGATGCCAGACTCTTAACCACTAGGCCCAGCATTACCAATATGTTTAATCTTTACAATGTGCTCAATTTGTACTTGTTTTGCTTCTCTTGTATGCACACACACACACACACACACACACCTACAAATAAATATTTAAATTGCATGCATTTTTTAACTTTTCTCATGCATTTTTCACTTTTATATTCTTTAGTTTCTTTGTCATACTTTATTTGATTTGATAGTATTTTTTCCAACTTCATGAAATGATAATTGTGGTAATTAATTTCCAGGCCTTATTGGTGACTGATATCCAATTAAGATATCATTTTTTTTTCTTCTGAAACATTTGGCTGTTTCTGTATACATGTTTTCATTAATTTCAAATACCTTCCTTTTTAATGATCATTTAGGTTTCTTGGTAGTTATGGATTTTCTAGATATATTTTCATTGATGTTGATATGGTTATGTAATCTTAAAAATTCAATCCAATAAAAATTTTTAAAGTTTTCTTTATAAATCACAATATAAAAATTGGCAAATGCTACACGTTACTTGAAAATAGTATATCAAACAGATTGATAAAAATTTTATACTATTATAATATTAACAGTTTGTGACTATTTTAAAATTGACTTTACATGACTTAAGTTGAAGTTTTGTTTGTTTTTTTATAGCCTATGCCTATTTATCTGCTGGACTATGCTCTTTTACTTTAGATTTGTTGAGCACTTTGTTTAGTAAGTCCAATAAATCTTTGACTTTGTAATGTAATTCACAAACACATTATCTCAAAAAGTGATAAATGAAACATTAAGTTGAAAAGAAGTATAAACTATTTAAGATAAATTTATCAAAACATGTACAAATATGTGTATTGAAAACTGATTCCAGCTGAGAAAACGAAAAACAAAACAAAAGGTATACGATATTCATGAGCAGGTTGATTTGATACTTTTGAGATGTCCAATACGCCCAACTTGCTTCACAGATTGTGCATAATGACAATCAAAATCTCTGCAAGCTTTTTCTTATAGAATTGAAAAAAACAACTAGATATCTATATGGAAATGCTGTGAGTTTAGAAGAATCAAAACAATTTTAGGAGAGAAAGAAATGATATTACATGAGTTACAGTATTTTATTCTAAGATGAATTATGAAGTTCTGACAATCAAAATAAGGATATACATATATACCAACGGAAAAGAATGGAGCTCAGTAACATTAGTAACATACCCACATACGTAGAGTCATTGCTTTTCCACAGGATGTCATAGTAATTCAATGGGAAAGGGTAATCTTTCAACAGAGGCTTCTAGAAAAACTGAATGTTCATATTGAAAAAAATCCTTAGTTATCATTAGTTATCATACATAAGAATTAACAGAAAACTGATCTAATACCTAAACTTCAAGGTGAACACTGTAACACTTCTAGAGAAAACAGTAGAGGAAAATATTCATGACCTTCATGACATTGAATAAGCACACACAAAAATAAATTATAAATTTTTTTCTAATTTTGACTTAGTCAATTTGAAAATAGCCCTTTGAAAGACATTTTCAATGAAAAATGTTTAAAAATAACTATATAGTTGAATAAAATATTTGTGCAGTACATATATCTTATCTGTAGGTAAATAATATGTAAAGAACTTTTAAGATTGGGTAATAAAGCAACACCTACAAAATTTCAACATACTTCACAGAGGGTATACACAGAATCAACCTTCTCTTGAAAGGATGAATCTTTCATCAGCAAGAAAATACAAAATAGAACCAGAAGAGTTACCATCATACAGAAGTCTCATACACTGATGTTGGAATTAAACAATACAATTACATTTTGAAGTGGCTCGAGATATATTTTAAAGTTAACTTTATTACATGATCTTGAAATGAAACTCCAATATTATGCAGGATCTCTTCGTAGCAACTTCATTCACAAAATCCCCAGACTAAGAACATCCCAACTGCCAATAACAAATTAGGGCACATCAATAAAAATAGTATCGCTCAATATTCAAAACTGATGTCTTATTAATACATGAATATGAATATGGATTGGGCTTCAAAATACGCAAAATGAAATAATCCAGGCATGACAGAGTACATAATGAATGATTCAGTTTTCATAAAACTTTTTTTTTTTTTTTTTTGACAGGCAGAGTGGACAGTGAGAGAGAGAGACAGAGAGAAAGGTCTTCCTTTGCCGTTGGTTCACCCTCCAATGGCTGCAGCGGATGGCGCGCTGCGGCCGGTGCACCGCGCTCGTCTGATGGCAGGAGCCAGGAGCCAGGTGCTTTTCCTGGTCTCCCCATGGGGTGCAGGGCCCAAGCACCTGGGCCATCCTCCACTGCACTCCTGGGCCACAGCAGAGGGCTGGCCTGGAAGAGGGGCAACCGGGACAGAATCCGGTGCCTCGACCGGGACTAGAACCCGGTGTGCCGGCGCCGCAAGGCGGAGGATTAGCCTGTTGAGTCACGGCGCCGGCCAGTTTTCATAAAACTTAAGAAGCACATGTTAATATATTTTATATTGATATAAAGCAGATACATAGTTTCTTCAGAAACTGGTGTTGGACTGGGTTATGGCTGCAAAGGACCTCATTTCTGTGTGATGGAAATGTTTTACATTCTGATTGTGGTATATTACATGGATGAAAATTATTTCACAAAATTCATCGAAGACCCGATTAAAACTATCACACACACACACACACACACATAAACACACACGTGTCTATAACACAATATAATAATCACAGTGATACTCCTATTTATCTTAGAATCTTAAAATGAAGATTGCCTAAACAAGGAACCATGCTGTGGCATAGCAGGTAAAGCCACGTCCTGCAGTGCTGGCATCCATATTCCAGTCCTGGCTGGCTGCTCCATTTTTGATCCAGCTCTCTACTACGGCCTGGGAAAGCAGTAGAAGATGGTAGAGTGCTTGGGACACTGGACCTGGGTGGGAGACCTGGAAGAAGTTCCTGGCTCCCGGCTTTGTATCAGCACAGCTCTGGTTATCGCAACCATTTGGGGAGTGAACCAGCAGATGGAAGACCCCTTTCTTTCTCTCTCTCTCTCTCTGCCTCTACCTCTCTGAAACTCTCTCTCTGCCTCTATCTCTCTGAAATTCTGCCTTTGATATAAATAAATAAATAAATAAATAAATACTTATTTAAAAAAATATTGCCTAAATAATAATCTGCTTCCATTGTTTATTTCTCAACATTATATGAATGTCTTAGTTCAATGTTTTTTACATAATAAGATTTTTTTTAAACACTAGAGGCCCTGCCTCTATAAATTGTTCCATTTCAGAAATTTTACTAACACACAGGCCACCGGGGTTAGTTATTAACAATAATAATAACCTCATCTTTCAATATATCAAATGATAATCACGTGATTTTATAGGTAATAATATCCATTGAAATTAATCATTTATTCCTTTTCATCAGGGATGAGTCATTTAGTATTTATTTTACAAGGAATCCATGTCTGTGTGTCCGTTACACAAAAACTTTGAGAAGAGAGTATCCACCTACTTATTGTAGCATTTCTGTCAAGAGGACTAGGTTCTCCATCCAAATCTATTATGCTCACTAAGCATTGAAAGGGAGCTAAAGAATTGAAAACTTAATTTTATTTACTTTTGATTAATTGAAATTTAAATAGCCACCAGATACTAGTACCATATTGCTATTAGTGCTGATAGACATTAGTTACCGTAATATAATGATTGCCAGATCTAACGCCTTGTAGAGTTTAAGTTTCACATTCTTTGCACCTGTTTCAGCCTACTATCTATCATGATGGGAGTGTGTTCCCCATACATACTGCTCGCACTTTCTAGGAAGGCACCCTTAAGTCATTTAGTCACATTCTGAGCATATGTTAGACCAACTTTCTGTCTACAGGATTATTCTGCATTGAAAGTATAGGGGGCCGATTCTGTGGCACAGTGGGTTAAAGCCGTGGCCTGCAGCAATGGCATCCCATATGATCCTGGTTCAAGTCCCAGCTGCCCTTCTTCCCAACCAGCTCCCTACTAAAGTGCCTGGGAGGCCCGCGGCTGCCATCTCCGTCCATCCCGGCGGCTGCGGCGGGTGGCGAGAGCGACTCTGCTGGCTGAGGCGCAGGGACCACTGGAGACCGCCCAGCTCCGGGAGCTCCCAGACCGACTTTGCGGGGCCCAGAAAAAGACACTACGGATGTGTGGTGCAATGGTAAAAAAAATGGAGACAGCAGGAGAATTTGTGGGCGAGGGGACTGAGACACACTTCAGCTTCGGCAATCATGACTGTTACATAAAGGCGGTGAGCAGTGGGAAGCGGAAGGAAGGGATTATTCACATGCTCATCGTGGACAACAGAGAAATCCCTGAGACTCCCGAGTGACTTCACCTTCATGACTTTGAATCTGCAGAAGTAGAGATCAGGGCTTTTTAATGGCTGTGGTAATGAAATGTGGTCCGTATGTACTTACTAGTACATTTAGTCTGCAGTGTTTATTTTTTAGTTACTTGAAACTGTAATGTTCCAAGGATCAGAAAAAAAGTATGTACAATCAAAATAATAATTTGTTTTATAAATAATGTAAACTCTTTTAAAGTCAAAAGGAAAAGAAGATATAGGCCCACATCACCAATGTTTTATAGTGGTAGCTTTTACTGTAATAAAAACTAAAAATAAGAAAAAAAATAAAGTGCCTGGGAAAGCCGAAGATGGTCTAAGTTCTTGAGCCCCTGCACCCACGTGGGGGGGATGTAGAGAAAGTGCCTGTCTCCTAGCTTAGACCTGGCCCAGCCCCAGTCATTGCACCCAGAGAGGGAATCAATCAGTGGATGGAGACCTCTCTGTTTCTGCTTCTCTCTCTCTGTAACTGTGCTGAAAAAATAGTTTCGATGAGTATGGTGACTTCAGTCTTGCTGCATACTCACAAGGCATATTGGGAAAGATGAGCCCAAATCTGTCTCGCTGAACACAGTTTGAACCAGCTAATATTCTCCATTCATTCTCACAGGGTATTAAGTGCTCGGGAGTTTTTGGTATCTGATGAATAGGAAGATTTAAATTTTAGAAAAGTTTGTTCTGCTTTAAATTATCCAAGGGCTCAGTATTGGGCATAGCAGGCCCTGGCTATTAATGGACAAGTCTTTATTTTCTATTGCTTTTTGGAATAAAAGGATGTTCTTTTAACTTAATAGTGGTTTAGGTTATGAGGGACTGTTCATGAAGTTTACATCACCAAAGCAGAGTTTAAATGCCTTGTTCCTGGATATTTTTAAATGAGACACAGACATATTCTTGGATCATTTGTACTTGCCTTTCAGAATGGTTCCTGTCATAAAATGTTTCATCTTTTTTTCTATGGTATATGATCCTTCCAGCTCTCAAAACACTGTCTTTTTTTCTGTAGGCTCTTTGTCATTTCTATTATAATCATATTATCTGTGCTTTTGCACATATTGGAAAGGATAGGGCTAATGGTGCCCATCCAGCCATTCAGTCTCAGCACATCCACAGAACACAGGGCAGAGGGCGTTTGGATAGATTAGTCTGCCGGTGTTCAAACGGAGACATTCATCTCATACTGTATAAAAGGGATTATGAAACATTAAAAAATACCCTTGGAAGTTTAAAGTAGATATTGGTTTGGAACAGTGAATGAGTCTTATAATGGGTGATAGTCATGTTCCAAATCAACTATGTATACTTTATTTATTTATTTTTTTTTGCTTGTGGCTTTTGTTTTGGACCACCTTAATTTTTATTTTTTATATGTACTTTCCATTAACTTTCACATACAAATTCTTTCAGAGAAAATAAACTTTTCAGCTGTACATGCAATAGTTTTTAAGCAATTAATACTTCACAATAATCCCAAATACTTAATTAGTTATAATTGTAATATGCACAACATTTTCTTTACAGTTTTCTGGTGCCAGAAATTTCAGTAGGGCCAAATGCATTAACTGGAAACAGCATTCTGTTTATTTTATTGTTTCCTACAAAATTAAAATAGGAAACAATTTTCCAACTAACATTTGATTAAAATAAAGTTTTTCAGTACTATTTGTTGAACTCTCTACTGAGTTTAGGATTAATCTTATGCATATAAAGCTAAATGAAAATAGACCTTAGTAAAAAATGAAAATGGGACTAGAAGAGGGAGGGGAGAAAGGGTGGGAGAGGAGTTAGGAGTGTAGGTACAGTGGGAAGAATCACTGTGTTCATAAATTTGCATTTAAGAAACGCATGGGGGCCAGCGCTGTGGCACAGCAGGTTAAAGCCCTGGCCTTAAGTGCCAGCATCTCATACGGGTGCTGGTTTGAGACCCTGCTGCTCCTCTTCCAATCCAGCTCTCTGCTATGGCCTGAGAAAGCAGTAGAATATGCCCCAAGTCCTTGGGCCCCTGAACCTGTGTGGGAGACCTGGAAGAAGCTCCTGGCTCCTGGCTTTGAATCCGTGCAGCTCTGGCCATTGCTGCCAATTAAAGAGTGAACCAGCTGATGAATGACCTCTCTCTCTCTCTCTCTGCTGCTCCTATCTCTGTGTAACTCTGACTTTCAAATAAATAAGTAAATCTTAAAAAAAAAAGAAATGCATGAAGTTTTATACCTTAAATAAAAGGTTTCTGGGAAAAAATACAAGATTTTAACACTAATCAATGAGTAGTAATATAAAAAAATAAAGTCTTACAGAAGATATCTGTGATATTTGGTGTATAAGTTGCAGTTCAGAAAATTTATTGAAAAACTCTTTCCATGCTCATCTATTTATCAGCTCAAACATTATTAGAAGAACTGAAGGTGAAAATTAAAAAAAGATGGTATTATACTGAACCTTTTAATATTCTAGCATTGAATATTAATGAACCATATAGTGACTGATTGTAAGTATAGTTGTCTTACTGTTGATTAATTTTACTGCTTGTTTTTATAATTGTTATAATATGTAATGTAATTATATTTTTATTAGTCAGGTACTTGCCATTTTTATAATTATAACTCCATCTCTAAATAATTTTTTAATCTTAGAAACTTCTGGCCATAGGCTATGTAAACAAAATAAACTTCAATTAGTATATGTTTCCCCAGAGAATTAACAAAGAATGTATATTATGTAAATAATATCCCTTTAGGCAACATAGTGGCCTAAGAAGATGATAGACAAAATTATCTAAAAGTAAAGATATATTGCATTATACAATGAGCTAATATTATATCATTGTTGTGAAAAAATTGGAAATAAAATGTGATTTAAAGGAGAAAAAGCAATGCTGTAAAATTTCTAACAATTACAAGGAAAATTATACTTAAATATAAATATATATATCAGGTTTATTGAAGTATATTTGAGTAATGAGAATTATCTGTATTTAAAATGTACAATATTTATATGTTTCGGTATACATTATAGATTGTTGAAATGATTAGCACAATCAAGTTAATTAACAGCTATCACTTCACATCATTATGTTTGTGTATTTGTGTGGTACAATAGTTAACATCAACTCTCTTAAAGTTTCAAGTATATTAGATAATTCATTATTATTGGTCACCATGCTATACATTAGGTCTTCAGAAATCGTTCATCTTATAATTGCAAGTTTGTACCATTTGATCAACATCCTGAATTTCCACCACCCATGAAATAAATGCAAGTACCTGTAACTCAGATTGTGTAAGCTGTGCTTTTCAGATTTCCTTATAAGTGAGATTGTAGTATTTCACATTCTGTATATGTTCCATTTCATTTAGCTTAATGTCCTCTAGTTATATATAAATTATTAAATTTTTGTTAGTGGCTGTCAATACTCTTGTCAACAACTTCAGGAGCTGTTGGACACATTTTTTAATGATTCTTAAGAAATTAAAAATTTTGCAGCTATTTAAAACATGATAACAATTGGATATTCAAAATAAAATTTGCATGCATATAGATTTATAAATGTTTCTAAGGAAATGTATGATATCTTTTTTAAGACCAATAGCCCACCAAAACGGTTAGTAAGACCTAAGGCTCCATATTTGGAATTTGTCAGTTGTGGCATAGCTGGTAAAGCTGCCACCTGGGACACCTGCATCCCATATATGCACCTGTTCAGGACTTGGCTGCTCTAATTCTGATCCATCTCACTGCTGATGTGCCTGGGAAAGCAGCAGAAGATGGTCTATGTGGTTGGGTCCTGCACCCACGTGGGAGACTCATTGGATGCTCCTGGTTCCTGGCTTTGACCTCAACCAGCCCAGGCCATTGGGGCCATTTGGGGAGTGAACCAGGGGATAGAAGATCTGTGTGTGTGTGTGTGTGTGTTCCTCTTGGTGTAACTTTTCCAAATAAATAATAAAATAACAAAAAAATAAAATATTTGACTAACAATGACTCATGAGTGAAAAGGCATTTATAGAGACAGAAGGATCTCCAAAATCACAAGGCCATCTAGCTCTCCCTAGTATTAAATTCAAAACACCAATGCATAAATGGAAATCATCATTACATAACAACAGCTGGCTCAGTGCTAGATACAATATGGACATACACTAAATCTTTTTCAATGAATAAATAATCCTGGTATATTGATCTAAGACTCTATCATTCTTGTGATATCTAAAGAGCCCCTCTTTATATACCACTAGGCGTACACAAAACATCCGTATATCTGCACACACATATGCACATATCTTTGAACTTAAGCTCATTTTTCTAATTATAAAGATCCCATATTAGAATTTTGTTTTTCATATTTGAAAATAATATTACATATATGACTCTTCTTTCTCAGACTTGCAGCCTTTTTTGCCTTACTCCCATGTCTATCTTGTAGGAGAATTTGGTTTTGAAAAATATTTTTGCCTTGAGGTTTCCCTAAATTAATATTCTAGTACTAGAAATAGGTTGTTTTTTTTTTTTTTTGAGAAATTCTTGTTTTAATGAAACTTGTCTGACTTAGAGATGACATTTGGACTGTTAATTATTAAATTTGATTAACTCATATACATGTGGAATGAAGATTTTATTACACAATTTCCTAATTCTTAGTAATTTAAATTTTCAGTACATATTTGTCTTAGACTGCTACAATAATTGGCATTCAACATAAAAGGAATTTCGCTGAAACAAAGCTCCCACTAAGTAGCAATTTATTTTTCTATATCTTATAGATTAATTCCAGGCATTCCCACATGGTTAACTCCATCTGTCATAACTACCAGAATGCTATGGGCTGCTTCTGTCTCAGTCTTTATTTACATTCCAAAATGAACATTTGTAAATCTGTAAAATTTATAAACAGAAACATGAAATTCTATGCAGAACATACAGAAAGTGAAGAATTCTTTTTCCTTTTCTTTTATGCACATTTTATCTAATGTGTGGTATTTCAGAGCTTGTGGATTTTAGGCCCTTCATCAGATCAGCAATGAGATGATAATGAACCTCATCATAATAACTCTGGACTATTATATTAGCACTGTTTGTTCAACAAAGACAAATTATATTTGGCTTGGTATAAGCTTAATATCAAAGCTATTTACTTGAATTCTAATGTTTGGAAATTCAATTATCTGCTCTCTCTCCCTGTCTCACTGTATATAAATATATACATATAGTGTATAGATATATCTATGTATATATAATGAGTATCTGTATTCAAATTATACAATATGTGTATGTTTTGTTATGTATATGTTTACATTGTTGAAATGATTACCACAATCAAGTTAACTATCACATCACATGATTACATTTGTGTATGTTTGTGGTATATATATATACACACACACACACACACACACACACACCACTATATATACCACTATTATAAAAAAGAGTACTTGATTATCTCCCCTAAGGTCATAGCTGATAGAGAGAATACGGCAACTGTAGGCCTGACAAAGGGCTTGTGGACTGTTCACAAGACTGTGAGTCTGAATGTCAGCATCTCACAGCAAGAACCCTCATGACTAGTGAGACCCAGGTGCACAAGTATACGTGTTTCTGTTTAAACTCTCTATTTATCATACTCACATAGAAGACTTTTATCTTCCAGCTGCACTCAGTTCCATTTTTCTCAAGCAATCACTGGGACTCATGATTTGCCTTAGAATATTGCCCAGTAGTTTCCGCCTTTCACTATTATAGCTTCTCCCTTTACCCCTTAAGTAGGGTAAGAGGGTCAGGAATCAGGAACTGGGGACATGTATCGTTGCTCCAGCTTTGCCCACAAAGAGCTCTATTAAATTCCCCAAGCAACCTGGCATTTCCTACCCAATTTGCTCATACAATTATATTGGACTGACAAATATGTAATTTATTTTTTAAAATATTTTTAAATTATTTTTAAAATATTTTTAAAAATATTTTAAAAATTATTTTTAAAATATCTTTTAAAATCATTTGTAGTCTTAAACAACCTTGGCTTAAAAACCCACATTAACCAATTAAAGGATAACAAAGACAGTTGCTCTGACTTAAAGTCAGATTTGTAGCCCATAGGCTCCAAGTTGCCTTTGTTTCTGATCATAGTACTTTGCCACCTCCACAGGATCAAACCTGGACTAGAGTGGTGGGAAATGAGATGCATGGTTACCTTTCTCTCCCAGCCAATATATGTGAAGAAGACCCTCCTTCAAGAGCAAAACTCCAGACTGCCTACCCACACATCACCAGCACAAGACTGGATCAAGCCAAGATCAGCTAGTACTGCTCCAATCAAACAGAACTCCCGCGCTGACCCAAAAATAGCAAGAAGTGGTATTTTAATTCAGGAAATATTGCAGTGACTCCTTTTGTGTCAAGAAACCCAAACTAGGGTAGGTGTTTGGCCTAGTGTTAACAAACTGCTCAGGATGCTTCGCATTCCACATGAGAGCTTGGATTAGAGTCCAAACTCTGACTCCTGCATCCAGCTTCCTGTTAATGTGCACCCCGGGAGGCAGCCATTATGGTTCAAGTAAATGAGTTTCTGGCTTGTATGTGAGAGACCTGAATTGAGTCCCACGTCATGGCGTTGCTTCACCCTCCCACCCCCAAGCCATTGTGGCAATTCGGAGAGTGAAACTGTTTCTCTCGTTCTCTCTCAAATAAGTGTATTTTAAAAATTTAACAAACTGAAAACCATTTCAACTGCTCTATTTCACATTCTAAATAACTTTAAAAAAAAGATTTATCTATTTGTTTGAAAGGTAGAGTTAGAGAGGTAGGAGAGAGGGGAAGAGAGAGAGAGAGAGAGAGAGAGAGTTATTTTCCACATACTGGTTCACCCCCCAAAATGTCTGTTAAAGCCAGGTCTGGAACAGGCTGAAGGCAGGAGCCTGGAACTCCATCCAGGTCTGGAACAGGCTGAAGGCAGGAGCCTGGAACTCCATCCAGCTCTGCCACACTGGTGGCAAGGACCTGAGAGCCTGGGGCATCGTCTGTTTCTTTCTCGGGAGCATTAGCAAGGAGCTGGATCGGTTGAATGTTTCTGTCATCAGCACTTCATGAAAATTCTTGTTTCCCTTAGCTTCTGCAGAAATGCCCCATTAAAAAATATAGATTTGAGGAAACAACTTTATAATGAGTTGTTGCATTTTTCACCAAAACATTCTTAGGTAATATGGAAGCAAGATATTAGACTAAAACTACAGTGTTACGATGTGAATTTTCCAGCATGTGAATTTTGTCATTATTCATAGGGTAAAAGTCAACATTTTCGATATTTTGCCAAAGATTCACTATGACCTGGATCACCTAGTTTTCTGGTTGTATTTCCTTTGACAAAACTTTGATTTGGTTACATTGCACCATTTATAAGTCTCTAGGGAGTCCTATTGCTCCTGTCTGTCCTTCAGCCTTGGTCTTGAAAACTTTACTCTCACATATTCCTCTCTGTTCATCCAAAGCCCACTTTCTTACCATTGCCGAAGGCCTAGCTCAAATACTTCACAAACACTACTCCACAGAGTGGACTTCCCCCCTGTCAGGTAGGAATCACCCCACTTCCCCTACTCTGCCAGGGTCCTCTATTTTTATCTACTTAGGATGCTTTTCTCATTTTATTTTTATTTCTATGTTTATACCTTCTAATTTTTATCTCCTCAGAAGAGAAACCAATTATTCATTGTAATATCTCTTTAGTGACTTCTTCTTCTTCTTCTTTTTTTTTTTGACAGGCAGAGTTAGAGAGACAGACAGACAGACAGAGAGAAAGGTCTTCCTTCCGTTGGTTCACTCCCACAAATGGCCGCTTCGGCCGGCGTAGCGCGTCGATCCGAAGCCAGGAGCCAGGTGCTTCTTCCTGCTTTCCCATGCGGGTGCAGGGCCCAAGTACTTGGGCCATCCTCCACTGCACTCCCGGGCCACAGCAGAGAGCTGGCCTGGAAGAGGGGCAACCGGGACAGAATCCAGTGCACCAACCGGGACTAGAACCTGGTGTGCCGGCGCAGCAAGGCAGAGGATTAGCCTAGTGAGCCGCAGCACTGGCCCTTTAGTAACTTCTTGATGGAGCCTTAAGTAAATATTTGTTGAAGGAATACATGAGAAAATACAGAATAAAATGTTATTTTATCAGAAGTGACAAAGAACTAGTTTTTAAGAGCTGAGGTGGGAAGATCTTCAGTCCTCTGTGTCTGTTAACTGGCCATATCCAGATGGAAAGTAAACTCTTTGTTTTGTTTTGTTTTCAGGACAGGGGGTAGTTTTACAGCTCAGATCAATGCTACCCACCAATATTGGGCTCCTACGGAAGTCAGGCTTGCTGCTTCCTAGGAAGACTGGGAGACATGGCCTTTGCTTCCTTGTTGATTGTATTTCAGAGGGATATCCAAAGAAAGACACTCCTGGGCTGTAAAATTGGCAGATTTTTTTTTTTTTTGACAGAGTGGACAGTGAGAAAGAGAGAAAGAGAGAAAGGTATTCCTTTTGCCATTGGTTCACCCTCCAATGGCCACTGCGGCCGGTGCACCCTGCTAATCCGATGGCAAGAGCCAGGTGCTTCTCCTGGTCTCCCATGGGGTGCAGGGCCCAAGCACTTGGGCCATCCTCCACAGCCTTCCTGGGCCAAAGCAGAGAGCTGGCCTGGAAGAGGGGCAACCAGGACAGAATCCGGCGCCCCGACCGGGGGGACTAGAACCTGGTGTGCCGGCGCTGCAAGGC
Source organism: Sylvilagus floridanus (assembly GCA_949820135.1). Lineage (NCBI taxonomy): Eukaryota > Metazoa > Chordata > Mammalia > Lagomorpha > Leporidae > Sylvilagus > Sylvilagus floridanus. Next base: position 21,237,334 of record OX463236.1, read on the forward strand.
GGAGGATTAGCCTAGTGAGCTGCGGCGCCTGCTGAGATGGATCTTTCAACAGCTCCCCAAATGGCTGATGTTGAGCCAAGCTGAGGTCAGAATCCAGGAGATTCATTTGGGTCTCCCATGAAGGGAGCAGGGGTCCAAGTACTTGGGCCATCCTTTGCTGATTTCCCAAGTACATTAGCAGGGAACTGGATTGGAATTGGAACAGCTGGTACTCAGACCAGTGCTCAGATGGGATGTTCAGATGGCTTAACCAGCTATACCATGACATTAATCCAGACAGCTAGTTCTTAAGTTATCTTCAGGGAGTCTAATAGTAAATGTCATCTGTTCCAACCTTTCTCCCAATGTAAGGATTCTATCTCGATTTTGAGGGTTAATAATTTACCAAATTCTGTATCAATTCCACTGGCAATTATAATCATTATGTCAAAAAGCAATTGAAAGAGTAGGAGCTGTGGCTTAGCGGTTAAAACTCCAGCCTGCAGCGCTGACATCCTGTATGGGCCCCGGTTTGTGTCCTAGCAGCTCCATTTTTGACCCAGCTCTCTGTTGTGGCCTGGGAAAGCAGTGGTAGATGGCCCAAGTCCTTGTAACCCTGCACTCACGTGGGAGACCTGCAGGAGGCTCCTGGCTCCTGAGCAGCTCAGCTCTGGCTGTTGCCATCACTTATTGAGTGAGCCAGCAGATGGAAGTCCTCTCTCTCTCTCTGCCCCTTCCTCTCTCTGTAACTCTGACTTTCAAATAAATACGATGAATCTTTAAAAACAAAAAAACAAGTGTTCTCATTTTGCACAATTCTCCCTAATAAAAATATTTTGATATTACTACCTAATCTTTTGACTAGGAACTTTCTACGCTGAAGATTCCATATTATGCAAAAAACAATATAGCTAAGGAACTCAAACTATTATTTTCATAATAAAATCAATTTAATCCATTACTGATTTTCTTTATTTAAGAGCATATATTCAAAAATTCCTTTTATGAGAAAAATAGCATGGTGATGCACATTTTAGAGACACGTGAGGTAACTTTAATAAAACTTTGCAATGCTTAAAGTTGTTGAATAGAATAATTCTTTCCCCCCCCAGGATGTGGATAAAATATGAATACAAGGCAATTAGCATAGATGTGTCAAAATACTTGACAGAGATGCTGCATCATCATAGCCATCACTAAAGCTCCCTGCTGGTGTCTGTCACACTCCCCAGTAAATTTCCTTCTTCATATATTTTTAGACAGAAAGTAAAGGCATGTAGGAAAACATGTGAGGCTATCAAATACGTTGCTGCTTTAATGTGCTTGAAACATCTATTTTAAATGTAGTCAAATTTGCCTCCCCATGAACTATTTTTCTCCTTACCTCTCTCTGTTTCCTTGCAAAGACTTTGTAATTGTTGTATTTCATTCTTCCTTGTTCATTTAATCAGCCGCAGTACCTCAGGCCAGATACCTGCCCGTGAATGCCTGCTGTCTTACTTTGTGTGCCTTGACCAAAATGGATAGCGTTGTGAACTCCAGTGCCAGATGCTTTGATAGAATCACTGTTAAATAATGTAAGATGGGTTTGCATGTTAACATTCAGGATGAGCATCACACATAGACGACCTTTGCAAGTATCCTAAATCTTCCAGGGTTGCAAGGCATTGCCATTTCTTCATTTAAAAATTACATGAATCTTTTTATGTGTATTTAGAACTAATTTTATGAAAAACAAACCTTTCTGTATGAATTAGATGTTTAGCATATAGGACTGATATTCCTAACTTATAGAATATCAGAATTATCTCTTGCATTTCAGGAACAATTAGGGAAATGTTGACTTTCCATGTTCATTAAATTATTACAATCTCAGTCTCTCTTCCTCTCTACACTCCCCCCTGACCCACAGAGAAAGACAACTGGAATTTAATTCTTCTATGCTATGGGGAACTGAACCCAAGATAATTCCCTGTCCTTGTGTTATAGCATGCTGGAATCAAGTGAAAATAATTTAGCTGCTTGCTCCAGGAAATACCTGCTTCAAGAAGATAAGAGTATGAACCAACTAAACGGATTACTTATCAAAGCTAACAGCTTCCTGATCAAGACTTGCTTGAAGACCCTTGGCTCTCTGTGCTCACAAATCTAAAGTTATGATAGCTTAAATGCTCCCAAATGTTGACTAATTTCTAGTCTTGCAAAAGCCACTGAAAATCACCTGGCTCAGGTCCTAAAACAAGCATTTTGCCTTATTTTCTCATTTTGAGGCCTCTAAATCTTTGTCAAGGTTATGTTCTCTCTACCTGTCGTAAATCTCACAAACTTAACTATGATCACCAACTGTTAAGCGCTAAGTATCCGAAGGATACTTCTCTACCACATAAATATATCTGAAATTCTAGCCCCTGTCATTTCCCAATTATTTGTACCAGAAGCATATGGGATACCTTCTCCTAACTGTCAGCTGCCAGCATTCCTACAAATTGGTGAATAATGTTTCTTTTTAAGTGAATACACTTTGATGAGATCAGACTCCTCGCTAACTATCCTATCCTCTCCACTCCTTGCCCTTCTCTCTGAAAAGTTAAATCTTGCTGTGGGACAGATCTCTTAACTCCCTACTTACTGATCTCTGATTTCCCTTCACCAACATCTTAACTATTGAATGTTTAATTTAAAAAAATATTTATTTCAGAGGTAGAGTTATAGCAGAGAGAGGGAGAGACAGAGGAAGGTCTTGCATCCACTAGTTCATTCACTAAATGGCTACAACGCTGGAGCTGGGCTGGTCTAAAGCCAGAAGCCAGGAGCTTCTTCCAGGTCTCCCACTCGCAGGCAGGGCCAAGCACTTGGGCCATTTTCTACTGCTTTCCCAGACTATAAGCAGAGAGTTGGATCAGAAGAAGAGCATCCCGGACACAAACTGGTGCCCATGTGGGATGCCAGCGCCAAAGGCAGAGGGTTAGCCTAGTACACCACAGCCCGGCCCTAACCATCTAATTTTTACCATAATTATTACAGAATTAATTTATATAGGGTTGTTATAAATACACCTTAGAAAGCTTGTTTGAATCAATAACATGATACTAATTAGCTATATAAAATTTAGAACTGTGCAAACTATTTTTGCCTGTCTCCTCAATTGTAACAACATATATAAAATGGATTAAATAGCATCCTCTAGTTGAATTCATTTTACAAATATGAAGAATCAGAGAGTAGGTTGGGAAATACCATTATGCTCTTACATATGCATATATTAAATGCATAAAATTTGTTCCCCATATATAAACAAAAATGTAAAATTATATGATATTGAGTTAACAATATGTCCATGAGTAGAAAGTTTTGTTTACTGTGAAACCCCCAAAAAGGGTCTCTAAATTCCTGGATTTGTGCTAATTACCTGATGAGTTGTATTCTTTGTGCCCAACAAAATGTGTGTGTGGCAACCTAAAGTAACAGCTTGGACATTTGAGGACTAAAATTCAAATTTTCCGACTTCTGGGAACTTCAGCTTCTTACTCTGCTGGCACTTCCCACTGACCTTCTAGCCGTGCACAGTTCATTAGCCTCAGAGTGTGAGCATGAGCAGGGATGTGCACAGAGATGAAACTCAGCTCTTCTTGTTATCTTCTTGTTATCAGCCTGTAAAATATTTGTGGGGGAGAGGCTTTACATTTGCCTGTATCCTCTGATTCAGGGAAAGGCTAAGAACATAGGCCATAAATACTTAACTGGGTGTTCTGTGGACTGCGACATCAAATGGCTTCAAAGAGAGAGCCATGCCAAAGTGCATTATAATCAGCCTAATTGATTTCTATTACTTGGAGCTATCATTATAACTGTTAATTTTCTTCTTTTATATGTCTACCAAACTACATATTTTATTAAGTGTTTATATGTATATATTTCAAAGAGATGGATATCTGTTGTTTATTGTACTAAGGGTCTATATATTTTGTTCTTGTGTTAAAACTACATAGGCACTTAGCAATTCCTGTGGCTTAAAAATTGTGGAGAAAAATATGTAACATTCTAAGCTCTGTAATCCTGATTTTCAAGCCAAAAAGAATAAATGATGGGAAAAAGAAAAGCCCTGGATAGAATATGGGCTTTCCGAAAAAAAGTTTTTAAATTATCTGCCTTTAAGTGACTGCAAGAGGATTTTCAGTAAATACGTTCTGATTTAACCATTAATATCAAATGAAGCATCTTGTGAGGCAGACATAGCTGGAGGCATTGTTCGGAGCCCGAGTTTCTCACCGCTCCCTCTGGCACACACCACTGCAATCAGATGGAGTTAACGAGCTTTCTGCTGGGCTTCCCCTGCTTGCAGCTCTGGAAATTTTGGAACAGTTCTTCAAGAAACCCTTGATTAGGATTCCTCACAGTAGTCCAGCTAAGGGGACACAAAGGGCAAATCCAGCTGTGACCATGGCTTTATATAAAAAACAAAGTTTGTTAATTAAAAAAGTGACTGCTATTGCTGAAGCCAATTCTACAAAAACCTAATGACTTACTAGCGTAGACCGAACATCCTTATGGTGAAACAATGTTCCCTATAATTTAATTTATTTTTAATAATTTATAATAATGGTCACAATAATCAATTGGCCTTAAGTATTGCAAATTCATGAACAATACATTAAAACTAGTGCATTTATTTTAGTAATTCAATAGTGAGAAATTATATTTGAATTTCCATGACACATTGAAGATCTGGCAGGAGTAGGGAGTCAACATATACTCTAAGGCCAAGACAGCTTGAATGATTCTATACCTCCAGGATCAATCAGGAGCAAATCCATGCTCAGGTTTATCTGTTCTTCTGTTTTCTGAGAAAATTTCCAGATCCTTGCACAGTGCAATACTCTATAGGAGAAATCTAAACTGAGATAAGTAGACAAGCCATACACTGGAAAAAAAAATGATTCACATTACATTTATCTGGCAACATATTTGCATTTTATCTATGTAATGAACTCCTACAGATAACAATAAAGAGGAAAACTGCTCAATAGAAACATATGATTTGTGTTGATGTCGCAAAGAAGAAATTCAAAAATCCAATAACCACATGAGAAAGGTGTTCATCACTGTCATTTATTAGGGAATACAAATTAAAAGTACACCAAAATGGTAAAGTTAAAAGCTGTCAATAGCAAATATTGACCAAAAAAAATATGGAATAGCTAAGATACCCACACACTGTTAGAAAGACTGTAAAATGTTATGCAATTAGGTAATCCACAATCTCTTGTAAATGAAATCTGTTTCTATAATACAGCCACCAATATATATATATCCACCCGATTCTACTTCTATGTCTTTGTCAAAAAAGAAATTATAACACAATAGAGTTCTTCAAAAAGTTTATGGACGATAGAATTAAAATGTATATTTTTGGCATAATTAAAAAGCACATGTTTTTTCATAATATACATTTCCATGAATTTTTGAAAACTATATACATGGATTTAAAAATTTTGCAGAAAAACATTTCCCCAGAACTATTGAAATATTTATTTGTTTATGTATTTGAGACATAGAGAGCTAGAAAAAAAAAAGAAAAAGAGAGCTTGCATCTTCTGATTCTCTCCTCAAATACTCACAATGGATGGGGCAGGCAGGCTGTGGAAGATGGGAGACAAGAATCAATCCAGGTGTCCTATGTGGGTGATAGGAACCAAATTGCATGTGCCTGTATCACAGCCTCCCAGGATCTACATTAGCAGGAAGCTAGAATCTGGAACCAAAGATACGAAGTGGAACCAAGGTCTCTGATGTAAGTCCTGTGTGTCTTTTTTTTTTTAACATTTATTTATTTATTTATTTCTCTCTCTCTCTCTCTCTCTCTCACTGTCTACTCTGCCTGTTCAAAAAAAAAAAAAAGATTTATTTATTTATTTGACAGGTAGAGTTACTGACAATGAGAGGGAAAGACAGACAGAAAGGTCTTCCATCTGCTGGTTCACTTCCCAGATGGCAGCAATGGCTGGAGCTGCACTGATCTGAAGACAGGAGTCAGGAGCTTCTTCCAGTTCTCCCATCAGGGTGCAGGGGCCCAAGTGTCTGGGCCATCTTTTACTGCTTTCCCAGGCCATAGCAGAGAGCTGGATGGGAAGAGGAGTAGCCCGGGACTCATATGGGATGACGGCGCCACAGGTGGAGACCTAACGCACTGCACCACAGTGCTGCTCCAGGTGCTGTGCATCTTAGCAGGAGTCTTTTTAAAAATTTTATTTACTTGAGGGAGGGAGGGAGAAAGGAAGAATTAAATTGGGCTCTTACATCAAAAATGTGCTAAAATCAACTCAAAATGCATTGAACACTTAAACATGAAACCTGAAACTTGTAAACTGCTGTAGGAAATCATACGGAAAAACAGTATAAAAAACAAGTAAAAGGTACTGCTCAGCAAAGGAAACAATCAGCAGGATGAAGAGACGGGCTACAGAATGGGAGAAATATTCAGACTATACATCTGCCAAAGCTAATGTCCAAAACACAGAATGAATTCAAGCAACTCTGTAGAAGCCATACAAATATTCTGATAAAAAATAGACATGGAATCTGACTATATATTTTTCAAAAGAAGACAGTCAAAATTAACGAAAACGGATGTATTAAAAATGTCCAACTTGTTTAATCATTAGGGAAATGCAAATGAGAACCAAAATGAGATAACATCTCATATTTCAGATGGTTATTATAAAAAGAAGATAAAAAATATTAGGATGTAGAGGCAAGAAAACACTTCCACACTATTGGCAGAAGAGTAAATGAGTACAGTCATTAATGGAAAAACATATGGAGATTCCTCAAAAACACTAAAATAGAATCACCATATAATTTAGGTGTTTACAAAAATATTTGAATCAGTTTATTATTTAACAGATATCTACATTCTTTAATTATAGCACTAGTCACCCCAGCCAAGTTATGGATCCAACATAAGTTTCCATGAGCTGATGAATGCATTAAAATGTAGTATAAACAAGAAATATTCAAAAATTTCATGTAAAATACATGATATTTTTTTCATTCTCATTTTCATTGTAAATAATTTTGGAGCCAGTGCTTTAGCATAGTGGGTAAAACAACAATCTGCAGTGCCAGCATCCCACATGGATATGGGTTCGAGTCTCGACTGCTCTACTTCCAATCCAGCTCCCTGCTGGGAAAGCAATGAAAAATGGTCCAGAACTTCCTTGGCCCTTGCACCCATGTGGGATATCCAGATGAAGCTCCTGGCTCCTGGCTCCAGCCTGGTGCAGCCCAGACCTTGTAGCCGTTTGGAGAGGGCAGATGGAAGATCTCTCTCTCTCTTTCTCTCTCTCTCTCTGCCTGTCCTTCTCTGATTTTCAAGCAACAAATTAATTTTTACAAAGTTAATTAGTTTTAATAGATTCAATAGAATTTGTAGATACAAGTTTAAGAACATAATGATATCCCCTTTCTTCCTCCCTCCCTCCCCTTCACCTTCCCTCTATGTTTTATTTTCAGTTTTTGAGATAATATATTTTAAATTTATATTACAGTTAAGCGCTTAATATTTTATCAAATATATTTAAAAACAAAGACTCAGGTTTAGTGGGAATATAAACAATGGCTATAAACAACAATTGAATATATAAATAACCATTTCATCCATATAGTTTTTTTTTCAATTAGTCATTCATAATTTATTTCAGCAAAACAGAAGCAAGGGCAATGTAACATCTAAATATTTCCTGTGTTGTTACAAGATAATAATTGCACTCATTTAGACTTTAAACCATCTCCTCCCAACAGTTTATGTACAGGAATAATTTTATGCAAATAAATGCAATGCAAATAATTATACATTATATTTTTGTACTCTATTATTTACCACCAATCTGGGAAAACATATGGTATTTGTCTTTTTGGGACAGGCTTATTTCACTAAGTATAGTGATTTCTAGTTGCATCCATTTTGTTGCAAAAGACAGGATTTTATTCTTTTTTTCTGGCTAATATACTCAGTATAAGTACCATTTGTTTTAATCTAGTCATCAGTTGATGGACATCTGGATTGATTCCATATCTTACTATTGTTAATTGATCTGCAATTAACATGAGGGTACATATGCTGATTTCTTTTCTTATGGTTAAATTCCTAGTAGTGAGATGGTTGGGTCATGTGGTAGATCTTTCAACTTTCTGAGGAATCAGCATATTGTCTTCCAGAATGGTTGTACTAGTTTGCATTTCTACCCAGAGTGGATTAGGAACATTTTTTTCCAAGCATTCTCACAAACATCATTTTTTTTTGGATTTGTATATGAGAGTCATTCTAACTGGAGTGAGGTGGTACTTCATTCTGCTTTTTATTTGCTTTTCCATGATGGCTGAGTATTTTTTCGTGTGTCAGTGGCTACTTGATTTTTATCTTTTGAAAAGATGCCTTTTCAAGTCCTTTGCTCATTTCTTTTTTTTTTTTTTAAATTATTTATTTATTTGAAAGTCAAAGTTAAAAAGAGAGAGGAGAGGCAGAGAGAGAGAGAGAGAGAGGTCTTCCATCCACTGGTTCACTCCCCAATTGGCTGCAACAGCAGGAGCTGAGCTGATCCAAAGCCAGGAGGCAGGAGCTTCTTCTGGGTCTCCCATGTGGGTGCAGAGACCCAAGCACTTGGGACATCTACTGCTTTCCCAGACCATAGCAGAGAGATGGATTGGAAGAGGAGCAGCCTGGTCTCGAACCCGCTCCCATATGGGATGCTGCTGCTTCAGGCCAAGGCATTAACTTGTTGCACCCCAGCAGGGCCCCTCCTTTGTTCATTTCTTAACTGGATTCTTTTTTTGTTGCTGCTGAGTTTTTTGAGTTCTTTATAGATGTTAATCCTTTATCAGCTGCCCCTTTAGCAAATATTTTCTCTCATTCTGTCAGTTGCCTCTTCACTTTTATGAGTGTTTCCTTTGCATTTCAGAATCTGCTTCTTTTTTTATTATTTACACAACATTTTATTGGCATCTAAATGTTTAAAAGAGAGCAGCATGAAAGCTTGAATGCTGCCCATTAATCTGTTTTCTTTCCTCTTCTTTATCCTCATCCATCACTCCCATATCCCAATTCAACAACAGGCTTCACCAATCCCATGGTAAGTAGTTTGGAAACTACCGATCCGCTATTTAGGATTAGCAGTCTCTTTCCCTACTTATTTGTGTGTTGTGTCAGTGTAGGTCAGTTTTTAGTGGGAAATCTCAAGCATATCATTAGGTCCTCTAAGCTGTATGCACAGGTTATGCATGTACAGCAATAGATGACAGTCCTGGATGTGAGGGCAATACATTTTATCTAAATTTATATTTTATATAATTATATGGTATTATATAATATTTAGTTAATAAATATATTTATAGTGAAATTTGTTCATTTTAAGTATAATTATTTTATAGAATCATTTAGCAATCATTGTATAATATACAAAGAAAGATATCAAATCTCTCTGGAAAGTTTCTTCCTATCTTTCTATTGCTAATTTCTCCCCTTTGTTCTTTGTTGTTCAAGTCAAAGATCTGTTCTGTACTATTATTTTATTTTTTCTTCATTTCCTATGAATAAAATCATGTGATATATACTCTACTCTTTTTTATTTGATTTATTTGGCTTAACACTATCACTATCTTAACAACATCGAATCTTCCTTTCCATAAACACAATATATCTCACTATTTTTGCAGGCTTATTTAATTTCTCTTTGTAATGTTTTGAAGTATTCAGTCATACACAGGTTTCATTAAATATAGTCACAATTTTTTATTATAAATTGGAATTCTTTAACATCTCATCTTCTAATTGTTCATTGTCAATATAAAATTTAATACATTTCATGTTAACTTAAAAGCCTACAATCTTGTTAAATTGACTTATTTGAATAGTTTTTCTATAGATTCTTATTGAATTTTCTTTTTTTAAAAAGATTTATTTATTTATTTGAATGTCTGAGTTACACAGAGATGGAGAGGCAGAGGCAGAGAGAGGTCTTCCATCCACTTCCATCCATTCACTCCCCAATTGGCCACAAGGGCTGAAGCTGCACTGATCTGAAGCCAGGACCCAGGAGCTTCTTCCAGGTCTCCCACATGGGTGCAGGGACCTAAGGACTTGGGCCATTTTCTACTGCTTTCCCAGGCCTTAGTTCAGAGCTGGATCAGAAGTGGAGTAGCAGGGACTGGAATGAGCACCCAACTGGGATGCTGGCACTGCAGGTCGCAGCTTTACCAGCTAGCCACAGCCCATTAAGTTTTCTATTCACAGTCACATCATATTTAAATTATTTAAATTATTTGTTTCCAATCAATTTGCATTTTAATGTTTTTGCCTTATTGTATTAGCTGCGATGTTAAATAGAAGTAGTGGTGATAGGTATCCTTGTCATATTCCTGATCTTAGGTAAAAAGAATTTCATTTTTGAGTTCAATGTTAGCTGTAAGCATTAATAAGAGGCTCTCATTAATAATGAGGGGGGTTTTCTTTTATATCTTGTTTGTTGACATTAAATGATAACTTTGTGGATTTTTTTTCAGTGGTGTCCAGTCAGTCTTGAGACAATACATTCAATATGTCTTTAAATCAGTTTATGTAGAAGTGTCCTTCATTTAGAACTGCAAAATCTTAAATGATGTGACACATTTGATATGAACAAGTGTACAACAGCACTGGATTCAAGTACAGGGAAGTGCATTAAAGAATGTACACCCACCTACAACTTAACAAAACTGTCAATCCTAAGAGAAAGTGTACTTTTGGCTTTCTCTTGCTCTGTGTGTGTGTGTACAACCACTTGGGGAATGGGGTGTGTGTGAAAAAGGGGACTATAGTATTACATTGAATTTTGTACAAATTTAACTGATATTAACAATAGAATTTTCAAAAGCAGTTTTGTGTACACAGATATGTTAAAATGTACATGTATGTATTCATTATATATGTAATTGTCATATTATATAGATATTTATAGTATATGCAATTATAATGTATTTATCATGTATAATTATATTTATAGTGCTTATATGCAATTTAAATATAAATATTTCTTTAGAGTATGCATATGCTAGGCAGATTAATACAATAACATTCTCAAAGGTGTGATAAAATACATGTTTGATCTTAGCCATACATTTTTTTCATTCTGTAAATACTGGAGCAATTGGCACAATATGTGTTGATGTTTTCAAGAGGTTCCAGTAAGGTAAATTACACCTAGGGAAGACCGGATTACATTTTTCTGGTTGCATTGCTGGCTCTGGTAAGTATATGGTCACTCCCATACTCTCAGGTGTAAATAGCTAGACTATCTCTTAAAGAAATTTGAAGGACTTGTCACTCTGTGAATAAATGTAATACATTTGGGACAGGATAAGAAAGGTATAACTTGTCTAAAATTATACAATATTGGACAAGGGAATCAAAAGAGATCAGGTGACTTCAGACAAGAAGTGTATCATTACAAATTTATAGCTTCAGAGGATGTATTGTAGCATTTAAATGACTTTATCTCTTAAATGTAGAACAATTAAATAAGAACATAGTATTATCAGGTTCATATTTAATGAATAACTATTTTATGATTTAATAATAATCAATCTAATATTATAAGACAGCGTTAACATTTACTGAGAGAAGGAATTGTATCATGGAATTAGAGATGATATAAAGGTGATAATTTTGAACTGAACAAAATCAGATTCATGCTTACATTAGGCTAGTTTAGTTAAGGCCTCGCTAAAAGTATAAACTTACTCTTTAAAGAAATTAAAATTTTAATTAGCAGTAAAATAGAGTAGCAATGCAAACAAAATGGTAAGCACCTATGGTTGGGAATTTAGCAATTAACTCTTATTAACATGTATTGAAAGTAATTGTGTAAGATATTGCAATACGATATGATATGTATGTATTATTTATTAGCTTTGCATAAAATGTATTAAAACCACTAGCTTTTAGTCCCGTGCATATAAGTTTTTCCTGTGGTTCAAGTCACCAGAAGGACATAAGCAAAAGTTACGTAGGTAATTCATATCAGTGTACCTCCATCAGTGAGTAGAGAGGATCAGAAACCAGCATGAAACCTGCCTTTAAGAACAGACCTGGGATGACTGACCCAAATTCAGAAGCACAGCAAAGGAAGAGAAGAGCTAGCAGGTTCAGAACACAGTTATATACGCTATGCAAAGCAGGTAAGCAAGGCTTAGTAGTCTATCTGAGTGACAGTTGAAGGTTGGAGAGCTCAGTGTGTAATAATTGTTTTACATGGATGTTCCCAGCATTAGTTCTTTACCCATGGGAAGTCAGGATTAAGGAGTAGATAGAAAATAACTTTAGGGCAGAATGCAAATTACAGAGAAAGGAAAAATGACAGAATGTAGGTTAGAATCTGTGTTAGTCATATAGCCTATGACTGAAGACAAAAAGGTAAATTTTAGGTACTCGAGAGTACTATTTTCACGTTTAGGATTTAGGCATCCCACGAAGTGTGGTTAAAAACAGATGTATTGGAACACCAGGACCACCATGAAAAAAATGATCAGTGTTTGAGGAGATAGACATATTTACTCTGATTTGAATATTACACAAAATACACATATATCAAAGCTTCAGATGATATTCTGTCAACATGCATGCTTTTATGTATTGGTTAAAAATAAAAAATAAACTGTGTGGGTCGAGTAAGGTTGGGTGTAGAAGTGTTGAAACTCAGGACTGTGCATGCTTGTGTTCCCCTAGGCACAGGTAGGCACCCTTTCATACAGTTGGAGTTTGTGTGAAGCACATGAGCCCTTCCGGGACACGCTCCTATTCTATGAATGCAAACATCGACATCTGCAGCAGTGATGTGTAGCAGACATATCACCTTTATAGTCCACCTCACATCTGTCAAAATGACAGAGGTTTAGCATCTTCGCCTACTGAAAATAATTTAAGTCATTGTGATCTATGGATAATAAATAGAAAACACTTAGTAGTCCTCCAGAAATAGTATAAGATGAAGAGACACCACATTTTCACATTGATTCAAATTAATTAACGACATATTTCCATGATTAATGAGGAAGTGTTAGAATCAGTGTTTTTAAAAGCTACATGTCATTTACATATATTTATAGCTTGTTACTCTTAAGGAACAAATGAAACATGTGGATCCCAGCTGAGTAATTCAGGGCTAGGCTCCAAGGGTAGAAACTGTTTTACACTGATGAGGTTTATAGAATTTTTTTAGACTTTATAAAGAGCCGCAGATAAGCTCTCATTCATCTGATGACAAAACAAGACAAGGAGATATATTTGGGTACTCCGACTTTGCATAAAGTATGTGATCGACTCTTTTCAGTGGAGCACATCATTTAAAAATGATTACAATCACAGCTGCTACAATGATGAAGGGTGTTCCATGAGAGTTCTTTTTTCAGGTATACAGCATGTTATGACATTTTGTCGACTAGATTTTTACTTGCTTTTTCATCTTAAAAATTCAGATTACTCATCTATATCACATTATATCATTGAACATGGAGATTGATATCTCAGAGAAATGTATATATTTTATGGCAACAGACTGGAGAGTGACAGCGGGAGAGTCTACACTTTTATGGAAATGGTAACAGAAATGCATTGCAAAGCAATTCTCAATGATATGCAAAAAGCAATCTGGGTAAGCTTGCAAACAAGACAAAACTAAAAATTCTACCATTCCATACAAAAATAACAAATCATGATAGAAAGCACAGCTGTGTTTCATAGTTGCAATTAAAAAAAAACTTACTAAACATGAAAAATGACTTAACCCTGATTTTATTTTTGTTTCCATCAATTGTAAGTGAAGATACAGGAAGTGGCTGAGTTGTATATCCTGGTGCAAACTCAAATCAAAGAAAATTACTCTGCACACATACTACTATATACAAAAATCAGTTAAAATTATAAAAGTGAACAATTTATGATCCATTCTGGTTTTAGCAAAATTGCACAAAAATATGTATTAGAAGTTACAAGTTTCTTTAGATTGCTTTTCATCCTCAATGTATATGAAATAATTACACAACAAAATCCATGTGTTGAAGAGCCATAACTTTCTGATGATAGAAATTAAAGTATGAATAATATCTGCTATGATTGTGCTTCCTAAATCTGAAAGCACTTCCATTATAAAAACAAATTTATAGAAAATTCATCGATTGTCTCAGCAGTATTCAGAAAGGTTTAACCTTGACAAAAGACAAGTGGTGCACACAGTAAGAATTCAGTTCTGAAGTATAATAGTTGATGGTTATTGAGAATTTTTAATGCACTTATAATATTTCAGGCATTCTTTGAAGCATTTTACATGGACATTATTTAACATGGACATTAGACCCATGAGCTTAGCAATGCTTTACAAAAATTATATTTGTTGTGGTAAAAAGTTCATGACAAAATTTACCACCTTAACTCCTTCTAAGTATATAGGTCAATAATGTTAAGTATATTCATATTGTTCAATTAATCTTCAAATTTTTTTCATCTTCCAAACTGAAACCTTACACACATTTAAAAAATCAGCCTCTTACAAACACCATTCTACTTTCGCTTTTCATGAATTTGATTACTCTATATATCAAAATTGAGATTATCTGTAGTTTTTTTTATGATTGACTACTTTCATTTTGCATAATGTCCTCAAGGTCATCCACACTCTAGCCCAATCAGAATGTATTTGCTTTTTAAGGTGGAGTAATATTCCACCTCTGTTGCTTTCACATTTGGCTTTTGTGAATGTAAGCTTTATGAACATGGGCTGGGCAATATTCCTTGGAACTTCTGCTTCCACTCTTTTGGATGTGTACTCAGAAGTGACACTGCTAAATGACGGTAGCTCTGTGTTTATCTGTTTTGAGGCTGCATGATGCTGCTTTCTACACTGGCTGCACTGCTTTCTATTCAGACTCCCTGTGTACAGAGCTGCATGTCCTTACCAACATTTGCTATTTGGGGGGGTAATTTTTGGTTTGTTTGTTTGATTACTTGATAACAGCATTTCCTGTGAATGTGAGGTGATCTCATTGTGGTTCTGATTTGCATTTCATGGATAGCCTTTATTCCCACTTTTCATTTGGAGAAACTGAGTTACATGATACCATGCTTGCAGCTGATATGATGTTGTTCAAGGAATCCCTAAAACTCCATCAAAATGTTGTTAAAACTGTTGAACCGATTTAATAAAGTTGCAGGTTCAAAAATCAGCATACAAAAAACAATATCATTTTATATACTACCAACGACCTCACTGAAAAAGAAATAAGAAATCTCATTCACATTAGCTGTGAAAATCAAATAATTAGGAATAAATTTAAACAAAGCAGTGAACAATCTCTATAGGAACACATATAAAATATTGATGAAAGAAACCATCAAGTACACAGAAAACAGGAAAGAGATTTCTTGCTCACAGTTTGGAAGAATTAATATCTTCAAAATGTCTAAGCTACCTGAAAGAATCTACAGACTCAATGCAACCCCTATCAAAATACAAATGACAATCTTTACGGAATTACAAAAAAAAATCCTAAAGTTTATATGGAATTATAACAGACCCAGAAAAACCCGAGCAATCTTGAGAGGAAAAAAAATCACAATACCTGATCTCAAAATATTCTACAAATACATAGTAATTAAAACAGCATGGTACTTGAATAAAAACCAGAGCATAGATCTATATAACAGAATAAAGAACCCAGAGACTAATCCATATACATATGGACAATTGATTTTTGACAAAGCTCCCAAGAACACTCTTTGGAGAAATGATATGTTTTTCAAAAAATGGTGCTGGCATACGTGATTGTAGTTATGCAGAAGAATGGAATTAGATTCCTTCCTTTCATCATGTGCAAAAATCAACTCATGATGCATCAATATCTCAGTATAAAACCAGGAATCATGAACTTTGTAGAAGAAAATGTAGGGGAAATACTTCAGTATGAATTCTGACAAAGATACTAACACAACATGTTAATAGGGGAAATGGGTTGAGGGTTTTATATGGGAGTTCTTTGTATTACTGCCTCACAATATTTGCTTTGTAAATTTGAAACTATTCTGAAATAAAATGCTAAAAACACACAACTCAAAAACAGTTATAAATTTATGAAGAGCCATGTGGTGCACAGTGGCACATGAACAAACTTGGCCTTTTGTTGCCACATTTATGATAGCTACTTTGCAGACAGAAATAACTGGTGTATTGAAAAAGTGAAGCTGACTCTAACAGTAATTTGGATTGAGTAGCTGATGTACCTTCAGCACTAGAAATGCAGAATTAGAGAACAATGGGAATAATGAGAGTTTACCTTAATTGATGTTAACACTAATGAACAAGGATGACAGCTTTGCTAGAGTTCACATCGGGTCCCCCATTTACGAATACTCTTCTTTCCCACGTTAAAAACAAACAAACAAAAGAATTGAAGAGGGAAGGAACATTGAGGACTCTTTTTTTAATGTGGGTGTTATATATGAGTGTCATCAGAGGACAAAACAAATCCTAAATCTATAGCATACGTCTATTTCTTGGCATGCATACTGTATGTCAATGAAATATTTTATTAACTCAATTTTAGTTCCAATATAATTGTCTGTAATGTGATTAAACTATAACTGTTCTTCATTCACCACTTAATAACATTTTGTATTGTCTTTCTGTTCCTGACTTATTTCACTCAACATAATATCTTCCTGATGCATCCCTTTTGCAGCAAATGATAGAATTTCATTCTTCATTATAGCTGAATAATAGCCCATTGTTTGTAGGTTCATATTTATAAATCATATCTTCTTTATATTCATCTGATGGTGGATATTGTTTGATTCTCTATTTTGGCTATTGCAAAGATGGTGTTATCTCTTTGATAAAATGTGTTCATGTCTTTTGGGTACATACCCAGTAATGGGATTGCTGCATCAGATTGGAAGTCTATTTCTAGTTTTTTTGAGAAATCTCCACACTGTTTGCCACAGCAGATAAACTAATTTACATCCTCCTTAAGAATACCTAAGAATTCTCCTTTTTTCACAACCATTTGTTATTTTCTGTCTTTTGGATAATATTCACTCTGACAGGGGTAAGATGATATTTCATTATGATTTTGGTTTGTATTTCCCTGAAGGTTAATAATATTGAGCAACTTTTCATGTATTTGTTGATTGTTTGCTCTGTTCTTTTAAGAACAGTCTACAGAGATCCTTTGCCCATTTCTCAACTGGATTGGTGGTTTTTGTTTATGTTGTTGTTGAGTTTTTTTTTAAGATTTTATTTAATTGAGAGGTAGAGTTACAGGAGTTACAGAGAGAGAGAGAGAGAGAGAGAGAGAGAGAGAGAGAGAGGTCTTCCATAAGCTAGTTCACTCCCTAAATGACTATTGGGTCAATTCAAAACCAGGAGCCAGAAGCTTCTTCTGGATCTCCCATGTAGGTGCAGGGGATCAAACACTTGGGCCCATCTTCTTCTGTTTTCCCAGGCCATAGCAGAGAGGCAAATTGGCAGAAGAGCAGCCTGAACATAAATCAGTGCCCATAGGGGAAGCTGGCACCACAGGCGGAGGATTAGCCTATGATGCCATAGTACTGACCCTTGTTGTTGAGCTTTTTGAGTTGGTGATTTATTCTGGATATTAATCTGTTGTTGGATAAGTAGCTTGTAAATATTTTCTCCTGTTCTGTCAGATGTCCCTTCACTCTGTTGATTGTTTTCTTTGTTTTGTAGAAGTTTCTGAGTTTCATATAATTCCATTTGCCTAGTTTTGCTTTTAACAGCTGTGTTGTGGAGTCTTATCCAAGAAATTATCACCCACACAAACTTCATAATCTTGGGTCTTAAATTTAGGCCTTTGTTCTGTCTTGAGTTGATTTTTGTATGTGGTGAGAAGTAGGGATCTAATTCCATTTTCTGCATATACACATCTATGTATATAGTTTTGCCAGCACTATTTATTGAAGAGATTATCATTTTTCCAATGTATGAACACAGCACTTTTGTCGAAAATCAGTTGCTTGTATGCACATGGATTAATTTCTGGGCTCTCTAATCTGTTCCATTGCTCTATGTGTCAGGTTTTATGACAGTACTATGCTGTTTTAATTAATATGACTTTACAGTATGCTTTGAAGTCAAGTATTATGATGCTTCATTATTTATTTACTTATTTACTTGCTTACAAACGCATGGTTGATTCTAGGCTCCCTTATATTTGAGAATGAAAATTTAAAAAGCAAAAGAGCAAAAAGAAAAAGGAAAGAAATACCTCTGTGTTTTAGTATTGCTGAAAATATAGTTTGTCTAACTTTGCTTTATATCTGTCAACCAATGGTTACAAATGGTTTACTGCTATAATTTTAATGACCTATAATAATTTTAAAATTTGCTGTGTATGAGTGGAATGGATATTTTTTCTCATTTCATTATTGTGTCTAACCAATGCATATATTTCTGCTTGTTGAATTCTTTCTTTGATGGGGCATTAAGCCTTCTTTGTCTATAATATTAATTAAAAATATAACATTTCACAAATTGACAATGAAAGAATAATATTCTTAGAATTATATTTATGAACTCCATTGTAATTGTTAACTTTGTGTTTATACCATATTACTATGAAAATTGAGAAAAACTAAAAGAAAAATAAGAAAACAAGTAGGAGGGAGGGTAGGATAGAAGTATCATAATGCTTTAAAAATTGTATAAATGGGGACCAGCGCTGCGATATAGCAGGTAAAGCTACGGCCTGCAGTGCCAGCATACCATATGGGTGCCAGTTGAAATCCTGGCTGCTCTACTTCTGATCCACCTCTCTGCTATAGCCCGGGAAAGCAGTAGACAACGGCCCAAGTCCTTAGGCCACTGCACCCGGGTGGGAGACTGACTCCTGGCTTCTGATCAGCACAGCTTCAGCCATTGCGGCATCTGGGGAGTGAACCAGCAGATGGAAGACCTCTGTCTTTCTCTCTCTCTGCCTCTGAATCTCTGTAACTCTGCCTTTCAAGAAAATCAAGAAAGCTTTTAAAAAACTGTATATATGAAGTGCGTGAAATTTATCCCCATATATAAATAAAAATTTAAAAAATCATAGGATTGAATGTATTTTAAACATCACCATACACTTGGATCAAATGGATAAAACTTTTAGGGTATTTGAAATATGCTGGTAAATCCTTCCCTTCCAATACTCACTGGAATAATAACGTTTACTTTACAACACATTTGCCAGACCAATTACTCACATTAAAATTCATTTCTGTGAGTGAATTTGCCAAATGTAAAAGTTTCTAATTTTAAAATTTATATGTTACCTACTAATGCAATTATATTTTAATGTCTATCATATTTACCTTAGTCATTTACATTCTCAGGTAATACATTTTTTCTATATAAGAATAAAAAGAGTAGTGGGTGATGAAGTAAAAAGTATGTCAGAGGAAAACTATTTTCTTAAGTCACACTGGGGTTATTTTCTCTAGTTCACATTATGGATGCTGTTAATGTGATCAATATGGAAATGTGACAAGTCTTATTAGCCCCAGATTATATATTATTTATGACTTGATGCCTGCAAACAATTTCTTAGATGTTATTCTAGTAATCTATGTTTAACACCGTTTGTTGTCTTTGTTTAGTCTCATTTTTTAAAGCTTTTATTTAATGAATGCAAATTTCATAGGTACAACTCTAGGAGTATGGTGGTTCTTCTCCCCCATACCCACCTCCCATCCCTGCTCCTATCCCACCTCCTCCTCCCTCTCCCATCCCATTCTCATTAAGATTCATTTTTAATTAACTTTATCTATAGAAGACCAACTCTATACTAAGTAAAGATTTCAACAGTTTGCACTCCCCCCACACACAACAAATAAAGTACTGTTTGAGAACAAGTTTCACAGTTAATTCTCAAAGTAGTTTCATTTTTAAAAGAATTTCAGACTATTTTAGAGACTTATTAGATCAAGTGACTGAAAAGTCTGTCAATAATCTTTTTTTTAAGGACAATGACTGGTATATAATGATAACAGTGACCACCAAATAATTACTACTCTATATATTTGTATTTTTGCTAAACTTTTCACATTCAGTGGTCTTATCTAATCTATACAAGAACTACTTGATAAAGGTGTTGATAATGTGATTGGAAAGCCTGAGGCTCCTTTTTCTCCCCCCAAGTCCAAATTCTATTTTTGAAAGACAAAAATTCATACCAGTTCTGTTTTGCAGCAATTTCAGTGCTCAATCTGAATAAGCCAGGTTGTCATTTGTTTGTTCATATGTTCATTCAGTAATTTATCATACTTTACTACATGTCTTCTTTATACTAAGCAAAAAAAAATA
Organism: Sylvilagus floridanus; assembly: GCA_949820135.1. Classification (NCBI taxonomy): domain Eukaryota; kingdom Metazoa; phylum Chordata; class Mammalia; order Lagomorpha; family Leporidae; genus Sylvilagus; species Sylvilagus floridanus. Next base: position 21,257,694 of record OX463236.1, read on the forward strand.
CATTCAGTTCTGATTTCAATGAGAATGAAGTCAGCTTCACATGCTTTGTGTAGGATGCACATTAATGAAAAGATCATGGATACTTCTGCTTCTGAGTAGGATAACAGAGGTTGTTGTCCCATTATTGTCCTTAAAATGACTAGAAAAGCAAGATAAATTAACAGGTCATATTTGAAGCTATCAGAGCATTGTGGAAACAATGACAACAAGATGGATTAAAGTTTCAGGGAAGGAGGCATATTTAATATGAGCTGACTACTGGTGGTTTTCTTCCTTGATATTTGTTTTTCTTCTGAGCTTCAGACTATGTGTATACACATATACATACATACATACACACATACATACATATATATATACACATACATACATATGTCTATATATTGTCTATACAGACATATATGTATATATATTTATGTATATATACATATACACAATAAACAACAACCATAAAAGCTATTATGGCAATGAGGATAAGAAAGAGACTGATGATGATGATGATGATGATGATGATGAAGATGATGATCTCTGTTGCACAACAGAGATCTGTTTCTGTTTCTGGAATGACCTATCCCTCTGAGTACAAGCTCATGTTATAGGAACATTTGCTGAGATACAGAGATCAGGGAAAAACTACCACCTTCTATGATGGAATGCCATCACTGCAGCTATCAATTTCCTGCAATACATCTCATCCCAAAGAAAGCTTATGTACAATTGTTTGCTCTTTGTTTCTAGCAATTTTGCTTAGTCTAGTCTCAACAATATTGTTGGACTCTACTCATCCATTAATAAACAGTCTTTTTAATACCTCTTGTAATTCTTCATTATACAAGTAACATAGGCAATTTTTCTATTTTATTCTTAATTTTTTCCACAGTATCAAAATTGTTTCAAAATCTGTCATCAATTGCTCTTTTATAAGTATGCAAAGCCGGTTGTTAAACAATGTTTTCCCTCTTCTCAAATTCAATTATTTAAATCCAATTAGATGCACTTAGGAAACTACTGAAGGAAGAGTAAAAACAGTTTTTTTTTTTTTATTTTAAATGTGATTTATTTTTCTTAAAGGAAAATTGCACTGATATTGGATTTTTACTATAATTTTCTTTGTATCTGTACTAGTAAAATCTTACAATATTTTGTCAGATACGATTTCTATTTGCTTTAAATAAGTGATAATCCCTTTCCTTCACTGAGAAGTAGTTGGTAATATAAGTAGCACAGGAAGACCAGGAGGAAGCACCTAGCTCCTGGCTTCGGATCAGCGTAGCTCCTGCTGTAGCGGCCATTTGGGAGGTGAACCAATGGAAGGAAGAACTTTCTCTCTCTCACTGTCTAACTCTGCTTGTCAAATAAAAAAATATATATATAAATAGCAAGTATTTCCTCAAAACGTTTTTTAAAAAGATTTTAGTTATTTATTTGAGAGGTAGGGTTATAGACAATGAGAGGGAGAGTCAGAGAGAAAGGGCTTCCTTCCGTTGGTTCACTCCACAAATGGCCGGAATGGCTGGAGCTGCACCATCTGAATTCAGGATCCAGGAGTTTCTTTCCAGTATCCCACGTGGGTGCAGGGGCCCAAGGACTTGGGCCATCTTCTACTGCTTTCCCAGGCCATAGCAAAAGAGGAGCAGCTGGGACTAGAACCAGTACCCATATGGGATGCCAGCACAGCAGGCAGGGGATTAACCTATTGTGCCATGTCACTGTCCCCCTTCAATACTTTTAAAACTTTATTTGAAAGATAAAAAAAAAAAACTTCCCCATTCCCTGTTTCACTCTCTAAACACCCTCAATGGCTTCAATAAGGCCAGGGCCACAGCTGTGAGTTGGATATTCAATCCAGATCTCCTACATGACTGGTAGGAAATCAATTAGTTATCATCCCTGCCTTCTTGGGTCTGCATTAAGAAGAAAGTTCAATCAGGAGCCAGATCTGGGAATCGAAAGAAAAATAGGTAATGCAGGCCATCTGAATTGCTATGCCAAATGTCCACCCTCCCCTCTGCCAAGTAATTGTCTACTTTTAGTACTTTAAAAATTCCTTTTGATGCTTCGAAGGTATTCTCATGTTGAATCTCCATAAGAAAAGCATGTTTAAAAATACTTTCCTATAAAAAATAAATGAAGAAAAGTGGAGGAGGTAGTATGGACTCTTTGGTGCCATGCAAATGAAAACATTTTTTTTGTTCTATCTCCTCTAACTTGTACCTTAAATGCAATATATATGTATAACACTGTGATTACTTGATTATTTAAAATAATGTTCTCCCTTTGCAAAAAAAATATTTATAGTTCTTTATTTCTTTTGAAGTTTCCATATTGCATGTCTTTCTTAGTACACATATATTCTGACTGCAAGGGAATGAGTGAGCATGCCACATATTTTTTCTCATATTTTTCCACATGTAGCATCTTTTTGAGCTCAATAAAGCCAGTTCCTTTTAGCAAACAAGACTGAATAGCTCTCCTGTGAATGCATTTTCGGGCAGCACATTAACTGTGGCGGTCCCTGAAGGATCTTTGGAAGAGTTGCTAAAAGGTGCCTTCGGGCTGCAGGTGATGGAAAGGAAGACACAAGTGTATTTGGACGGACATTGCTACATGAACTGCTTTAAAGATTTGCTTGCATAGTCACCCAATCAAAGAAATGCTTAAATATCAGGATGTTCAGAACTGTGACCTTGAATTACTTGCCAATGCTTCTGAGTCCATCTCTTATTATTATTAGCAAAACTTGTTGATGCCACACTGGTTATGACTTGCTTTAAGGATGACAACTGAATTTTGTATTGTGATCAATAATATAATTTTCTTAATGCCCCCTTTTTCTAACTATATGCTAATTTGAATTCCATAAGCATTTCACTTGTGCCTTGTTATTAGTGGCAAAAAAGCCACTTGAGTAAAATAAAAAATATTCTATGTTGTCCCAGTTTGTATAATATTGTTTGTGACTGTGAATACCAAAAGAAAGCTGTATATACTATCAAAAGACAAAGCCATTGTACCTAGGTCTTAGGATAGATGAAAGAATATTGTCCTTTTCATTACAATGTGTAAACAATTGAAGGGATTAGAGAAGGCTATTTGTTTTGTACCCTATAGCAAAGAGAGTAAAATTAATTTCTAAGGTTCATTATTAGTCTGTGGTTCATACCTTCATACATATTTTTTTTTCAGGAAAGCACTCATCCGGCAGCTCCCCACAGTTAGCAAAATAAGACCATTCTCTGCTCTCTTTGGTATCCAGATATCATTTTAGGCAACTACACCTAATTAAGTTCCTGGGTAAATTGATACAAGAAGTGACATTTTACCTGTCTCTCTAAAGTCACTGAAATCTCCAGTTACCACTGCTTGTGGGTATACATCAGGTTATATTTGCCCTGATCCTATTATCTGTTTGACCCAGTCTCCCAAAGTGCCAGGACTTTGGCCTCTAGAGAAATCTTTTCATTGCCATTTGTAGGTATTGAATGTTTCTGGACATTCTCATGTATTCTTTAGAACATGGTCACTTTCATAGACATCTTAAAAAGGTTTTGTTTATCAATGAGAGAGAGAGAGAAAGGAACTGACAGCAGAGATTTTCCACCTGCTGATTCACTCTCCAGTTGCCTGCAACAGCTGAGCTATGCTGAAGCCTGAACTCAATGCAAATTGCCCACAGAAGTGCCAGCAATCCAACATCTGAGTCATCATTTACTGCCTCTCCAGGTGCTCATTATCAGGAAGCTGGAATGAGGAGTGGAGCAGGGACTTCAAGCGCTAGGCCCAACGTGGCCGCAATGGAAACATTGGATGCTTGACTGGAGGTGGCTCTCCTTCAGTGTCTGTCCTTTCTCCCCAGATTCACTGTTGTTTATTTCTGATGCTTCCTTCCACTGACACATTCTATCCTCCAAGATTCTCTGCTCTACACGGAAGTTAGCTCCTGTCCTTCCCAGCTACATAGATAGGAATGTCCTCCTCCCAGGAGGCTTTCTGACCATACAGAGAATCCTATGCAAGTAGACACATCAGAGGACAAATTCCACATCTGTACATGTTTGAATCAAAATTAAGTTTCCAGTTGAAACTTGCTTCTTAGCTTCTGATTTGGGTACAGATTTTTCTCTGAAAGGATTCATAGGGCAGCAGGTTGAACTCTGCCTGTCATACCAACATCCCATAGGGGCATCAGTTCAGGCCCCTACTGCAGTCACTTCTGGCCCAGTTCCATGTCAGTGTGCCTGAGAAAGGAGTCGAAGATGACCCAATTGGCGTAGGCCCCTGTTACCATCGAAAGACATGGAAGAAGCTTCTGGCTCCTGACCTGAACCAGCCCTTACTGTTGCGGCCATTTGGGGAGTGAGCCAGCAGATGGAAGACCTCTCTCTCTTCTCTTTCTCTCTCTCTGTGTGGGTGTGTGTGTGTGTTTCTTCCACTCACCTCTGTGACTTTGCCTTTCAAATAAAAAATCTTTAAAAGAAGATTCATAGAGAGAAGAAATACTCTCAAGTTTTGAGTTCAGGCCTCAACAATGATTTAAAGACCTATTGATATTTCCTCATATCATACAATCAATTAAAGTTATGTGGTCCTGGTTGCCATCGCAACACAACATTCTGTATCTATTGTTGGAAAGTCTTATCCATTGCATACGTTAATCAGTCCTGTACTGTACTTGTCATCTTATGTTGTGATATGCTTGTTTTTTTTCCAACCAAAGATTTTTGAACTTTTGGGATCTGCTATGGTTTGAATATGTTTTGATCACCAAACTTATGCTGAACTTGAAAACTTGAAGTTAAAAGTTAATGGTACTGAGAGGGTGGACATTTAATCAAACTACAGTGTTTAAAGATGTGGCCTTTGTGAAGTGATTAGATTGCATTAGGTAATTTGAATGGAGCCCAGTAATTGAATCTTGTAGGTTTTGCAAGGAGAGATGGAGACCTAGAGACATATGGATAATCCCTCTCTCTGCCCTGTGACACCTTGGAACACTGCCAGCAAGCAGGTCAACATCATAGGTGAGTCAATGGAACTTGCTCAGTCTGGATTGTCACCTTCAGAATCACAAGCCAAAATAAACGTTTTTCCTTATTTTTCTTTAGGAGTTTCTTTATCATAATGAAAAGCTGATTAATATGGGTTTTAGTCTATCTATTTTTTCAGCCCTGCAGGTATATAACTTGTAGTTTGTACTTATTTAATTGAGTCTTATGTGTAAACTTAAAGAAATCAAGAAGCTTGAGGACATTTTTAGGGTATATGAAGACTATTTTTCCCCCATTTCTAATATCAGTAGTCTTTCAATACTGTCCAAAATTAAAACATGGATTTTGTAAATATTTCTTACATGTACTGAAAAATTCTCAGTAAACACATACTCACTAAGAGACTTTTCTTTATTTTGGTCTGTGCTGCGTATTTTAGGGCTTTGTAAATTAACGATGTAAGAGGTATTGAGGGCAGAGTGAATATGACTTAAATACTGATAATAACTGTTTCTCTGCTCAACTTTAGTCATATATTTTTAACATCAAAAGAAAAAGGGAGGAAAATCCCCCTGTAAAATGATTTTTGGTTCTATTGAAAATGCCCTTGTGAAGACATCATATTATTCGTATTAGGAACAAAGTGCCTCTATTCTCTTTCAAGGGGCTTAGGAAGTATGGAATTTTGTCTTTGCTTTAAAGATCTGCTTTTGTTTGCTTCACACAAGAGCTGCAAAGCTGTTTCAACTGAACCTTGATATAGTGGTTGCTGTAAAAAAAAAATTCATTTGCTCAATCAAAGTAGGGTGATATTATTCCTCTACAATTATGTAACAATTAGAGATACAGAGATTTCTGTCAGCTTCAGGAGAACCGGCTCTGATACACTCAACCCCCCGAGACAGTTCTGTAGGATTTTGGCATGATATTAACCTACAAAGACATTTGTCCTACATCTTGTCTTCCCATTGCCTCCCTTTTTGGATCCCATCCCAGATTTTGGATTGAAGCTACAAAAATGTTTATTATCTTGTCGGAGACATAGTAAGTACAATGGCTAATTTATTCTGCTGATGTATTAAACTTAATTTTAATGTGTCCTGAGACAAAGAAAATTTCTCTGCACCAAATTTAGTATGTATATCCTTCCAGAAAAGTTTACTGGAGTATAGTATATTATTGGATGAGTTTGATCAATTTGTGCACAACAAAAAAGCAAAACAATATTTTTAAAAACAATAATCAACATAATTTTTCCAGTAAGTGTTTTGAATATAAGATTTTTTTGTCCTGTAACTTTACTCTCCTATTCATAATTATATTCATTCACTACAAATAAAATATGAGTTTATTTATTTATTTCTATAAGATGCACTTAACTGTTCCAGATATATGTACTTTAATAGATGTTGCACAAAGATTGGCAGATGAGACAGCATTGCACAAGTCTTCAATTTTAGAAATTGTTGGGGCCGGTGCTGTTTCATAGCAAGTAAAGCTGCTGCCTCTATGCCAGCATCCCATATGGGTGCTGGTTCAAGTCCCGGCAGCTCCTCTTCCAATCCAGTTCTCTGCTATGACCTCGGAAAGCAGTAGAAGATGGCCCAAGTCCTTGAGCCTCTGTATGTGAATGGAAGAAGCTCCTGGCTCCTGGCTTCAGAGTGTACAGCTCTGGCCATGCGGCCATCTGCGGAATGAAACAGCCAATAGAAGACCTCTCTCTCTCTTTCTCTCTCTCTCTCTGCCTCTGCCTTTCAAATAAATAGATAAATATTTTTTAAAAAGAATTGTTAATAAATATGTTCTAACATTATTTCAAATTCTATATTTTGATAAGTACAGTGTTTGATGTATATTTACTTTTTAATTAAAACATCATTATGTACAAAAATAAACCTGGCACAGACAGATGAATACCATATTATCTCATTCATTTGTGGAATCTAAATATGTTGAACTTGTAAAAGTAGAGAGTATATGATGGCTATCAGGAACTAGGTAATGTCAAGAAAACTTCTGTTAAGAGGAATAAGTCCAAGAGATCTAGTGTACAATATGGTTACTATAATCAAGATATTTTATACTTGAAAAATTCTGAGATTGTGTTCTCATGTTCTTTCATTTAGGGTCTTTCATATCTGATCTCTGAGAGAATTTTCCTGCATAAATCAAACCTCCAAATGTTTATTTAGATTTAAGTCTAAGCTGTTTTGCAAATAAGTTGCTGCATACTTTGGGGCTAGATGCCTGTTGTTGGGCTTACTTTGTTAACGTTAAGAATTATATCAAACCAAGATTTATGATTCCTTCTCTAGACTTATGCTATTTTTCTGTCCCATCAAATACTCAGGAAAATTTAGAAGTTACCACTTTCTTATCATTTGGAAAATATGGAAGGTTAGGGTGGTAGGTGAATGGCGAGGAATAAAAGTTAGAATTAAGAAGCTAAAATGCAAGAAAGTATGTTTATATTGACTTTGTTTCAAAATATTAATTAAAAATATTTTAGTGGCAGAGAGAAATACAGAGAATTTTATCTGCTGATTCACCCTCCAAATACCTGCAGTGGCTGGGGCTGGGCCAGATCAAAGGCTGGAGACAGAAATTCAATCCAGGTCTCTCATGTACTTGAGAGAAACCAATGACTTTAGACATCAGCGCTGAATCTTAGGGTCTGCATTAACAGGAAGCTGGAGTCAGGAGACAGCCAGCCCCCCAGGATACTACACGACCATCTTAATGGCTGGGCTAAAATACCCACTCCAATATTTTCATTTTCAACTGAGTTCAGATAGAATCCTTTTACTGGGCATTATATGTATTACACTACTATTTTACTCAAACAAGTATGAACAATTAGAGGAGCACACATTGAAGTTGTGATTTTTCAATTATGTGAATATTTGTTAATAGATGCAACCATGTATTTCTGGATAACATTTTTGAGTTACCAGTGAGGAGGACATCAATACTTTTATTTAAACCTAGAATAGAATAATTGCAAAAGGCGTAAGCTGGAAATGTCAGTAATGTGTAGCTTACTTCCCCATCTTTCTCCAATTTCTTTCTTTTCTTTTCTTTCTTTCTTTTCTTTTCTTTTTTTTTTTTTTTTTTTTTTTGGACAGGCAGAGTTAGACAGAAAGAGAGAGACAGAGAGAAAGGTCTTCCTTTTTCCATTGGTTCACCCCCCAAGTGGCTGCTATGGCTGGCATACTGCGCTGATCCAAAGCCAGGAGCCAGGTGCTTCCTCCTGGTCTCCCATGCGGGTGCAGGGCCCAAGTACTCGGGCCATCCTCCACTGCCTTCCCAGACAGCAGAGAGCTGGACTGGAAGAGGAGCAACCAGGACTAGTACCTGGTGCCCTAAGCGGGACTAATACCAGGCGCCCCAACCGAGACTAGAACCAGGAGTGCCAGCGCTGCAGGCGGAAGATTAGCTTAGTGAGCCGTGGCACCGGCTTCTCCAATTTCTTTTTAGATGTAAACTTGTGGTATAGCTTCTGCAATGTAATTTCCAAAGTGTCACTTATGTGACTTGAGAACACACATGATTAGATAAATCTAACATTTCAACAAACACAAAGTTACAAATAAGTTTTATGAAGAATTATAGAGTCATAATGGAGAGGAAGACAGAATATATTTCCAGTATCCCTAATATGAAAGTGCTGAATTTATTGGTTTTACTATTAAGAAGACCCTTAGTTCTTTATCATTTTAAAATTTTCAGCATCTCTGTTGTTGTACTTTTCATCTTCTCTTGAGGTTAACAGCAATATGTTTAGATAAACCTTTATTACAATAACATTTCTCTGTGAATCATGTTTATACAATCTCTAAATTACATCTAAAAATTTTGAATAATTTTTAAGACTTGTGTGTTTCTATGGGGTACAATGCAGTATTTCACCATATCAATACAGCAAAACTGAATGCTCAGAATTTTTAGAGTATGGCCTGTGGGTATAAAGTCTGAAGAGTAAGAGGCCACAGATTTAATAATTCTTAAACAATTATTAATACAGAATATTAATATATAATGTTATGGTTTTCTGCAATATGGATAACAAAATGCGAATATTATTTGTTATTACTATTTTCATCTATGCAATACTAAATAAAAATATATAAACATCTTTTAACTAAGTATGATATTTTCCCTAATGATCCATTATTGTGATGCTTTGACAATAAAACCAACACGCAAGGACTTAATAATTTCATGAAAAATTAATATTATGGAAAAATGTGCAAAGATTTTAGCTATTGTACCCAAATGAGCTTATTTTTTAATTCTATTTTTTCACAAACTTCTGATGCCTCCTTGTATTTTATATATACTTTATTCAAGTCAGATATAAAAATACAATAAATAGTCAAAATAATAGATCTTTTATTATTGGGAGTCAACAAAATAAGATTATATTGTCAAATAAGCAGCATATATTCTTTTTCTTTCAGAGTAGCTATAATTACAGAAAAATTTGGTTCTTTATTGGATTCCAAACACATTAATTTGTCAATGATAGTTGTGCTTACCATAATGCCACCTATATATTACAATTAAAATACATGACATTAAATGCATATAATGAGGATTGAGTACACTAATTCATTCCAATGTTGTCTTAAATTTGAAAGACATTAAAGTCAATGCTAAACAAAATTAATAATATCGTTAGGTGGTCAAAAAAAAAAAAAAGAACATAACAAATATTACCCCAATGGCAATTCTGATTATTTTCCCTAAGAGTGTGTAGTAAAATCTAGGCTATTCTTTAAACCACTTGTCACTCAACCATGAATCTTATGAAATAAAACCTGTGATTGTTCCTTATAAAATACAACAGAGAATGTATTTCCTGCATACATCAACAATTCTATTGCAGAATCATCAATACTGTGTTTTCATGAACTGCATATCTGACTGTGAAAATGAGGTCAGAATTCAAAGTTATTATATTTCAATTTCCTGAAAGAATGCCATGAAAATATATAGCCTTTTGTTACTGCCTGATTGTTAAATGTGATAGGATAGTCATGAAAATAAACACCGTTTTGCATCACCACAACTTAAATGAATCTGCATGGATCTGAGAAGAACTATTCACAAGCCAGAATGAGAGCAGTACAATAAGTAAATGAGAAATTTAATTTAGTTTGCTTCTGATTTTTATTTGTTTTCAGAAGAATGGGTGTTTGTGATGCAACTTCTGGGCATATTTCAAGTAGGGCACTGCTTGCATTTGCTTAAAACAGAAGTTAATGGGACAGCAGAAGAATAAGGATGGAAAACAACACGTGTTCCCTGATTCAGAATGAACCGTGCTTAGAGTCATGAGAAAATTAATCGTGCGCCGTGTGACAACCTGTGTTTGCGTTAAGCTGAATTAAAAAAAAATTAAAAAAACTATATGATTGAAATATGGGTTTTCTTTTTAACATGCTCTTAGCAAATCTTTTCATAGTAGACTACTTTATATTATACCCCTCACTTTAAATTAGTGTACTATACGTGATTTCTGCCAATCACAAATGCACACAGACACACATAAAAATTCCTAAGGGCTCCATACTAAGCAATCTGGAAATATGTATCACAATACAACAGGATGCAGTATCTCAGTTGGTTTTTAGTGAATTTACATTGTTTCAAAAAACATGTTTTGTCATAATATATAATTTGTTAAAATGTATCAGATTTGCTATTTTCGAAGATTGTATTTTATCTGTATTTTCACTTCTGTAGATTATATATATTTGATTGACTAGTTTACAGCAATTTTAGGTTTACAGAAATTTTTTTCAATGGGCTTATAAATACGTATTTTAAATTTCTCCTTGTATTCATTTTTTAAAAATTTATTTATTTATTTGAAAGAGTCACACAGAGAGAGGAGAGACATTGAGAGACAGAGAGAGGTCTTCCATCTGCTGTTTCACTTCCCAAATGGCTGCAAAGGCAGGAGCTACGTGGGTCCGAAGCCAGGAGCCAGGAGATTCTTCCAGGTCTCTCATGTGGGTGCAGGGGCCCAAGCACTTGAGCTATCTTCTATTGCTTTCCCAGGCCATAGCAGAGAGCTGGATTGGAAGTGGAGCAGCCAGGAATAAAACCGACGTCTGTATGGGATGCTGGCACTACAAGTGGAGGCTTTAACTGCTATGACAGTGCCGCCCCAGTAGTCATTTATAATACGCCAGATATCAACAGATATAGCCCATGAGAACAAAGAATATTTTGAGTGAATAATTTTTATTTAGTTTTTGTCAATAATAAAGAATTATAATTCACAAAACAAGAATTTGCCAATTTTAGGCCTATAATTCAATGATTTTGCCAAATGTATGTACTGTCATTCAATCAACAACAAAATGATGACATAGAACATTTCTATTTTGCCCAGAAGTTTCTCCTGCCATCTATCTGAACAAATACTCACCAATTCTATATTATTATAGCTTTGCCTTTTAAAAGAATTCCATATGAATGAGACTGTGTGAGACTCTCTATTTTTAATAGATAAATAGAAAGTATATTAACATAAGACAGGATTTAGGGAATTTTTACCATAAAGTGATGTTGAATGTTTGTAGAGATATTTCTAGTTACCCTGAGTGGACATTACATGATGTATACATGTATCAAAATGTCAGATAGTAATCCATAAATATGTAAATATTTGGGTCTGTTAAATTATTTTAAAAATTATAAACACAAATAGGATTTGTTACAAATATATTCACTTGGTTTGCAATATTTTCATCTGCCCCATTTCACTTTGAATGAGATTGAAATCCATCCATATCATCCCATCTCTGTAATTTGTTATTTTTACTGATCTGGTGTGTTCTATCTTTGAGACATATTGCAACACATTTACCCAGGTATCAGTTAATGGACATTTGGAGTTTATTCCCAAACGTCTTAGGCTTTGTCTTTGGTTAAGAATAATGTTTCTATGGGTATAGTCATGTGAAAATTTTGTACAAAAATCTATTAAAAACCTAGGAGTAGAATTTTTGATATATATGGTTAATAAATGAATGCTTAACATAATAAGTAACTGCCAAAATATTTTCCATTCTAGCTAGTAATATATGAGTGCTTCAACTGCACCAGATCATTCTCCCACACTAGGTTTTATCAGTCTTTAATTTTAGCAATTTGATTATGTATATTGTAGGCAACTTACTTTATTTTAGATTTTAATTTTCACTAATGATGTTGAGTATTTTTCATAAATTTGCTATTTCTATTTATTCCATATTAGACTGTCTCTTTAAATCACTATTTTATTGTATTCTCATTACTGAATTATAAAAATTATTTGTGTATTATGTATTTTTGGATATAAACGCTTTAGTAGATACACAGTTTGCCCATATTGTCTCCCAGTGTGTTCTCTCATTTTCTTAACTGTGTCTTTGAAGGGCATATAATTTATATTTTTGAGAAATCTAATTTACTTATTTTGTCTTACTGGAGAAATTTTTGCTCACCTACAGCCACTTACATTTTATCCACTGTTCCCTTTCAGCATTTATATTGCTTTCCCTGTTACTTTTAGGTCCTCCATCAATTTGGAGTTAATTTTTTAACATGATGTATGATAAAATTCAATATTCAGTGCTCGTTTCTGCAGCACATATACTGAGAGTCAATATTCAGATTGTTCCATATGTATATCCATGTGTTTCCTCATTATGTTGTAAAAAGATTATTTGATCCTCAGTTAAATTATCTTAGCACCTTTGTTGAATATCAATTGACCTTGGTGTGCCGGCACCCTAGCTCACTTGGCTAATCCGCTTGCGGCACCAGCACCCCGGGTTCTAGTCCCAGTTGGGGCTTCAGATTCTCAGTTGCTCCTCTTCCAGTCCAGCTCTCTGCTGTGGCCTGGGAGTGCAGTGGAGGATGGCCCAAGTGCTTGGGCCCTGCATCTGCATGGGAGACCAGGAGGAAGCATCTGGCTAGTGGCTTGGAATCAGTGCAGCACACTGGCAGTAAAGGCCATTTGGGGGATGAACCAATGGAAAAAGGATGACCTTTCTCTCTGTCTCTCTCTCTCTCACTGTCTAACTCTGCCTGTCCAAAAAAAAAAAAAAAAAAAAAATTGACCTTATGTATGTGGACCTATTTATTAACTCCTTATTTTGTTCTACTGTTCTACATGTTTATTTACATCAACCCACATACTTTTGATTTCTGCAGCTTTATAATGCATTTAAAAATTATGCAGTATAAATTATCAGTCAATTGTTATTTACCAGAGTTATTTGATTTAGTTTAGTTCTCTCGCATTTGTATTTAAAATATTCATTTGCTTTTGCCAAAAAGTGATTAATTTATATTTGTTGAATCTATAATTAATTTTGGAAAACAATATCATTTCAATTATATTAGATATTTAATCAGTTATATCTTGCCACTTATTTGTACCTTTTAATATTTCCCTCAAATATTTTAAAACAATGAATCAATGCAATTTATTGAAAATACTATTAAGTTTCAGTAATAGAAATCACCTTCAATCAAATTGAAATGTATTTACTTTGTGCTTATAGCCTTAAAAGGATTTTTTCTTTTTTTAAAGAAAGGTATTAATAGAGAACAGATTTTATAAGTACAGTTCTATGAAGATAACCAAACACCCCCTTCCCTCTCTCAATCCCCCTCTTCTTTCCTTTCTTTTTCTTTAATCTCTGCAAAGATATAATTTTAATCCACTATATAATCATATATTTTATTCACCACTAGCCATAATATTCAATAAGCATAAAGAAAGACCATGTTTCCACAAGAATATAAACAAGGCTTAAAAACAACAATCAAGGCCAGCGCCCTGGCTCACTTGGTTAATCCTCCATCTGTTGTGCCAGGATCCCATATGAGCTCTGGGTTCTAGTCCAGGTTGCTCCTCTTCCAGTCCAGCTCTCTACTGTGGCCTGGGAGGGCAGTGGTGGATGGCCCAAGGCTTGGGCCCCTGCATCCGCATGAGAGACCAGGAGAAAGCACCAGCTCATGGCTTAGGATCTGCTCAGTGCTGGGGGTAGTGGCCATTTGGGGAGTGAATCAATGGAAGGAAGACCTTACTCTGTCTCTCTCTCTCACTGTCTAACTCTGCCTGTCAAATAAATAAAAAACAAACAAACAAACAAAAAAACCAACAATCATATCACAAGATGTCCATTTAATTCCTGTACATTTTTGGTATTCTGTATTAATTGCCACATAACAAAGAAAACATGATTTATGTATTTTACTGTTATTTTTTCTCGTATTTTGTTAAATTAAACCCCAAATTTTCCATTTTAATGGAAAGTTTTTTAAATTTTATTTTTGTTACTATAACAGAAATAAAATTGATTTTATACATTGAATTTGTATCTTGTAGAATTCCAAAATGCGCTTTTTAGATTTTTTGACATTTTGTAAATTACTTACTATTTACTAAATGTACCTTCAACTCATCTACAAATAAAGACTTTTTCATATTCTTTTTCTTGCATTATGTTCAGGGCTAAAACCCTCAATGGAATGTTGAATAGTTGCCTTTTTTCCTATCTTACAGAAATGCCTTCTGTTTCTTATCATGGAGCATTATCCAACTGTAGGATTTAATAGACCCTAGAATGGAGTCTGCCTCAGGAGTTTTTGATGCTGTTCTTGGCTGAGAGTGGCTCATAAATAGCATAGAATCATCACTAACAATGTGATGGAATTCGGGGAAGCAGCGGGTGCCATCGGCACTCAGTCCCAGTCCTCGTGGTTGGGACAGCAACCACAGCAGAATTCATGGGACCCTAACTGGAAATTTTCTGAAGCATTCTAAATGGTGTATTCTATGATCTAATTTATGTTTTAAAACTAAGTTTCTGGAATCTCTGTAGAAAATAAAATTTAAATAGGCCACTGTAGTAGCCATTGTATATTCAGTTGGGAAACATGATGACTTACATGTAAAAGTAGAGTTGGTTATTGTGAGATTTGGGATATATATTAATGGTGAGACAGAAAGGTTTTACTGAGGGATTGGAGTAAGTAATAACATAGGGAGTAGAAATTATAAATAATATACAGGATAGAAAATCAAATTTTAAACCTTAGATGTACATACCAGGGAATAGCAGATTTTTGGGAATAAATTAACATTCAACATTATGCATGCAATATTTGGAATGCCTATAAAGATCTAAGTGGGAATGCTGGAAATCAACTGTAGATACATTTCATAGTCACACATATATTAGTGTGGTGGCCTCCAGACAGAGCTAAGAAAATGACGGAAGTTACAGACATAACGTGTTATTCTCTCCTGAGACTGGTGTGGTCACAAAAATGTTACTTGATGAGGGTGGAATCCTGTTTAACTTCCACTATTTTTATTTAATATTATTTTTATAATATTAATGTGTGGATAAAAACTCATTGTAAAAGTGACACTTAGGGGCTGCTACATGGAGGGTTATGCTTCTGCCTGCAGTGTTGGCATTCTATATGGACTCTGGTTTGCATCCCAGAAACTCCACTTCCAATATGGCTCCCTGCTGGTGGGCCTTGGAGAGCAGCAGAGAATGGCCCAAGTGCTTAGGCCCCTGTACCCATGTGGTAGACCCAGAGGAGGTTCCTGGCTCCTGACTTCATCCTGGCCCAGCTCCAGCCATTGTAGCCATTTGAGGAGTGAACCAACGAATGGAAGATTCTCTTTCTCTCTCTCTCTCTCTCTCTCTCTCTCTCTCTCTCTCTCACTTTCTCTCTAACTACTCTGCCTTTCAAATAAATAGACACATTTTTATTTTTTTAAAGTGAAACATAAGGTACAAAAATTGTAATAGCCATTGTGGGAAGAACTTGGCATAAAGATAAAAAAATATTTTTGTTTTCCTTTGAAGATATTGTGGTTTGGAACAATATTGAAAGCCTTTCTTTTTGTAAATGTATTTCACTGTGCGATGTATATTAACTTAAAAATGAAAAAAAAAACTTGTCTCTTGTCTTAGCTTGATTATATCACTTGAAATTTTAACTGTAAAAAGCTTTACTTGGTCAATATTAAATCCAAGAATATGATATTTATCCTTTGGGACTAGCTTAATTCACTCAGAATGATGTTTTCCAGATTACTCCATCTTGTTGCAAATGACTGGATTTCATTGTTTTTGACTGCCATATAGAATTCTATAGAGTACATGTCCCATAATTTCTTTATCCAGTCTACTGTTGATGGGAATTTGGGTTGCTTCCAGGTCTTAGCTATTGTGAATTGAGCTACAATAAACATTAACGTGCAGATGACTTTTTTGTTTGCCAAATTAATTTCCTTTGGGTAAACAGTGACTTGATCAGCTCTTGTGCTGACTGTTGTTGTACAATGTAATACTTTATCCATTTTAGTATTTTTTCTCTGTTTTGTTCTAGTAGTAGTGGTTGAACTCTGTAATTAACAAACAATTATTCTTAGGTGTTTAAATTTTAACTGAAAAGTGATCCCTGTGAAATATAAGAGTGGGAATAAGAGAGAGAGGAGATGTACAATTTGGGACATGCTCAATCGGACCTGCCCCAAATGATGGAGTTAGAAACGTGCCAGGGGATTCCAATACAATCCCATCAAGGTGGCAGGTACCAAGGCCATCTCACTAGTCCAAGTGATCAATGTCAGTTCACAATTGATCACACTGATAGGTCTAAGAGTCAAAGGGATCACACAAACAAGACTAGTGTTTGCTAATACTAACTGATAGAATAAAAAAGGGAGAGAATGATCCAACATGGGAAGCAGGATACACAGCAGACTCATAGAATGGCAGATGTCCTAAATAGCACTCTGGCCTCAGAATCAGCCCTTAAGGCATTCTGATATGACCCATGAGAGTATTTTAGGCATGGAAAGCCAAGACACTCTGGAAAAAACAGGAGACCTAAATGAAAGATCTCTGGGAGTGAGATCCCAGTGGAAAGAACGGGGCCATCAAAGAAGGAGGTACTTTTCTCTGAAGGGAGGAGAGAACTTCCATTTTGACTATGACCCTGTCGGAATAAGATCGAAGTTGGCAAACCCTAAAGGCTTCCATAGACTTGGCAACTCATGACTAGAACCTAGGGACATTACTGACACCATAAACAAGAATGTCAAATTGTTAAATCAACATCAGGAGTCACTGCGTACTTACGTCTCATGAGGGATCTGTCCTTAATGTGTTGTCCAATGTGAAGTAATGCTATAACTAGTACTGAAACAGTATTTTTACACTTTGTGTTTCTGTGTGGGTGCAAACTGATGAAATCTTTACTCAGTATATACTGAATCAATCTGTATATAAAAATAATTGAAAATGATTAAAAAATCTTGGTGTTAAATTGGAAATTGCATAGATAATTAATCATTTAAAAAATCATGTAGGATCTCTGTCCTTAATGTGCTGTACATTGTGAATTAATACTATAACTAGTACTGCAACAGTATTTTTCACTTTGTGTCCCTATGTGAGGGCAAACTGTTGAAATCTTTACGTAATATGTACTAAACTGATCTTCTGTATATAAAGAGAATTGAAAATGAATCTTGATGTGAATGGAAGGGGAGAGGGAGTGGGAAAGGGGAGGGTTGTGGGTGGGTGGGAAGTTATGGGGGGGGAGGCCATTGTAATCCATAAGCTGTACTTTGGAAATTTATATTCTTTAAATAAAAGCTTTATAAAAAATACAATATCATTTCAAGATAAAAGCCTTAACCAAACTGGGTATAGAAGGAATAAATCTCAATACAATCAACCAATATATGATAAACCTACAATTATAATCATATTGACTGGGGAAAAGCTGGAAAAATTTCCACTAAGGTCCCAAACCGAAATAGTTTGCCCATTCTTGCCATTAGTATCCAATATTGTTAAGAAATTCTCAGCAATAGCTGTTATGCAAGATAATGAAATGAACAGGTTACAAGTTGGAAATGAGGAACTCCAATTATTCCTGATTGCAAATAACGTGATCCATTATATATAGGAATCTAAAGAATCCAGTGAAAGAATATTGGAATTCATAAGAATCCAGCAAAGTTTATGTAGAATCCATATACAAAAAATCAATAACATTCCTATGCACTAAGGATTCTGTGAAGTTGTAAGATCAGTGCCATTCACAATACCTACAAAAAAGTTTAAATGCATTTAACCAAGGACATGAAAGATATTTACAATGAAAATTATAAAATATTAAAAAAGAAGACACAAAAAGTGAGAAAATCTTCCATATTTATGGATTAGAAGAACTAATATAATCAAAAGGCACATACTACCCAAAGCAATTTATAGACTCAAAACAATTCCAATCAAAATATCAATGGCCTTCTCAGATCTAGATGAAAATGATCCTAAAGCTCATATGTAAACACAAGAGACCCAAAGTAGCCAAAAAAACTAAACAACAAAAACAAAGCTGGAGGCATCGTGATTCCATATTTCACAACATATTGCAGGACTGTAATAATCAAAACTGTGTGGTACTTGCACAAAAACAGACAGGTGGACCAATGAAACAGAGTAGAAAAACCCATGGGGCAAGCACTGTGTTGTGGTAGGCTAAGCCTCCATCTGTGGCACTAGAATTTCATATGGGTATTGGATAATGTCCTGCTGCTCCTCTCCCAATCCAGCTCTTTGTTGTGGCTTAGATAAGCAGTAGAAGATGGCCCAAGTTCTTGAGACACTGCATCTTCGTGGGAGACCCAGAAAAAGCTCCTGGAGCCTGGCTTGGGATTTGTTCAGCTCCAGTCATCGAAGTTATTTGGGGAGTGAAATAATTGATGGAACACCTTTCTCTGTCTCTCCCTCTCTTTATGTGTAACTCTCAAATAAATAAATAAAACATTTACTAAAAAAGAATAGAGAATCAAGAAATTACCTGATGCACCTACAATCAACTAATTTTTGACAAATGAGCTTAAATTACTCCCTGGATAAAGACAGTCTCGGCCGGCGCCGTGGCTCAACAGGCTAATCCTCCGCCTTGCGGCGCCGGCACACCGGGTTCTAGTCCCGGTCGGGGAGCCGGATTCTGTCCTGGTTGCCCCTCTTCCAGGCCAGCCCTCTGCTGTGGCCCGGGAGTGCAGTGGAGGATGGCCCAGGTGCTTGGGCCCTGCACCCCATGGGGAGACCAGGAGAAGCACCTGGCTCCTGGCTCCTGCCATCGGACAAGTGCGGTGCGCCGACCGCGGCGGCCATTGGAGGGTGAACCAACGGCAAAAGGAAGACCTTTCTCTCTGTCTCTCTCTCCCACTGTCCACTCTGCCTGTCAAAAAAAAAAAAAAAAAAAAAAAAGACAGTCTCTTCAACAAATACTGTTGGGAAAATCGGATCTTTGCATGCAGAACTATGAAACAAAATCCATATCTTACTCCTTATACAAAAATCAACTCACATGGATCAAGGATCTAAACTTAAGACCTGAAACCATCAAGTTACTAGAGGAAAGACAAAAGACATGCTGTAAGAAACTGAGTACAAAAAGTTAATATATTAGTTAAATGACATCTTGAGATTTGATTACTATGACAGCCCTGGTCTATATTCATGTTGAACAGTGGTCCTCCTAATCTTTATTTACTGGAACATTAATCCTGTGACTATAAAACAAAATTTAAAAATGTTATTATCACAAAAATTCAAAAATAAAGAAATATAAAGGAAGGAGGGTTGGATGGTTAGAGCAAGGGAATGAAGTAGCATTATGTTATTAGAATTGTGTTTCTGAACTACATGAAATCTATTCTTTTTTTAATTAAAATAAATTATTAAAAATTAAATTAATGCACAACTAATTCCTTAATGACATGTCACTTAGCATTTTGTGCAAATTTTCACATGGGAAATAAAATACAGGACATTTATTTCTGAAGTGAATTAATATATTGCAGGATTCTAAATGTTCTAAAATATTATGCTTTAGATCCTGTCTAAGACTTTTTGCAACAAACCTTTAAATCATACAAGTTAGTTTTAGTTTAAAATATATTGCTATCTCTTATATCCTTTGCAAGTCGTACTTATTTGGAGTTGGTGCCATTGAACAAGATGTGGGTGATTATAGACACATACACACACACACAATTAGTTAATTTATACTGACACTATAATTTCTACTGAACACTAAAAGTTTCTTATGTATGATAAATCTAGGAAATGATAATGTTCCATCATCTTAATCTAGTTCAATTATCTGTTAATTTTAAGCAAGATGATAATATCTTAAACTATTGCATTAATTCCGCTCATAATAAAGCCATACATTAAAATTATGAAAAATATGATCTTCAAGTAGTTGAAGGTATCTGTTCAGTTCATACTACTGTCAAAGAGTTCAATCAGTATCAAACTGGAACTGCTTATTTCAAGTAGAACATTTATTCCACTAACCCAGCATCCAGACTTCTATATGCAAAAGTTTCTAGATTTTAATTATGGCAAAATTCACCATTTTGTGATTTAACAAATGCTTTAAGTCCAGTTCTCAGCCCTATAATTAACTTTCTTCATATGCCCAAACGTCCCCTGCCTTTAATATACAATTCTGCCTCCATTCTCAGTGCATAGTAGCCACTGATTAGTTTTCTATCTTTATGCCTTTTCTTTTCTATAATGTCATATAAGTGAAATGATACATTATATGGTGCTTGAGGATGACTTCTTTCTCTTAACATTATACATCCACTATTTATTCTGGTTGGTGAGATAGTGTCAGCACACTGCTTTTATTGCTGGGATCTATTTCATCTCTTGATGTCTATCCATATGTTTAACCATGGCTAAGCTGAGTTATCATCATATAAACATTCATAGTATAGTATTATGTGAACAAATTTTATTATTATTTGATAATACCTCAAAATAGAATTACTATTTTGTATAGTAATTACTATTTTGTATAGTATTTCATGACAGACTTAAAAAAAAAAAAAAACAAAAACCTCTTTTCAAAATGACTACGTCACTGCATGTATGAGGATTCCAGTTATGGTGTATCTTTACCAGCAGTTAGTATGGCCATTTTATTTTTAAAATGATTCTAACAGGTGTGTGGCAGTATCTCATTGTGATTTTTTAATTAGTTATAACAAAGTTTTAATTTTCATAGTGAAAGAGGCTGTGGCTAGCCAATATTTAGAAAATAGATATTAAGTTTATTCATACTAGTTTTGAAAAGTTTAGTTAAATGAGATTTTAATCAGTATGTAAGTAAATGTGATGAAATATTTATTGCATCTCTTGTGTGCTTCTACTGTTCTATTGCTGTAAAAGTGTCATAGAAAAAATAGTTACATTCCTAAAAGAGTATAAAGCTAGAGGGGTTTCAAATAAAGAACTTGCATAGTTTGGTTTTGAAAATTTGAGAAAATGTCAAATATTTTTATATAAATATAACTTATCCAATAAGACTATTTTCTCTGATAGCTAGAGTCAAAAATCTTAGAAAAAAATATCGTAGACACCTAAGAGATAACTCATGAAAAGATTCAACTTTAGGGACTTTGAAAAGGAAAGTGTATCATTTACTTTAAAAAGATACCAAGTTCTACTGTATTGGAAGGAATTATCAAGATTTATGGTTACAAAAATGCTAGCACATCCTGACACATACCTTAGTAAAAGTATAGTTCATTGTAAGCCCTCCAGAAAAGAAGATGGAGAGTAAAATACTTTTAAATGAACTTTAAAAAAAAATTATTTGACAGATAGACAGTGAGAAAGAGAGACAGAGAGAAAGATCTTACTTCCGTTTGTTCACCCCCACAGATGGCAGCTACAGCTGGAGCTATGCCAATCTGAAGCCAGGTGCTTCCTCTTGGTCTCCCATGAGGGTGCAGGGGCCCAAGCACTTGGGCCATCCTCCACTGCCCTCCCTGGCCACAGCAGAGAGCAGGACTGCAAGAGGAGCAACTGGGACTAGGACCGTGCACCCATATCAAATGCTGGTGACGCAGGTGGAGGATTAATCAAGTGAGCCACGGCGCTGGCCTTTAAATGAAATTTTAAAAGAAATTTCTCTAGGATCCATAGGGAAAAGTTTCATGAAATACGCAGGACAAGTGATGTCAGTCCCTTATTGGCTTTTCTGTTTCGTATTCGCTTTGAAAGGATGTCACATCAATAATGTAAGCACAAACAAAATCACTGTGTCCATGCAATACAGATAAAGGGTAAACACGTAAATTCTACTCAACTGGACCATTTTAAAAATGCTTATTATGAAATGGCATACAAACAAAACATGTAAATATATAAAACACGTGCACTTTATTTGAAAATTTAAATTAGTAAGAAATGTAGTCAAAAAATAAAACCAGCATTCTCACCAAAAACCTCATAGATGATTTAAGACAATGCACACTTTTTTTTTTCAGAAAGAGGAAAAGTATGCATTTATGTAATTATTGCTAGTTTTGTTCATTTCAGATTTGTTGTTTGAAACAGTGTCTACAATTTTTCTATAAGGTGAATTACATAAGTACTCTCATATAATTTGTGCATGCAATTCTATTCTTTTTTATTTTATTTTTATGGATTTTATTTATTTATTTTGAGAGGTAGAGTTACAGGCAGTGAGATGGAGAGACAGAGAGAAAGGTCTTCCGTCTACTCTTTCACTCCCTAAATGGCCACAACAGATGGAGCTGAGTAGATCCTAAGCTAGGAGCCAGGAACTTTTTCTGGATCTCCCACATGGGTGCAAGGGCTCAAGCACTTGGGCCATCTTCTACTGCCTTCCTAGGCCATAGCATGGAGCTGGATTGAAAGAGGAGCAGCCAGGACTAGAACTTGCACTCATATGGGATGCTGGTGCCTCAGGTGGAGATTAACATGCTGAGCCACATCCACATACAAAGAGGATGTTGGGTAAGGCAAGCAGTCTTCATTTTGTAATTAAGAGTTTTGTGAAATGGTGTGAATTATCTAATTTCTCTAGACAAAAGTTCTTTCATAATAACCGCAGGGAAATGAAATGCACCTATATTTCCCCAGGATTATTCCCATACTACAGTTAGGATTTTCATCATATCTATGCACCACTGTTGCTATTACTTACTTATATTATTTTAAACGAACTCATTTTCTAAAACTTACATTCTGACTTTATCTTCATCTCAAGTAATAATAGCTGTGAAATCATGTATAGAAAACATGATTCATTCATTTCCATTCGCACTAAAATAATTTTTTGCTCTTATAAATCTCTAGCTTCAGGGATACATCACTAGAGGTACAGACCCGGCTTCTTTTCAGTGCTGATATCTTTCCAAATCATTTATAAATCTATTGAACATTGTAAGATATTTAGAATATACTTTCCTAGTCCATGATTTCAAACAGCAAGATCTTTTCAAGTGCTTAAACAGGCAAAAGTGAAAATAAGTTTTTGTGGGTTTTTCATTTTATGTTTAGAGATTGAAATTGTATATACATGTATCTATATATATATATATATATATAGATACATCTATATTGTAAAATTTATTGTAATATATTTTACAATCTAAAAGTATGCTTAGGTGAGTATAGAACAATTTTCAGAACTAAAAGATTATTTTTACAGTATAATATTATATTGGTATTGTATTTTATTAAGACAAAACTAATTTTTGACATATATTTGGAGAACTAGGGAATCTCAGTTTTACTGAATTTATTAACCAAAGATGCTCAATATGTTATGCATATTCAAAATCATTATTACATTTTTTCCCAAATTTCTATATATTTATAAACACTATTATGATCAGTGTCAATTACAGTTCTTTGATTTTTTTTTTATTTTACTGAGCTCTTTAAGCCTTGTGAAACCCTAGGAAATTATTATTTTTCACATTGACCCATAAAAGCTGGAACTCTCAAAAAGAGAAAAGATCATGACAAATATTGCTGAGAAGACCCGATTTTAATGCCCTAATAAATAGTTGACTGTAACATAGAAGCTTTCAGATTTTACTTAACACCACATTTCTAGTGCCATTGCTCCATTTGAACCTATAAAAATGCTGTTAATGGCTCTGTTCACTAGAATTTATTGCTACCATGATGGAAAGCCACAATGCTATGAAACTAGTAATGTAGCAATATGCAACCTCAAGCCTTATAATGGGGCTATATTTTGAAATCATTAAAATGCAGATGAGGATAAAGCTAAAGACTGATTTTGTGATTGCTTTTAAGATATTGAGTAGTTCTTAAAATATGTGTATGAAAGAGTGTTTATAAATAACTTGTATATTTGTGTATTTTAAAATTTCTCTGATGTGAAGGGTGTTTTCTTAGGCCGATGATTTCCTGGCTATTTTTAAAATGCTCTGTGATTCATCAAGTAATCAGATAAATTTCTGGTTTTCACTATTGTGATTATAAATATACAGCTTTCTACATTTTTTCACTAATTTTCAGGTGTTACTTCTGTGTATATTCGAAATCATAGTTAAAGTGTTTTGGAACCAAGAAATGTTCTCTTTATAACTTTCACACTCATTATCTACTTCTTTATGTTATTGAGAGACATTCAAATCAGAAGCTGTTACTGTTCTAGAAAACACTATTTAAAAGGTTTTAATTTTTATTTGAGATGCAGATTCTCTCTCTCTCTCTCTCTCTCTCTCTCTCACACACACACACACACACACACACACACAAATGCTCCCACCTGCTGATTTACTCCCCAAGTGCCAGCCACAGCTAAAACTGGGCCAGGACCAAAGCCTGGAAGCTGGATTGAAATTCACATCTCCTGTAGTGGTGGCAGGAGTCCAAATTCCTTTAGCTAGCACTGCTGCCTCCCAGAGTCTGCACTGGCAGAAGGCTGGAGTTAGGAGGCAGAGCTGAGAACAGAATCTAGGCACACTGATAGAGGACACAGGCAACATAACAACCAGGCTGAAGAGTGACTCAAAACAAACTTTCTGGGTACTTATTCATATACAGTTATTTAACAAATGATTATAGACATGAATATAATCTCCTTGATAGATAAAATCATTTATTTTTTGTTAACCTGTTCTACTAAAAATATTAATCAAAGCATCATTATACCTGATAACATACTAAGCACCTAAATGAAAATAGGGCTGGCATTATCTATCTTATTTCTATAGAAATTCAAATCCTTTGAATCATGTTGAAATATGGACTTTCAGAAAGAAATTGACTTTTCCTTTTCTGTTAAAAATTTCAATAGATATGCAAAGATTGCACATATCTATGAGGTACCATATGGTGTTCTGATACATGTCAAGATTGTGTAATGTCCAATCAATGTAGATCTATCGCCTCAAACAGTTAACATTTCTCTATGGTATAAATAACCAAATTCCTATCCTTTAGACACTTTACTTATTCTAGAGGAAGATACATTACATTAA
This sequence comes from Sylvilagus floridanus, assembly GCA_949820135.1. Taxonomy (NCBI): domain Eukaryota; kingdom Metazoa; phylum Chordata; class Mammalia; order Lagomorpha; family Leporidae; genus Sylvilagus; species Sylvilagus floridanus. The sequence goes on from OX463236.1 coordinate 21,283,083, forward strand.
TATTATCTGTAGGGTTTCAGAAATTCTCACTATTTAACTATATCTTGTTATATATCTCACTAACCAACCTTTCCCCATCCCTCCTTGCCCCCTCTCCTTCCCAGGGCCTCTGTTAACTACCATTAAATGTTTAACTTGTGTCTAAAAAATAAAAGAGGTAAATTGATTTTTAAGACAATTCATATTCTCTTCCTATTTGACAGTTATTCCATTTCTGTTGAAAAAGTTGAGATTATTTCCACTTTGGGTGCATCCTGCTATTATTTGGCTCACTGCACACGAGTGACACTAAGTGGACAAAAGAAGGCCCTTCATAAAACACTTTGTTCTCCTTCATAGCTCTACGCGTGTTAATCCATATAAGCCATATTTTCAAAAAATCTCATGGAGGAGCCTATTATTTGATTTTTCTTACACTTGTTAGATTTGCTGTTATAATTCTGGGAACATCTTGACATGATATTTCTATCATTCTAAACTGTCTCAACCACATATATGGCTTCAACTACCATTTATATTCTCCAGTGATGGTCAAAGAAATATTCTCTTGTGACCACTTTAAACTGCAGAATGTTTACTCTGGGGATCCATTTTGGAACACTTCAACTGAGTGTTCTTCAACAACACCATGGACTTCTTCTGCATCTCTCTTCCCTTTCAGGTTAATGATATTTCCACAACACTTGAGTCCTCTGTCTTTCCATTTCTTTTATTTTTTAAAGAATTTTTTATTTACTTGAAAGTCAGAGTTTCAGAGGGAGAAGGATAAAGAGAGAGAGAGAGAGTGAGAGAGAGAGAGAATATTCCATCCAGTGGTTCATTCCCAAGGTTGCAGCAAGAGCTGGGGCTGGCCAGGCCCAAGCCAGGAGCCTGGAGCTTCTTCCATGTCTCCCATCTGGGTTACAGGGTTCCATACACTTGTGCTATCTTCCACTGCCTTCCCAGGTCACCAACAGGGAGCTAGATTGGAAGTGGAACAGCTGAGACATGAACTGGATCGATATGGGATGCTGGCCACACAGCTTTACCCACTACTGCACAGCACCCTTGGTGCTCTCTGTTTTCTAATCTGATGTGGGTGTCTTCTAGCTTGCTTTTGTTGTTTCAGTGTTGCTCAAGCACTTGCAGGAAAAAGTCCAGCCCCATGGAGAAGCATAACCATTTCTTCCTTGGGGAAGTGTCAACCCTGAATACTCCTCTCCTTGACTCTCTCAGCAGTATGCTTTTGCTTTTGGGGAGCTTCAGTCAAGGGGAGATTGGTGGGAGGTGGAGGCAAGAATTGTATGAAAGTCAAGGGAAGAGAAGAGCATTGTATTAGATTTGCAATATATTTTGTTATATTTGTGCTCCAACATTGTTCTTTTATTCCAGTATTGCTTTAGCTATTTTAGGACTTTTGTAGTCCATATGAAATGTAGGATTATTTTTTCATATCTATATATAGTATAGATATATTATATATATATGAATTGATATTGGGATTTTGATTGTGAATGCACTGAATCTATAGATAATTTTGGGTGAGATGGACATTTTAATAAGATACTCCAATTCATGAATGCATAATATCTTTCCATTTATTTACTCCATCAGTGTTTTGGAAACAATGAACAGAATGAAAAGTTAGATCATGGAATAGGAGAATAGATTTGGAAACCACATGGCTGTTGAGAAATTAATACACAAAATATAAAAGGGACTCACACAATTCAATAGCTAAAGCACAGATAATAATGATTTAAAAATGGGAAAAGGACTTGCACAGTCATTTCTCCATAGGGGATATACATCTTTCCAACATGCATGTGAAAAATATTTAGCATCACTTATCATCAGGAAAATACAAATGAAGACTACAATGATATATCAAACCCAGCAGAATGCCTACTATTAAAAATCAAAGAATCCAAGATGGCAGAATAGGGACAGGTTGGGCAGGTCTAGGCTAGTAAGACATCAGTATAAAAACAAAACAAAACAAACTGGAAAAGCCACATTCTCAGGGGAGAGTTGGAAGGAAAACTGCAGTGGAGATTCTGTAGAAAGAGGAGAGTTACTGTGGATCTGTGTGGAAGGTGCAGACATGTAGAAACAAGCCCAGACTCAATACACAACCCTTGCAACTCTGAGCTGGAGAACATGACAGCTTTGGAGAGCGAGGTGAGATTAACCTGAAGAAGCCCTGTGCCACCTGCGCCACCAGTGATATAGTCAGAGGGAGAGCATGTTGGACTACAGCTCTGAGTCCAGCACAGAGTCCTAACAGGAACTGGTGCCATCTCATCCACAGGCAAAAAAAAAAAAAAAAAAAAAAAAGAAGAAGAAGAAGCACAATTCTCTCTCTCTCCTTCCCCCTCCCCCACAATAGGGTCCAAACAACTGGCTGAGAAAGCATACACAGCTCTTACATTGAGGAACCAACAACTGCTGGGGACAGATGCCATCATGTCAGCAGAGGCAACTTCAGCAGCTCAGATGCCTGCGCCCAGCAATGAGTGGGGAGCAGGTGCCAATGCACCAGTAATACTGGCTGCAGAGACTTTTGTACATACCTAGCAACCAACAAAGAGAAGGCACAATTGTAAAATAAGTAGGGTCATGGCTGGTGGCTATTGTGCACATGTGTGATCCAGGGATTTTACTAGAGGGAACCTACTGACATTGAGTCTGGCTGGGAGGATAGACAAGAGTCTGGGCACTCACATATGACTGTGAGGTGTCCCCAGCCTCTCAACATATCACAGTTTATGGAGTTCAAATCTCTTGGGCAGAACATCCACAGGAAGCTGGCTCTGGTAATACTTAAGCCTCTCTGTGGAGTAAGCTAGTGGGGTAGTGGAGCCGACTGGACTGCCAGCACTCTGTGACTGTGGGAGTCCTCTGTGCTGAGACTGTGATGAAATGAGAGGATATAGGGCTAGCTGGGTCTCTGGGCAATAATCGTGAGCAGATGCTCAGAGCTCCCTGATTGCCTTAGGTGGTCCACTGCAGCAGAATCTGTGCCCACACTGAGGCTGGAACAGATCCTTTGAGCAGTTCATGAGTAACCACAGATCAGCATTGTATTCACTGGAAGCTAACATCCAGGCATTGATCACCTTGGAAGAGAGGTGCAAGAGAAGTGGGAGTGAGATTGCATCAACAGAGATAGCAATACTTCCCCTTCCATTAACAAGAGGAGATCACCAATGCCCAAACTGGGTGTCACCCTGGATACTCAACTCAAACTGAAGTGCAGACTAGACCTCGTTGGTCACACCCAGCATATTTCTCTGGGTATTCATTGAAACTGTAGACATTCCACCAAACCATAGAAGCATAGTACAAAGGCAAAAACCATCAGTGGAGAAAAAAAAGTGTCTCCATAAATGTCTAAAAATAAATGCAGAAATTCAAGATTAAGGAAGATAACATGACCCCCATGAAGGAACACAAAACACTTTGATATTACAATGTGAAGGTGAAGATACTGATGAAATGCCTGAAATGGAATTCAAAAGATTAATCATAGGATTACTAATAAGCAATGAGAAGCAAATCCATGAGTTAAAGAAATCCACATATGGCATGAATGAAAGATTTTCCCATGAATTTGAGTGCAGGGTCTGAGTCCACCCGTACAAGGATGGACTGGGTCCGAGAAAAGGTGAGTGCGCCGCTCGCCTGTTCCCCAGTCTCCCCAATCCCAGAGACAATCAGATGCAGCAGGGAGCCAAGTCTAGCAATGACTCATTTATTCCGTGCGTAACAGAACCTTTTATAGCAGAAAACTGCAGAGTCATTGGAGCAGGGCTAAGGACCAACCAATCACTTAAACGGTCACCTTACGGGGGGATTTCTATAGGACTAGCCTTATGTCTATACACTTGTTACTAGTTTTGTTACCTCCCCTGATGTTGCGTAGCCAATTAGTTTTAGTGGTAAACAACTTTGGATTCCACCCACCTTACTTCCTCTGGGCGCCATCTTTGAATTGCTTCATGTAACTAATTTCCCCACATTTGAGATCTTAAATAGAAATAAAAATGAAATATTAGAAATGAAGAATTCAATAGGGCAAATAAAAATTGGAGTGGAAAGCCTTAACAACAGACTTGGTGAGGCATAAGAAAGAATATCCAAACTAGAAGACGAATCTTTGGAAATGTTTCAGTCAGACAAAAAAATAATAATGAAATAAAAGAAGAAGAAGAGAAGAAATTAGAAAAGTTAAAAACATTTTGGAGATTTATGGGATAATATCAAATGACCTCCAAAGGTATGGGAGGAGAGATTGGATTAGAAGTCCTATTTAGTGAAATGATTACATAAAATTTCCCTAATTTGGAGAAAGAGACAACCAATTATAAGAAGCACATAAACTCCTAATATCTTCTCTTGACACATTGTAGTCAATCTTTCAACTATAAAACATAAAGAAAAGATCCTAAGATGTGAACTCAAGAAATGCCAGATTACTTAAGAGAATCTCCAATTAGACACAAAGCTGAATTCTCATCAGAAACTCTACAGGCCAGAAGAGAATGGCGAAATATATTCCAAGTCTTAAGAGAAAAAACTGTCAGCCCAGAAAACTATCCAACAAAGCTCCCATTTATGAGTGAAGGTGAAATAAAGATCTTCCATAACAAACCAAAACTGAAAGAATTTTTCACCATATGTTCAGCCTTAAAAAAGATGCTTGAGGATGTGTTACACATAGAAAAACAGAAAGATAGTCATCATTATGAAAGAAGATTAAAAGAGAAAAATATTTCAGTAAAAGTACAAAGGAAATCCAAAGTAACCAATAATAATTATTATGGAAAAATGACAGGGCAAAGTTGTTACTTAGAAATAGTAACCTTGAATGTAAATGGCCAATACTCTCAAATTAAAGCATATAACTACTACAAAGAGCTGACAAATCAGGAAACCTACAAGAAATGGATAGATTTCTAAATACATAAAACTACTAAAATTGAGCCATGAAGTCATAGAAAACATAAACAGAACAATAACCAAGATGGGATTTAATCAGTAGTAAAGAACCTTACAAAAAAGAAAAGTCCAGGACCAGGCATCTTCACTGCTGACTTCTACTAGATATTTAAAGAAATCTAATTCCAATTCTTCTCAAGCTATGCAAAACAATTCAAGGGGAGGAAATCCTCCCAAACAGCTTCTATGAAGCCAGCATCACCTTAATTTCTAAACCAGAAAAAGATACACATAGAAAGAGAAGGATAGAGCATTTCCCTGATGAACCTAGACACAAAAATCCTCAACAAAATACTAGTTTATCAGACTGAGTGGGATTTATCCCTGCTATGTAAGGATGGTTCAACACTTCCAAATCAATAAATGTGATACATCACATTAGCAAACTGAGAAATAGAAAAGCTTTTGATTAGCTCAATAGATGCAGAGAAAGCATTTGGCAACATACAACATCTTTTCATATGAAAAACTTAAGAAAATTGAGTATAGAAGGTATAGAAGGAACATTCCTCAACAGAACCAGAGCAATTTATGACAAATCCACAGGCAGCATCTGTTGAATGGGGAAAACTTGAAAGCATTCCCACTAAGATCCAAAACCAGACCAGGATGCCCATTCTTGCCATTGCTGTTCAACATAGTCCTTGAAGTTTTAGCCAGAGACATTAGACAAGAAATATAAATCAAAGGAATACTAATTGCAGAGGCAAAAGTTAAAATATACTTAGCTGCAGATGACATGAGTCTATATTTAGGGTAACAAAAAGATTCCACCAAGAGACTATTCGTATGCATAAAAGAGTTTGATTAATTTGGTAAAGTGGTAGGATATAAAATTAGCACAAAAATTAATAGCCTTTGTATACACAGACAATTCAATGGCTAAGAAAGCACTTCTAACATCAATTCCATTCACAATGGCTACTAGAAAATTAAATACCTTGGCATACATTTAACCAAGAATGTCAAAGATGCCTTTGATGAAATTACAAAACATTAAAGAAAGAAATAGAAGAAGACACAGAAAAAAATGGAAAAATACTCCATGTTCATGAATTGGAAGAATCAATATCATCAAAATGTTCATACTACCAAAAGCAATTTACAGATTCAATGTGATACCAATCAATGTACTAAGGACTCAGCTCTAGACAAAACAATGCTATAATTCATGTGGAAACACAAGAAACCCCAAACAACCTAAGCAATCTTATTCCACAAAATCAAAACTGAAAGCATCACAGTATCTGATTTCAAGTCATACTAAAGGGCAGTTATAATCAAAAGAGCTTGGTGCTGGCAAAAAAAAACAAAAAAAAAAAACAAAAAAAAACAAAAAAACATGTGTAGATCATTGGCACAGAATGGAAACTCCAAAAATCAATCCATGCGTCTACAACCAACTTTTCTTTGACAAAGAAGCTAAAATCAATCCTTAGAGCAAGGACAGTTTCTTCAACAAATGGTACTGAGAAAACAGGAACTCTGCATGTAGAAGTATGAAACAAGATCCCTACCTGACACTTTCTACAGAAGTCCACTTAACATGCATCAAAGACCTGAATATATGACCCAAAACTATGGAATTACTAGAAAACTTTGAGGAAACACTGTAAGACAATGGCATAGGCAAAGAAAAAAACTGGAAGCACAAGCAAAGACAAAATTGACAAATGGAATTACATCAAGCTAGAAAGCTTCTGCATTGCAAAGAAGATACTCAGTGAAGTGTCACCTGAAAGAATGGAAGAAAATATTTGCAAACTGTACAACTGATACAGGTTTAATATTCAGAATATACAAAGAGTTAAAAACTAAACAATAACAAAACAAACAATAAGTTAAGAAATAAGCAAAAGATGTGAACAGGCATTTTGCAAGAGAGGAAAGTCAAATGGCCAACAGACACATGACAAAATGCAAAGGATCACTAGCTATCAGGAAAATGCAAATCAAAACCACAATAAGGTTTCACCTTACCCTATTAAGAATGGCTCTCATACAAAAATCAACAAACAACAAATGCAGAAGAGGATGTGGGGAAAAGGTACCCAAAGTGACTGTTGGTGGGAATATAAACTGGTACAGCTGCTATGGAAGATAATATGGAGATATCTCAAAAATCTGAATATAGACCTACCATGTAACCCAGCCATCCTATTCCTGGGAATTTTCCCAAAGGAAATGAAATCACCATATGAAAGAGTAATCTGTATGCCCATGTTTATTGCAGCTCAATTCACAATGGCTAACATATGGAATTAATCATCTGTCCATCAACTGATGCCTGCATAAAGAAATTATGGTATAAATACTCTATGGAATTGTACATAGCAGTAAAAAAAAAATTCTCTTGTTTGCAACCAAATAGTGCAACTGGAAAACATTATACTTAGTGAAATACGTCAGTCCAAAAAGGCTAATACTGTATGTTTTCTCTGATCCGTGACAACTAGTAGAGCATCTAAAAGGTAATCTATAGGATTGAAATTGACATGTCTTGATTATTGGGGAACAGTGTTCTTTTCTTCATAGTATTTGTTGAAGCTTTACTTGGTATAGGGTTAATCTTATGATTAAAGTTAACTGAAAATGGATCTTTGTAAAATTTAAGAATGGGAATAGAAGGGGAGGTTGAAGAAGAGTGGAGTATGGGTGGGAGGGATGGTAGGGTGGGAAATATCACTATATTCCTGAATCTTTATATAGAAAATACATCAAATATGTATACCTTAAATAAAATTATATATATAAATATATATATATATAAAACTGTTAAACTTTACTGCATCAAAACTGAAAATTCAAAGGACCATCAGCAAAATTAAAAGACAAGCTACAAATAAGTAGAAGTTATTTGCAGAAGTATCAAATGATAAATGTTAAAGAAGTAGCAAATTATATATGTCAAAGAAAAAGAAAGAACTTTGCCAAAATTTAAAAAGAAATGAAGCATTTGTGTGGAGAAATTAGAATTCTTCACCATTTTAGGGGAATGTAAAATGATGCAGCTGGTCTGGAAAACATTATAGTGGTTCTTAAAGAAGCTAAAAGTAAAACCACCAGATCATGTAGCAATCCAACTTTTAGGTATATATCAAAGATTTGAAATCAGAATCTTGAGGTCTGGTGCTGTGGTGTAGCTGGTAAAGCTGCCACGTGTGGTGCTGGCATCCCATATGTGCACTGGTTTGAGTCCCGGCTTCTCCACTTCCAATCCAGCTCCCTGCTAAATGTGTCTTGTGCTGGGGAAGATGGGTCAAGTGCCTGGGCCCCTGCTGACTCCTGGCTTCAGACCTGCTCAATTCCATCCATTACAGCCATTTGGGAAACAAACGAATGAATGGAAGATCTATCTGCCTCTCTCTCTCTTTATGCCTTTCGAATAAATAAGTAGATCTTTAAAACAAAAAACAGATATCAGAATCTTGAATAGATACCTGTATTCTCAAGCTGTTTGTAGCCCTGTACAAAATAGCCAAGATATGGAAAGAACCTAAATGTCCATTGTTGATTGAATGGATAAAGATTATATTCTATAATTATAATGGCATATCATTTTCTTTAAAGGGAAGGGAATCCTGCCAAAAAAGACAGCATAGAGTGACTAGTAGGATATTATACTGAGTGAAATATACCAGTCACAAAGGACAGATATGGCATGATTCCATTTACATGAGGTATCTAAATTAGTCAAAGTCATAGAAACAGAGACTAAAATGGCCATTGCCTGGGCATAGAATGAGGGGTGAATAAAGAGTTGATGTTGCAGAAGTATAAAGTTTCAATTATGCAAATAAATAGATTCTAGGGAATTGCTGTACAACATTGTGCATATAGTTAACAAATCTCTGTTGGATGCACTCCAACAATTATCAGTAGAGTTGATTTCATGCTAAATGTTGTTACCATATTGAAAAAAAATATCTGTGGAACAATCATTAACCTGTTTTTTAGAAATATGACTTCTTCTCTATATCCTCAATGTCATGGCTTTGTCTCAGGCCACCGTGTCTTCTACTTGAATGACAGCATTGATTTCTTTACTTTTTTTCCTGTTCCCAATATTTTCCCATTCCATTATATGATAATAATCATTAAGTTGGCAAATAATTTTAATTATGTTTTAAATGTTTCCCTGGAACTATAAAAATAAGGTACAAACTTCTTAGCACTTTTTTTTTACTTTTTCTGCTGAATATTTAGTACAATACTAAGCCCACACAATCATCAATTTCACCCTTGTCTTAAGACTGACTTGAAATATCTTGGACGAACTGTATATCTTCTTGTCTTATTTTATTTGTGATTGCTAATTTCCCTCCTCATAACAATATTATTATTTTCAAAGTAATTATAATCATGCATTTACTCAACAACAATGTTCAGGAACCAATTTTTCTATACATCTTTTTCCTTTAATGTCTTCCATTTTCACCTGTCCTTGCACCTCCCCCACACACACATATTGTAATTCTCAGATTATTTCTTCCTTTTAAAATAATCATTTTTCTTCCTAGCTCTTTAGTCACAATGACTGAGGGTCAGGGTCCAAAGATGGGAGCTTGGAACCCGACCTATATCTCACTCACAGGTGGCAAAAATCTCTACTCCTTGAGTTATTACTTCTTCCCAGGGTCTGTATTAGCAGAAAGTTGAGCTCAAGAGTGTATATTGTTATCAAACAACACAAAACTGGTTGGAGAAATTGAAATCCCAAAAAGGTATCCACTCCCCTGGTGCAAGGTAAACCAATCACTGACACTGTGTAATCATTGATACACAATAGAAGAAAGTAGTTTATTTGCAAGGCACAGAACAAGGAACCATGCAATTGATTTTCAATTACCAGTATCCCCGATGGATTAAAGGCAGTGAATCTTTCAGGTCAAAGTTGAGGATGATCTCTGCATGATCAGCTCATCTGTGTCCCTTTGGTTGCTTCAGGGTCTGCATATCCTCCCTTTGATGGGTTAGTGATAGGGGCAAATATGTTCCTTTTGGGATGCCAAAGGTGAACTCCAGACTGTTTTGTGTGTAAGGGTTCAGTGGGCAATACTGTGTTGGATCAGGGATTGTGATTTCCTGCAAAGCTCTCAGAGTAGAGGCGACTTTAAGATGTTAACTATAGGGACATTGCATCACTTGATGATCAGGACTTGGATCTAGGGTGTGATCAAGTCCACCTGGAGGGCATTAGTGGTAGGGGCCTGGCTTTGACATGGGCATTCTGATATGGGATGCAGGCAAGCTGACCGCTAAGCCAAACATCTGACCCGGAAATGTTGGCTTGCAAATGAATCAAGAAATGAGTGATAACTGGGTCCTTACAAAATGACAAAAGGTGTCTTTTCCCTAAGTAAATAATTCTACTCATCCCCTTCTTGGGACAGGGTTATTGTCCCTCATTTAAATAATTCTAAACATAGTGAAGGAATCTGCCTTTTTCCCTTCACAGTCAAAAGTTGTAATTAGCCAGACATCCACAGCTGTGAAGAAAGTACTTTTTTTTCCCTTCCTTTTCACATTCTAATTATCACAGGCTAACTGCTCATCAGAATGTTTGTTCAGCACATGCTGACCTACGGATTTCAGGGGCTAACCACAGATAAGGAATGAATCTATGACCACCAGCCCAAAACAGCCAGGCTTCATGTCAAAGAATCCTCCACGTAAGTGGCATTTGGATAACTAAGGACCAAGCCCTAGAAACTTGTCTGACAACGTTGCCTAACCATCCCAACTCCCCCATCTCCTCTTAAAGTCCTCCTGAAAACTTGCAAAATGGAAAAATTGTTACTGTGACAAGATATCTGCTCTTTTTCCAAGATGCCAGCCTCTCAGATCAACCTGTCTCTCACCTGCAACCCTCACTGGCAGTGAGTTGAATGTCCAAAGTAAAGCAGCTTGGGACTAATTTTAAATAGTACCACAATCATATGAAACTCTTTTTAAAACTTAAGATATACTAATTTTACCATAGTTGTTTTATTCATTAATCTAGAAATCCTCTCAACAAAATGCAGTATTACCACTGTTACCGAAATGTCAATCTCTGTCTTCTTTGCCAAGTTAAAACAACAAGGATGTGGTTTAGGGTGAAGGAAGCAGGATATTTAATTTCTCAACAAATGAGAGGGTAGTCAATTCTAAGAATGTTTGTTCAACACTGTAACTGCTGCTCTGCTGAATGAGGGTGTTTTGAGGTTTTTAAGGAGGCTACAAGGAAGTGAAAGTCAGGAATAAAAGGGGCAGAGGATAGGGCACCTGCATGTTTGCCTCTGGTCAAGCACTAAGGCTTTTATGACCCTTCTCTGTTCCATGCTCTAGTTCTCTGCAAAAGAATTTGAGATAAGGAATAAGACAATCTACAACTTAAGACATGGGTGAGTGGGAAGCCAGAGGCTAGCCCTGAAGCATCAGTGAGGTGCTCTGCTGGTATGATGGTCCATGTGGGCCTCAGTCAGCCTGAGGGCTACATACAGGTGGCCACTGTGTCTTTTCCCTGGACTTGGAATTCCATGACCCACACATGGAAATGCCCTAAACGGAACTTCTTGAGACATTACTGGCCACCAATATAGCCATCTATTGGAGAAGCAACTGACCTCATGGTTCAGGTGATTAGAATCTTGTAGGGCCAGTTGTATCACTCCCTTAATTCAATGAGTTAAATCAAGGAATGGTGGGTAGGGACTTGGGCCTGATATTAAGTAATGTCTGCATTCAAGGTACTGTTTGGAGTACAGTTACAATACTGAGCTTCTTCTAAGTAACATTCTTAATGAATTTGCTCATTGGTCTTCATTAATACTGTTTTGGAGTACTTTATCATTTTACTAGTTCATTTTAATATCATCTAATGTTATTAATATTTAATAATTAATTTCAAAATGTTACCTAATATTAACACCAAACTTGCTTTTTTCAGAAGTCATTTTTACTCTTTTTAAGAGAAAATAAAATTGACTCTCTGTTATGAGTTTGTCATGTATTAAAAACAACTGGAATCTCTGGATTTCAACACAATGCCCTGTATTAAGTTTCTTCTGGCGTTGAAACTTAAGCTTATTTAGGGAAAATGTTTAGTCTTGCAAAATTTCTTCACTTCTTGGATTCAATTATTCTTGATAAATTTTGATTTATACATTTTCAAAGTTCAAGTCTTTGGCAGATAAGGTTGATTCCAGGGGCAAGCATTATAGCGCAGCCGGTTAAGCTATTGCTTCCAATGCTAGCATCCCATATCAGAATCATGATTCGAGGGGCCAGCACTGTGGCTCACTTGGCTAATCCTCTGCCTGCAGTGCCGGCATCCCATATGGGCACTGGGTTCTAGTCCTGGATGCTCCTCTTACAGTCCAGCTCTCTGCTGTGGCCCAGGAAGGCAGTGGAGGATGGCCCAAGTGCTTGGGCCCCTGCACCTGCGTGGGAGACCAGAAGGAAGCACCTGGCTCCTGGCTTCAGATTGGCATAGCTCCAGCCATAGTGGTCATTTGGGGAGTGAACCAATGGAAGGAAGACCTTTCTCTCTGTCTCTCTCTCTCACTGTCTAACTCTATCTGTCAGATTGAAAAAAAAAAAGCCGGCACCGTGGCTCAACAGGCTAATCCTCCGCCTTGCCGCGCCGGCACACCGGGTTCTAGTCCCGGTCAGGGCGCCGGATTCTGTCCCGGTTGCCCCTCTTCCAGGCCAGCCCTCTGCTGTGGCCCGGGAGTGCAGTGGAGGATGGCCCAGGTGCTTGGGCCCTGCACCCCATGGGGAGACCAGGAAAAGCACCTGGCTCCTGGCTCCTGCCATCGGACCAGCGCGGTGCGCCAGCTGCAGCGCGCCGTCCGCGGCGGCCATTGGAGGGTGAACCAACGGCAAAGGAAGACCTTTCTCTCTGTATCTCTCCCTCTCACTGTCCACTCTGCCTGTCAAAAAAAAAAAAAAAAAAAAGAATCATGATTCAAGTCTTGGCTGCACCACTTCTGATCCAGCTCCCTGATAATATGCCTGGAAAAGCAGCAGAAGATGGCCTAAGTGGTTAGGTCCCTGCAACCAATTTGGAGATGTGGATGGAGTTCTAGGTTTCTGGCTTTGGCTTGGGTCAGCCCTGGCCATTACATAGCAGCCATTAGTTTTGGTGAACCAGTGGGTGAAAAGTCTTTCTCTCTCTCCTTCACTCTGCCTTTCAAAAACATAAACATTGCTTAACATTGATTCTAATTATTGTGCTGTAGAAGTGATGCATTCTGACTTCTGACCCTGAAGATGGTACAGACATACATTTTAAGTTACTTAAACTTGTATGTCAGAGAATAAAAAGAGTAGTTTAAAACAGCTTTCTCAAATATCTTTGTGATGGTTAATTATAAAAATCAGGACCAGAATGTTATTTTTCTTTAATTTTCAATTTCAGGTCAGTGATGAAAAGAAGTACTAATCTATTGAGCTATCACCAGGTAAGAACCTGTTGACTGACAATTTTCATGCACCGAACAATCTAAAACATGAGACATACTTGTGTGCCTATGCTGAAGAAGCCAAATTTGCTATTGGACATATGAAAGCTCATTTTCTTTTTGCTTGCTATAAAGAATTAATTGTGTATATATGTGTGTGACTTGAGTAACTGGAAAATATAAAATCCTTTCTAGGTTGATTATATGCCTAAAAGAAAAAAGATGTGAACGAATTATAGGAAAATAAATAGGAATATTTCTCTTATCCTGTACTCTTCTGGGCACTGCAAAATGGGGGGCAATTTGTATATATAGTTAATTATTAATGGAGAGTGAGTTTCTGTCAAAGGTTTTCAACATAGACCATCTCTCATATTTAATTTACTTAGCCATATAAAAATATTATCTTTAAATCACCTTTATTACAATTAATATTTTATATATAAGCACAAAAAGTTTATTTAAATGTCATTTTCCAAGGAAAAGTAACCAACTATATTTACATTCTACTAAAGATAAATAATACTACAAGGTTAATTAAAATAAAAATAATTAAATAGCTTGTTAATGAGTTACAATAACGTAATTCTTAGATAATACACCATTGGATTATTTCCATTTCCTTTTTGCATAGCAGAATTTTAGATGAGTTTCAATTTCAGTAATCAATACAATCCATGTGTTTGCTTTATGGTTAGACTCAGATCTCGTATATGTGTCAATTTAAGTTAGCAACTCTATTCCATGTCACCAAACTAGTATTATGGTAAAATAATAACTTCCTGGGAACCATGTTCTAATACTTAAAGTTGACTTGGAATTTTATAGTGGCCAGAATGTGGGAATCACAGAAAATTACTGATTTTAAAAAATGAACGATAGTGGAAGACATCATGTTTACTTCTAGATATATTAAATATGTTGATACATTATTACTCATTCAAAAATTTATTTTGTGTTTGACAAGCATATAACAATTACTAAGCTCATATTTTAATTTGAATATGCATACAAATTACAATAAAATTTATGTTACTGCTTTTCCTGATTTTAAAAATATTAAATATAAAAAGGTATATTAATTCCACCTTTCAAAAATAACACAAATTGAAGATACCTACATCTACATCTATGTCTACACACATGCACACAAATATTTCTTATCTTCATAAAGCTTCTTCAGTGACAAATGTTTTCAAATTCATGTCATTCTTACATGAATGGTTCTAATTTGTTTTTTTTATTATTTAATAAACATGAATTTACAAAGTGCAACTTTTGTATTGTTGTGGCTTCCCCCCCCACCTCCCTCCCTCCCTCGGCCCTCCCCTCTCCCACTCCCACTCCCATCGAGTTTCATTTTCAATTACCTTCATATACAGAAGATCAACTTAGTATATACTAAGCAAAGATTTCAACAGGCTGCACTCACACAGCCGCACAAGGTATAGGGTATTGTTTGACTAGTAGTGTTGTTTTTAAGTTTCATAGTAAAACACATTAAGGACAGAGATCCTAAGTGGGGAGCCTGTACCCAGTGACTCCCGTTGTTGATTTAACAATTGGCACTCTTATTTATGACATCAGCAATCACCTGAGGCTCTTGCCATGAGCTGTCTAGGCTATGGAAGCCCCTTGAGTTCACCAACTCTGAACTTGTTTAGTCAAGGCTGTATCACGGTGGAGGTTCCTTCCTCCCTTCAGAGAAAGGCACCTCCCTCCTTGATGGCCTGTTCCTTCTGCTGGGGTCTTGTTCACCAGAATCTTTCATTTAGATTGTTTTTGCCACTGTGTCTTGGCTTTCCATGCCTGTGAGACTCTCATGGGCCTTTTAGCCAGATCCAAATGCCCCAAGGGTTGATTCTGAGGCCGGAGTGCTGTTTTGGGCATTTGCCATTCTATGAGTCTGCTGTGTGTCCCGCTTCCCCGCAGGATCATATTCTCCCTTTTAATTTTATCCTTCATTATTTGCTTACACTGGTCTTGTTTGTAAAATCTCTTAGAAACTTACCCTATCTTTTTTGATTGGTTGTGTACTTATCACTTTACCAAGTGCCCTGACATTGGTACATGTCTCCTTGATAAGACTGAGTTGAAATCCCCTGGCACATTTCTAATTCCACCATTGGAGGTAAGTCCGAGTGAGCCTATGCCGAGCTATATATTTCCTCCCTCTCTTATTCCCACTCCTATGTTTAACAGAGATCACTTTTCTGTTAATTTTTAAACGCCTAAGAATGATTGTGTATTGATTACAGAGTTCAACCAGTGGTATTAAGTAGAACAAACAGAGCAACAACAACAGCAACAACAAAAAAAATACTAAAAGGAATAAAATAGTAAGTTGTTCCTCAACAGTCTAGACAAGGGCTGATCATGTCATTGTCTCTCATAGTGTCCATTTCACTTTAATGGGTATCATTTTAGATGCTCGTTTAGTTGCCATTGATCAGGGAGAACATATGATATTTGTCCCTTTTGGACTGGCTTATTTCACTGATTAGCATGATATTTTCCAGATTCCTCCATTTTGTTGTAAATGCCCTGATTTCATTTTTTTTACTGCTGTATAGTATTCCATAGAGTACATATCCCATAGTTTCTTTTTCCAGTCATCCATTGATGGACATTTAGGTTGCTTCCATGACTTAGCTATTGTGAATTGAGCTGCAACAAATATTGAGGTGCAAATGGCTCTTTTTTTCTCCCCTTTAATTCCATTTGGGTAAATTCCAAGGAGTGGGATAGCTGGGTCCTGTGGTAGTGCTACATTCAGGTTTCTGAGGACTCTCCAAACTGTCTTCCATAGTGGCTTTACCAGTTTGCATTCCCACCAACAGTGGATTAGTGTCCCTTTCCCCCCACATCCTTGCCAGCATCTGTTGTTGGTTGATTTCTGTATGTGAGCCATTCTGACTGGGGTGAGGTGAAACCTCATTGTGGTTTTGATCTGCATTTCCCTCATGGATAGGGATCCTGAGCATTTTTTATGTGTTTGTTGGCCATTTGGATTTCCTCTTTTGAAAAATGTCTGTTAAGGTCGTTGGCCCATTTTTTATTGGGTTGTTTGTTTTGATTCTGTGGTGTTTCTTGATCATTTTATAGATTCTAGTTGTTAATCCTTTATCTGTTGTTTTATTAGTAATCATTGTGGTAGTAAGAAATAATAGATTTCCAAGCTACATGTTTTAACTTTTTATTTCAGAACTCTTGAAATTACAAAACAATAATTGTAGACTTCTGCAAAGAGTCCCCATATACTCCACATCCAACTTCCCCTATTATTTTTTAAGCTGTATTTATTTTAAAGGCAGTTACAGAGAGGCAGAGGCAGGGAAAGAGAAGGAGAGAAGTCTTCCATCTGCTGGTTTCTCCCAAATGGCTGCAGTGGCCAGAGTTGGGCTGATCTGAAGCTAGGAGCAAGGAGCTTCTTCCATGTCTCCCTCGTGGGTGCCTGGGCACAAGGATTTGGGCCATCTTCCACTGCTTTCCCAGGCCATAGCAGAGAGCTGGATGGGAAGTGGAGCAACTTTGGCTTGAACCAGTGCCCATATGGGATGCTAGCACTACAGGAAGTAACTTCACCCACTACACCACAGCGCTGGCATCATCTCCCCCTATTATTAATATCTAATAATATGTTTGTCACAATCTAACTTCTCCCAGTTTTTGAATCCAAACTCCTTGTATTCTTCCAACTCCTGCAAGCCTCTAGCTATCAACATTCTGTGTTCATGTTGAGGGTTTTTTAGCCCTAGCTTCTGAGGGAGAACACACAGTATTTGTAGTTCTGTGCGAATTAGTTCCACCATTTTGCCACAGTGACAGGATATCATTCTTTATGTTTGAATAGTATTCCATTGTGTATATATACCACATTTTCTTTATCCATTCATCTTATAATAGACACCTTGATTGATTCTGTATTATGGATATTATGAACTGCAATAAACATGATAGAACAGGTTTCTTCTTTTCTTTGTTGTGCTTCTGGGTTTGATAACATTCCATTCACCTATTTTTACTTTTGTTGCTTGTACTCTTGTGGTCTTAACCAAACACAAAAAATTACTGCCTACACGATTGTCTTGAAATATGTTCTGTATGTTTTCTTCTTCTAACAATTTCATAGTTTCAGTCTGATGTTTAGGTGTTTGAAACACCTTGGTTGATTTTTGTGCATCGTGAGAGGTAAGAGTTAATTTAATTGGTCTACAAATGAATATTCTATGGAGATCACTTGAGCCTCTGGCAATGAGGAAGCCCCTAGTAAAACGCTCCCATAGTAAGAAAATTGCTAGTGCTGGAAAAGGTGTGTGTGTGTGTGTGTGTGTGTGTGTGTGTGTATAGAGAGAGAGAGAGAGAGAGAGAGAGAGAGAAAGTGAGAGAGAGAGAGAGAGAGAGAGAGAGAGAGAGAGAGAGATCTTCCATCCATTGGTTTATTCCCCAAATGGCTATAAGTGCTGGAGCTGGCTCATGTGAAGCCAGGATCCAGGAGCTTCTTCCAGGTCTCCCACATGGGTGAGAGCCCTTGGGCCATCTTCTGTTGCTTTTCCAGGCACTTCAGCAGGGAGTTGGATCAAAAGTGCAGGAGCTAGGTTTTCGAACCAGTATCCATATGGAATTCTGGCAATGTAGGCGGTGAATTTACCCACTACACCACAGCTCTGGCCCCAGTGATGGTTACTTCTAATGCAGGACTCATTTCAGGAAATCTCCGATGGCTGGACAAGTGGTGATGAATCTTTGTACTTGTTACCTGTTGGGGAATACTTGATTTCTTCTACCGTTCTAAAGCAAATCTTCACTGGATGCAATATTCTTGATTAAAAATCTTTTTTTTTCAAGAACCTGAATATATGAACCCATTCTTTTTTGGTCTGTGGGGTTTCTGCTGAGAAGTCTGCTGTATGTCTAATAAGTTTTATTTCATATGTAACTTGATGTTTTTTCTCTAATAGTGTATAGGATTCTCCCTTTGTCCTTCACTTTTTTTTTAATAACGCTTTTATTTAAAGAATATAAATTTCCAAAATACAGCTTATGAATTACAATGGCTTCACCCCCATAACTTCCCTCCCACCCGCAACCCTCCCCTTTCCCACTCCCTCTCCCCTTGCTTCACATCAAGATTCATTTTCAATTCTCTTTATACACAGAAGATCAGTTTACTATATATTAAGTAAAGATTTCAACAGTTTGCCCTCACATAGCAACACAAAGTGAAAAATACTGTTGGAGTACTAGTTATAGTATTAATTCACAATGTATAGCACATTAAGGACAGAGATCCTACATGATATATTTTTTTTTAAAAATGATTAATTTTCTAGGCAATTTCCAATTTAACACCAAGATTTTTTTTTCATTTTTAATTATCTATATACAGAAGATTGATTCAGTATATACTAAGTAAAGATTTCATCAGTTTGCACCCACACAGAAACACAAAGTGTAAAAATACTGTTTCAGTGCTAGTTATAGCATTACTTCACATAGGACAACACATTAAGGACAGATCCCACATGAGACGTAAGTACACAGTGACTCCTGAAGTTGATTTAACAATTTGACACTCTTGTTTATGGCCTCAGTAATCTCCCTAGGCTCTAGTCATGAGTTGCCAAGGCTATGGAAGCCTTTAGGGTTCGCTGACTTCAATCTTATTCTGACAGGGTCATAGTCAAAGTGGAGGTTCTCTCCTCCCTTCAGAGAAAGGTACCTCCTTCTTTGATGGCCCCATTCGTTCCACTGGGATCTCACTCACAGAGATCTTTCATTTAGGTCTTCTTTTTTTTCCAGAGTGTCTTGGCTTTCCATGCCTAGAATATTCTCATGGGCTCTTGAGCCAGATCTGAATGCTTTAAGGGCTGATTCTGAGGCCAGAGTGCTATTTAGGACATCTGTCATTCTATGAGTCTGCTGTGTATCTCGCTTCCCATGTTGGATCATTCTCTCCCTTTTTGATTCTATCAGTTAGTATTAGCAGACACTAGTCTTGTTTGTGTCATCCCTTTGACTCTTAGACCTATCAGTGTGATCAATTGTGAACTGACATTGATCACTTGGACTAGTGAGATGGCCTTGGTACATGCTACCTTGATGGGATTGTATTGGAATTCCCTGGCCTGTTTCTAACTCCATCATTTGGGGCAGTTCCGATTGAGCATGTCCCAAATTGTACATCTCCTCCCTCTCTTGTTCCCACTCTTATATTTCACAGGGATCACTTTTCAGTTAAAATTTAAACACCTAAGAATAATTGTTTGTTAATTACAGAGTTCAACCAATAGTACTAGAATAAAAAAATTACTAAAATGGATAAAGTATTACATTGTACAACAACAGTCAGCACAAGAGCTGATCAAGTTACTGTTTCTCATAGTGTCCATTTCACTTCAATAGGTTTCCCCTTTGGTGCTCAATTAATTGTCACCGATCAGGGAGAACATATGATATTTGTCCCTTTGGGACTGGCTTAATTCACGCAGAATGATGTTTTCCAGATTCCTCCATCTTATTGCAAATGACCGGATTTCATTGTTTTTGACTGCTGTATAGTATTCTATAGAGTACATGTCCCATAATTTCTTTATCCAAATGTATGCTTTGAATTCCCTGTGATCTTTTGCTGTGAGGTTCCCTTCGTTTATCTTCTTTCATGTTGATGGCCGTGTTTCTGTGTTTCTGTGTGTAACACATCTTTAAGTATCTTTTGCAGGGCTGGACGAGTGGCAACAAATTCTTTCAATTTTTGTTTGTTATGAAAGGTCTTTATTTCACCTTCATTCACAAATGAGAGCTTGGCAGGATATAATATTCTGGGCTGGCAGTTTTTCTCTCTAAGTACCTGGGCTATGTCTCACCATTCCCTTCTAGCTTGTAGGGTTTCTGATGAGAAGTCTGCCGTGAGTCTAATTGGAGATCCTCTGAGTGTAATTTGACGTTTTTCTCTTGCGCATTTTTGGATCTTTTCTTTCTGTTTCACTGTGGTGAGTTTAATTACAATGTGTCGTGGTGAGGACCTCTTTTGGTCATGTTTACTAGGGGTTCTATAAGCTTCCTGTACTAGGATGTCTCTGTCCTTCTCCAAAACTGGGAAATTTTCTGCTATTATCTCACTAAAAAGGCATTCTAATCCTTTCTCCCTCTCCATGCCTTCAGGAACTCCTAGAACTCGAATGTTGGGTTTTTTAATAGTATCCTGTAGATTCCCAACAATATTTTTTAGATTTCTAATTTCCTCTTCTTTTCTTTGGTTTGACTGTATAGTTTCCTGTGCTCTGTCTTCTAAGTCCGATATTCTCTCTTCTGCCTCACCCATTCTGTTTGTAAGGCTCTCTAATGTGTTTTTCACTTGATCTATTGAATTCTTCACTTCATTATGATTTCTCGTCACTATCACAGTTTCATGTTCTACTAGTTGTTTCATTTCAGCTTGATTTCTCCTTAATATTTCATTTTCACGAGAGAGATTTTCTACCTTGTCCATTAAGGATTTCTGTAGTTCAAGAATTTGTTTTTGAGTACTTCTTAGTGTCCTGATCAATTTTTTGAGATCTGCTTCTTGCATCTCTTCTATATCATCATCTTTGTAATCTTGAATTGGGGTGTCTTTTTCATTTGGGGATGCCATAGTGTCTTCCTTGTTCTTATTACCTCGGTTTTTGCATTTGTTGTTTGGCATATTGGTTTCTTCACTGTGGTGTTTTTTTCTTGTTATACTATGACTCTAGATTAAGTGGACTGTCTGCTTTTGATGGAGCCTTAGAGGCTTGAGATGGGTGTGGCCTGAGAGCTCTGTTTGGTTCCTCAGGGTTGAGGGTGTGTCAAAGGAGACACTCCCAGGTTAGGCGTGGTAAATCTCTCTCTGTTATTTATTTATTTTTTTTTTTGGTTCAAAAGGGAAGTAATTCCACACAGCTGAATGGAATTGGGGGTGGTTAGCAGGCGAATGATATACCCACAGGAGCCAGAGTTCGGAAGCTCTTTCCCAAGGACCAGAGAAGGAATCTTTGCGGCCCTTTGTGTGGGCTGAGATTCTCCTGTAGTCTCCCACTGGGCTGCCAAGGCTACTGAACTGTAGCGTCTCTGGAGAATACTCACATGAATTCGTGATTTCCATGAGTTCTCTCCCCCACAGTCTCTTTTTTCATAGTCTCAGTTCATTAGCACCACACATTCATTAGGTTCTAATCTCCTGTTATTTCACCCCTCCCACCCAGAGTCAGGTTTTTCTGCTAGGCTCGGGGCCGGTGCCGACCCGAGGTCGCCCTGCTTATGACGTATTCCAAAATGGCGCCTGCTCTTTGTCTTGCTCACCTTTGAGAGGTGAGCGGAGAGAGAGAAGCTCGTGTCCGTACGGGTCACTTTTTTTTTTTTTTTCCCTCTCTCTCTCTCTCTCTTCTAGTTAGCCTGGTGAACTTTTCCCTGCAGGGTTTCAAGCCTTGTTCGCTCTAGGCTCCCTTTTCCGCTTCCCTCCTGGTATCTCGGGCTATTGAGATTCTGCTCACCTCGCGTTCCAGCGCTGGTGTGTTGAATCTGCTGCTGGTGTCCCAAACTGCGGGCTCCCACTCTCTCCACGCAGGTCCACTGTGAATCTCCAGTTCCGGAAGGGTTTTCTCTGCTGTTTCTTCCCCTACTCTTCCTTGAACCTGCAGTATCTCCACTTTTATTAAACTGTCTCTCCCCAGACTATCGGTGTGCTCCCTTCCTATTCCGCCATCTTGTCCTTCACTTTTGATAATGTGACTGTATTATGACTTGAGGAGGTCTTTTTTCATTGAATCTGGTTGGGTTCCTTTGACAATACCTCTTTCAAAAATTGAGAAGTTTTCAATTATGTTTTATTCTGTATGCTCCTTCTTCAGATTATTATACAAATATGTGCTTTCTTAGTGGTATCTTACGTACTGTATAAGCTTTCTTCATTCTGGATTATTTCAAGTCTTGTCCTCATGATCAGAAATCCTTCCTTCCACTTCATCCAATCTACTGTGGGTACTCTCAATTGTATTTTTGTATCATTAATTGAAGTTTTCAGCTCAGCAGTTTTGGTTTGGTTCTTGTCAATGATTTCTCTCTCTTTATTGAATTTCTCATTCATGTCATTTATTATTTTCCTCATTTCTTTAAATTATCTGTATTCTATTGTCTCATTGAGTTTACTTAGCATCATTTATGTTGAATTCTTGTAAAGGTTATATGGTTCATTCAGATCAGGATTTACTTCTGGAGAACTATTGTGTTCTT
The DNA here is from genome assembly GCA_949820135.1 of Sylvilagus floridanus. Taxonomy (NCBI): domain Eukaryota; kingdom Metazoa; phylum Chordata; class Mammalia; order Lagomorpha; family Leporidae; genus Sylvilagus; species Sylvilagus floridanus. Next base: position 21,305,762 of record OX463236.1, read on the forward strand.
TTTTTTCAAATATTTATTTATTTATTTGAAACTCAGAGTTACACAGAGGGAGAAGGAAAGGCAGAGAGAGAGTGGCCCTCCATCTGCTTGTTCACTCCCATTTTACCACAATGGCCGGAGCTGGGCCAATCCGAAGCTAGGAGCCAGGAGCTTCTTCCATGTCTCCCACATGGGTACAGGGGCCCAAGGAACCTGGGCCATCTTCTACTGCTTTCCCAGGCCATAGCAGAAAGCTGGATTGAAAGTGAAGCAGCTGGGACTCAAACCGGTGCCCATATGGAATGCCAGCACTGCAGGCGGTGACGTTAACCGCTGTGCCACAGCAACGGCCCTGAACTATTCTGTTCTTTTGAAGTTGTCCTGTTTCCTCACTTTTTCATGTTTCCTGTGTTCCTACATTGATACCTGTGCATCTGATCCCTTTTAACCAAGTAAGTTTTGTTGAAAATGACTTTTTTGTTTTGATGTAATGTTGGTATTTCTTGAATTATTGCTTTGTCTTTGGCTGTAGCTGAGTCATAAATTGTACCCCCGGAGTGATATGCTTTGCTTTAATCAATTTCAGCAGTGTCTATAAGTGACACAGTGTTCTAGTCTACGGCAATTCATGGAGGTAAAAGCATGCCTTTCAGTGGATGTGGGCTTCCTAGGGTGTGTCTCTTCAGTCCCCAGAGCTGGATGTCAATCACAATAGGGTTTTTGATAGCTGGAACCTCATTCTTTGACATCTAGAGAGCTGTCCCCTTGTTTTACCAGGCAAATTTAAGTGATACCTGTGATACCAATAGCTGTGATTCTGGAACTGTGTGGTGTGGATGGGCCATTCCCTAGGTCTTGCTGGAAGAGTGTAATTTGTGCATTGTTTCATTCCAGTCCTACACGGTGACTAATAGATATACTGGGATAGTACCCTGGCATATGTGGGTCTGAAGCGTTGGAATGCAGGAAGGGTCTTCCTGAGGCCCCTCGGGTAGATCTGGTGACTGAAGAACTTAGTATTGGCAGCTGGAGCTGCAGGATGAAGTGGAGTCATTTCTGAGGTCTCCCAGGTTGAAAACCTGCTATGTTGAGCATGGAGAACTGACAATCAAGAGTGTGACAGAGAAATGCAGATAGAGCACCCCACAGACCGCAGATGAGTGCAAATCATATCAGGGATTGTGGTGCTAAGAGCCACAGTGCTAGATCTGTATTGCAGAGAAGAAACAAAGCACATTTCTCACAGGGCACACAAGGAGGATCTGAGGCTTCTGCCCTGAGCACTCAGGTGCCAAAAGATCCAAGCTACATTCCTCAAGTCTTCTCCTCTTGGATTCTTTCCAGGCTGCTCCTGGTGCTGATCCACAAGATGCTGAGGGGAATTCCCCTGGGTCATGCACAGTGAGTGAGCAGGGTTCCAGGTTTGAGGCCAGAATTTTCACAGATGCATGGTACAGGAGGACTGCTCTCTGCCCTGGAAAATTCCTTGTCTCCAGTTCTGACAGTTTCTGGTAGCAGTGGGGCTGCTTGCTGTCCCCTTAATTCAGAATGGAGTTCAGCAGAGGCTTTAGCTAAGGAGCTAAGAATACAGTGCTTTGTGGCTGAGGGAGGCAGCATGAGTTCCTTTTTCATAGCAAAGTAGTTGCTTGAACTGCAGTCTGTGGTGGTGGTGGGGGCGCCACAGTGCTTTCTCTTTACTTTTTTTTTTTTTTTTGCAAAATGTTGTCCCCCCAATTGGGGAACCAGGGTATAATCTACAGCAGCTGTGCTATGCGTTCTCTCGTTCTCTCTCTCTCTCTCTCTCTCTCCCCTGGCTTTTGGAGTCTCTGTGCCGTTTCTCATTCCTGTCACTTCTTTATTATGAATTTCCCTCAATCGCTCCACTAGAAATGTAGTCTTTCATTTGTTGGCCTGGTGCTTTTCTGTAGCTGAGGTGAGTGAGGCTTCTATTTATTCAGTCACCTTAGTCACAAAAAATCCAAGTCTGCTTTTTTAGCAACATATAATTAAGCAGAGTTCTTTACTGAAAGCTTCTCAGGGGCATTATTGGGTTATTAGGCATTCTGTGTTCAATTTTTTCAAAATTTTATTTCAAGACAGTGCAACAGGGGGAGATGAAGAAGAGAGAGAGGGGAGAGAGAGAGAGAGCGAGAGAGAGAGAGAGAGAGCTTCCATTTGCTGGTGCTGGTTCATTCCCCAAATGGTTACAACAGTACGGGCTGGAGCTAGGCCAAAGCCAGAAGCTATGAACACAATCTTGGTTACTCACATGGTATTGAGACATATTTTTAAATACTTCTTTATTTGAATGTTAGAATTACATATATATATATGTATGTATGTATGTATGTATGGAGAGAGAGAGAGAGAGAGAGAGAGAGAGAGAGAGATGGGTGGAAATCTTCCATTCTTCGGTTAAGCCTCCAGAAGGCCACAGTATCTGGAGCTGGGCCAGGCAGAAGCCAAGAGCCAAAAGCCTACTCAGGTCTCCCAAGCAGGGATGGAGAGGCCCAAGCACTTGAGCCCTCTCTCACTGCCTTCCTAGGCCATAAGCAGAGAGCTGGATCAGAAGAGGAGTAGCAGGTTAAGAATGGTTGCCTATATGGGATGCCAGCATCACAAGCATGGGCTTAGCCTACTGTGCCACAGCACTGGCCCCCAATGTCTCAGTCATTCTACAGGCATTGCATTCTTAAAACTATTTTGTTGACTAATAAACACATCAAGTTTTTCATTTATTGTGTAATCACTATAAGTGATATACTGCAAACTTAGTACATAGCATGTACTGGATAGAATATCCTTTTACATGTACACTATCCTTTACTTTTGCATGTGCAATTATCAAATGTAATTCCCCTAAATCCCTTAATTTATGTAGATGTTATTTGTGCTTTAGGTAGTATACCAATTTGAAAAATTTGTTTCTAGAGAGACTCTTTTTCATTGGAAGTACACAGGGAACAAGCATCAGGGTTGAATATTTGAAATAAATGTTTTGACTTCAGCCAAAAATGTGCTCTAAAGTAAGAGGACACTGATAAATTGCAGCAAAATACATTTCCAACATCACAGAGTATGAATTGGAAAAGTAAGTGCTGAGATTCAAAGTTGGGCAACAAAAATTCAAACCCAAATTTCACCATTTACCTGTTCTGTAACTTTGACAAGTTTTTAAATCCTCTGCTCCCAAGGTTACTCATCTGTAAAATACAAACCTTTCTTATAATGCCTTGATGAAACTTACATGATTTAACACCGGTGAAATGCTTAAAAGTCTGGTAAAACTCTGTTACTTCTTGGGACCCAAAGAACATAGATAGCTTTCCTCTAAGAATCTAAAACTTTCCCCTCACTCTCTCCCTCTCTTCCTTCTGTCCATCTTTTAACTATAAAGACACTTAATATTTTGATTTTTTAGAATATTTCTAGGTTATATACATTTTTAAAAATTTTATTATTGTTAAGTGATTTTACTCCATGATCTTTCATAAGCAAGCGGTATTTATTTACAGATTATCTCAATCTATCCAACAACCTTTTTCTCTTTCCCAATGTAGGACATTGACTTCCCATCTTGAATGTGAATTATTTTGCACAATATTGTTATAACCATCCTTGTATATACTATATCACTAATTTCATTTGCATATTTTAAAGGATTTATTGTATTTATTTGAAAGACAGAGTTACAGAGACAGGTAGAGATAGAGAGAGAGGTCTTCGGTCAGCTGGTTCACTCCCCAGATGGCTGCATCAGCCGGAGCTGCGTAGATCCGAAGCCAGGATCCACGAACTTCTTCCAGGTCTCCCACACGGTGCAGGGGCCTAAGTTCTTGGGCCATCTTCAACTGCTATCCCAGGCCATAGCAGAGAGCTGGATCAGAAGAGGCCACGGCTTTAACCTGCTGTGCCACATCACTGGCCCCATTCGCATAATTTTGATTGCAATTTCTACTTAAAGGTACATGCATGCTTTTAAGGCTTTCAGTGTAAAATGCCAAATCGTCTTTCTGAAATACCAGCAACTTGTGCATCTTCTCTTGGTGTATGTTTGTCCTCTTTCTAGCCAAATATTCTGACAATAGAGAGACAGAAATATATATATATACTCCCTATCTCTGTCTGTATCAATCTGACCCATTGGCACTAGAAGCCAATTTACAACTCACAGATTAGCCATGTACAAAATCAGGCCAGCTTATCTAGCAACCAGTCTAGAAAGTCAAATAATAACTCATGTAACAATTGACCCAATGGTTAACAGCATCAGATTGGTGTGGGGTATTTGGGAATTCTGTACTGCTTAACAGTTTTATTTTTTACATTTAAAAGTATTCTAAAATATAAAAGTCTTTTTAAAAAGCTACAAAATTGGCCCAAAACAGGTTGGGCTTGATAAATAACTGACAGTTTCTCTAATTTTTGCCCTGGCTTACAATAAAGGAGAGCCACAGAAAACCAAAGATGTACCCTATCCAATCATGTAAAAAGCCCTGCTAGTCATCCCATCTTCAGCTTCCCAGGGACACTGGCCACCAATCATACATGTTTAAAGTCTTCCCTTTTCTATGCTGTCAGATGTTCCCACTGAACTATCAGACTGTGAGTCTTTTCCAATCGGAAGCTATAATGGTTGATTTTCTTGCTATAGCAAGCTCTGAACAAACATGTTTCTTCTCATTTTTGTGTCTGTTTATTTCCTCAATGGATATAATTACTTACATGTTTATCCTTTATTTTTTTTTAATTTTTTATTTTATTATTTTTTTTTTAATTTTTTTTTGACAGGCAGAGTGGACAGTGAGAGACAGAGACAGAGAGAAAGGTCTTCCTTTGCCATTGGTTCACCCTCCAATGGCTGCCGCGGACGGCGCACTGCGGCCGGCGCACCGCGCTCATCTGATGGCAGGAGCCAGGTGCTAGGTGCTTTTTCCTGGTCTCCCATGGGGTGCAGGGCCCAAGCACTTGGGCCATCCTCCACTGCACTCCTGGGCCACAGCAGAGGGCTGGCCTGGAAGAGGGGCAACCGGGACAGAAGCCGGAGCCCGGACCGGGACTAGAACCCGGTGTGCCGGCGCCGCAAGGCGGAGGATTAGCCTGTTGAGCCACGGCGCCGGCCCTGTTTGTCCTTTAAACAAAAATAATGGTATAGTATTTCTTTTATCAAGCTTTTTAATTTTAGTATCTTTTATGCAATTAGTTTTCTCTTGGATCATTTATTGCTTTCTTATTGGTTTTTATTTCAATTAGTTTATATAACTGTTATATAATTTAATCTGTGAGCTTTTGCAGATTTTTTTATTTATGTATTTGGGAGCTAGGTTTTGAGAGAGAGAGAGAGAGAGAGAGAGAGAGAGAGAGAGAGAGAGATCTTTTATCCACTGATTCACTCCCCAAATGGCCACAGTGGCTGAAGCTGGGCCAATAAGAGGCCAGGAACTAGGAGCCTCTTTTGGGTCTCCCAGGCAGGTTCAGGGGCTCAAACCCCCGGGCCATCTTCTACTGTTTTCTCAGGCCATAGAAGAGAGCTGGATTAGAAGAAGAGCAGCCAGGACTTGAACCAGTGGCCATATTGGTTGCCCATGCTACAGGTGGCAGATTTATCCGCAATGCAACTGCATCAGCCCCAATTTAACCAATATTTTCTATTTGATTTGACTAATACAAAAAGAGTTTCTATATTTTATTTATTTTAATGTATATTTTCACTGATATTCTTGGAACTTCTCAACTATATTCCCTGTAAATTACTGTGAATTTATCATTCCCTTTGGGAAATAATTATTGTCTGTTTTTGTTCTTTTTATATTATTGCCCTATTCTTTCTGACAAAATCATTTGTAACAAATAGCTTTAGAATTCTTATTTGTTCACCCACTTAACAGTTAGGAAAGCACTAACATATGGATTTATTGCTGCTTACAGATAAATGCTGATGATGTATCCTTCTATACCTAGGTTATTATGTTATTATCAGACATTATTGTGGGTATCCACAATATTATGGGTTTAACTGATTTATGCTTAGGCTTATTGAAGTGGTGAAATACAATAATTGATATCTTAATTTAAAAATCATTAGCTTCTTACAATACATCCTATTTGCTGATGATGTGATTAATGTAATGCTAAAATAAAGTATGACGCTTTAGAAATTTTGTTATGTGTTTTTCCTCTAAAATTTGAAAACATGTTACGTAAGTCTAATCTATAGTATTAAGCATTCCCTGGTGTCTATTTTTGCCATTTCAATACAATTCATAGAACTTCAAGAAAAGGCAGAAAATCATTGGCACGCATTCACACAATATGTGTGGCTATTCAATGTAATGTTGGGTATTCAGAAAGAGCAGAGGGGCTGGAATGAAATCCTAAACTGTAATCTAAAGGTAGGAAATAGGAAAGTATTTAAGCAAAGACAGGGCCATTTTATATGTTCTGAGCAATGAATAGACTCCAGTATCAAATCTAAAAGATAATTGATGAGAAACACACAAAGCTGAAAGAATAGCTTGATACCATGTTGAGTAGGGCATTAAATACTGAGGAGTCTGTCGCTGTTCAGGTAGTTTCTGACTCAGAGAGTGCTCTTTAAAATGATGTTTAGGATTACAATCCCTGTGGTGGTGTTGGGTTAAGGTATAGGAACATCATGTAAAGACGGGGGACTAGTAAGAAAGTCAGCAAATCCTTTAAGGGTGGTTTGGCATTCTTGCTATGTATGAAAACTCTGATTTAAAATTTTGTCTGTTTCCCCAAGAATAGAGTTGTCACATGACAGTTTGTACATTTTGGCCAGTGGCTTCCTAATTTTGCCCATGGATTCTTTTAAAATTAGCTAAATATCAATTAGCCTGTCAATTTATCTTCATGAATAGACTTTCCCAAGAGAAATCTTGAATTTTGTATTGAAATATATGATGCCAAATATAATTTATTTTGCTATAGAATAAATATTGTTGCAGCTGTGTTTCACTTAAAGACTTATTTCTCATGATGAGACTGCCAAAATTTGGACTAGATGGTAAAAATGTAAGCACTGAGATGATTTTGATAATGCCTTTTCATGCTAAATGTCTCAAAATAGCAAAATCAGCCATGATTTTAGTTATGTTTTGTGGTTTTTGTCATCATGTTGTACATATATTCTTCTAAGAAGAGTAGAATTTAGGATAATTTATTTATAGATATATAGTTTTTTCTGAGATTTTTTGTTTTTTGACACGCAGAGTGGACAGTGAGAGAGAGACACAGAGAGAAAGGTCTTCCTTTGCCGTGGGTTCACCCTCCAATGGCTGCCTGGCTCCTGGCTCCTGGTTTCAGACTGGTCCAGTATTGGCTGTTGTGTCCATTTGGGGAATAAACCGACAGATGAAAAAATCCCTCTATTTCTTTCTCCTTCTGTCTTTCTCCCTCTCTTTCTCTCTCTCTCGCTCTCTCTCTTTCTGTAGTTCTGCCTTTCAAATGAATAAATACATCTTAAAAAAGGATTTTAAAAAGAAAGCTATAACCAAAGAGTATGATATATGATTTTTGAGGGCGTCTTTAAGAAACACTGAGATAATTGACTTCATTCTTTTTTTTTTTATATAAAGCTTTTATTTAAAGAATATAAATTTCCAAAGAACAGCTTATGGATCACAATGGCTCCCCCCCCCGACAACCTCCCTCCCTCCCCCTCCCCTCCCCTCTCCCGCTCCCTCCCCCCCTCCGCCCACATCAAGATTCATTTTCAATTCTCTTTATACACAGAAGATCAATTTAGTACATATTACGTAAAGATTTCAACGGTTTGCCCTCGCATAGAGACACAAAATGATAATACTGTTGGAGTGCTAGTTATAGTATTAATTCACAATGTACAGCACATTAAGGACAGAGATCCTACATGATTTTTTTTTAAAGAATTGATTAATTGTCTATGCAATTTCCAGTTTAACACCAAGATTTTTTAATCATTTGCAATTATCTTTATATAAAGGAGATCGATTCAATATATACTATGTAAAGATTTCACCAGTTTGCACCCACTCAGAAACACAAAGTGCAAAAATACTGTTTCAGTACTAGTAATAGCATTATTTCACATTGGATAACACATTAAGGACAGATCCCTCATGAGACGTAAGTACACAGTGACTCCTGATGTTGATTTAACAATTTGACACTCTTGTTTATGGAGTCAGTAATCTCCCTAGGCTCTGGTCATGAGTTGCCGAGGCTATGGAAGCCTTTAGGGTTCGCCGACTTCGATCTTATTCCGACAGGGTCATAGTCAAAGTGGAAGTTCTCTCCTCCCTTCAGAGAAAGGTACCTCCTTCTTTGATGGCCCCGTTCTTTCCACTGGGATCTCACTCGCAGAGATCTTTCATTTAGGTCTTCTGTTTTTTCCAGAATGTCTTGGCTTTCCATGCCTAAACTATTCTCATGGGCTCTTCAGCCAGATCCGAATGCCTTAAGGGCTGATTCTGAGGCCAGAGTGCTATTTAGGACATCTGCCATTCTATGAGTCTGTTGTGTCTCCTGCTTCCAATGTTGGATCATTCTCTCCCTTTTTCATTCTATCAGTTAGTATTAGCAGACACTAGTCTTGCTTGTGTGATCCCTTTGACTCTTAGACCTATCAGTGTGATCAATTGTGAGCTGAAATTGATCACTTGGACTAATGAGATGGCCTTGGTACATGCCACCTTGATGGGATTGTATTGGAATCCCCTGGCACAATTCTAACTCCATCATTTGGGGCCGTTCTGATTGAGCATGTCCCAAATTTTACATCTCCTCCCTCTCTTATTCCCACTCTTATATTTCACAGAGATCACTTTTCATTTAAAATTTAAACACCTAAGAATAATTGTGTGTTAATTACAGAGTTCAACCACTAGTACTAGGATAAAAAAAAAATACTACCATGGATAAAGTATTACATTGTACAACAACAGTCAGCACAAGAGCTGATTGAGTCACTGTTTCTCATAGTGTCCATTTCACTTCTACAGGTTTCCCCTTTGGTGCTCAGTTAGTCATCGCCAATCAAGGGAAACAAATGATATTTGTCTCTTTGGGACTGACTTAATTCACTCAGCATGATGTTTTCCAGATTCCTCCATTTTGTTGCAAGTGACCGGATTTCATTGTTTTTGACTGCTGTATAGTATTCTGTAGAGTACATGTCCCATAATTTCCTAATCCAGTCTACTGTTGATGGGCATTTGGGTTGGTTCCAAGTCTTAGCTATTGTGAATTGAGCCGCAATAAACATTGCTGTGCAGATGGCTTTTTTGTTTGCCCATTTAATTTCCTTTGGGTAAATTCCAAGGAGTGGGATGGCTGGGTTGAATGGTAGGGTTATATTCATGTTTCTGAGGAATCTCCAGACTGACTTCCATAGTGGCTTCACCAGTTTGCATTCCCACCAACAGTGGATTAGTGTCCCTTTTTCCCCACATCGTCTCCAGCATCTATTGTTGGTGGATTTCTGAATGTGAGCCATTCTCACCGGGGTGAGGTGAAACCTCATTGTGGTTTTGATTTGCATTTCCCTGATTGCTAGGGATCTTGAACATTTTTTCATGTGTCTGTTGGCCATTTGGATTTCCTCTTTTGAAAAATGTCTATTGAGGTCCTTGGCCCATCTCTTAAGTGGGTTGTTTGTTTTGATGTTGTGGAGTTTCTTAATTTCTTTGTAGATTCTGGTTATCAACCCTTTATCTGTTGCATAGTTTGCAAATATATTTTCCCATTCTGTCGGTTTCCTATTCACTTTCCTGACTGTTTCTTTTGCAGTACAGAAACTTTTCAATTTGATGCAATCCCAGTAGTTAATTTTGGTTTTCAGTGCCTGTGCTTCTGGGGTCTTTTCCAAGAAGTCTTTGCCAGTACCTATGTCTTGCAGGGTTTCTCCTATGCTCTCTAGTAATTTGATGGTGTCGGGTCGTAGGTTTAAATTTTTAATCCATGTTGAATGAATTTTTGTGTAAGGTGAAAGGTAGGGGTCTTGCTTCATGGTTCTGCACATGGAAATCCAGTTTTCCCAGCACCATTTATTAAACAGACTGACCTTACTCCAGGGACTGGTTTTGGATCGTTGATCAAATATAAGTTGGCTGTAGGTGTTTGGATTGATTTCTGGAGTTTCTATTCTGTTCCATTGGTCTATCCATCTGTTTCTGTACCAGTACCATGCTGTTTTGATAACAACTGCCCTGTAGTATGTCCTGAAATCTGGTATTGTGATGCCTCCGGCTTTGTTTTTGTTGTACAAGATTGCTTTAGCTATTCGAGGTCTCCTGTGTCTCCATATGAATTTCAGCATCATTTTTTCCAGATCTGAGAAGAATGTCCTCGGTATCTTGATTGGTATTGCGTTGAATCTGTAAATTGCTTTTGGGAGAATGGACATTTTGATGATATTGATTCTTCCAATCCATGAGCATGGGAGATTTCTCCATTTTTTGGTATCCTCTTCTATTTCTTTCTTTAAGGTTTTGTAATTTTCATTGTAGAGATCTTTAATGTCCTTGGTTAAGTTTATTCCAAGGTATTTGATTGTTTTTGTAGCTATTGTGAATGGGATTGATCTTAGCAGTTCTTCCTCAGCCGTGGCATTGTCTGTGTATACAAAGGCTGTTGATTTTTGTGCATTGATTTTATATCCTGCTACTTTGCCAAACTCTTCTGAGTTACAATAGTCTCTTAGTAGAGTTCTTTGGGTCCCCTAAATAAAGAATCATGTCGTCTGCAAAGAGGGATAGTTTGAGTTCTTCCTTCCCAACTTGTATCCCTTTAATTTCTTTTTCTTGCCTAATAGCTCTGGCTAAGACTTCCAGCACTATATTGAATAGCAGTGGTGAGAGTGGGCATCCCTGTCTGGTACCAGATCTCAGTGGAAATGCTTCCAACTTTTCCCCATTCAATAGGATATTGGCTGTGGGTTTTTCATAAATTGCTTTGATTGTATTGAGGAATGTGCCTTCTATACCCAGTTTGCTTAGGGTTTTCATCATGAAAGGGTGTTGAATTTTATCGAATGCTTTCCCTGCGTCTAGTGAGATAATCATATGGTTTTTCTTCTGCAGTCTGTTAATGTGGTGTATCACGTTGATTGTTTTGCGAATATTGAACCATCCCTGCATACCAGGGATGAATCCCACTTGGTCTGGGTGGATGATCTTTCTGATGTGTTGTTGCAGTCTATTGGCCAGAATTTTGTTGAGGATTTTTGCATCTATGTTCATGAGGGATATTGGTCTGTAATTCTCTTTCAATGCTGCATCTTTTTCTGGCTTAGGAAAAAGGTGATGCTGGCTTCATAGAAGGAATTTGGGAGAATTCCCTCTTTTTCGATTGTTCTGAAAAGTTTGAGAAGAATTGGGGTTAGTTCTTCTTTAAATGTCTGGTAGAATTCAGCAGTGAATCCATCTGGTCCTGGGCTTTTCTTTGTTGGGAGGGCCTTTATTACTGATTCAATTTCTGACTCACTTATGGGTCTGTTTAGGTTTTCTATGTCTTCCTGGTTCAATTTAGGTAGGTTGCATGTGTCCAGGAATCTATCCATTTCTGATAGGTTTCCCTGTTTACTGGCATACAAGTCCTTGTAGTAATTTCTGATGATTCTTTTGATTTCTGTGGTGTCTGTTGTTATATTTCCTTTTTCATCTCTGATTTTACTGATTTGGGTCTTTTCTCTTCTTTTTTTAGTTAGTTGGGCCAATGGGGTGTCAATCTTGTTTATTTTCTCAAAAAACCAGCTCCTCGTTTGACTGATTTTTTGTAATTTTTTTTGGATTCAATCCTGTTGATTTCTTCTCTGATTTTGATTATTTCTCTTTTTCTACTAGATTTGGGTCTAGTTTGCTGCAAATTTTCTAGATCCTTGAGATGCATTGAAAGCTCATCTATTTGGTGCCTTTCCAGTTTCTTGATGTAGGCACCTATTGATATAAACTTTCCTCTTAACACTGCTTTTGCTGTATCCCATAAGTTTTGGTATGTTGTGCTGTTATCCTCATTTACTTCCAGAAAATTTTTGATTTCTCTTTTGATTTCTTCAGTGACCCATTGTTCATTCAGGAGCATGTTGTTCAATCTCCATGTGTTTGCATATGCTCTAGGGATTCCTGAGTTGCTAATTTCCAACTTCAATCCCTTATGGTCTGAGAAGTTGCATCGTATGATTCTAATTCTTTTGAATTTGCTGAGACTTGCTTTATGGCCTAATATGTGATCAATCCTAGAGTAGGTTCCATGTACTGCTGAGAAGAATGTGAATGCTTTACGTGTAGGATGAAAAGTTCTGTAGATATCTGTTAGATCCATTTGGGCTATAGTGTTGTTTAAATCTACTGTCTCCTTGTTGATCTTCTGTTCTGTCGATCTGTCAATATCTGTGAGTGGAGTATTGAAGTCCCCCAGTACTATTGTGTTGGGGTCTAAGTCTCCCTTTAAGTTTCTTAACAAATTTTTTAAATAAACCTGTGGCCTGTAATTAGGTGCATATACATTGAGAATTGTTATATCTTCCTGTAGTATTGATCCCTTAATCATTATATAGTGCCCCTCTTTGTCTCTCTTAACAGTTTTTGTGTTAAAGTTTATGTAGTCCGATATTAAGATGGTTACACCCGCTCTTTTTTCATTTCTGTTGGCATGGTATATCTTGTTCCATCCTTTTATTTTCAGTCTGTATGGATCTTCGTTGGAAAGATGTGTTTCTTGTAGGCAGCAAATAGATGGTTTTTGTTCCTTAACCCAGTCAGCCAATCTCTGTCTTTTAACAGGACAGTTTAGACCTTTAACGTTCAATGTGACTATTGATAAGTGGTAAGTTTGCCCTGCCATTTGCCAGATATTTTCTAATGTATGCTTTGAATTCCCTGTGATCTATTGCCGTGAGGTTCCCTTCATTTACCTTCTTTCATGTTGATGGTCGTGTTTCTGTGTTTCTGTGTGTAACACGTCTTTAAGTATCTTTTGCAGGGCTGGACGAGTGGCAACAAATTCTTTCAATTTTTGTTTGTTATGAAAGGTCTTTATTTCGCCTTCATTCACAAATGAGAGCTTTGCAGGGTATAATATTCTGGGCTGGCAGTTTTTCCCTCTAAGTACCTTGGCTATTTCTCGCCATTCCCTTCTCGCTTGTAGGGTTTCTGTTGAGAAGTCAGCTGTGAGTCTAATTGGAGATCCTCTGAGAGTAATCTGACGTTTCTCTCTTGCACATTTTAGGATCTTTTCTTTTTGCTTCACTGTGGTGAGTTTAATTACAATATGTCGTGCAGAGGATCTCTTTTGGTCATGTTTATTAGGGGTTCTATGAGCTTCCTGGATTAGGATTTCTCTGTCTTTCTCCAAGCCTGGAAAATTTTCTGCTAGTATCTCCCTAAAAAGGCCTTCTAATCCTTTCTCCCTCTCCATACCTTCAGGAACACCTAGAACCCGAATGTTGGGTTTTTTAATAGTATCCTGTAAATTCCCGACGATATCTTTTAGTTTTCTAATTTCCTCTTCTTGTCTTTGGTTTGACTGTTTCCTCTCCTGTTCACTGTCTTCTAGGTCCGATATTCTCTCCTCTGCTTCACCCATTCTGGTTTTAAGGCCCTCAAGATTGCTTGTCACTTGATCTATTGAGTTCTTCAATTCATTAAGATTTTTTGTCACTATCGTAGCTTCTTGTTCTACTAGTTGTTTCATTTCGTTTTGATTTCTCCGTAGTGCTTCATTCTCGCGAGAGAGATTTTCTATCTTATCCATTAAAGATTTCTGTAGTTCAAGAATTTGTTTTTGAGAACTTCTTAATGTTCTTATCAATTCTTTGAGATCTGCTTCTTGCATTTCTTCTATCTCATTATCTTCACAATCCTGACTTGGGGTGTCTTTTCCGTTTGGGGTCATCATAGCGTCTTCCTTGATCTTGCTCCCTCGGAATCTGTTTTTGTTTGGCATTTTTTTTTTTTCCCCACACTCTTTCTCTGGGTTGTCAAGGTAACGGAGTTTGTGTGCGCGGTGTGTTCCCAGTTTTTGGATCCCCTTCAGGTTTCTACAGCCTCGGGTTTTTGGTTCCGTCTGCCTCAGTGATGGGCGGGCGCACCTTGTCCCACTGCGTTTAATCAAATTCGACTTCGTAAGGTGGGCGGCGAGAGGGGCTAGTGTCCGTGCGGGCTCGCCTCAACTGTGCTGTTTCCCCCGTGGGGGTCTGCTTCCCCCCGCCAGTGTCTCGGGATCCCTGTATCGGCTCCCGTCCACGCGCACAGATCCTGCGGCGATTGTGTTCCGCCCGGCTCCCGTCTCAGCCGGCGGGCGCGCGCCGTGCCACTGCGTTTAATCTAGCTCGACTTAGCAGGGTGGGTGACGAGAGAGGCTAGTGTCCGTGTGGGCTCGCCTCAATTGTGCTGTTTCCCTGGGGTCTGCTTCCCCCCGCCAGTGTCTCGGGATCCCTGTATCGGCTCCCGTTTAAGCGCTCAATTCCAATGGCGACTGTGTTCCGTCCGGTTCCCGTCCCTCCCGGCAGCTCCCGTGCCACTATGGCACGATTTGCCGTTCGCAAACTTACTTTTCCCTAGGTCCTCTGCGTCTCATTCACTGGGTCCGGAAGAATTTCCACTGCATTTTTTTCCCTGAGATTTTTCCTGAGGCTACAGTAACTCTGTTTTTATTAAACTATCTTTTTGCGGACTGCTAGTGCGCGTCCTCACTATTCCGCCATCTTCTAATTGACTTCATTCTATTATACTTTATTCCATTTCACTGAGAAAAAGTTATAAAAACAATCTGAATACACATAACTATAAATATAAGACAAAAAAGAGGTATACATAAAGATAATTGAATAGAATACTATATATCCACAGAAGTTAAGAAATTTTATGAATAATAAAAATGAGCATGGAGAAAAGAATGGATAACATGAACAGTAGAATGATTTCATTGAATGTCTTCTTCTGATAGTTCACAAATTAAGTAGTGGAGATATAAACCCATTTTATGACACAAAAATAAACATAAAGGAAAACAATGCCATTGATTAAATTGATATGATGGAGAGAAAGAGGCAAGGAAAAGGCAATATATGTCAATAATTATTCATAAAATAGGAGAAACATAGGTAATGATTAAAAGAAAAAACTCATAATATTGTATGAAAGGAACAGCTAAACAAAAATATAAACTTTCCTATATCTATGAAGGTTTATACAAAACAAACACTTAGCAGAAAACATATCATATAATGTCAGAGGTAAGGAGGCAATTACCAACAATCGACAAAAAAAGTCATGGAAAAATGTTCAGTATCAATAACCATAGAAATGCAAATCAAAACCACAATGAAGTATCCCCGTTAATTGAATGACTATTATTAAAGACAAAATATAGCAAATACTGACAAGGATGTGGAGGAGAATATTCAAGCAATGCCGATGTGAATGCAAATTAATACAGCCATTATGGAGAACAGTGTAGAGGTTCTTCAAAATGCTAAATATCCATGAATATATGACTCATTAATCCTAATCCTAGGTATATATCTGAAGGCAATGAAATCAGTATATGAAGATGTATCCTCACTCACACATTTATTGTGGTATTATTCACAAGAGCTAAAATAGGGAATCAATCCAGATGTCCATCCATGGATGAATGGATAAAGAAAATGTGGCTCATAGACACAATGGAATATCGTGAGTCATACAGAGAATGAAATCCTGACACTCACAGCAAAATGGATGGAACTGAAGTTCATTATATTAGCTAAAGTAAGCAGACACAGAAAAACAAGTACCGCATATTCTCTTTCATATGTGGGAGTTAAAAAATAAGTTGCCCTGAAGTAATAATAATTATTATTGAAGATTAAACATGGATTATCTACTCAGAGTTTGGCATCATGTGGATATCAGGCACCATCACTTCTGTTGTTCAGGGTCTCAGAGGTAGGCAGGAGAGTAGGAACCATCTGTGAGAAAACAAAGGAAGGCTGTGATATGTCCTGAAGGGAGATTGTTAGTAAGGGATCCTAGAGCTGTGCTACTAACTAGAAGTTGGAAATCTTTCATGATTTCTTAGGAAACATATTTGGCTTTCTTTGGCTATTCCTGTGTTGGAAAAAGGAGGGCAAATATGAGGAAACTGGCTGTTATTGAGTCTTGATGCTTCCAGGTCAGTAACCACCGAGGTCCTGGTCAGATCTTTGGTCAGGTAGGGTCTAACACGGTCAGTATGTAGTCTCTCAGGACACTTAAGTGTTGTGTATCTATTTTTTAAATTTTTTTGACAGGCAGAGTTAGACAGTGAGAGATACAGAGAGAAAGGTCTTCCTTCTGTTGGTTCACTCCCCAAATGGCCAGTATGGCCAGCGCGCTGCAGCTGGTGCACTGTGCCAATCTGAAGCCAGAAGCCAGGTGCTTCCCCTAGGTTTCCCATGCGGGTGCAGGGCCCACGCACTTGGGCCATCCTCCACTGCACTCACGGGCCACAGCAGAGAGCTGGCCTGGAAGAGGAACAACTGGGACAGAATCCGGCACCCTGACTGGGACTAGAACCCTAGGTGCGGGTGCCACAGGCGGAGGACTAACCAAGTGAGCCGGGGCGCCGGCCAAGTGTTGTATATCTCTTAATTGAAAAAAATTGACGGTAGTAAACCTGATTGCACATCATAAATATCTGTGAAGCTTTACAGACACTACTTTGGACTGAAGAAATCAGAATTCCTGAGAAAGGAGCTCCTGCCTCTGTATTTTTAAGACTAATCTAGGCAATCCCAAAGTAAAGCGCTGGTGTCCAGAACAAATCAGGAATTGTCTTTCTTGGTTAAGCCTACAACTTCTCCATTGATCTTCCTTTGTGAAAGACAGTTACTCATGATCTTCTTAAATTTTTAAAATAAATAGATTTAGGCCAGTGCCACAGCTCAATAGGCTAATCCTCTGCCTGTGGCTCCAGCACACTGGGTTCTAGTCCCGGTTGGGGCACTGGATTCTGTCCTGGTTGCTCTTCTTCCAGTCCAGCTCTCTACTGTGGCCCAGGAGGGCAGCGGAGGATGGCCCAAGTCCTTAGGCCCTGTACCCACATGGGAGACCAGGAGAAGCACCTGGCTCCTGGCTTCCCATCAGTGTGGTGCGCCATCCACAGCGCGCTGGCCGCAGTGGCCATTGTGGGGTGAACCAACGGAGAAAGGAAGACCTTTGTGTCTGTCTGTCTCTCTCTCTCACTGTCCACTCTGCCTGTCAAAAAATAGATTTAATAGGGGAACTTGATATATCTAAAATAAAACAATATCAACTGAATTATTAAACTTGGTAAGTATGGTGATTTTCATGTCCATTGTGGTCGTGTGATCATTTAGAAATTCCCTAGCACCAGAAAATAACAACTGCATATTCTTAGATTTTGACATTCAGGATGTTAAAATGTAATAAATAGTATATATTCTATGTGGGATCAATGTTTGTGTTCAATGAAAAATGAAAAAATCAGGTTTTCCATATTAATGTATTGAAGATAAGGTCATATAGTATAAAATGTTAGATTTAGTCAGAACGTAACATTAATGACCAACTCAACTGGGAATTTTGTATCAAATAGTACACTTAAAACTCCAGAATCAAGAACTGCATCTGAAGAATGTCTTTCTATTAGTAATGCATTATAATTATATTCAAAACAAAGTTTTCAGTATTGTAGATGGTGACATGTTCAAATAGTATAAGCAGTTGAAAGGTTGAACAAATATTCACAAGCAGACAATTTTCAAGCTGAGTAATTCTACCTTGTAACAATTCTCTGTCTCTGTTTTTGTTTGGTAGACTGTACATTTAACTTGACAAAGCAAGCAGAAGATTTTATCACAGACTTAGCAGTAGTGTTTTTGCATTAAAAAGTGTGCTCCAAAAATTTCAATGCTGAATATAGGAGATACTTTGTGGGAAAGGGCAAAAACAAGTGTAACTATTTATATACTTGGTTATGTTTGTGGAGGTTGTCATTCATTTTGCGTGAAGGTATTAAAATATCAAAAAGAAAATGGCTGTATTTCACTTTTCAAATGGCAGGTTGAGTAGTCTTCATGATTTTTTTTTTTACTTCTCCATCTCTTCTACATCTATGTTTACTTACAACTTGTCTTGTGCTATACACTGGCAAACTAGGTGATCTTTATTTTGCTTGGTGCTCCTTCCTGTTCACTTTCTCTTTCCAAGTCATTTCTTCTCTTCTCATGTGATGATACACATTCATTCTGGAGCCATGTTACCTACATAGCTCTTGTGCTGCATATGCATAGAAAAATCTAATTTGTACTGCTGGTAGTTATTTTTTCCTATTGCTACATGCTTAAACTCAAGTCAAATTTATTTTTTTTTGTAAAAAAATATATCTGTGATTTGAACACCTTCTGGTAAGTGATTTATTCACTTCATTCACTAGAATCAAAAAACAATGCATTCTTTGTAGATTCCTCCTTAATAATACCTAGAAAAGGTATCCTATAAAGAATGAGGAACAATCCATTGAGGACTAACTGAACAGAGGTTTATGTTGCTAATTAGAATTGGACTGGCTCCATCCTGATCATTTCCAGTTCATTAACTGGCTCAAGGGGAAATGTTATCTTAAGAACACAAGTGTGGAAGTGGAATAGGTGAAATTTATTTGAGTTAAAAGAGTTCTTGTTCAGAAAAAAAAATGAATAACTAAAAGACTTAAGTTTCCCAGAGACTGTATGTCAAGATTACTGCTAGCAACCAGATCTCTTCTACTTTTCCTCAACTAGACAATGGACACACCCTGTGCTAATGTGTAGCAGTCAAGACATGCAGGGAGCTAACTAACTCTTTTCAAAAAATTATTTATTTATTTATTTATTTATTTGAAAGTCAGAGTTACAAAGCAGGGTGGGGGAAGTCAGAGAGAAAGAAATAGAGAGACAGAGAAAGAGAGAAAGCTCAATTTTCCATCCCCTGGTTCACTCCACAGATGGCTTCAACAGCTATGACTGGGCCACATAAAACCCAGGAACCAAGAACCTACTCTGGGTCTCCCACGTGGGTTGAAGGGGCCCAGGCACTTTGTACATCCAGGCCACTAGTGGGGAACTGGATTGGAAGTGGAGCAACTGGGACATGAACCAGAGCCCATATGGGATGCTGTTGTTGCAGGTTGAGGTTTTATGAGCTAAGTTCAATGGCACCCCTATATAACTCTTTGAAATTAATCATTGAGCTTATGATCCCAACTAGCCCCATGCAGGTCTACTTGATACAATTGGTGTTTCTGTGGTTTGGTGGCATCAATACATACACAATCATTAACACTAAAAGAAAGGCACTATCTTCCTTTCTCTACAAAATCTTTCTGTGTCCTACTTGTTCTAAATCTAGAGTTGACTTTCCTAAAAAAGGAAGGATGTCATGATTGCTGAGCAAATTAAGATATTTTCAATTAATTAATGCATACTGTAAACTAATATATGACATGGGAACTGGTCTTGCTATCCAGTTTAGGAAAATGAAGTTTTAAATAATTCCATACTATGGTCAAAACGTATGGAAACAAGTTTTCTCACAAATCAGTAGGAAGAAGGAAAACATAAGAATATTGGAAATCACTGTGGAATATGTTACTCACTTTAAATATCTATTATGTTATTATTATCTGCCTCAGGAATTTATCCCTGGGAAATGATTTCAAAAAATAATCATAGAAAAAGAAAAAATATCTATGAACTACATTGATAACTTATGGTCTATTGCTTGAATTCATTGTTAGGCACTAATTTACAATGCTTTCCAACAATGTATTAAAATTATTTTTAACATGTCTCACACATTAGTTCTCCTCTCTGTTTTCTCCTTGTGCTCAGATTGGTTTGGTATTAGGAACAGCATATAGAAGTAAAAGGCTATAATCATATAATTATTTGCTGAATGTCTAGGACCTTAATTAGAACAACTCAGCTTGCTTGTTTCTCCCTGAACAAGTCTAATATGTCAAGGAATTAGGTAGGAGCTCATGACAGATCTGTATTCTTCCACTACAAGGCCACTATGTAATGGGGACAGAGTATAATAGATGCTGAGGAGGCAAGGAACTATGTTTTTGAAAGAAAACGTGTGCACTATAGGGGTGTAATTGTCAATTAGTAAATTTTAAATAAATAAGGAATAAAAATAAAATGGCATTTATTTTGAAATGACTCCACTTTTCATCTAATCAGCAACTTGCAAAACTGATCAGATTATCAACAAATTTACAAACAGGAACACTGAGGCTTATCAAGTCGAATCTTTGTTTAGGGTTGTAGTTCTTGGTATCCTGAGATCAGTGTTACCTATAAACCCTATGATCATTCTACAGCATATGTTCATTCATCTCTGAAGGTAGCTGTAAGATGTCATAAAATGTGATTTCTTAAAACACTTCTGGAATAAATAATTTCATTTTAACATTTCTATGATACTTCATTTTTCTAGGTATTCTCAGCATAGGAAGTATTATGAAATACACTTAAAATGAAATTGAAAAATGTATGTAAAATTCATGGTTGCAGGGGATGGTTTGTGCCTCCTAGGAAGACTGAGCAAAACGGAGCACTCTGTGATGAAACAACAATGGTCGTCGGCTCACGGCTGGATCTGCTGGCATCCTATAAACAAGAGCATAACAAACGCATGGCTGCAAGTTACTTTCACCACCTGGAATCGAAGCAACCAACAGGAAAGCACCTGATAAATGTAGGAAAATGCAGATGTGGAAACATAACTGAAAAATTTTCCAGAAAATCTTGAAAGTTTTCTTTCCAGCAGGATATTTTCTGTGTAAAAAATTGATGTAGAGAGACTCTAATATTTTAAAACAGGATGTTACACAGGGATGCCGCAAAAGTCTCACGGAAATGGAATTAAAAGAGAAGCTTATTTTTCTGCAAAAAAAAATTGAAATCCAAACACAGTGTTTCCATAATATACATCTTCCCATGAATTTTTTACTAATTTATTTACAATACTCGTGGAAACATAGCTTTCTAAAATGGGACTACATCAAAAATAAGACATAGGATTATGCATGTATATATCTGTATTTTGTACCCATGTAGTGTCTGAATTTGTATTCTCCCATAAAAAGTCAATTAAAAAGGCACGTGTTTGTTTAAAAAAAAAAAAACAACTAATTTTGATCGACTACACAGGCTTCAAAATGTTCACAGAAATTTTGCATTATCTTTTCATTTGTATTTCATAAATATTTTGATGCTCCTTCTCATATGGCAACCGCCAGATCTATAGCTGTGTCGTAACTTATGATGATACAGGTTCTGAGAGCATTGCCCTGCCCTGCTGTAAGGAATTTTATGTTTTTGGCAAGTGGATTTATTTCATTTGACTCTGTTTCTTATAGTAAAATGTGCTGCCAAGAATGTGGTGGCCAACAAGACAGGTGAACTCTTCATCAAGTTAAACTTTTTGAGATATAAGTAAATAGTAAATTAATTTTTTCTCAAATTCCACCTTTAACCATAAAAGAATAAATATTCTCCTTTCTATTCTACCCTGGGTATGAGCATAAGCCTGTAAACACACACACACACACACACACACACACACACACACGGAGAGAGAGAGAGAGAGAGTGGGAGAGCAAGAGGGAAAAGCAAGAGGTATCTTCCGGAAACTTGTTTCACATCACTTTTGTTTTCATGCTTAGAAAAGTTCAATACGATCCAGACTTTTTATTTTCATGTTTTACAAAGTCTGGATTGATCTATGGAAAAATTGCAAGTTAATATTCTAATATAAAACTTATCCCTCAGCCTGGCATCTGATTCTGCATGCCCCCTTGTCTCTTCTTCTCCCTACACTGCCTGCTGCTAATAGCCAGGGTGGTGATCAAGAAATATTTCTTAGAGAAGGGCTCATGATTGGCTGGTATCCCAGAGAAAGGGAACAGCAAGAGAAATCACACCAAGTTTATAAACTGGAAACCCATAGGCCCTATCCAGTGTACAGATACGTTTTCTGTAATCTCACCACACTTTTGATCAGTTTTATTTAATTGTCAATATTTATAAAGTTGTGCTGCTTAAGCAATAAAATCGATTTCTAGTTTCTTGGTAGATTAGAAGGCCCAGTACTCCTGGACCTGTGCTTTAGTGCGATTCAATACTGCACTTCCTCACTCTGCCTCCTCCTAGCTGGGTAGAGCTGTCCCCTCTAAGCCTTATCTTCACATTCCCTGCACTCAGTCCTGGCTATACTGGGCTCACTTTACTTGAAGATCTGCCCCATTGCCATTGGGATTTCAATGTTAGCCTCCAGAGAGGAGAAACGCCAAGTTCCTTCATATGTATTTCATTAGCATTCTTATTTCTAAACTTGGATTCTTTTTTTTTTTTTAGAGGTAAAGAAAATTTTATTTTTTTTATATAAAGCTTTTATTTAAAGAATATAAATTTCCAAAGAACAGCTTATGGATCACAATGGCTCCCCCCCCCCACAACTTCTCTCCCTCCCCCTACCCTCCCCTTTCCCGCTCCCTTTCCCCTTCTGTTCACATCAAGATTCATTTTCAATTCTCTTTATACACAGAAGATCAATTTAGTACATATTACGTAAAGATTTCAACGGTTTGCCCTCGCATAGAGACACAAAATGATAATACTGTTGGAGTGCTAGTTATAGTATTAATTCACAATGTACAGCACATTAAGGACAGAGATCCTACATGATTTTTTTTTTAAAAATTGATTAATTGTCTATGCAATTTCCAGTTTAACACCAAGATAACTTGGATTCTAAGTGAACACATTAGGTGGACAAGCAATGTGTTGGAGGGTAGTAGGTAGTTTGCACAAGCTGTAGGAGGAGCAGGGAATCTGGCTCAGAAGCTGTTAGCCTAGATTAGCACCCAAATTAGGCCCAGGTGTTTACCAGGGGTGCTGTTACCTCTGCTGCATAGGCTTCAAGGTAGCTCCAGGGTCCAAGGAAGCTCCAAATCGCTGGGTTGCCAATATTAGCACCTGGAAGCCCTTCATAGCCTTTCACGGCCCTCTCCTGCAATGTAGGATGTGCCCAATTCCATGACCCTCCTGTCGTTTTCTTTTGAGTCATCTTTAGAAGGAATCTAAGTTACATGTCTATGTTATATTTCTAAACCAGACTCATAATGAGAATTTGACATCTACTGCATTTGGTGAGCAGAGACTCATAAAAGGGAAAAAAATGCTCATTCAAAAATTTCCATAACGTTTTAAATGAACTTTTTGAAGATCCCTGTATGCTTGAATTTCAATTTTTATGTCAAAATACACTTATATTTTGTTTCTTTTTTCATATACTTTACAACCCTTAGTACAGTTTTATTAATTATAGTCCTTGTATCTTCCACGTGACTTCTAGAAGAACATGTTCATTCTATCTACCCACTACTTTGCATTTTCAGGCATGCATCACCCCATCCCTACCCCATAAACCCTGTTTTCTTCACCATGTGCATATTTGGCATTTTTATTTTAGATTTCACATGTAAGTGAAATCATGCGAGTTTTTTCTTTTTGTTGCTGGCTTATTTCACTTAGCATAGATATTCCACTGTATTTAAACAGAAAATTCTCAGGAAAGGATCTGAAATTCTGACTCAGGAGCTCAGGGAACTTTGTAGTTTCAATTAAAAAAATTTAATTTTTAATTAAAAAAGGTTTAAATGCAAACACTTGTCAAAACATGCACTTACTAACTTTCCAAACTTGAATATAACCAGAAAATCTGATACTGATGGAAGTACAGGTCCCTGGTGTGCTACTATTAGCTCAGGGAAAGTTTATAAGGTTAATAAGGAATGCAGTTTCCATCATTTCTATAGCAGAGCTCTCTTACTATAGGATTTATACTTCATGAAGCTCAAAAATGTGTCCCATGTGTACCGCATTGTGTCATTTAATCGCACATTAAAGTCTTATGTTTTCTCTAGAAACTGAATTATTCTAAGTAATAGTAACAGTGTATTTTCATTTTCTTTATGCATGACAACCAGGTAGAGCGTGTGAGATAAACTTTCTTGAACAAAATGAGTGTCTATGTTTTGACTGAGTGAATGCTGTTAATTGCAGGCGCTGGGATCATCAGGATAATAACAGAGCTGTGATCAGAGCAGTTCCACTTTCTCCACCATAGTGCATTTTTTCACATTGTAATGAGACAAATAAAATGTCCTCCTTCTTTTTCCAAGATAAGTAAAGGTATCAATTATATGAAATGTAATTTAATTTCTTTTGTATGAGACCAACAGAAAGAAGGCATAGATAGGGAAAAAGGCAGCCTAATCAAGAAATCATAAATAATTTCATTCAGAGTTCTTGTCTGAATAGCATGCCCAGACTTTTGTTTGTCTTCATTCAATTACATGACTTACAATTTGGTGATTAAATGAATGGATAAATGATCTTTTGGGCACAAGCCAGAAGAAATGTAGTTTGCTGTCTAATCACTGATTACTGTTCAGTGACGCCAGGAAACTGAGTCGGGGAGGAGGGGTTGGCAAGGCAGATTATTGGCTCAGAACAGGGATCTGGGTGAAGATTAGACAAAAAAGAGTGCCCAGGAGGGCAAATTATGTGTCAGAGACCATCACCTCCTTTGCCTCATGTTATTACAAAAGCTACCATGGAAGTAAAATGACTGAGAGTGAAGAACGTCCCTCTGGGAGCATTGAGGCAACCGATTCCTATAGGAAGTGTGTTTCCTTTTTTATCTAAAGCAGAGAATGTCTAAAGCTGAGGTTACTTCATGATGTCACAGTTCTAACTAGTACAACTATGCCTTTTTGAAATAAGCACATTAAGCTAATAGCAGAGTGTCTCTCCTCTCTCTCTCTCTCTCTCTCTCCTCCCACCCTTCCTCATTCCCTCTCTCCCTCTCCCCTTCTCTCCCTCTCCCTATATCTGGCTCTCTCTTACACACACACATCACCTTAAACATGCAATTCAGCACCACCAGTCCTCTCTATCAATAGAAATTGACCCTAGGCCTCAGAGGAATAAAAAACACATACTTAAATGTTTGAAAATACTAGAATGCTTTAGAATACCTACTAGTTTTTCTCACTGTGAATTTTGTTTGGTTATGTATCTTGTAAGATTTTTCTCTTGTGGAAACATAAACAAAAAATGAAACAGAATATAAGATTCTGAAGTTTACCATTTATTGAGCGTCTATACCTCTTTCTTTCCCATACTAAAAGTGTGTTTTTACTGGCCCATGTAGCTCTTCATTGTATATTCCATTATTTGCTGGACAAGTTTGTGCTAGTCTTACAAAATCATAGCAACACTAGATGAGAAAGTCTTCATCGATTACTTGGATTTGGGAATAGGAAATCAATGAGTTTATGTATCTGGAATATTCACATTCATATTCCCATTCAGGGAATACAAATGCACACCTGTGCATCTTTGGCATGGTTTAAAACCTTGTCTAATACTGGAGAGGGAAAGACAAGAGCAAAGTGCTGGCAGCAGAAGACAATGGGTGCATAGACTCAGTGAGAGAGTACAGTAGACTCTGGGAGAGTACAGCCGATCTGGGTCAAAGCACAATACAACTCCTTGCTTGGAGGTTGCTGAGCGGATGCCTCTGGTTCACTCTTCACCAGCTGCAATGTTTTACTTAGTTCGCCAGGTCGGTCACGAAAGTACTCTTCCTGCTTGAACCAGTGCCAAACAGCTAGGTTCTCTTTACACTCTTGACTTCTCTATCTTCTAGCTTTCCAAGCTACTCTTTCTCATCTCTACCAAGGTCGCTTTCCTACTCTCAGGTTACATCATTGTTGCTGTTGTGATGGTAACTGGGTTAGATTAGTTAACCTGTCTCTTGTAATTCTTGTCTCTTTATCTTCTTCCTCCTAGGCTCAAGCCACACACTGAAAATGGTCTTGTAGTTACCCCAAACTGCTGCTTAGATTTTATTTGTAAAGTGATTCTCGTGATTTCTATCTTATATTGTCACTATTGCTTTTGAAAACTCTCATGCTTCACACTAATCCTTAAATCCACCAAGTTGCAAGATTTGTTTTATTTATTCGTTTATTAATATGTAAATATTTATGCCAATTTTGCCCTCATGTTTTGCATTAGTCTGACAACTGATTCCCACTGTCTTCAACCTAGTTTAGTCTCTGCTTTCACAACACCTGGATTGCTGTTAAATGACCTCCTGTCTCCTCTCTGGTACCTGATTTGTCAGCCCTTCAGGAAACCATCATATGCATCTTTCTAAGTTACTGTTATAATTATATACCCAATCCCTTTTGCCAATCTCCAGTTACTCCTTGCTTCATAACAACTTATATCTAAACTCTCTCAAAGCTTTTAGAAATCTGATGCTCACATTTGCCATCATCTAATGTTCTATTTTATCTATCCTATACCAAAATTATGTTAATTGGTTTTCACTGAACACACCTAGTGCTTTATGTTAAGTACTCTAGTGACATCATCTTAATTTTTGTGTATTAAAACAATGCTTATTTTCAAGGATTTGTTCAAATACCATGAAATATCTGCAAGTGACTTTTCTTTGTCACAACCCTCTTTTGTGTTCACCCCTTGCATCTTGTCTTGCATGCTAGCATCTGTCTCTCTCCCTAACAGTATATCCATGCTGTTCTCCAATGGACTCTAAACTTCTTTAGGACTGTGATGACCTTATCATGTCTAAGCTTACTTACAGCAAGTTCTTGTAAATATTCAATAAGAACATTAATAAAATGCATATCAAACCCTATAACATTATGAAGTATTGACTTAAAATGGCATTGTAATATCATTTCCTAAAAAATCCACACGTGTACTGAACTTCAATACAAGCAAGATTAGCAAGTCTTCAAATAGCTTAGTATAAAAATACAATACATTTCTTATAAACATTGTTACAAAATAAAATTTACTAATTCATTTGAAATAATGTTGTAAATAACATGCTGTAATATCAGTTGCCAACCTCACAGAGGCTTCCACATTTACTCTAGATAAGCAAACTTGTTAACTTCTTTTAACAGTTTTCAACTTTTTTCAGATTTTTTTAGTACGTACTGATGATAGAATCTCATTAGGGGTTTCAATTAAAATTATGAGACAATTCACTCAATTTTATTTTGGCATTTTCAGTGTTACAAATCTGTGCACCATGTCTCTTTATTTTACCCCAAGTTTGGTATGTGTTGGCAGGCTGTACTTGAACCTTACTAGAAATGCTCTAAACGTTTACTCTATTTGTTATCTAGTATTCAACAAGGGTGCTTTATATAGAGGATAGCAGTGATTGAGGAAATACACAATATGACAGAGCTCCCAAGCAGGGAAATTCTCAGATGCATTGATGTTTACACATGCAAACTAGTGAAAACTACATGGTGGGGAAAGCATGGGACCTCAATATTCCAACTCCACTATGTGTTACCATATTAGCCTTGCACACATTGCCAAAGCTCTCACTGGGGCCTGTAGCGCCAGCATCCCATATGAGCACCATTTCTTGTCCCAGTTGCTCCTCTTCCAGTCCAGCTCTCTGCTGTGGCCCAATAAGGCAGTGGAGGATGGCCCAAGTGCTTGGGCCCCTGCACCCTCCTGGGAGACCAGGAAGAAGCTCCTGGCTCCTGGCTTTGGATTGGCACAGCTCTGGCCGTTGCAGCCATCTGGGGAGTAAACCAATGGAAGGAAAACCTTTCTCTCTGTCTCTTTCTTTCACTGTCTGTAACTCTACCTGTCAAATAAGTGAATAAATAATCTTTAAAAAAAAAAGAAATGAAGCTAATAGTACCAACCTCATAATATTATCATAATGAATAATAGGTCAATTTCAAATACCCCAGACCTACTAGAGGCTTCTCTTTGTGGCTAAATGCCCTTATAGCATGCGATCACACCGTTGATACTTTCTGTATGCATTGTGAAAAAAGCTATTTTAACAGATATTTACTTACCTTCTTTTTAAATGAGTTTATTTTCAGTAACAGAATAATTCACTGTCAGGGGTCAACCATCCTGTTACATGTTGGCAGCTGCTTGGCCAGAAGGACTTTGCCCTTTTTTGTGTTTCTTTTGGATCACAGCACACCTGGAATCTGGCTGGAACTTAGGAAAAGTTCATTGTGTCAACATGAGGAGGATCATAGGGAGACATCGTGTCAAAATTATTTCCACTGATTTTTATCAAATTGGATACAATGAAAGTGGAAACAGCTCTCTGAAGTTTCATGTGGATATGAACTGTTCAGGTCTCTATGTGAAAGTTATATATTTAATAATAAAACCGGACTAGAAATATGAGAAGCAAGACATGAGTGTGCAAACCTAAGAGATCTAGTTAATTCTTGATAATAGTTAGGGATAAAGTTGTAAATCTTTCATTGCCTCAAAGCTGTTAGAATGAAGCTACACTAAAATATTTATTCTTCTTTTCCTTGAATCAAGATTACTTTGTAAAACTTGAAAGTAAAGTTCCTATGATTAGAATATTTTTTGGAATTTCTGGAGCGTTTGGTTAAAGAACTAATACTTGGCACTTTCTTCTTTATTCTAGTGACCATCCTCAGTGGCTCTTTAGCCCCTGCATCCTTGCTAGAACCTGCAGTGAGGTTTGTCCTCTGTCCTTTCCCCAAGTAATGGAGGTTATTTCGGGTCTGATTCCCTGGGCGACTTTCCAACGGACCTACAGTGGTACGTATATGTTCTGATGTTCTCAAGAAGGACCTAACTTGTACCTCCCCAAGTACAGAGGTTATTGCTTTCGGTCTCTAAGGAGAAGAGAGCTACTGTTCCTTTGTATCTTCTCAGTTCCAAATGTATCTCATTCAATTTTAAATTTTCACCGCTACGTAATTATACTGAGGATATAATAAAAGATGCACCTATTTCAAAGTAAATTATATTTTTTCCTAAAATCTTTTAATGTTATGATTTTTCCAAGACTGCTTATTGTGAACATGATTTCCCAAGATATTTGTTCTTGAGTAATTAAGATAGGGTGTTACCAGATAAGTTGTGTAAAATTAATTAAATTAAAGTAATTATAAATTGTTTGAGGTATTCTATTGAATGTGAGCATGTGTGTTCAGTTCAGCTGAAATATGAATATCTTAATATTATAAAGAATACAAAAGCAAACACAAAATTACCTCTATGCATTTTAATATTTAATCTGAAATTAATTTATTAATGTTAGGAGGAGGGCTGGCGCTGTGGCACAGTAGGTTAAAGCCCTGGCCTAAAGCTCCAGCATCCCATATGGGTGCTATTGTAGTCCTGGCTGCTCCTCTTCCGATCCAGCTCTCTGCTATAGCCCGGGATAGCATTAGAGAATGGCCCAAATCCTTAGGCCCCTGAACCCACATGGGAGACCTGGAAGAAACTCCTGGCTCCTGGAAGACCTCTCTCTCTGTCTCTACCTTTCTCTGTAACTCTATCTTTCAAATAAATAAAATAAATCTTTCTTTAAAAAAAGTTAGGAGGAGATCTTTGGATGTCCACTAAACAATTGTGCAGGAACAGCCATGTAAGCCTGGCTTTGAAATTCACAATTCATAAAAGAAATGATGGAATTGGAGAGGCATCCTCATGAGCAACTTGAGTTTGAATGAGAAATCAACCACTAGTTGGATCTTTTTTGAACACTCTGAATCAGTAAGAGAAATTGGTACTTGGTATGGAAAGATATTTGTGTCAACAATTCTTATTTTTAACCAGCCTTATTGTATTCAGAAGTAGGTAACTATCTGCAGCATCACCTTTAAGTAGGAAAAAGGTGATTTCTCCATGCTGTTTATCTCTAGCCTTATCATTGTCTCCATCTCATTCCACAACAGATTATGTTTTTTGCAACACTCTGGAAATGTTGTAGCAATAATTCCTTGTCCCTTTGGAGGGATTTTCAATCTTGTGAATTGGTTCTGATTGTCATTTCCCCTAATAACACAGTATTTTTGTCTGGGGTAATACCATTATTAAGTCTGTTTACCAGTTTTTATACTTGTTTATCTCCTTATAGATCTAACTTCAAGTATAACTTTACTTACAAAGTAGTATTTAAATTCAAGTAATTCTGTACAAATAAGACCATGTTATAATATCATGTGAATCATAATTTGTATTTTCTTAATATATAAATTACCCAAAAACATATTATTCTACCTTTTCATTTTTTGGGTTGGATATTTCACATTTCAAGATTTGTCCATGTTCAGATAGCAATAAAAGTGAAATTCTTGAACTTTGGGGATAATGAAATAGAAAAATGCCAACACATTTGCTGAGATTCCAATTGCGCATCAATGTGATCACTTGTAATCTCTATAAATATCAGGTTGACAACATGATGGCAGCTCTGCCATCAGATCATTGATATCAGAATGCATGAAGCATATACTTCTGAGATGTGTGTCTTAAGTCTGATATGGGTGTTTTTGAGATGCTCTGGATAAAATGTATAGAGCTAAGACAGGGTGGAAGCAAAATCAGAGCCCGACTGGGAGAAGTAAAGCCTGGAATTGTGAATGAAAAAATTCAGTGTGGCTATTACTATTTTAAACTTATCAGACATGCAGTATCTGAAGCTGTGCAGGACCTCACTGACCCAAGTAGATGTACCTAGCAGAGATCACAAATAAACAGGTATGTGCATTAAAATGTTAGGAATGCTCTGGTGTTCAGATAATGAGGAGATACTCTTGTCAAGGTCAAAGAGATAATTTATTGTTGGATAAATATGATAAGAAAAAAAGAATCTTACCATAGTGATCAATTACAGAGGATTTTTCTATGGCTGTTTTGTGTGTATTTTAACTACTATATTTCATCCTAGAAAGGAATTCCTAATTTTTTAAATGATAGAAGTGAAAAGACAAAGGTTGTAGTGAATAAGAGGCTTGGAATTTTTTCAAGAGAGCAAAGTGAACTCTCTGTGATTCTAAGCTTTCTGAACCAAGTAGCGATAATTACTCCCCAAGGAAGCAGTTCCAGCAAAATATAAAGAATTCCAGCTCTACTAAAAGATAGCTAATACTCAATATCTTTTTCATAACAAATTTTTATTACATATCTGACTATCTGTTGATAATTTTGCACTGGTTAGTTACAACCTTTGTAGGTAGATAGGCAGGAAATACAATGCAGTTGAGGAATAAGGATCACTCTGTAGGAAAACAATTGAGTAGGAGAATTCCAAAAGTAATTTGAAATGGTAAATATTTGATCTACCTTACACAGTCTATGGACTCTTTGTTGTTTCTCAATTCTGTAAGAGGGCATGATTGGAAGGAAATAGGGCATGTGTAGGGTACAAGTTTGTGCAAAGTAGATTCCATGTGTTCTGTCTGAAATGTATGAATGATAATACAATGAACTTAAATAAGTTGGTGTTTCAATGGATGTAGAAGATACTACCTACTCCCTAATACTATCATTTAAAATATTAAGTATCTTTATTCCAGTCACTTGTCTTAGACATTAGAGAACAAACAAGAAAGAAGCACACTGGCTTCTCTCAGAAAAACATATGTTCTGGTATATAAAGAGGAATAATATTTTTACCAATTTAGTGTAAAACTTCTTATGGAGGTGGATAATAGAGGTCTTATAGTTTGGGTTTTATGCTCCAAAAATGACAATGTATAGAAAAAATAACTCAGTTTGGAAGATATTGAAGAAAAATAAGTACTTGAAATGAAGCTTATGAAAACAACTAGAAATATATGCAGTTTCTATGGAAGGCAACTCATTTCCTGAAAGAGTATTGCAAGTTGAGATATATGTAAATCTAACTGCAAAACAGAGATTTTCTTGATTGAGAAGTGGTAGGCAATGCTCTAGGCATAGATCCCTGTGAATCAATGGAAGGAATCCAGGTGGGGTAGAGGGGGAAATCTAAGTGTGATGGGTGTCTAACTATAGTCTTGGCATTGCCTTGGGGAGCATTCGAATGAGAACGGACTTTCAGAGTTCTTCTGAGTTGGGACGATATGATCGAACCTTTCTACTTCAGTCAGTTATTTGCATATGTACTATGCCACAGAGAGGCAGTCACTTTAGCTGAGGAAGCACCTTGGTTTGCAGCTATCCCTGCTTCATAGACGGATACCCAAATGTTGTCTGCCGACAACACTCTCAAAAGCTGAATCACAAGTCCTTCACTGAAGAAGAGTCTGGGGGGTCGTGTCACAAGATAATTGTAAAACCTGCAGCTTGGTCAATAAGGATAATGTGAGAACTTCTTGGATGAAATACTCGTTATAGAAGTGTTCTGAGAATTAAGGGTGCGGCAGAGGTTGGTGACCACTCTGAAGATGTTAAGTTCTGTTACCCTTTTGGGATGGTACCAGCGGTCTGTGGGTTCTAAGTGTCAGTCCTGGTGAAATGATTCAGACTGGTAGATGAGGGGATTTAGTGGTAAATAGAGAAGACACAGCTATGAGAATTTAACTTGAGCTAAGGGTCAGCAACCTCTATCAGCCCTAGAAAGAGACAAGACAGAATACAATTTGCACATTGGCTATGTGGTTAGAAATCTACAATGGAAGTGTGTTAGAATAAGAGTTCTTCATGACTCATGCCTTAATTCCTAGAATCTGTGTATTTAATATGTTGGCTAACATATCATAAGGGACTTTGCAAATGTCATTAAGGTAAAAGACCTTTAAATGGAAAGGTGATTTTCATTATTTAGATGACCCCAACTGTAATTACCGTGCTTCTTAGAAGTGGAAGAAGAGTGTAGGAAAGGTCAGAGAGATGAAATGTGGTAAATGCTCAAATGGTTATTGGTGGCTCTGAAAAGGCAAGGGAATTAGCCAAGGAATGCAGGCGACCTCTAGAGGCTGAAAAGGGTGAGAAAGTGAACCCTGCCCACGCATACAGGAAGGAATTCAGTCATACTAACACCTTTATAGCAGACTCAAGTCAGACTTCTGAACTACAGAAATATAAGGTAGCAAAATTATGTTGTTTTAAGTCCATAGGTTTGTGAAAATTTGTTACAGCAGCAATACAAAACTAATACAGAAGATGTATCCTAGGAGCAAGATTCCAAATTCAGTATATAATCAAACATCACTTAGTCAACATACTTGACAGTATCTTCTGATACTGTTTAGGGCCTGGTTTGTATGACCTAACTTGTTTTTTACAAATACATAATGTAACAAATAATAGGCAGAATTCCATAATACTTAGTTTATGTATGAAAATTAAATATTCAAATTAGCTTCTTTTTAAAACCATATGTGTAATCAAAATGGCATAAACTAATTTTGTATATGAGGTTTCATTGTACTTCGCTAAAGGAAGATAAGAAAGACAAGAACAATAATGGGAATAACATTCAAATAAATCCTTTGACACAGGTGAGTGATGTATGAAATCATTTACTGCAATTAAACTAAAATATAAGAACACGAGAAATAATTGTGGTTAATTCTGACCTTGTGGATTGCTGGGGGAAGAGTCATACATACTATTCTTCCTTTCTAGGAGCAAGACTGCTTCCAGAATTCAGGACAAGACCAAAATCCTGGGTCAGATTAAATACTCTGTGGGATTCAGATTCAGGAGCTAAGTTGATCAATACAGGGTTTGGCAATTCATTAATAGTTTCCTTTTTTCTTAACTCTAGGAAAGTTTTCACTTCAACTGCTATTAGTACTGTAGTAAGTAATATAATATACTATATAATATAATATACAGTGTAGCAGTATTATTGGCAAAACAATGGAATTAAAATTTATACAATTACATATATATTTATAAA
Source organism: Sylvilagus floridanus (assembly GCA_949820135.1). Lineage (NCBI taxonomy): Eukaryota > Metazoa > Chordata > Mammalia > Lagomorpha > Leporidae > Sylvilagus > Sylvilagus floridanus. The sequence goes on from OX463236.1 coordinate 21,339,523, forward strand.
CTATATAGTTTTGGAAATAAAATAATTTCCATTTATAAAGACAATCAATTACAGTTGCAAAAGAAAAGAATTACTCTTAAATAAGCTGGCACCTGCAGTTTAGTTACATACCCCATATCTCTTCTTGATGTTATTCTAAGAGGTTGAAATAAATCCAGTCTTATTTTGTTTTAAATGGAACATGTATGGTATGGAGGGGCCTTATGCTTAGAACAACTTTGGAAGTATAGGGGAAAAAAGGGCTTCAATTTTTTCCTCTTTTGGGAAACAGAACCATTTTATTCTATGCAGTTTTCATTGATGCAGAAAATGCAATTTGAAAAATAAAAGGCCTCATCTGTTATTCTTGCACATCTGATCCAGACTAATAAGGGTTGGCGGAAGGGAGGAAAAATAATACAACATTACTATCTTTGCTTTGTTTTGAATGTTCACATTCAAATCAAGTGTTCACAGACCTTGACTGTATAGCACTATATATTATTCCAATTCGCATAGCCACAATAAAATACCCAAGTCTGGGCAACTTTATAAAGAAAAGAGGTTATTCTGCTTCAAGCTTCTGGAGATTTGAGGTCAAGAGTTCTCATCTGTTGAGCTCCTTCCTGCTAGCAGCGTGCCAAGGTGGCACAAGGTTCATATGGTGAGACAGAGAGCAGACCTATGTGTGTTCTGATCCCTCAGCTTGTTTCTTTTAAAGTCGCCAGTACACCATCATTAACATTCTGCACTGACACCCTTACCTGATTGCTCACCTTGACAAAGGTGAGCATCTCTAAACACCTAGTCAGGTTAAGTTTCCACTCTCTCACTACCTCATAATGGAGACTTAATGGCAACTCATCGACACCCAGGGAACACATTCAAACTGCATCCAAGGTATAACCTCTTCCTTGTTACAATACGCTTGACTTTTGTATATAAGGAAGTAAAGGTGGGCATCATGAACCTGCCATTTAAAACCTCAAATGACAATCAGTAAAGCAGAAATCCTTGGAATAGAGGGCATAATTGAGTCATGACTCAAAATTGTTGGGAATCCAAGATTCCAAATGTCATCCTGGGTACAGTTTACACTGATGTAGGAAATGCCCCTTTCTCCTCTTGGCTTCTCTAGTTCTTGCCTAGTGCCTGATCAGCAGTGATAAGTATGTTAAAGTATATTTACTGGTGATGGCAGGTAAACCTTTTATTCCATTAGATATTCAACAAATATTTATTGGTGAATGATTAAATGAGCACAAGAAGGAATTTGACACATGAGCAATTTGTGCTTGGCATGGTAAAGATCCTGAACTGAACCGCTTCATTGGCCATCTTATTGCAAAGGAACTCCATTCTTGATCCTTCTCTATGGTGATGAGTTTGTGTTCTGAGGCTTTTGACCAACACTAATGAAGTGTACTAGCCTTTTAAGTGCTAATTTTTCAAAAGTGATTCTTTCTTGGCTTATGGAACAGCTCCCTTAAATCTTCTAAATTGGATTGCTAGGGAGATGGCCTTGACCTTCTCCTTTAGATAGACACAGATGTTCTATGTTTCTTAAACCAAGGCTATGCTCACATCAGAGTAATTAAGTGAATAATTGCCCTAATGGGATTTAACCTTACTCTCAGTCTTAATTGGCTGATTGCTCCGGTGTGAACACACTCTAATAAGATCCCTAAGAGGAACTCAGCTTTTACCTTCTAAAACCAAAGTCTACTGTGCTTTTCTCTTCATTGAATTTTCCTCATTAGAGATATAATAAAGGTTAAATGTAACATGTTCAGAACAAAAATATATATTTTACAAATAATATATAAATATGCATAGCTATTTACTATTAAAGTTTGAAAAAGTTTTGTAGGATTTCTTCTTTCTCTCTCCATAGACATGTAGATTTGTATTATGTATATGTATGTGTGAATATGTGTAGCATGTAAATATATAGATAGGTCGATATGTATACATACATACACAAATACATAATAAAGTTCCCATCAAAAAACCATTTGGTCTCAGATGAGACAACTGTGAATTCAACATAAATATTCAATGAGAGCCACTATAAAAGCCAAATATCAACAACGGAAAATGAACTTCTGTGATATGAGATCATGTATGACATTTGATGTTATAATTAGAAATATTATGTTGATAGTTATTAAAACAACAGGATATCTAGATTTGATTCCTGATTCTGGTCCCTGATAGAAGCTTACTGATGCAGACACTGAGGTAGCAGTGATGATTCCAATAATTGGGCTCCAGCCACCTGCAAGGGAGATCTGGAATGCATTCTTGACTCCTGGTTTTGGCCTTGGACCAGTCCCAGCTGTTGTGGACATTTGGAGATTACTTTGTGTATGGATTCTCTCTCTCTCTCTCTCTCTCTCTCTCTCTCTCTCTCTCTCTCTCTCCCTCTCTCTCTCAGAAACTCTGCCTCTCAAAAAAATAAAAATCTTATGATTATTATTCATTATTTGATCATGGTTTTGGAAATGTTCTTCCTTATGAAAGTTTGTTCCCTCAAAATTAATTTTTTTAGATATTTTTTATTTATTTGAAAAGCCTTTTACAGAGACAGACAGAGAGGAAGATACAGGGAGAGACAGAGAGAGAAATTTTCCAATCTGCTGATTCACTCCCCAAATGGCTGCAACAGCCAGGCCAAAGCTAGGAGCCAGCAGCCAGCAGCCAGAGCTTCTGCTGGATTTCCCATGTGGGTGGTAGGAGCTCAAGCAATTGGGCCATCTTCCTCTCCTTACCCACGCCATTAGCAGGAAGCTGGGTAGGAAATGGAGCAGCTGGGACTTGAACTGGCACTCAGATGGAATGTGGGTATTGCAGACAGCTGCCACAATGGCAGCCCCAACATTTTTCTTTTATCACTCGATGCCAAAAGATATAAAGCAATTCTGAAGTAGTTAAGATTTAAAAAAAGAACTCCTATACTAAATTGTATGAGTTATTAAATGTAAGAATTACTTTGTTTAATAATACAACACTAACATGAACATGTAACATTTCAGCAATGATGTAAGTTTTAAAAATCTAATATTTATCTTTCAATGTTGTATTATTTAAATAATTTTATAGCTTTATTGACTTGAAAGAGATCTTCTGGGCTTTCTAAAGTTATCTCAAAGTGTGCATTTTAGCACTTATATTGGAAATATACTTCAACATTTATTTTAAGATACTAAATTCCTATGAAAATTAAGATCTATAATTATTATGAATTTAATTTAATAGTTTGATTTTCCAATTTAACTGAACAACTGAGCTCAGTTTTTAACATACCTTCAAGGTACAAATAACCTTGGAAATTTTTCACTATGTTATGTCCACATATAGACATATTTTTCACTACAAGATATATCCAGAATATTTACTTATATTTTCAAAATGGCATTTGTGGGTGTATATCAATATAACATTATGTCTCATTTGTTTGTGCATGTATGTAAATATTACACATCTATATTTGACATGTGTGTGGATGTACCTCTCTATATTATTTATGTGAAGCCAATGATGCTTTTTATAGTTCTTATTTTTTCAATTTAGTCATGATACTGTACCTAAAGGTTTATATGACAATTTTTAAAATGATGCTCTTATGGGAATATAAGTTGACTGCACTTTAACTTACTGGAGACCTGGTGTCATGGCAGTTCCTGATTGTGGACATTGCTTTGCTCACACAGAGCATCTGTTCTTTCTGCCTTCCTGAGAGTATCACAATCGTGTTCAGAAACCCACTTGCCTCTTGTGAGACACTTCTGTTTCAGATAAAAGTAACCATAGTCATGATGAGAAACGGCTATGTTTGGTGTAAAAAGTAATCTTGCCTTCCAATGGGGTTCAGGACATGCTACACCCAAAATATGGTGTTGTTGCACTTGGGGAAACAGTAGAAGCAGAAAGGTCACCCTCAAACTCCTGTCTTTTTCCCTGAAGTAGATCATAAAACCTAGGAAAGTCATTCTCTGACCTTCCCCCACCATCTTCCCCTGAGGGTCATAAGATCCCATTCTGAGAGCTGCTTTCCCTACACCCAGATAAAAGGAACACTGTTGAAGTAGCACCTTGACAGTAGGGACTCCATTTTGGAGCACTTGAGACTCCGTTCTGAGAAAGCACCCCCCCCACCGTGAGACTCTGGTCTGAAACTATGATCTCAACTAGTCGGACAATAGCAGTGCACTACATCACCCTTGGCAGAGCACAGAAACCCCCTAGCATGATCGCTCAAGCTTAAAAGTAGAAAGGTTGCACCTGGGTTAATGGTAAAGATGTGATTTGTCTAATAATTGGATTAATGTCAAGATCATAATTGATAATTGTTAAGATTGTCAAGATTATAATTGATACTAGTTTCGCATAGGTTTTAGGTTAGCTTGACCCCGGTAACCATGTATTCCCCCCTGTTCCTAGCAACCATGAATTCCCCTCCTGATTTTGCGGTTTTTGCCTTTATAAACCCTGTAGCTTTGGGCCTAGGGGTCGAGAGTTCTTTGGGGCATGAGCCCACTCTCGGCCGCTGGCAATAAAGGACTTTAAAACTTCTTCAGTGTGTGGCGCTCCTCTGTCAGCACTCGCTCAGGCACAACACTGTCATCTTGAAAGACACAGGGGTACAGAATAATCTGAGTAAGCAGGCCTATCACCCCCCTGTAGCCAGTTTTATTACCATTCAATCACACCACTTTGTCTTCCATAATTCTCCACAAGTATCCAATTCTTCATCAAACCTATCACAAAAAAAAAAAAAAAAAAAAAAAAAAAAAAAAACATGCCAGGGAACTCCAAAAAGTTTGTGGAATATGGAATTAAAAAATAAATGTATCTCAGTGCAGAAATTCTTGAAATCTATTTATACATACAAAGGTTTATCTGTTTCATTGGGTCATCATTTCCTCTGGAGGCTCCCACGTGTGTAAAATACACATGAGATTAATTTGCATGATTTTTCCTGTTTCTGTCTTTTGTTCTTTGTTTTTGTTATAGGGGCCTCAATCATGAACCTAATATGAGAAGAAATGAGACTTCTTCTCCCCCTTACCAACTGGCTTATTGATTGGCTGAGAAATGAGCCATATGGACTCATAGTGATCTGAATAAATTTTGGAAGGAAATTCTTTAATTTCTTTTGAGAATACTTCCAAAAGCCACCTTTAAAATTTGTTCATTTACTTGAGAGATAGAGTTACAGAGAGATAGAGGGAAGTCTTCCATCCACTGGTTCACTCCCCAAATGGCTGCAGCAGCAGGAGCTGAGCCTATCCCAAACCAGAAGCCAGTGTTTCTTCTTGGTCTCACATGCAGGTGCAGGGGCCCAAGCACTTGGACCATCTGCTATTGCCTTCCCAGGCCATCAGAAGGGAGCTGGATCAGAGGTGGAGCATCCTGGACTCAAACTGGCACCCATATGGGATGCCCATACCACAGGTGAATGCCTAATCTACTATGTTACAGTGCTGGCCCCTGTCTTTTGTCTTAAAGATCTCTCTTTCTTTGTATTTTCTACTATCAATCTCAGACCCAGAATTGCTAAAGCATCCAAGATAGATAGAGGCAAGAAGGTATTCAGGCTGGAGCTAGCGAATATAAAAGTAGAATACTGCACTACTTGTGTAGATGTGTAACCAGATTTCTATCTGGGTAAACTGTGTGGGTGAGATGTCTTGTTAGTAGTAGAGAAGCAGGCACATTCTTTGCTTTAACTATGTGAGATGTGGAATCAAGGAAACTTCAAAATAGGGAATTCATTTTTTCTTCATGGCAGTATATCCACACTTATAATGATACCGATTGCACAATAGATGTGTAATAAATGAATGTGTACATTCCAATTGACCCAAGTCAGTAGCCAAATACCATTGATTTTAAAAATAAACTTTATATTTTTTCTTTCAAAATTTTTATTGTTATAATGATTTTGGAGGAATTATTGATTATGTGTACATAGTGAAGTAAATATCTATCTTAAAAGTTTATGGATAATAGCTTTGTAATTTCTGCACAATAAAAAATATTCTTTAAATAGTAGCATATCAACAGGTGGGATAATTTGGTGATGAAAAAGGTCTTTGCCAACAGTAAATATGTTATGGAGGATGAAATAAATCTGTTATTAGGATATGAAGTTCAAATAATTTACTTATTTTTTAAAGAAAATGTTATGATGTATATACTTTCTCAAAGTACAAACACAAGATAATATTCATTTTGCCTACATGACTATCATTTTTCCAACTAGTGTTACAAAGACCCTTTAAGTCTATGTTTTTCTTTCTTTTTTTTTTTGACAGGCAGAGTGGACAGTGAGAGAGAGAGACAGAGAGAAAGGTCTTCCTTTGCCGTTGGTTCACCCTCCAATGGCTGCCGCGGTCGGCGCGCTGCAGCCGATGCACCGCGCTCATCCGATGGCAGGAGCCAGGTGCCAGGTGCTTTTTCCTGGTCTCCCATGGGGTGCAGGGCCCAAGCACTTGGGCCATCCTCCACTGCACTCCGGGCCACAGCAGAGGGCTGGCCTGGAAGAGGGGCAACCGGGACAGAATCCGGTGCCCCAACCGAGACTAGAAGCCGGTGTGCCGGTGCCGCAAGGCGGAGGATTAGCCTGTTGAGCCTCGGCGCCGGCCTAAGTCTATGTTTTTCTTTGGACTTCACAATTTAGGAGAAATAGACAATGCCTCATCACTACTCTTGGGTTCATGTTCAGTATTCTTGTACCCATATTTCCAGTGGCAGGAAGTTTGGTTATTGGTTGCTAACCTCTGAAACCTGCATTACATTTATTATCATTCTAGGCTTCATTATTTTTAAAATATTTTAAAAATCTGAAATTAGTGTGAATTTCACAATTGATGGTGAGTGATGAATATTTGTCAATTTTTTTTTCTGTAATAGTGGAAAAAATAATTAAGTATCTAATAATCATTAGCATCTTAATGCATATGAAATGTAGTAGATATATTTTATTTTATTTTATTTTATTTTTTTTTTACAGGCAGAGTGGACAGTGAGAGAGAGAGACAGAGAGAAAGGTCTTCCTTTTGCCGTTGGTTCACCCTCCAATGGCCGCCGCGGCCGGCGCGCTGCGGCCGGCGCACCGCGCTCGTCCGATGGCAGGAGCCAGGTGCTAGGTGCTTTTTCCTGGTCTCCCCATGGGGTGCAGGGCCCAAGCACCTGGGCCATCCTCCACTGCACTCCCTGGCCACAGCAGAGGGCTGGCCTGGAAGAGGGGCAACCGGGACAGAATCCGGCGCCCCGACCGGGACTAGAACCCGGTATGCCGGCGCCGCAAGGCGGAGGATTAGCCTGTTGAGCCACGGCGCCGGCCAGTAGATATATTTTAGAGTGTTTGTTTTCAGACATCCCGACATAAATATTGTGAGTTTATTTTGTTAATATAGCCACCATTGTAAGACTTTTCTCTGTAGTTAATTGCTGATTGATTACTGCTTCTCACGGAGATTTGTTGTTCTTTTGTAGTAAATATTCTTCTGTTCACAAACTCTAAGGCCAGGGACCATTTTGTAATCACATTATCTAATTGTATTATTTTGTGCTATTTGAATAATATACATATTAAAGCATTCAAAAGATGGAATATTTTGAGAAAGGATTTTCAAACTATTTTGCATCGTAGAATCATGTGATAAGCTTAAAGTTTTGCTGTCCAGTCTAGTTGTGCTGCCTACCAACTAAAGCAGAATTTCTGTGGTTGACCTTATGTGAGGTTTTTCAAAGATCCCCAGTAACCCCAAAGTGCAGCCATTGTGAGGACTGGTGTTAAAGCATCCTTCCTTACTCCAATATAAACATACAAGCTATCTTTACCCAGTTTCACTTGTCAAAAAGAAATTCACCTCCGAATTAGTTAAAAGGCACTTACAAGTAAAAGTTTATTAAATCAATTAAAGTCATTTCTATTTTTTACCAACTTAAACATTCTTATATCAATGCGTCACACAAATATTTGGCATAATTTCTGTTTTGTTTTCTGATGATGTGGAAGAAATGTGTATAAATATTCCAAATCATTGAATTATGAGTTGTAATGGAAAATTTACTTGTAATTCCCTGTTGGATTCACATTAAAAAGAAAGATAATCTAAAATGCCTACTCCTCTGGTGTCTTGTCTTCCCTTCCTGCAGTCATCCTAATTGGTCCTTCCTGTCCAAGTGTTGGTTTTGATCAATCCTGACCTGTCCTCTCTTCCCTAGTTCACTTCTTTTTTCAGAATCTCGGAGGAAATTGGCCCTATCCTCTGAGTCAAAGATTTAAAATAATTGGTTGTATGCTTTTAAAAGTTTTAAAATGGAGGGCAGAGGCATTTTCTCAGAGTTGATCTGTCATAGCAGGAGTCCTATATAACTGAGAATGACAGCATCTGTGGTATTGCTCTAATGGTGTGGAATCAAGCATAGCACTAACAAGATGCACAGGCAACAGGGAAAAACAGTCACAGGAGAATGCAGAGGTTTACAAATACTGCTCCAATCACGCTCAGGTCTTGTCATGTCAACGTAGCAACCCTATTGTACAAACTTGTACCCAGAAGAGCACAGAGCTTATGATGGTTGGGAAACTCAGGTGCACTGGTTGCTGGTGATTCTGGTAAAGCTGAGATCTCAGTAATTCATTCCCTTGGAACCTAATGGCAAGGTAATGTTGACAGGTTAAAATTTTATATGGGTAGATAGATAGATGACAATATAGCTATGGCTTGAATACTCCCTCCAAAATTCACATTAAAATTTAATTGCCATTGTGATACTATTAACATTAGGAACAGATAAGGGGTTATTGTGAAGGGAGCACCATTCCCATGAATGGATTAATATCATTATCACAAGAGTGGATTCCTGATAAAAATAAGTCCAACACTATCCTCTGTGGTTTCGCTCATGTTGGCTTTTCTTCCATCCTGTGATTACACAGCAAGGAGATCTTCAAAGGAGGCAGCCTCCAATTTGGACTTCCCGGACTCCAGAAGTATGAGGCAAACATATTTCTGTTTTCCAAAATTTAACTAGTCTCGAGAGATATAGTCCAACTCTTGAAAGAAAAAAAAAGTCAGTTCAGAATACTATAGACACCAAAGCTCTCATTTATAAATGAAAGTGAAATAAAGACCTTCCAAAACAAACAAACAAAAAAATTGAAAGATGTTGTTGCCATCCAGCCAGACTTGCAAATGATAATTAAAGATGTACTACACACTGAAACAGAGAAAGATAACGAGCATCATGAAAGAACGTGAAGGCGGAAAGCTTCCTAGAAATAGTATAAAAGAGATCCAAAACAAACCATAGGGGTGTTTACAGAAAATGGCAAGACCAAGTAATTACTGATAATTACTTTTCAATAATAACCTTGTTGATAATCTCAGTAGATGCATAGAAAACATTTTATAAAATTTAACATCCTTTCATGATAAAAACCTAAAGCAAATTGGATATAGAAGAAACATATCTCAACACATTCAAGTCAATGTATGACAAACCCACAGCCAGCATCATACCAAATCAGGAAAAGTTGGAAATATTTCTTTTTTTAAATTTTTTGACAGGTAGAGTTAGGCAGTGAGAGAAAGAGAGAGAGACAGAGAGAAATGTCTTTCTTTTTCCATTGGTTCACCCCCCAAGTGGCCGCTACTAGGATCTGGAACCAGACAAAGATGTCCACACCCACTACCAATGTTCAATGTAGTTCTGGAAGTTTTAACCATACCCATTAGGCAAGAGAAAAGAAATCAAAGGGATCCAAATTGGAAAGGATGAAGTCAAACTATCCCTATTTGCAGATAACATGATGCTATATAAATATAGGAGAACCAACAGACTCCACTAAGGGACTAATGAAACTCATAAAATCAACACACTAAAGCCAGTAATATTTGTATATACAAACAATGCTATGGCTGAGAAAGAACATATAACATCAGTTCCATTCACAATAGCTATAAAATATTTAAATATTTTAGGGTAAATCTAATAAACAAGATGAACTATCTCCACAATGAAAATTACATAATATAAAGGAAAGACATAGAAGTTACATAAAAAGTGGAAAAATCGTCCATGTTCATGTATTAAAAGAATTAACATCATGAAAATGTACTACTCAAACCAAATTACAGAATCAATGTGATCCCAACCAAAATACAAAAAGCATTCTTTTCAGATCCAGAAAAAAAATCCTAAAATTTATATGGAGAAACAAGAGACTCTGAGTAATGAAAGCAATTTTAAATAACAAAAGCAAAGCCAGGGGCATCACAATATCAAATTTCAAGACATATTACAGGTCAGTTATAATTAAAACGCATCTCCACAGCAAAGTAAATAATCAACTAAAAGAAATTCAATTGCCAAAATGGGAGAAAATATTTTCAAACTTTGCAAGGGATAAAGGATTAATATCTAGAATATATAAGGAACTAAGAATCTCAAAAACAACCAAACTATTCAGTACCAAACTGGCAAGGGAGCATGAACAGGCTTTTTTCAAAGGATGAAATATAAATGATCAACAGACACATGAAAAAGTACTTGGGACCACTTGTCATCAGGAAAATGCAAATAAAAACCACAATGAGGTTTTACCTCACCCCAGTTAGAGTGGCAAATATCCAACCCCTGCCCCCTCCACCAAAAACAAACAAACAAACAAAAACTAGTGAATGCTGGCCAGGATGTAGAGAAAAAAAGTACCCTAGTATACCATTGGTCAAAATCTAACTAGTATGGATGAAATTATGGAGATTTTTTAGAAATTGGCAAATAGGTCTTCCATGTGGCCCAGCCATTCTAATTCTGGGAATTTACCTAAGGAAATTGAAACAGCTGTTTGTGCCTCCATGTATACAGTATCTGTACTCATAATAGCTAAGTTATGGATTCAACCCAGATGTCCATCAACTGATGACTGGATAAAGAAAACATGGTATATATACATAATGTAATACTACTCCAACATAAAAAGAAATCCTGTGTTTTGCAGCAAAATGGCTACAACTGAAGACCATTGTACGTAATGAGATAAGCCAGTCCCCAAAATGCAGATATGTTTTCTCTGCTATGTGGTAGTTTATATATATTAAAAATGAATAAGAATAAAACTGACATGATTTGATTATTGTTGATAGCCTTTGTCTATATTCTTTTGGAAAAGTGGGTCTTTTTACTTGTTGACTGTTACAGCTAGTGCTGCATTAAGTCTGTGATTATAAAGTAAATTGAATGTATGCTATCACAAAATTTAAGGACAATAAGAAAAAAAGGGGAGGGGAATTGAGAGAGTGAGGAAGGGAGGGAAGCCTGATTTTTTCTTAGAATTGTATCTATTAAATATATCAAATCTTGGCCAGCACCGCAGCTCACTCCACCTTCGGCTCCGGCACTCTGGGTTTTAGTCCCGGTTGGGGCGCCAGTTCTGTCCTGGTTCCTCCTCTTCCAGTCCAGCTCTCTGCTGTGGCCCAGGAAGGCAGTGGAGGATGGCCCAAGTGCTTGGGCCCTGCACCTGCATGGGTCACCAGGAGGAAGCAACTGGCTCCTGGCTTCAGATGGGCACAGTACACTGGCCATAGCGGGCATTTGGGGGGTGAAGCAACGGAAGGAAGACCTTTCTCTCTGACTCTCTCTCTCTCACTGTCTAACTCTGCTTGTCAAAAAAAAAAAAAAAAAAAAAAAAAAGAAATATATCAAATCTAGTCTCTTTAATAAAAGTAAAAAAAAAATAAAAATTACCCAGTTAGGAATATTTTGCCATATCAAAAATACTAAGTCATACACATACATATTACTCATATGTAAATAATACATAAACATGTCACCACATCAGATGCTATTCTGTGCCTGTACGGTGACAGGAGGGTAATGTCTCTTGTGTGATCTAGACATAATTGACCTTGTGGACATCCTTTTGCAGCACAGAATTTACATGGATCACATAAACTTATTTTACAGTGCTATTAATGACTTCAGTTTGCCATTTGTAGTTTCTGACAAGATTTGTGCCTGTTCTGCCCTCTTCATTTACAAGCTTTCATAATTATGGAAACTGCTTTAAAAATGTTCAAGAAAATAACCTAAGCTTAATACTCACCTTGCCACACCTTCTCATCCAGCCACACAACATCGTTGAGAAAATCATTCACTAACTCAACTTCCCATCGTCTTTTCCTCCTTTCAGGAAACAGTTTAATCACCAATTGGGCTTTTATTCTTCCAATTTTAAGAAGAGGATTAAAACAACTTGGTTTTTCACAAATTAGTTTTAAATTTTATCATTATAATAGATTAATATGAGATTTTTCCATCAAATTTTTTGCTTCAATATGCATTCCCAGAATCGAGCACAGTGATGTTGTGTAGCAAATGTAACCATTTATTAGTAAACTATTGAGTTTGGAATATTTCAATGATATATTTTGTCCAGTTTATTTATTTATTCATTAAATATATATAAGAGGACTCACAGTGGGCAATGAGCCTGATATATTCTTGAGAAGAAAAGTCACACTTTAACCTTCTGAGGAGAGAGAAAAAGTACTTTACTCTTCCAGATATTTTATAAATGGCTAAATATAATCAATAGTAACAAAAAAGGAAAAATGACATCCCAGTGAGATCTACCCTAAACTGACATTAACTGATACCCACATAGTTCTGAGGATTCACCTCAATGCTTTCAGTTTGTTAAAGTTTTCAGAGCATCTGGAGCTAGAAGGGCAAGTGTGCCCCGGAGAACCATGTATTCTGAAAGTTTAGAGATCATTGTGAGTTTACAGACAATTAGCAGTTCTTTTCTTGGCCAAACATCCTCTTAGATTATATTTAAATAGCCAGTCCATACTACTGGAAGATTTACTAGCATACTCTGATTACCATATCATACCCAGTTCAGTGAATTCTGGAAATTATTTAGGTAATTAGATACAGGTTGTGCGAACCTATTGGTTTTACAAAGATGACTATTTGCTAAGATATATTTGTTTAAAATCTCTGTCCTCATCTATAAGCAGCATTGATAATATAGATAGATTTAGTGCCTCCATTCATTGCTCTTTCAATGATATCCATTTCTCTAATAAAAAAGAAACCAGAAACAAATGATCTCTGAATTAAAATGGTACAGTAAAATGCATCAAACTGGCATACCTACAAAAGTTTGTGGAAATATTTAAAAGTTCTCATTCTGCTCAAATTTGGACGCCATCATAAATCGCCTCTGCTTCTGTTTTAATGCTAATTGTCTCAGAGAACTTAAGATTACATTCCTACCCAGATCCAATAACTTCAGGACTGCTTGGTGATTCCTAATATCCTGTAGAGAAGCCTTTTTTATTATCTTAATAATTGAACTATAATTTTTCACATTTAGAAACAATGATGTCAGGGATGTTGGGGTTATTGAGAATATAGAGTGGTCCAATCTCCACAGTTTAATGAAGTAAGTATAGGATCCCTTTCATTTCCTGTGGCATAGTGACTCAGGCTCTGATTGATTTTTTTTATTCTCACAGAAGTCAGAAATATGCCTTTGCCTACAATGCCTAATTGTATCGAGGAATAAAAGAAAGGAGAGTTTAAATATAAGCCTTTTTTTAAGATCAGTCTGCCGTAAGGTGTGGGGAATGTCTCCACAGTATTTTCTCTGGTTCTCATGTATGCTTTTGGGTCTGTTTTTTATGTTTTGTTAGTTTGCTTTCTTCTTAAAATAACAGTTGCCAGATTTTAAAATTGGGATCAGACAAAACCCTATGTCCATTTGCCATACAGGCAGAGTCATTTCCAGCAGGTAAAAGTTCATAGGGGTTTATACTTTACAGCAAGTGCTCTCAATGCAGGCAACACATGAGACTCACTGGAGGATTTTAATCACTCCTAATACCTGTTCCCTGCCCAACCCAGACATTATGATTTTATTGTATTTTTTTGGTGCATAGGTGTTGGCAACTTTAGAAACTCCTATGGTACTCTCTAATATGAAGGGAGGATTGAGAAACTCTCCTTATTCTAAACAAACTATTCTGGGTTCATGCAGAATTAAAATTGAAATCAGCATCTGAAAGAGTAATCTCTACTCCATGTTTATTGCAGCTCAATTCACTATAGCTAAGATATGGAATCAACCCAGATGTCCATCAACTGATGAATGAATAAAGAAAATATGGTGTATATTCACTATGGAATGCTACTCAGCCATACAAAGGAATGAACTACTGTCTTTTGCAACAAAATAGATGCAACTGAAAATCATTATGCCTCATGAAATAACACATATTCACATAGGCAAATATCACATTTTCTCTGATATGTAGGAGTTAATATAAAATACAAAAAATGTACAAATGTACAGGAATTAAATGGACATTTTCTGATATTACTGTTTTTATCCTATGTTTATACTCCTATGGAACTGTGGTCATCTGAGTTTTTACTTGTTGAATATTGTGATTATTGGTGAACTAAGCTGGTGACTAATGAGTGGATTAGAATCATGACTTGGTAAAACAGATGAAGAGAGGGCATGGTGGGAAAGAGGTAGATGTAGGGCAGTGAGGGAAGTATGATTGTGTTCTTGGAACTATACCTATGTAATGCATGAAATCTGTTATTTTTATAATAATAAAATCAAATAAAAAGTGGAGTTCAGAGACTTTTCCTACTAATGTCAGCATTGAGCATCTGTATGAACTCACTGCATTCATTTTTTTTAAGAAAGAATTCTCTGGGAAGCAAATGTGTTTCATAATCTGAATAGGAATGAATTTTTCATGGCTACCTATCTTTGTTCTCAACCCCCAAATACCATGACCCTTGCTTTTTCTCACAAGTGTTGCAAACAAAACCTCTCTAGAGGGAATCCACTATTTTAGAAGCATTTCCAAAACACCAATCTCTTTTCACTGTAAAATAGTTTAATAACCTCTAATCCCATGTGCACTCCCGAGGCTGCAAAATTTTTCAGTGCCTCAAATAAATTTAACCTGACATATACACATATATGTATTTCTGTCCCACAAATATTGGACATGCAATGATTATGAGCAATGATACCTGGAGGTGTATAATGTGCTTATGTGCGATGTGAACTCTTGCTGCATGAATGGACAATGCATTTTCTGCTTGGATGTTATGAAAAGCTGCACTTTATACTCATGAACTTTGAATCAAACCTCTTCTTAAAGGCAGATTCAGGAATTGAGAAGAGAAGGTAAGTTGCAATAAATTGAAGGTGCAAAAATCTCATTTTAGTGATTGCCATTTTGAACCACAGCTGCTCCAATTTTTTTAAAAAAAAAAAGCATGTGCACAAAATACACACACACACACACACACACACACACACTACTAAAACCAAAAAAGGAAGGCTGAACAAAAGCCAGCTGTATGAGGCAGCTTCCTCTATGAGTCAGCTCTCACAGTAGCTTTCTTTTTTAAATAAATGTTTCACTTTAGAACAATTTTAGATTTGTGGAATAATTGTGAAGATAGTACAGATAAAATCCAGATACTTTACTGCTGGTTTTCTCACATGGGTAAGATTCATTTATTACCATTAGTGAGTCAATATGAATATGTTAATGGGAACTGATGTCCATACTCTATTCAGATTTCCTAAATTTTCACTTACTGTCCTTTTCTCACTGTCGGACTCATGTAGGTCATCACAATCCATTTTCTCATGTGTCCTGAGGCTCCTCTTGACTGAGACAGTTTTTCAGAATTCCCTCTTATTGATGACCTTGGTCATTTTGAGGACTTCGGTTTTGGATATGTTGTACAGTGGTCCTCAGTTGGGATTTGTCTGATATTCACCTCATCTTTCAGACTAACTACATTTTCTCATGAGGAAGACCACAGAGGTTAATGCCATTTTCATCTCGTCACACAACCATGGCTTATAGCTGTTGATGCTAACCTTGCTCACCTGGCTGAAGGAGTGTTCCGCATGTTTCCACACTGCAACTTCACTTTCTCTCCTCATTTTCTCCACTGTTGGCTTCGAAAGGAGATAACCATATACAGCCCACATGTAAAGGCTGGACGGGGGATTTCTGCTTCTCTTCCCTGGTGCAGTGCATCTACATGAGTCAGAGTGCCTCTTGATGGAGAGCAATATGTTTCTTCTTTCTCATTTGTTCATTTAATAAGCTCTTTATTTCAGCATGAGATCAAGGGTATTTCTTTTCTACTTTGATTTAGAATTTATACTATTTTACACATTTTGTTTCTCAAATTGTTCTAGCTTTGGCCATTGGATGCTCTTTCAGTGGGTTCCTGTTTCCCTTCGAGATAACTCCTTAGCCTGTGTGTGTGTGTGTGCTTGAGTGTCTAAGGAATTCCTTATTTTCTGGCCCCATTAGATGCTTCAGGTTCACCTTGCTTATTTTCTGTCCCATTGCTGCATTCAACCGTTTCTTGAAGAAGCCCTGATTCTTTATATTAGATAATATTAGTAGCCAAGGTCTGGAGGCCAGGGATGCTCATTATTACTGGGTTATTATTTCTATACATTCTCAGCTGACAGGACAAGAAAATATATGTACACTATCGTATACATGTATATATCATCCACATTTACAAATGTAATCATGTGTATCTAGATGAAGCTAAATATAAATCCCTATTGATGTTTCCAGCTATAATCTATTATTGCGTGGTTAATTCTAAGCTGTTCCTTTGGCTTATTGGTAATATCTAATTGCAACAGAAAAAAAACCATTTTCTGCCCTCTGCCATGCATTTATTCATGGTTCCCTTCCAGGATGCATGTATATTGCTTTCAAATTGTGAACCCTTATCACATAGGAAAAAACTTGGTCAAAGAGCTTATGTTGTATATACACATACCCTTTTATCTACAGTCTTTCATTTCACAGTCAAATCATATTTTCCCAAGTTGTTTGGGATGGAATTTTTACTTTCCATTCTTCTCAGTGAGGTTGTGCCATCGATATGTAATACATCTAGCTTCTTTCATCAAAGTGTATATTTCATCCTGGGATTGCACAAACTCCTTAATGTACATGTATATGGTAAGTCTGATGTTTGTGCTACAAATTCC
Organism: Sylvilagus floridanus; assembly: GCA_949820135.1. NCBI lineage: Eukaryota > Metazoa > Chordata > Mammalia > Lagomorpha > Leporidae > Sylvilagus > Sylvilagus floridanus. The sequence goes on from OX463236.1 coordinate 21,356,594, forward strand.
TATTGGTTTTGATAATTGCAGAGAGTCGTGTATCCCTCATAACAGTATAGTACAGATGGCTCCACTACCCTAAAAATTCCCTGTGCTATCTCTTGTCAGGTGCACCCGCTTCCTCCAACTCCTGGCATCCAACCTCTCTACTCTCCCTACAGGTTTGTCTTTTCCAAATGTCATATTATTGAAAATATATAATTTCAGCATTTTTGGTATGGATTCATTTATTTTATAAAATGCATTTTACAGTCATTCATGGTGTTTCATGGGCTAATACTTTGTGTATTTTAATATTTTATAATATGAATGTAGTAGTTGACTTTATACTCAATGTTGACATCCTGATTGCTTCCAAATTTGGTGATTATAAATAAAACTGCTATTAACATTCACTTGCAAGTTTTGTTGGATTAGCTGGGTAAAAGCCTGGTAACATAATCACTGGGTGGTGTGGTAACTATGTTAATTTTATAAGAATTTGAAAACTTTTTCTCCAAAGTGCTGTTCTATTTTGTATTTCTGTAAGTATCGATTGAGAATTCTTATAATTGGTATGGTCACCTGTCATTTAACAAAGTTCTGAGAAATACATCCTTAGGTAATTCTGTCCTTGTGTAAACATCATAGAATACTTACACAAACACAAGATTTATAAGGTTACTGCTGGCATAAAAGGCACACTGTTTTATAGTAAATATTTTTATTAGGAGAAGGAATATACTTCAAAGTAATGATGGGAAGTATAGTATAGCAAACACATAAAATAGTAACATAGTCATTTTCCATTAGCATTATTATGTCTGCATACAATTATGCAAGTATTTGCTATACTCTCACCCTCAGGGTTTTATACCAGAATCACATGTATGTGAGTAAAGCATCACAGTGGCTGTGGCCAAATGCCACTGGGAAGATAGTTTTTCTGCTCATTATTTTCTTCTAGTACTATTAATTTATACATGGCCTGTTGTTGACTGAAATGTTTACGTGGTGTGTAATTGTATCAGAATATATGTTATGGAATTTTCAAGCATTACAACTGGTGGGAGGGACAATAAAAATATACTGACATTAGGAAATCAGGCTAAATTCTCATAAAAAGATAATAAACTGAAACATATAAGGTAACTTTGTTATTTATTAATATTATTGATTTAGGGCAAGCTACATTATTTATCTAAAAGCTATATTGATTGTGTTAAAAAACTAAATTAAAAATAATTTTAAAATACAGATGAAACAAAAACAAAACAAAATAAAAAACCAAAAACTTCCCATTCTCTTCCATTTTTTTCTTATTTGAGAGGTAGAAGACAGAGCAAGAAAGAGAATGAAAGAAAGAAAGAGAGCCTCTGCTAGTTTACCCCCAAATGTCTATAACAGCAGGGAGCTGAGGTCAGGAGCTAGGGATCCAGTCCAGATTTCACATTTGAGTGGCAGGAACTCAATTGTTAGGGCCATCACTACTGCCTCCCTTCTGCTTTTCATAGCATTCAAGCAGAGAATGCATCGTCCATTCATGTAGCAAGAGTCCACATCATGTACAAGCACATTAAACGCCTCCAGGTATCATTGCTCATAATCACTGAATGTCCAATATCCATGGGATAGAAATGCATATAAGTCAGGTTAAATTTACTTTAGATACTGAAAAAATGGGCAGCCTCAGGAGTGCACATGGGATTAGAGGTTATTAAACTATTTCACAGTGAAAAGAGATTGGTGTTTTGGAAATGCTTCTAAAATAGAAAACCTCTAGAGGTTCTGTTTGCTACATTTGTGAGAAAAAACAGGGGTCATGGTGTTTTGTGGTCTGAGAGCTAAGAAGACAGGTGACCATGGAAAATTCATTCCTACTCAGATAATGAAACACATTTACTTCCCAGAGAATTCTTTCTAAGAACATGAATGCAGTGAGTTCATATACCTGCTCAGAGTACGCATTAGCAGGAAGCTGGAATCAGAATTTGGAGCTGGGAATCCAAGCCAGGTACTCAGGTATAGGATGCAGGTATTGTCTTCCTGAATGTTTTGGTTTTGGACACAAAACAACTCTGTCTGTTTTTCCGTGTATTAACTTAGAAGTCTGCATATATTAGAAATATTTAAAGATAATTAGCATATTATCAAATATTTAAATAAGACCATTTTATGCAAGCAATGATATCATAATTTTCTTTAATCATGATCAATATTATTTAGATTGTGATTTGGGAAGTATTATTTTAAATAGTCAAAGTTCTCACATATAATATCAAATTTCTATAGTATTTTTATTCTATTTTCATATAGAGGCAAAACTTTTTTTGAAATAGATTTATTTATTCATTTGAAAGACTGAGTAACAGAAACACACACACACACACAGAATTTTCCTCTGCTGGTTTGCTTCCCAAATGGCTACAATAGCCAAGTCAAGGCCAGGCCAACCCTGTGTTAGGAGCCAGAACCCCCGTCCTAGTCTCCAACATAAATGGCTGGGACCACGCATTTGGGCCATCTCCTACTGCTTTCTCTGTTGCATTAGCAGGAAGCTGAATAGAAAGTGGAACTGTTGGGACATTAATCAACACTTAGCTATAGGATACTAGAGTCCAGCACCTGGCTTAACACTTGGAGTCATAATGCTGACCCCAGGCAATATCTTTTAAAATAATTATGCAACGGCAACTTAGCTATATCAGATAAAAAAGGCAATCAATTCTTTAAAAAAAATCATGTAGGATCTCTGTCTTTAATGTACTGTACATTGTGAATTAATACTATAACTAGTACTCCAACAATAATTTCAGTTTGTGTCTCTATGTGAGGGCAAACTGTTGAAATCTTTACATAATATGTTCTAAACTGATCTTCTGTGTATAAAGAGAATTGAAAATGAATCTTGATGTGAACAGAAGGGGAGAGGGAGCAGGAGAGGGGAGGGTAGCGGGAGGGAGGGAAGTTGTGAGGGGGGGGAGCCATTGGAATCCATAAGCTATACTTTGGAAATTTATATTCTTTAAATAAAAGCTAAAAAAAAAAAAAAAGAAAAAAGAAAAAGGCTTCAAAATAAGTAAAGTAGAATGTGAATGGATTCATTATTTTTGAACTTTTATTTAATAAATATAAATTTTCAAAGTACAGCTTTTGGATTATACTGGCTTTTTCCCCCCATAACCCCCCCCCACCAGCAACCATCACATCTCCCACTCCCTCTCCCATCCCATTTGCATCAAGATTCATTTTCAATTATCTTTATATACAGAAGATCAATTTAGTATATACTAAGTAAAGATTTCAACAGTTTGCACCCACACAGAAACACAAAGTGTAAAGTACTGTTTGAGTACTAGTTATACCATTAATTCACATAGTACATCACATTAAGGACAGTGACTCCTGTTGTTGACTTAACAATTAAACTCTTGTTTATGGCGTCAGTAACCACCCGAGGCTCTTGTCATGAGTTGCCAAGGCTATGGAAGCTTTTTGATTTAGTCAACTCTGATCTTATTTAGACAAGGCCCTAGTCAAAGTGGAAGTTCTCTCCTCCCTTCAGAGAAAGGTACCTCCTTCTTTGATGGCCCATTCTTTCCACTGGGATCTCACACACAGAGATCTTTCACTCAGGTCATTTTTTTTTTTTTTTTGCCACAGTGTCTTGGCTTTCTATGCCTGAAATACTCTCATGGACTTTTTAGCTGGATCCGAATGCCTTAAGGGCTGATACTAAGGCCAGAGTGCTGTTTAGGACATCTGCCATTCTATGAGTCTGCTGTGTATCCCGCTTCCCAAGTTGGATTGTTCTCCCCTTTTTAATTCTATCAGTATTAGCAGACACTAATCTTGTTTATGTGATCCCTTTGACACTTACTCCCCTCATTATGATCAATTGTGAACAGAAATTGATCATTTGGACTAGTGAGATGGCATTGGTACATGCCACCTTGATGGGATTGCATTGGAATCCCCTGGCAAGTTTCTAGTTCTACCATTAGGGCTAAGTCTGGTTGAGCATGTGCCGAACTGTACATCTCCCTCATTCCCACTCTTATATTTAACAGGATCATTTTTTAGTTAAATTTAAACACCTAAGAATAATTGTGTGTGAATTAAAGAGTTCAACCAATAGTATTAAGTGAAACAAAAAAATACTAAAAGGGATAAAGTATTTAGTTGTTCCTTGACAGTCAGGACAAGGGCTGATAAAGACATTTTTTCTCATAGTGTCCATTTCACTTCAACAGGTTTCTTTTTTGGTGCTCAGTTAATTGTCACCGATCAGTGAGAACATATGATATTTGTCCCTTTGGAACTGGTTTAATTCACTCAGCATGATTTTTTCCAAATTCCTCCATTTTGTTGAAAATGACCAGATTTCATTTCTTTTACTGCTGTATAGTATTCTATAGAGTACATATCCCACAATATTTTTTTCCAGTCTACTGTGTTAGGCTTGAAGCCCTGTGGGAGAAAGTTCACCAGCCTGACCAGAGGAGAGAAAAAAAAATAAAAGGGACCAGTATGGACATAATTCTCTCTTTCCACTCACCTTACAAAGTTGAGTAAGACAATAGAGCAGGTGCCATTTTGGACATAGGCAACAGTTGCGCCAGCTCAGGGCTGTGTCTGCCCTCAGCCAAGCAGAAAAACCTGACTCTGTTGTGGAGAAATAACAGGAGGTTAAGTCCTAGCAAATGTGTGGAGCTAATGAACTGAGACTGGGAAAAAGAAAAAAAAAAAAAAACAGGGTGTGTGGGAGACCTCGTGGTGTGGCTGAGATGTGAGTAGTCTTGGTGGGAGACCACAAACTTGGTAACCTTGGCAGCCTGATGGGAGACATTGCAGGGGAATCTGACTTTACACTGAGAACTGCACAAATCCTTTGTGTGGGCCTTGGAACAGAGCAGATGAATATTATACCTACTGGGGCTAGCTCTCAGGCACTGTTTGCCATCAAGGAGAAGAGCTCAGCTGAGTGGAAGTACTTCCCTTCTGAATAAAAAGGGAGGGAGAGAGAGAGAGAGAGAGAGAGAGAGAGAGAGAGAAGATTTACCATGCCAAACCTGGGTGTATCACCTTTGACACACCCTTAACCCTGAAGAACTGAACAGAGCTCTCTGGCCATATCCACCACAAGCCTCTAGAGATTCACCAAAAGCAGACAGTCCACTTAATCTAGAGTCATAGTATAACAAGAAAAGTCACCATAGTGAGGAAAAAAAAAAGAACAAGAAACCAAAGAATATCTCCACAATGCCAAACAACAAATGCAGAAACTGAGGGAACAAGAACAAGGAATACATTATGATACCCCCAAATGAACATGACACTCCAATACAAAATTATGAAGATGATAAGATAGAAGAAATGCAAGATACGGATTTCAAAAAATGTATGATGAGAACATTTAGAAGTTATCAAAGACAAATTCATGAACTACAGAAATTCATGAACTACAAAAATACTGGACAGGACAGAGAATCTCTCTTGTGAAAATGAAATCTTAAGGTGGAATCAAAATGAAATGAGGAATTTATTAGAACATGAAATTGTGATATTGAAAAGAAATCAAAATGAAATGAAGATTCAATAGAACAAAGGACAAATGCATTTGAGAGTCTTAAAATAGCTAAGTCTTGGATTTATTATTAAATACAATTGCTTAATAGTAATGCTGTAAGCATTATTTACTTCCCCATCTTGTTGTTACACTAAGTAAATGTGTTTTTGCAAACATTTTTGGACCCACTCAGACTTTTTTCAGTTTTTGTTATCCATTTCTGTAGGTGTAGACAATAAAAGATAAAAAAAAGGGCTAATTTGATGATTTGCACATAAGATCCACAGGGGAGTGGGTGTTTGGCCTAGTGGTAGAAGTATCAAGAAAGACACCACTGTGCATATCGGAATGCCCGGGCTTGTGGCACAGCTCTGGCTCCTGAATCCAGCTTCCTGTCAGTGAGGACTCTGGGACAGCATGACAGCTCTACTGGTTCCATTTCTGACACCCCGTGGGAAGCCTGGATTGAGTTCCTGGCTCCCTATTTTGGCCTTGCCCCAGCTCCCTCCACTGCAGGCATTTGGACAGTGAACTAGCAGATGGGGGATTTTTCTCTCATTGTCTCAAATAAATGGATTCAAACACCTTTAAATAAAAGACCTATAAGGATAGGAATCTATTAATATTATCCCCCAATGTATACAGAACACATAGAACTGAACTCTACACATACTAAGCTATTAATAGGTATTTACTGATTGAAAGAATGAGTAATTGATTCCAGAATTTACACAATTGAATGCTGTTATTTATTATTTATTTCTCCATTATAACTTCTAAGAAAAACTAGTTCATTTAGAATGTAAGAGAACATGCATATATACTGTGTTCCCCTATATATATATATATATATATATATATATATACACCTATGATATAGTGTAATTTATAAATTTGATGTAGTAATAAATTATATAAATGAAATATGACACTATTACAATACTGTAATAAAAGTTATGTGACTGTGGTTTCTCTCTGTGAAAACATCTTATTGTACGGTACTCACCCTTATATTTCTATTACCCATGGTTGATCATGAGTAACTGAAACTGCACATAGCAAAATCATCCAGAAAATTACTATTGTATTACTGGAGGACATAATTGGGGAAAATGTGTCCCTGATAACTTACAGCTTAGTGGCTTACACAGGAAGGTGAATGTTTTAAGTGAAAGTAGTATTATAAAACTATCTTTTAAAAAGTAAAAGAAAAACAAACAGGAAAATTCAAAGCTGGATAACAAGGTAATGATAAGCAGATCTTGACATTCATAAATAGTTCTCACCCCTCAATAAATCTCAGCTCCATTGACTTCTACTCCAGCTATAAAGAAGTTGGTTACAATACAGTAATGGTGAAAGGAACATGGTATGGGTGCTCCAAAAGGTCCATACACTTGTAAAAATGAATAGAGGGAAAATAATCCCAAACAAAATATAGAATACTGATTCTGTCTCCCACTTCAGTCATCTTTTAATTGTGTTACTGTTTTTCTTTTTAGTTTTTAAAAATTTGTTTGAAAGACTGTGTGTGTGTGTGTGTGTGTGTGTGAGAGAGAGAGAGAAAGAGAGAGAGAGAGAGACAGAGAGAGAGAGAGAGACAGAGAGAGAGAGAGAAAGAGAAATGATTCAAGATCTTCAACCCACTGGTTCATTCCCTTAAGTACCTGCAACAGCTTGTGGAACTGGGCTAGGCAGAAGCAAGGAGTGATGGACTCCACTCAATTCTCCCATACGGGTGGCAGGGTCCCAAATACTTTACCTAGCACCAGCCACATCCTAAGGGCCTCCATTAATATGGAGGTGGAATTGGGTGTGGAGTCAGGACTTGAACTCAGGCATCCAATATGGAATTTGGTTGCCCCACGATAGTGTCTTAACTGCTGCATCAAATACCTGTATCTTGCTGTGCAGTTCTTAGTAAAAGAGTCCATTATTTTATCCACAATAGATAGGTAAACATTTATTGTGGATAAAATAATGAGTATTTGTGAAAGCAATAAGATAAGCAATATTTGATTACACAAGCAATAGGTTAGTTTAAATCCAAAGGTTCGTGTTTCTTTTGAGAAGCTAGGTTCTGTTTAACCCATAGCCGTGGTTTTTATAAAGTCTTCAGTGATAACAGTGAACATTTCAATTTAGGAAAAATTTATTGAGAGCTACTTTCCAGTTCTATGTTAGCAATGAACCATCTCACCTCTGATTACTGCACATCAGGGTGCCCTTCCTGCTGATGCGATCACCTTGATGCCCTGCACCATGGAGCGACTTGGAAGCTACAATTCAGACATTTTTTTGATATAGTGTAATTACATACAGTGGTGCTGTTTCAGCTCCCCTTACGGCTCTGCTGCTGCTGCTACTCTCATTCCTCTTTCCTTTTCCTCCCTCTTCCTCTCCCTCCTCTTCTTCTTGTTCCTTTTCTTTTGGTCTTGTTATGGTTAATTTTCAAGAATTTCCAGCCCCAAATAATTGAATCTTAAAAACCACTTTATGTGTCCTAAAATAGTGTAAGTGGTATGGAAGAAAATGCATCACACTAGGGTGTGGCTAATGAGTAGTGACAAATACTCATGCTTGGTGACCATCAGCCTGTTCAAGATTTAGAGCATTATTCACCCACAGAAGTTTGCTTTGTGGTTCTTTGAAAACCCAGAGTTCTTCCTACCTCAGAGTATTGTTGTTCTGATCTCTATCATTACAGATCAGTTTAATTATTATTGAAATACATGTTTTACTGAGCATGATGTAGGTAAGGGTCATCCATGTGGCTGCAGTTTATTCCTTTGTTTAGTAATATTCTATCCCAAAGATATTTTATCAACTTTTTGATGGCTTTTGCATCCTTTGCAAATTTTGGCTATGGATAAGGCTGCTCTGAACACTCCTGGTTAAGAATTTGTTGGGCAAATGTTTTCATTTCTTTTGGATAAGCATGTCCAACTTGAACTGCTACATCAGGACTGAATTTTTCAGAACAGTCAACAAATTTCTACTCCTATAGCTAATGTATCAGAAAGTTCCTTGCTTTAAATCCCTGCTGATGTATTATGTTTTCTGTCTTTTTGAGTTTTGCACATTCCAGGAGCCTCACTACGGTTTTAGTTTATGTTTATGTAATGACAACTAATGAACACTTTCTCATGGGTGTGTTAGCAATTCATGTGACTTGTCTAAGTAGCGTATCCACTGCTTTAATTGGATTATTTAATAATATTGAAGTAAAATAGTTTCCTACATATTCTGAATGCAAGACCTTTGTCAGATAAAGCTACAACTAAGGTCTGCTCTTTGGATTGCCTATTCATTTTCTTAATAGTGCCCTTTGATGAGCAGAAATTTTCAACTCTAATTTCTCACTCATCAACCATTTCCTTTCTAAACAGGCCTTTCTGTATGATATGTAACAATATATAATGATGTTTTCACAAACAGATAATTGCCTAACACAAAGTCTCAAAGACATTCTCTTATGTTTTCTCAAAGAAGCTTTATAGATTGGATTTTATATTTAGATTGTACTTCTCCTAAATTAAAATGTATATACTGTGAGAAAGGGATTCAGGATGCATTTTCTTTCACAGGGATATTCAATTGTTTCGGAGCAGTTTTTTATTTATTTATTTATTTATTTATTTATTTTTTATTTATTTTTTTTTTGACAGGCAGAGTGGACAGTGAGAGAGAGAGAGACAGACAGAAAGGTCTTCCTTTTGCCGTTGGTTCACCCTCCAATGGCCGCCGCGGTCGGTGCGCTGCGGCCGGCGCACCGCGCTCCTCCTATGGCAGGAGCCAGGAGCCAGGTGCTTTTCCTGGTCTCCCCATGGGGTGCAGGGCCCAAGCACCTGGGCCATCCTCCACTGCACTCCCGGAGCAGTTTTTAATTGAATGCCACACTATTCTTTTTTCTATTTCATTATGTTGGTGCATTTGTAAAAAAAAAAAAATCAGTTCACTCTCTTATGCATGATTCTACTTCTAGATTCTGTTTATTTCCATAAGTCTACTTCTCTTTCTTTTGGCCAACATTGCACTATTTATATTACTCTTAGTGTTTATGGAAAACAGGTTGTAGAAGTTCTCCAAATTTGTCCTCTTTTTGTGATACTCAACATATTTTGCATTTCATTTGAATTTAGCAACAGCCTGTCAATTTCTATCAAAAATCATGCCAATATTTTGCTTTGGTTTGCACTGAATCTATACATCAGTCGTAACAATATTGAATTCTTTGAAACATTAGACTATCTTCTCTTCTGTCACTATCCATAGTCAAGACCAGTGATCAAGTGTGTACCCAATTGTTGTTACCACTCGATTTCAATATGCAGAATGCCAGTATTGTTGTACACATAGTTTTCAAATACATGTCACACAATTTTAATAAAATTTAACAAATTTAATTACATTTATTCTTAGTCATTTTATAATGTTTATTGCTTAAAAGAGTGATTTATGCATGTCATATTTTCTGTTTATGTCTGATATGCAAATGGGATGATGGCTATTATATATTTAACATGTATTTAACTTATTTCTTATCACTTTTTAGTTTTTTATTAAGATTAATATCATAAGCAGGATGCAGTTGAATTTTTGATTTGATATGTGGACTTTCATCTTTTAATAACAGTATTCATCCCATTCATAGACATAATTTCTTTTGTTTCTCTCTCATTCTCCCTTCCATTATGACATTTATAATATAATTTTATTTGGATTTCCTAAGTCTGAAAATTAATCTGATAGAAGATGGGTGATGTTTGAGTCTCTTTTCCTTGCATTTAAAAAAACCTGTTTTCTCTTTTGAGATAGATTGAGGGCAGGAGGTGAGGCAGGAGTGGGGATAGCTTAGAATGTTGGAGGGCAACAAGTTATGAAAGTCTGGGACATTTGATAAGTGCCCTGTGCACTGGTGTTTACTCCATCTTAGTCATAGAAGAACAGTAATACTGAGATATTAGACTGTGGGACATTTCTTTAATTTGATATATAATCATTCAACTTCATTTCTCATAGCCATATTTACCTTCAGATTCCATCAATTTCTAACAATTACTTCTTATTCATTTTTAAAAGAAAAATTGAATGACTTTTTTCAAAACTTTAGAGTTACTGTAGCCTGAAAAATGGCTCCTTGAGTACATAAGGTTATAATTCCTGAAACATATAAATGTTACTTTTTTATTATTATCATCATTAATACTTTTCATTTGTATACTTTATTTGACAGGCAGAGGGTCAGAGAGAGAAGGAAAGACAGAGAAAGAGAGAGAGAGAGAGAGAGAGAGAGAGAGAGAGAGAGAAATGGAGAGAGATAAAGAGAGAGATTGATTGATTTTCTACCCATGGAGAGAAGTACTCACCAAATCCTTGCAACCACCAGGCTGGCCCAAGACAAAATCAGGAGCCCAGATCTCCATCCAGATCTCCCAGCTGAGTGGTAGGGATCCAATTGCTTGAGTCATCAGTACTTTCCCAGACACAGTAACAGGAGACTAGCTCAGAATTAGAGTACCTGAGACTGGAGAAGGCATCCAACGTGGTGACTTAGCCCACTGTGCCACAATACCTGCCTTGTAAATTCTCCTTTATTTGGGAAAAGAATATTTGCTAATGCAATTGCTGTGCAGCTCTTGTGATGGGAGGACAATGCTGGATTATCACACAGGTTAGGTATGCCATCAGAAAGGTGCTCAGGAGAGAGGGGCTAATGGAGAGATCATAGAGGTGAGAGGAGAGAATGTGAGGAAGATAGTGGTGGAGACTGAGGTTCTGTGGCTGTAAATCAAGGGAGACCAGCAGCCACCTGGGGCTGGAGAGAACAAGAATGTATACACCCTAGAGCCTCCCAAGGGACCATGGCTATCCTGAAATCCTGATTTTGCCTGTTGATACTTGATGCAGGCTTTCTGCTTCAACAATAGTCAAAGAATAAATTCCTGTCATTTTAAGATACTGACTTTGTGCATTTTATGACCACAGTCAAGTGAATCTTTCAGAGTAGTATCATATTTTTCAGAATTTTTTTCTTACCAATATGGCTTTGAGAAATTTGTGTCAATTTAAAGAGTTGAGGTGAACTGCTGATCTTGGCTCCACTGCAAAACTCTGCATTTTCAAAGCAGTTATTCACTTAATTTGAGTTCTTGTTTCATTTCCTGCTTGTTTTCTTTACATTATCTCTATGTATGACCTTAAATTTATAATATTTTAAGAGTAAATATTTGTAATGCTTAACACCAAATAGCAATATGATATTCTAATTTTTTGGTAAGTCAACTCCCTAAACTTTTAGATATTTCTTTTACAGAACTTTTATCCACTTGGTTAAATATTATTGACAGAAATAAGTGAAACAGAACAAGTGAAATTCTGTGACAAAAACAAAAGATTCTTTGGTAAACACAACTTGTTTCAGTGCTGGTTGGAGCACAACAGGTTTGTTCCTCTCTGTCATATCATGCTCAGCATCAAGTGTTGGCCTGCTTCTTAAATCTAGGTGTTTAAAATTTAAAACAGTGATGTTAGAGAGTCATAGCTGTGTTGCAATGGTAATGGTACTATTTCAGAATTTGTCTTTAAGATATTTTATCTCAGAGTGGTACAATTAATTAATTTCACCTAGGAAAATGCAAGGTGAGAAAATGACCTTAGCAAGGTCATGCTTCCTATCTACAAGAACTTTCTTTTGGAAAGAATTACAAAGCCACAAATTTAAAAATTTTGTGTGTGTTAGGACTTACTGTATGGCAAGCAGACCAGGCATAAATTTATAAAGTATATCTTTCAATTCTCCTTGGCAAAAATTCATTGAATTACTGCCACACTTCCCTTATGTAGGAGAAGTTTCCTATCAGCTTCACAGGGTCAAGCTAGAGAAGTTAAAAGTTCTAGAGATATACAATAAATACTTTCATTGCATGAGATTAACCAGTTCTGAATATGTCTTCTGGCCTAATAAAATTTATAAATGGTGCTCTGGTGGCTTAGTGGAGATATTCCATGCTACCAAATGACAATTTATTACACTATCTAGACCTTAGGGCTACTTGATGGATTATTGCTATAAAGTACATTTTCCTTCTTTATCTGGAAAATCCCTTTGATTAATCACAAGTACTTTATTTAGCAATTTGATATATTATTACCTTCATGCTTTTTTCTTGAAAATATATCTTAAAATTATCCTGTTGAACAGATGTTTTAACTCCTTTTAGGGAATGAGATTAAGATAGCACTGATGATAGTAGAAAGTTAGTCATATCAACATGCCCCAAGGAGTACTGGGCTCAATGCAAGTCTTTTCTATATTTCTAATATTTATTTCAAAGTCTTTCCTTCACTGCAATGTCATAACAGCAGCAAAGATTGATACAGCAGCATTTTGTATAACACAGTGTTTTAAAAAATCAAGTCAGTTGCAGAAGAAACGTATACTCTGTCTTTGTATGTACTCAAAATTAAGAAAAGGAAACCAAAGGCCCCTAGGGGTTTTATCAGGGCTTTTCATAGAAGAAAAGATTTGAGTTTTCATTGAATGGTGTCTTTATTGTTAAAGATGAGTCTAGTCTTATGCCAATTGAATCTACAAGTTTTCTTTTAATGTGATTATATTGAGTGGAAATCAGATTTCAAAGGTGCTTCAAATGCCTGAAAGACTGACTAGTTAGTTTGCTTTTGTATAAAATAATGGAAATCTCTCAACTAAGCATGTTTTTGAATGACTTTTAGTAATAGGTAAGGTAATATTATATCAAATTGCTAAATAAAGTACTTGTGGTAGTTCAAAGGGATTTTCCAGTTAAAGAAGGAAAATGTACTTTTTGTTTTTTCTACTGATCTGTTCTATACTGAATATTTGGTCATTATTGTAAACTCCATCCTCAAATCTTTGGTTGATTAAAAAGGAAAAGAAATGAAAATTTGTTTTTTGGGAAAGTTGACTTTTTTACCTCTCATTTTAGTTGAATAATGTTGCTGATGGAAGAAGACTTACAAAAGTGTTTAATGTAAACATAAGATATGTAAAATAAAGCAAAAAATTATGTACTACAAGTAGATGAAAAGAAGTAGAAAGGGAACAAAAACAGTTTGAAACATCACAGGAAGCCAGAATGGAGACTTATATAAAATGCGTTCTATGACGACTTTGTATCTACCAACTAATAAACATTAATCTTCCTTTAAATCAATGATAAGAAAAAAAGTCATCAGATATATGATGTATAAGATCTAAATAGGAAACTAAATTAATAATTGGGAAATGCACAAGTATTCCTGATACTAAGTTCATGAAGATATTGATCCTTAGAATCTCCATCTAGACCATATTGTAACACATAGTTCAATGTCAAAGCTTTTTTTTTATTTTTTATTTTTATTTTTTGACAGGCAGAGTGGACAGTGAGAGAGAGAGACAGAGAGAAAGGTCTTCCTTTGCCTTTGGTTCACCCTCCAATGGCCGCCGCGGCCAGCGCATTGCGGCTGGCACACCGTGGCTGGCACACCGCGCTCATCCGATGGCAGGAGCCAGGTGCTTCTCCTGGTCTCCCATGCGGGTGCAGGACCCAAGCACTTGGGCCATCCTCCATTGCACTCTGGGGCCACAGCAGAGAGCTGGCCTGGAAGAGGGGCAAGCGGGACAGAATCCGGCGCCCTGACTGGGACTAGAACCCAGTGTGCCGGCGCCACAAGGCGGAGGATTAGCCTAGTGAGCTGTGGCGCTGGCCCAAAGCTTTTTGTTAATAATAATTCTAGCAGCAAGACCCACTCTAATCCTCCATGTACTTTCATGTCTGCATAACAAAGCACAATTCACAAAAACAATCCAGCACATGTAGCATGTGCAGGTCATTGTATGTGGTACACCATGTGAATGTGTGTATTTACTAGGGTATAATGAGGATGGCGTGTGTGGCAAGCAGATACTAACTAAAAAATGTTGAAATACAATACCCAAACTTCCATATTCTTCCAATATGAAGATCATAGTAGTAACTTAAAAAATAATGGATTAAATATTCCTCAGAATATCTCTCCAACCTAGATATAGTTTCTTTAAATTAAGCATTGACAGATATTTGTATTCAGTTCAAAACTGTGTTCTTTTAAAGTTGGAATTCCAGAACTTAAATTTATTTTCATTCTAAATTCCCATGTCATGTATGACTTACATCATGAATGATTGTTGTCAGAAGTGAATTTTTCTGCCTCAATATTCTCCTTTAGCCTGCATTGCATCCAGCCTAGTAAGAAACGTGTCCTTTCCAAAGCACTGATAATTGATGTGTTAGGTTGACTTGGGTTTTCCTTAATAGGCATCAGGATTAGTGTTGTGTTGTGTGAATTTTCTATGAAGAAAATTCAAGAAAAATCAAAATAATGGTCAACAAACAGGGGTTTGATTATTTACACAACTAAAGATGTCAATTTATGGCCGGCGCCATGGCTCAACAGGCTAATCCTCCGCCTTGCGGCGCCGGCACACCGGCTTCTAGTCCCTGAAGGGGTGCTGGATTCTGTCCCGGTTGCCCCTCTTCCAGGCCAGCCCTCTGCTGTGGCCCGGAAGTGCAGTGGAGGATGACCCAAGTGCTTGGGCCCTGCACCCCATGGGAGACCAGGAAAAAGCACCTGGCACTTGGCTCCTGCCATCGGATCAGCGTGGTGCACCGGCTGCAGCGCACCGTCCGCGGCAGCCATTGGAGGGTGAACCAACGGCAAAGGAAGACCTTTCTCTCTGTCTCTCTCTCTCACTGTCCACTCTGCCTGTCAAAAAAAAAAAAAAGATGTCAATTTAAACATTTCTCATTTTACCATATTGTTAATTTATGAAAATTCAAACTTTCATGAGAGATGACTCTTTTTTGTTCAGTCAGTTTTGGAATAATTATTAAGGAGATAATCTCAATCGATCAGAGGTTTTTCTTCACAATGATAAGATATAAGATTAATCCCTGATAGGTAATGTAGATTCTAACTGGAGGCTAGTCTTATTGATGCCAAGTCCTCAATTCTTGCTAAGAAGATGCTATCCTATGGCTCTTCCTTGCACTCATATTACCTCCTTCTCAGAAAATCACCATGAATAACTCCATCAATGCATGGAGACCCACTCTTTAATTTGAATTCCCTCTTAGTTGAAGAAATTATCATGCCCTTTGCCACATATACACATGCCACAGTGTATACACATATACACTGCTTTATCCAGCATTTGTGTTTGGTTCACACTTTTGTCTTCTGAAAATTTGAATCCTACTTCCTCTTTCTCCTTCCTCACATTCTTCCTCCTCCTCTCCTCTTCCTCTTCCTATTTTTGTCCTACTTCCCTTTTCCTTTTTCTTCTTGAAATTCATGAACACACTGCTTATGACTTTGGTGGCCATTGATTTTACATGTAATGAAATTTTTATTATCTTGATTATAATAATATATATTATATATAATCATTATAATCATTATAATCATTATATTATATTATAATCATTATTATAATAATAATAATTTTTCATTATTAATTTTGTTTTGTCAAATTGGCTTATACACTTCCTAGAAAGGTATAAGTTAATGTTTAGAGAAACAACCCTTTAGAGAGACAGAAGTCTCATTTATTGTAGAAATTCTTAAATGTTATCTGCATTTCCATGATTATGAAAGTAATATTTACATTTTAAACAAAATAGTGAGTATATATATGCGTATATATATACTTTTATATATATATATTTATGTGGGCTTATACTTCGTGCACAAAATATCTTATTGACTGAAAACAAGTTTTATAAACTTTGAACAGACTCTGTAATGCTGTCAGCTATAGGACAAAATGCAAACTGAATTCTATTTTCTAAAATCTGTGGGTTCTTGCACATAAAAATAAACATTAAGAAACCACTGTCTTTTAAAGTGCTAACCTCACTGAACTTTGTTTCTGATCAACTCCTTTACTGAAGTTTTGAAAGAAAAAGTAGTTTTTAAATTATTTTCAAAAATTATGCTTTATTGCATAAGAATATTTTTCTGTTACTTACTGGTATTTTTTATTTTTATCCTAGACTTGATCATTAAACTTAGTTGATTGTGATAAATGGCCATTTACAGAAGTTGTTACTTCCTGTAAGTTTTGTCATCTGATTCAATTTTGTCTCATTATCCAACTTTTCAAAACGGTTTTATTTCCTGTCAGATCTTAAGTCATTTTGGGTCTTGGGTAAAATGGTATGGCAAAATATGAAATCATTCCTTCCATCCATTTTATTTCTATTCTCCAGGGGTTTCAGCAAATAAAGAAGTTCATTTTGGTTAGGTAAGGTTTGCTTGCTTTGAGAATGAAAATCCTAGTGCAGATCACTTACATAGTTTTAAACTAGCAGCAGTTGAAACACTGGGCACCTCCTTGGAAGAAAAGATAACAGAAGTATTATATTACATGGAAATTTATTCATTTGGGAAGCTGGAACTAATTCACACAATCCATCGTCTCAACAAAAATAGTATTGCAAGCATTACTTCGTAACTAGTGCAATGGTCTCACTTCTAAGTTGTTTCTGTATAAAAGACCCACAAAAACAATGAAGCTAGCGATTCACTTTAAATAATGCACAGTAACTGGAAGAAAAACACAGGAATTACACAACTTTCCCTCTCCTTGCCCTATATTCTTTTTTATAGTTGCACAGACTTCATGTGATACATGAAGATAAATAGATTTGGAATCAACACCTGTATTAATTTAGCTTCATGAGAAATATCCTTTAGCTTCTATAACTATTTGGGTTTTTTTTTTTTACACATTTACAATTAAGTCCACAGAATCAACTAATCGCTAATTATTTATTGACAATCTATTAAGTAGAAATAAAAGTTTCAGATTTAAAGTTTGTATTCTATTATTGTTTAACAAATGTGATTTCCTTACTTTCTTTTTGCATAATTAATTTAAAATTTTCATGTAAGTAAAACACTGAATTAAGTAATGATTTCTGCTTTATTTGTTATTTATTTCTGGAGAAAATATATGATTGCTTGTTGTAATAGAATTAATGCACTAGGCCGGCGCCGTGGCTCAACAGGCTAATCCTCCGCCTTGCGGCGCCAGCACACCGGCTTCTAGTCCCGGTTGGGGCACCGGATTCTGTCCCGGTTGCCCCTCTTCCAGGCCAGCCCTCTGCTGTGGCCCAGGAGTGCAGTGGAGGATGGCCCAGGTGCTTGGGCCCTGCACCCCATGGGGAGACCAGGAAAAGCACCTGGCTCCTGGCTCCTGCCATCGGACGAGCGCGGTGCGCCGGCCGCAGCGCGCCGACCGCGGCGGCCATTGGAGGGTGAACCAATGGCAAAAGGAAGACCTTTCTCTCTGTCTCTCTCTCTCACTGTCCACTCTGCCTGTAAAAAAAAAAAAAAAAAGAATTAATGCACCAAGATTCAGAATATGATAACTTACTTAATAACTTCTTTGTGTCATCAAGTAATGTATTTCAGGGACTAGTGAGATTGTTAGTACTTCTATGATGTTTTATGTAAAAGGCTCAAACACATTATTCTACATCAGTCATCCTTCCAGAGTTATGCTTTAACCTTTTTGGACCTAAGTGAACTATGGGACACTACCCCAATTAAATAATTTGTGACTATACTCACATTGTACGGCTCATTAACTTAGAATATACCAAAAGATAAATAAAAGCAATGAGCATCATCCTCACAAACCTACTTGGTTTTGTTCCATTTCTTAATCTTTGACTTCTCACAGCTGAACATTTTAAATAATGATTCTTTTTCATAACAAACACTAGAAGTGAAGGAGTCAGATTTAAGGCAATTCTATCTGCTCTGCTGGAAAAGGAGCCACTACCAAGAGTGATACTTTCAACAGCAAATGACAATGTACATCTAAGACAAGTCAGTTGAACGCTCTCCTATTGCTTTCATATCACATTACCTTTACTTCACTATCAAGAAATTTTAGTGCATGTGAGTTAGCACCAAGAAAGAACTCAGAGAGGACAAAAATAACAAAATGTACTGTCAGCTTTGGCCATCAAAGGGTATTTTATGTGCAGAAAAAAAAAAAAATCCCTAGCAATAAAGCTGTACTTCCTCTGCAACTTAAGAATGAATTTTTAAGCATTATTGGAAAAAAAAATTGACAATACAATTGCATTTACTTAAGTTATACAATGTGATAATTTGATATATTTTGAGAAATAATTACCATTGTCAGTCCAATTAACACACCTAACACAGTTAGTACTTTTTTGGTAGTGATAAACATCAGATCTTTCTTAGAAGGAACTTTAAAAATAGCTATGCCATATGCAGTCTTTTCTTCCCCCTCTGAAACAGTGACATAGTGACAATGTCCCTATGCATGAATGCTTCATCAGCCTTGAGCCTAGCTGGTGGATGGTGACAGTATATAGTAGAGACTCAAGGCAGACTGCAATAGAAACGACTTGTGAGTGTACAAGAAAGCCTACTTGTGAGCCAATGAGGTATTCATAATCACAGGAGAAACTCTGCTGTCCTGACCAGTATGGTAGGCTAAAAGCCATGTGTCTTATCTGATTCCCCAGCTTCCACGCTTCTCTCAACACGTATTCCCTTTAGTACTGAATGCTATAACTAGTACTGAAACAGTATTTTTACACTTTGTGTTTCTGTGTGGGTGCAAACTGATGAAATCTTTACTTAGTATATACTGAATCAATCTTCTGTATATAAAGATAATTAAAAATGAAAAAAAAATCTTGGTGTTTAATTGGAAATTGTGTAGAAAATTAATCAATTAAAAAAAATATCATGTAGGATCTCTGTCCTTAATGTGCTATACATTGTGAATTAATACTATAACTAGTACTCCAACAGTATTTTTCACTTTGTGTTGCTATGTGAGGGCAAACTGTTGAAATCTTTACTTAATATATACTAAACTGATCTTCTGTATATAAAGAGAATTGAAAATGAATCTTGATGTGAATGCAAGAGGAGAGGGAGTGGGAAAGGGGAGGGTTGCGGGTGGGAGGGAAGTTATGGGGGGGAAGCCATTGTAATCTATAAGCTGTATTTTGGAAATTTATATTATTTAAATAAAAGCGTTATTAAAAAAAAGTACTGAATGCTTTCTAATGAACACTAAACTTTGACCCCCATTCACCCCATTCATTTTTACATTTGCATGTAGAATAAAACCCAAACTCCTCTTATTAGCCTCCAAGGTTGTGTGAAGCCTGATCCCTGTCTGCCTCTGAGACTTCCTCTCATAAACATTCTCTTCACCTGTTAACTGTCCTTCTCTTTCTGGAATCTATGATTGTTACTGAATGAAGTCTGCTGACCATCCAGCTCTCTGTATTTTTCTTAGTTCTTTACCTGGCTGCCTCTTTCCATTCTTTAGGTATTACTGAGTTTTCCAATGTCGGTTTTCTACTTACTGTGACCACGTCATCATTTACAATTGTCCTCTGCCCCATTCTATAAATCATGTATCGGTTAAACATCTGCGTGATTTTGAAGATAACATTAAATGTCCATGATACAATGGCAACTTGAATGGTTCTCCGCATTTTCTCTACTGTGTCTTGATATTGACCATATGTTTTTGTTTTTGTTTTTAATATTTGCTGACTTGAAAGGCAGAGTTAGAAAGAGAGAGAGAGAGCAAGAGGGAGAAAAACTTCCATCTTCTGATTCACTCCCCAAATGGCCACAGTGGTCAGGACTGGGCAAGAGCGAAGTTAGGATCCAGGAGCTTCCTCTGGGTCTCACATATGAGTGCCGGGGCCCAAGGACTTGGGACATCTTCCACTGCTTTCCCACTATCTATGGCCATACAACAGTGAATGCACCCGATCTCATCTGATACCAGAAACTTTCCCAGGTGCATTAGCAGGGAGCTGGATTGCAAGTGGAGCAGCTGGGACTTGAACCAGTGCCCATATGCAAATCTGGCACTGCAGGCTGCAGTTTCATCCACTATGTGGCAGAACAGGTCCCTGACCATACAGTTTAATCTTTGGACCCCTAATAACCAGTGCAATGCAATGCACAGTATTCAATAGGCGATAAATAAATATTGAATTAAATTCAGTTTCCCTATATGTGCTCTACCTTCACTGACTTCAGATTAAAGATAAAAATAAATAAGATCAAACAGTAAAGCTCCACAATTTTTATGCCCTTGCAGATAAGTTTCTAAAACAAAATTGACTATCTTCCTCCTCATAGAAACCAAATATCTTGAAATACTGATGGATTTGCATCCATATATTTCAAGTGCTAGTGCTGTGTTTTATAATAGCAAAGATTTTTTTCCTTTTTAATACTATTTAATATTATTTTCTTAAGATACATCAATAGGTTATCAGTTTGGATATGGTTTGTCCCATGGAGCTTCATATATTGTACGTTGGTCATCAGTGTAATAGTACTGAGGTGGTGCGACCTTTAGACATTGCAGCCCAGTGTGAGGTAATGAGGCTCTTGGCAGATATGGTGGCCCAGCCATTAACGTTTCAGCATCTGAAACTGTGAGCCAAAATGAACCACCTTTACTTTTAAAAAACCAGGTCTCACATATAGTATTATAGCAACACAAAAATGAACTAAAACAGAAAAACAGTTTGTTTATTGATTTTTTAAAATTTTTGTTAATGTAAAGATAATGTATATCAGATATTTCATAGGGAAAGTTCTAGAAGATAATCATAATTTTTCCATTCACATCTCCCTTCCCAGACTCCTTACATCCTTCCCTTTTCTTCTTTTCACTAATTTTTGCAAAGATATATTTTTAATAAACTATGTAATCACTGGCTTAATACAGCACTAGCCATAATAATAAAAAAGTAAAAAGTGGGAAGGCCACACTTTCACAAGAGTATAAGCAAGGACTATTAATGGCACTCTTATCACAAGATATCCATTTCATTCATATATATATATATATATATATATATATGAATATATATATATATATATATATATAATCAAAACTGCCAACAAAGATAATTTAAACTCCTCCTTTCCAATATCTATCCTTTATTTTTTTGTCTCATAACTTTATGACTTTGGCTATTACTACCAGAACTGCATTGAGTAGCATTGGTGAAAGAAGTCTGGTTCTGGATCTTATTGGAGATGCTGGCTGTGAGTTTGTCATATATTGCTTTGATTGTGTTGAGGAATGTTTCTTCTATATCTAATTTGTTTTAGGTTTTTATCATGAAAGGATATTGTACTTTATCAACTGCTCTCTCTGTATCTATTGAGAAAATCATATTATTTGTATTCTTCAATTTGTTAATGTGATATATCACATTTATTGATTTCCCTATGTTGAACCATCCCTACACACCAGTGATAAATCCCACTTGGTCCAGTTGAATGACCTTTCTGATGTATTATTAGACTCAACTAGTATTTTGTTGAGGGTTTTTGCATCTATGTTCATAAATGATATCAGTCTATATTTCTCTTTGTTATATATTTCTTTGGTTTGCAATTAAGATATGCTGGCTTCTTAGATGGAATTTGGGAAGATGCTCTCCCTTTCATTTGCTTCGTTTAGTTAGAGAAGAACTAGAACTTGTTGTTCTTTAAAGGTTTGGTAGAATTCATCAGTGAAGCCATCTACTCATGGGCATTTTTGTTCAGAGGGACTACATTGCTGACTTAATCTCTATCTTGGTTATTGTTCTGTTTAGGTTTTATATGTTTTTATAAGTCAGTTTTGGTAGACCGTATGTACAGAAATCTATCCATTACTTTGAGATTTTCCAATTTGTTGGCATTTAGCTGTTGGTAGAAATTCCTGATATTTTTGTTTTACTTCTTTAGTACCTTTGTTATATTTCATTTTTCATCTCTGATTTTATTAATTTGGGTCTACCTCTTTTAGGTTAGTCAAGTCAATGGTGTATCAATTTTATTTTTCAGAAAGCAGCTCTGCATTTCACTGATCTTTTGTATTTTTGTTTTTTCATTTTGTTTATTTCTTGTCTAATTTTAATTTTTTCTTTCCTTGTACAAAGCATTAATTTGGTTTGCTCTTGGGATCTCACCCAGAGTTCTTTCATTTAGGTCATTTTTCTTTGCACTGTGTCTTGGCTTTCCATGCCTGCGAAACACTCGTGGGCTTTCCAGCCAGATCCGAATGCCTCAAGGGCTGCTTCTGAGGCCAGAGCACTATTCAGGGCATCTGCCCTTCTATGAGTCTGCTGTGAATCCCGCTTCCCATGTAGGATCATTCTCTCCCTTTTTGATTCTATCAGTATTTGTAGATATCGGTCTTATTTATGTAATCCATTAGACACTTAATCCCATCTTTTTGATCAATTATGAATTTACTGATCACTTTGACTAGCAAGATGGCATTGGTACATGCCATCTTGATAGGACTGAATTGGAATCCCTTGGCACGTTTCTAGCTCTACCATTAGGGCTAAGTCCGATTGACCATGTGCCCACTGTACATCTCTTCCCTCTGTTATTCCCCCTCTAATATTTAACAGGAATCACTTTTCAGTTAAATTTAAACACCTTAGAATAATTGTGTGTTAATTAAAGAGTTCAACCAATGGTATTAAGTAGAAAAAAAAATACTAAAAGGGATAAGACATTGTTTCTCATAGTGTCCATTTCAGTCCAACATGTTTCATTTTTGGTGCTTGGTTAGCTTTCACTGATCAGGGAGAACAAATGATATTTGTCTCTTTGGGACTGGCTCATTTCACTCAGCATGATGTTTCCAAGATTCCTCCATTTTGTTGCAAATGACCGAATTTCATTGTTTTGTTTGTTTGTTTGTTTTGTTTTGTTTTTTACAGCTGTATAGTATTCTATAGACTACATATCCCATAATTTCTTTATCCAGTCTTCTGCTGATGGGCTTTTCTGTTGATTCCAGGTCTTAGATATTGTGAATTGAGCTGCAATAAACATTGAGGTGCAGACAGCTCTTTTATTTGCCAATTTAATTTCCCTTGGGAAAATTCCAAGGAGTGGGATGGCTGGGTTGTATGGTAGGGCTATATTCAGGTTTCTGAGCAATCTCCAAACTGACTCCCATAATGGCTTTACCAGTTTGCATTCTCACCAACTGTGGGTTTGTGTCCATTTTTCCCCACATTGTCACCAGCATCTGTTGTCGGTAGATTTCTGTATGTGAGCCATTCTAACCAGGTGAGGTGAAACTTCATTGTAGTTTTGATTTGCATTTCCCTGATGACTAGTAATCCTGAACATTTTTTTCATGTCTCTGTTGCACATTTGGATTTCCCCTTTTGAAAAATGTCTATTGAGGTCCTTGGCCCATCTCTTAAGTGGGTTGCTTGTTTTGTTGTTGTGGAGTTCCTTGATCTCTTTGTAGATTCTGTTTGTTAATCCTTTGTCGGTTTCATAATTTGCAAATATTTTTTCCCATTCTGTCGATTTCCTATTCACTTTCCTGACTGTTTCTTTTTCAGTACAGAAACTTCTCAATTTGATGCAATCCCAAATGTTAATTTTGGCTTTGACTGCCTTTGCTACTGGGGTATTTTCCAAGAAGTCTTTTCCTGTGCCTATGTCTTCCAGGTTTTCTCTGATGTTCTCTTATTAATTTGATCGTGTTGGGTCAATTTGGATCTTTAATCCATGTTGAGTGGATTTTTGTGTAAGGTGTAAGGTAGGGGTCTTGCCTCATGCTTCTGCACATGGAAATCCAGTTTTCCCAGCACCATTTGTTGAATAGACAGTCTTTTCTCTAAGAATTGGTTTTGGATCCTTGATCAAATATAAGTTGGCTGTAGATGTTTGGATTGAATAGAAGAGGATACCAAAAAATGAAAAATCTGCCATGCTCATGGGTTGGAAGAATCAAAATCATCAAAATGTCCATTCTCCCAAAAGCAATTTATAGTTTCAATGTGATACCTATCACAATACCAAAGACATTCTTCTCAGATTTGGAAAAAATGATGCTTAAATTCATATGGAGGCACAGGAGACCTTGAATAGCTAAAGCAATCCTGTACAACAACAACAAAGCCAGAGGCATCACAATACCAGATTTCAAGACAGACTACAGGGAAGTTATAATCAAAACAGCATGGTACTGGTACAGAAACAGATGGATAGACCAATGGAACAGAATAGAAACACCAGAAATCAATCATTTTTCTTTGGTCTGGCTGAGGCATATCCAAGAATTTGTCTTCTAGCTTAGTCATTTTTTCTTCTGCTTCACTAACTCTTTTGTTAAGGCTTTCACTGTATTTTTCATCCTACATATTTCAATTCTAGTATTTCAGTTTGATTTCTCTTCATTATCTCTATCTAGTAGCAGTTTTCATCCATGTCATGTATGGATTTCTTTAACTCATGTACTATTTCTCATTGCTTCTGAATGATCTTGTAATCATTCTTTTGAATTATTTTTCAGGCATTCCATTCATCACTTTGTCTTCACATTTCAATATTGAAATGTTATTGTATTTCATTTGGAACATCATACTGTCTCCTTTGTCCATGTTTCTTATATTTCTATGTTTATTTTTAAGTGCTTGTGGAAACATTTGTTGGTTTTCTTCCCTGATGGCTTTTATCTTTTAAATATGTCTCTGTGGCTTAGCAAAGTATCTAATACTTCAGTGGACATCCTGAGGTGTGTGCTGCATGGGGCCAGAGAACTCAGGTCAGTGCTTGAGTGTGGGAGGGAAGTTCAGGGTGACACCCAAGTTGGACATGGTTGATTTCTTTTATTGTCTGGTGGGAGGGGTATGATCAGGTCATTTGGCATGATCACAGCCTCACTTCCTTTTGGTCAAGTTGATCAAATGCCCAGGTTGAGCCCACAGTGACTATGCTCTCCACCCATCCAGGCACTTGGACCACAAAAAGGATCTGTGTGATCATCAGTGTAGGAATGAAATCCTCTACAATGACCCATCCCAGTCACTCAGGGAATTCTGAGCCCCTAAAACAACACACAGTGATTACCCAGAGACCTAGTTACATTCCATACCCTATTGTAGTTGCAAAATTCTCAAAGTCATAGCACACAAGGCTCCCACAGTCACAGGGAGCAGGGGATCCACTCTCAGCCTCCCAAGTCTGCCCAGTGACAGAGAGAGCCAAGGCATTCCGAGTCAGCTGCCTATTGATGCTCTACCTTAACAATTTGAGTACAGGAACGGGTGATAAAATGAAGGGAAGTGAATGCCTCATGGCCAAGTAGGCACCTCATCCCTTGCCTACATTGTAGGCCAGACTCATAGTCAGCAGGGATTAGGAATTATCCCACCAATGAAATCCCCTAGTGACACCTGCCCATGAGCTGCAGCAACCTCTGCTCACTTTATTAAGATAGTGCTTCTTCCCTGCTTGTTTCTGTGTACCTTGTTGGGGGATAGACAGATAGTAATGTGCTATTCCTTCTTGGGGCCAGGTGGGCACCCTGTCCCCCATTAGTACTCCAGGCTGTCTTCAAAATCAGTGTGGTCTCAAGGTTCTCCCTCAGACAATGTCACCAGTGATTTGGGTTGCAACAGAGTCCTCTCACTTTGCTCCAAGACCATAAAACCTGATCCTGCTCCCTGCTGCAGGAGTCACAGGGATGTCCCTGCTTGCTGCTGTGTTTGTACTGTCTACCCTGCTGCATGGTGTATTCTGTAGAATGCTCTAGAATTTCCATGGCAAACATCTCCCCAATTGTCCCCTGGCAATTCAGGGGACTTTTCTCCTGTTATCTTCCCATTCTGAAAATCACCACATCTTTCCCCTATTTATCCATCTTGGATTTGAGAAAAATACTTTAAAAACACAACAGAACCTATACCTCAAAAATGCACACTCTTTTCCAATTTTCCGTGGGGATGTTCCCATTTAAAATATTTTTTTTTTGACAGGCAGAGTGGACAGAGAGAGAGACAGAGAGAAAGGTCTTCCTTTGCCGTTGGTTCACCCTCCAGTGGCTGTCAGCGGCCGGCGCACCACGCCCATCCGATGGCAGGAGCCAGGTGCTAGGTGCTTATCCTGGTCTCCCATGGGGTGCAGGGCCCAAGCACCTGGGCCATCCTCCACTGCACTCCTGGGCCACAGCAGAGGGCTGGCCTGGAAGAGGGGCAACCGGGACAGAATCCGGCACCCTGACCAGGACTAGAACCCGGTGTGCTGGCGCCGCAAGGCGGAGGATTAGCCTGTTGAGCCACGGCGTCGGCCGATAATTTTTTTTTTTTTTTTGACAGGCAGAGTGGACAGTGAGAGAGAGAGACAGAGAGAAAGGTCTTCCTTTGCCGTTGGTTCACCCTCCAATGGCTGCCACGGACGGTGCGCTGCAGCTGGTGCACCACGCTGATCCGATGGCAGGAGCCAAGTGCCAGGTGCTTTTTCCTGGTCTCCCATGGGGTGCAGGGCCCAAGCACTTGGGTCTTCCTCCACTGCACTTCCGGGCCACAGCAGAGGGCTGGCCTGGAAGAGGGGCAACCGGGACAGAATCCGGCACCCCTTCAGGAACTAGAAGCCGGTGTGCTGGCGCCGCAAGGCGGAGGATTAGCCTGTTGAGCCACGGCGCCGGCCCATTTAAAATATTTTTAAGTACTTCTAGTTTTTTTCATTTGCTGAGTCTATCCTCAACTAATGCAAAAGTATTGTAGGAATATTAAGTCATCCCATCTTACCATTTTCCCATTAGTGCAACATAAAAGCTAATTATTATGCAGGCATTACTTATAGGGAACTGTTCACTAGCTGAATTTATAACCATTCCTTTTGTTTTTTAAACAGACTTATTTTATATTTGTTTGAAAGCAGAGTCAGAGAGACAGGGAAATAGAGAGCTACTACTCACTAGTTCACTCCACAAATGACCACAGTGTCTGCACCAATGCCAGGATAATGGAACTTAAACCATGCCTTTCAAAAGAGTGGCCAGAACCCAATACCTTGAGCCATCACTACTGCTCCCCAGGGTCTGCATTCATGGAAACCTGCAGTAAAGAGCTGGAGCCACAGAGAGAACCCAGGGACTTATATGTGAGGTTTGAACATCCTAACCAATATCTGAACTGATAGATCAAACACCCACCCCAAACAATGAATTAACTATAAGTACAATAAAAGTTTTGTTAACTCTTTTTTTTTTATTATTGACAGGCAGAGTGGACAATGAGAGAGAGAGAGACAGAAGAAAGGTCTTCCTTTGCCATAGGTTCACCCTCCAATGGCTGCCTCGGCCGGCGCACCGCGCTGATCCGAAGGCAGGAGCCAGGTGCCTCTCCTGGTCTCCCTTAGGGTGCAGGGCCCAAGCACTTGGGCCATCCTCCACTGCACTCCCGGGCCACAGCAGAGAGCTGGACTGGAAGAGGAGCAACCAGGACAGAATCCGGTGCCCCGACTGGGACTAGAACCTGGAGTGCCAGCACCGCAGGTGGAGGATTAGCCTATTGAGCCGCCGCCCCAGCCTTGTTAACTCATTTGTACAATACCATAAAGGAGCTCCCTTTTTGCGTGTCTCTTTTGTGTATTATTTTACATATTTCATCTCATTAGCTATAGGCAACTATTTTTTTTCAGAGCTATATAAATCCTCTTTTAATTTTCATACATTGTCCATTGCAATGATAACACAAAGACATTTCTCCACCATCATCCGCATTAGGAAAAGGGATGTGAATTGGCCCAGAAAACCATGACCTGCCAGTGCCCTAATGACGTAAGTATTCTGAGGATTGCGCAGTTAGATTCATTTTGTTTTTTCCCTACTTCTATTGATTTGTGTCTTGCGTACATTCCTCCTGAACATCCAGTGTATCAGACATCAGCTGCTGCAGACATTCACTTCCAAGGGATAAAGAAGTCCCTGGGGGCCGGCGCTGTGGCTCAATAGGCTAATCCTCCACCTTGTGGCACCAGCACACCAGGTTCTAGTCCTGGTCAGGGCACCGGATTCTGTCCCGGTTGCCCCTCTTCCAGGCCAGCTCTCTGCTGTGGCCCGGGAGTGCAGTGGAGGATGGCCCAAGTGCTTGGGCCCTGCACCCCATGGGAGACCAGGAGAAACACCTGGCTCCTGCCATCAGATCAGCGCAGTGCGCTGAACCAATGGCAAAAAGGAAGACCTTTCTCTCTGTCTCTCTCTCTCACTGTCCACTCTGCCTGTCAAAAAAAAAGAAGTCCCTGGGGAGAAGGACTGTCTCACAGCACCGGTCCCAGCAACACGAGGCTGAGCGAGAAAACTCCTGGCATTCTACTCGTGCAATTTCTAAGCCCAGTAGAAGAATCTGGAGGACAGGAACAAAAGACAAGAAGGAAAGAAGCTTCACCGGGCAGTAGGGCTTATTTTGGGAACATCTGCACTGAAGAGAGAGCATCCCCCACCCCGTGGCTGGGCGAGGGCTACTTTGATGACAAAGGTAAGTGCTTCCTAAGGGGTGGAGCTGGGCACTGACTGGAAAACTGACAAACATGCCAGTGGCCGGGCCGGTGAGGCTGAGAGCCAGTGCAGTGTGTGGTGGGGCCGACAGGACATACGCAAGCATAGCAGACATGCTGTGAGCTTGGAGCACAGCACGAGGCCCAGGTTTCTCTTCCTACCTTCATGTCCACATGTCACATGTCCTGAGAGGAGGCCTGGGTGTAATTCAGAGTTAGGTTCAGCCCCACCACCGGCCCCATGACGCTCAGCCATGAGGCGATGTAGTCGATGTTCCTATTGATGTTCTGAGGATTCTTTAACACTAGAGACATGAATTCATTTGTCTTGCAAGGATGAAGTACAAAAAAGGGTTGGCCAAGTATTGGATGCTCCTGCTGGGTGATGGTGTCCCATGGCCCCTGCAGCACTAGTGGACTCCTTCCCAAATGTCCTCCAGGGTCAAAGGCCGCCCGTCCAAAAAGCTCGCCCTGAAGTACAGCACAGACACGTGGAAGCTATAGGAATATAAGACGTGAGACTTGTATCGTATCACCTGGGATGCTCCTGCCACCTCGGGAGCTTCGGCATTGTCCGAGGGCAGCTCTGCAGCTTCCTCCATGGGAAGATCCGTCTGTTCGTGGGCGGATGGTCTTGGGCGAGGCGCCACAGTCCCGTTTTTAATTTGCAAATCCGTTTTGCACATGTAGCCATCAGAACAGTCCTGTGTTCCACCACCAGACTAACACACTTCCAGGTTCCTGAGCAGCGATAGACAACTATTACAAAGGTACTGGATGATGAGTTCCATGAGTATATAAATAAGAAGACAAATTTAAAGCTCATCAGTAAGGAAAACCAGTGTGACAAAAACATTTCTTAAACTTAAGTCTTTTGGCTTCAAGATCTATACTTTTCCCTGAAACTAGCAATACTTCCAGGCTCTGGGGAATTAACATTGGATCACATATTATTTCATTTTCTATTTCATCATTTTATTGGCTAATCTAGAAGTATGAAATTTTGGTTAACATGCTGATATGATTTCATTAATTTTATTAGGAAATTAAAATTATATTCATTTTGTTTTTCTACATGAACTTTCAGGCATTTTTCTCAATCTCAATTGCTAATTAAATAAAGGGGGAAATTAGGAAAAATTTATATACCAAAATATAGAATGCTTCTGATATCCAAGGGTTTGAAAGAGAGGGGGGCCGGCGCCACGGCTCACTAGGCTAATCCTCTGTCTGTGGCACGGGCACCCCAGGTTCTAGTCCGATTGGGGCGCCGGCTTCTGTCCTGGTTGCTCCTCTTCCAGTCCAGCTCTCTACTGTGGCCCGGGAGTGCAGTGGACGATGGCCCAGGTCCTTGGGCCCTACACCTGCATGGGAGACCAGGAGGTCTCCTGGTTCCTGGCTTCGGATTGGTGCAGTGCGCTGGACCTAGCGGCCAATTGGGGAGTGAACCAACAGAAAAAGGAAGACCTTTCTCTCTGTCTCTCTCTCTCACTGTCTAACTCTGCTTGTCAGGAAAAAAAAAAAAAAAGAGAGGGGGAAAATTTCTGTATACAATTTCTTTCTCGAATTGGACAGGATGATTAAGCCTAGTGTATCTGTAAATCAATTTGAATATATCTTTAACAATCTTTTTGTTCTCCTACTCACACAGTATATCTACTTTATTGTTAAAGCAATTTCCTGTTTTATGTTAGACATATTTCAAGTTTTGATTTTATATAGTTTTAGAAATTAAATGGTGGTAACAAAAGCAATTAACAATATATGTTAAAATGTTGCACATTTACTAATAGACTAACAAATGGTGGGTGAAACTTTATGCATTAATATGATTATTGAAGACACGAAAACTGCCATGCTATGCATGTGTTGCCTAAAGATCCACATTTTTAAAAATAAGATAACTGATATAATCTAAATTAAGTTTACAATTATATTTTATAAAGCCAAATAATTCATTGCTAGATTTCAAAGCTCATTATTTAAATAAAATTACATCTACACTAAACATTTATGTCTCTATTTAAATATATTATAATTTAATTGTATATTTATTGAAAGAGAGACACAAACAGGTAGAGACAGACACAGAGACCTTCCTTAAGCTGGTTCTTTCCCCCAAAATACATGCAACAGCTTGGGTTAGGCCAGTCTGAAATCAGGAGAGAGGAACTAAATACAAGAATCTGAAATGGGTGGCAGGAGTTCAGTCAATTGGGGCATCATGAAATGCCTACCACGATATGCATTAGCAGGAAACTGGAATAGATCTGATTTATTTCACTTTTAAAAAGACAACATGGTTTAAATCAAGTACCTATTTGTTTAAATATCACTTGTATGAAAGTTAGGCATATAGTTCATTATTTATTCAAAATGAGAATTCATCAAGTTATTTATGCATAAAATTTTCCCAAAATTCATGTTTTTTTATAAATAGAAGAAAATAAATTCTTTAAGCATCTAAAACATGCTGATTTTCTCAGGCTCTATCTTCCAACCTACTTATTGTCCAAGTTATTGCTCCATTGTCATAACAAGTTTCTTGTTAATTTATATTAATATTGCACCTCCTACATAAATGGGATAGTGCCTATAATGTCACTAACTCACTGTCTGATACCTAATAAATTTTACTCATGAATTGACTGCTTAATTTTTATAAAACATTAAACTCTACAAAAGTGTCAAAGTAATCAAATATTTTTAAAACTGTAAATATGAATAACAAAATTATTATTTTGTCAATTTTTTTTCCTAATTCCCTCCCTCACCCAGCATATTAACCTAAGTAATTTAAGTTTTTACAGAAAACATACTCTTTGAAAGTATAATAAACAAAAATGGTTTCTAAAACATGCTATTTCTGTGTTATAATCAATTCAACTCCTCTTTATGTAGCATTCAGCCCTGAACAGAATTCATTTTTTCTCAGTGAATTTGTTAAGTAGGGGAGAGTTTTTATCTCAAAAGTACTGAGATGGCTAATATAATTATTAATTGGAAGTGCACATTTGTTCCTCAATAGGAAAGAGCAACTAAATGCAGCACAATATCTTATTCAAAATTTTGTTCCAATCCAGCAACCCTGAATTCATTTCTTTCAAGTGTTAAGTATTTGTCCTTCCTGTATCATTATGGTGAATTATATATCAAGACATACCTTTGTGATCTTTTTGAAAAGCTGTGGAAAGAGTTTTCTTTTCAGTAAAGGATAAAGAATTAACTTTCTACAATTCATCTTTTAATTAGCAATTTTTAAAAAGACTGTTTAAAAATATGTGTGTATTTTGAGTGGTTAGATCATCCATTGTGAGACAGATGACAAGCAACTAAGCCTGCTGAAGTGCTCTTAGAGAACTAGGCTGGTTACAGTCCTGACTTAATACTTAACAAGCTCTTTATACAAAAATCAGAAATAAAATTCTTTATAACATGATACACTGATTTTTGCATAGCTCCTATCAGCCCAATGATTATTTAGGTTGTAAACATGCCTAAGGTCCTAGAAGTTGTTCTTTGCTTTTTGTTTTTAATGAAAGACAGCTCATATTTGTAAGTTGAAAGAATGAATATTATTAAGGTACCCAAAATGATATACAGATTCAAAGTAATACTTAATGAAATTCACATGAAACTTTTTACAAAATTAGAAAAAATTCTAAAATTTATATGAAATTACATAGGCTCCCAAATAACACAAATCACTTTGGAAAGGAAAACAAAACTAGAGGCATTATAATTTAAGACTTCAAAATATAAGAAAAAACTGCACTAATTAAAGCTTTAATTTTAACTCTTTTTAGAATTTCTTTTAATTTATATAAAGAAAACAGATTTCATGTATTTCATATATATATGTATATATGCAATTTTAAGCCCATAATGATAATCCTTACCATCCTTATCCCTTTCTTGCTTTCTTTTCTTTTTAAAAAAATTTACAATAACATACTTTGATTTGCTTTATAGACAGGCTTAATCCTCCACTAATTAAAGAATTCATCAGCAAGTAGAAAATAGAAAGACTACTATTTCACACGAGTGTAGACAAGAGCTATAAACAACAATCAAATCTCAAGATGTCAATTTCTGTCCTATTCATTGCATTTTTGTATGCTATATATATTAGTTGCAAATCAAAGGACATATATAATATTTGTCATTCTGAGTCTGGCTTATGTCACTAAGCATAATGATTTCTTATTGCATCCATTTCTTTCGAAGACAAGATTTCATTTTTAAAAAAGATTTATGTACTTATTTGAAAGTCAGGGTTGCATAGAAAGAGAAGAAGAGGCAGAGAAAAAGAGAGGTCTTTCCTCCATTGGTTCATTCCCCAGTTGGATGCAATGGCTGGAGCTGCACCAATCTGAAGCCAGGAGCCAGGAGCCAGGAGCCAGGAACTTCTTCCGGGTCTCCCATGGTGGTAGGGTGGAAGGGCAGGGTGCAGGGGCCCAAGGACTTGGGCCATCTTCTATTGCTTTCTCAGGTCATATCAGAGAGCGGGATAAGGAGTGGAGCAGCCGGGATCCAAACTGGCGCCCATATGGGATGCCAGCACCAGAGGTGGCTGCTTTGCCAACTATGCCACAGAGCCAACCCCATGGATTTCATTCTTTTTATGACAGAGTGATATTCCATCATGTATATGCACCCCATTTCCTTTATGTAGCCATTAGTTGATGGACATCTTTGCTTATTCCATATCTTGGCGATTGTGAATTGAGCTGCCACAAACATGGAGGTATAGATTACTTTCATATGCTTATTTGACTTCCTTTGGATAAATTTTCAGCAGTGGACTGACTGGCTCATATGGCAGATCAATTTTCAGATTTTTGAAAAAACTTCATCCTTTCTTTCATAATGGATGAGCTATTTTACATTTCACCCAACAGTGTAGTAGAATACCTTTTTCTCCATATCTTTCAAGAATGTGTTATCAGTGGCATCCACGAGGAAATCACTTTATAAGAAATCAGAAAATTAAATTCAGTATCTAGGTAACAAAGACCTAGTTTAGCCCCTATTTTTCCTCCTGTTAAGATAAATGAGGTTGGGGCCAATGCTGTGGCATGGTAGGCTAAGCCTTCCTGTGTGGCACTAGCATCACATACTGGCAGCAGTTCATCTCCCAGCTGCTCCTTTTCCAATCCAGCTCTCTGCTAATGGCCTGGGAAAGCAGAGGAAGATGGCCCAAGTGCTTGTACCTGCATGGAAGATCTGGATGACATTCTTGGCTCCTTGCTTTGGATTGGACCAGCTCTGAACATTGCTGCTCTTTGGGGAGTGAATCAGTGGATGGAAGACTTCTCTCTGTCTCCCTCTCTCTGTCTGTAATTCTGCTTCTAGAATAAATACATAAATCTTAAAAAAGAGATAAATGGGATTTTAACATTCAGACTTCACTAGGTACTCTGACACACTCAAAAAGGTAGTAAAATTGGAGAACCAGTCCCTTGTGGTAAAAGCCTGATAGAGAAAACCCACGGCCATGGGGAAAGGGGTTTGCAGCTCTACTCAGGAAGTTATCCCCCGTCTCAGCTATGAAACAATAGATAAAAATCTGTGGAGGAAATGGAGATAAAGATGGACACACTTAGAAAACTTGTCGAAACCCATTGTGTAGGCAGCCCTTGTACAAATCAAGGCCAGTCTTGGCTTGTGGAGTTCTTGGGATAAGAAAGTCACATACTCCCATCCTGAAGGAGGATGTTAATCAAGAACACTCTGTTAAAATTATCTGTGTTACCACAGCCCTGATAAGTTGCTTACGTATGTTGTTATATTTTGTGCTTCTTTGTGCTGGTTATGTATAAATACCACCGAGACATTGGAATAAACGAGTCTTGATCAGCCTTGTTGTCTTGGCTCCATTCTCTGCAATCTCTTGTCCCTCTTTTCAGTCCCTCTCCCTCCCTTAAGTTCCATTCTACTGGTGCGGCTAGCCCGCACACCATTGCACTGAGAGAAGCAGACAGATAAAATAGTCTGTCTCTGGGAGCAAAGATACATAACTGCAGGTGTGGAAGTACCAGAAGCATGTGAAGTCAACTGTCAGGCCCAAGGGACCCAGTAGACTTGTGATATGTCAGAGAAACAGCACATTCCCAGTTTAGGTCATCAGTCTAAATCATGGTGAGTAACAAGTCATACCAGAATATTTTTGTAAGTTGTAAAAAAAAGAGTATTTAAACCATATATGATCTGCTACTGAAAGTGAAGATACAGAGCTGAGAATGAAATAAACCTTCAGAAAGCTCCCAGGACAAGCTAGTCTTTAAATAACTCACCACATTAAGGGCATAGCTGAAGTTAAGATGCATTCATTTCTAAGCAGTATACTGTGTATCTTGATTTCCATTGTCAGAGAAAATGTTCAGTGGTCAATTAGAAATTACAGAGCCCATGCAAAGGAAAGAATAAACCACAGTATGGTAACACATTAGTTCACAGTACCAGATTCAAATGTGACGTATACTTTGGAAAAACAAGGACATTAACATCACTTTGTTATGTTAAAAGTTATCCTGGAAGTGTGCAAGTTCAAATGTGAAATTTCATCAGAGAGATGGAAACTATAAGAAGGAACCAAATACAAATGTTATAAACTAAACAAAATAAACACATTGTCAAGAGTAAGGAATGCTTTCAAGATAGCTCCTTCCCAGCACAGCTGTGTGAAGAATTAGTGATCTTGGAGATAGCTAAAACTTAGAAAAACTTAGAGATAACCAAGAGTGAACAAAAAATAAAAAAGAACAGAATTCATAAGGTCTATGAAAAAACAGCAAATATTCTAATATATGAACAGCTGGAATCCCAAAAAGAAAGAAAAGGACAGCACAGGGAAGAAATATTTGTAGAAACAAATGCCTGATTTTTAATGACTGACAATTTTAGCAACCCTGGGAGATTTTGGCTCACTTGCAAATTGACAAGAGATCAATGTACAAGCTGGGAAAGGTTTATTGAGGACCAATACTTGCATAGACAGCATGGCAGAAAGAGGTACAATGGGTCTCTTCTGGAGCTGTGCTGATGCTTTTATGGGGTTGAGGAGTCACAGTGGTTCTTCTGTCTCACATGGCACTTTGATGTGCCCCTGGCCTGCCGTTCTGGCTAGTGTTCATTACCATGCTGAACATTGATTTGCATCCAGCTCAATGTTCTGTTCTGGTGGTGTTGTATTTTTCATCCATGATATGTTCAAAATAGTAGGTCACGACTAGTAGTTTGTTCACTACTGCTACACAGGAAGGTCACATGTGGGTCACTCTGGGATATTCTTGGCAAGCATGTCCATTGAGGAAGTCCCTAACAGGGAGGTTGGGGGGGGGTTGGGGTTCGAGTCTTGCTGCTCCCAGCTTCTGATTGGCTTGGGACAGTAGGTGGAGACACTTCAGGTCAGGAGGGACTGCGTTTGCTGAATCCTGTTTCTATACTATCCCAAGAGCAAATGACAACATCATCAAGCTAAGCGATCACTAAGAGAATGAAACCCACATACCTATCTGGCCATAGATATTTGTTTAAATACTCAAAAAGAATAGATAAATATGTCCCCAATCTGTCTGAAAATGAAAGATGTGTTTCAAGGACTGATACAGTAGCAAAAAAGGCAGCTGACTTCTTGTCAGAAACTATGCTAGCATAAGTCATTGGAGTCACTGATTAAAGTACTAAAAACAATCAAAATTCTGCTAGAATTCTTTATTTAGCAAAACTATGATTTTAAAAATAGATCTGAAAGATGGATTTTATGAAACAAAATTGATAATTTACCTTAGATTTATACTAAAAAATTTTAAAGGAAGATTATTTTTATGTAGAATATTATACTACACAGAATTTGAATTTACACACAAACACTGAACACTAAACAAATTATGATAAAATAATATTTATTTTCTTGATCTAGAAGTATAACTGAAAGTAACAGCAATGTACTGTGTACTTCTGGCACAGACAGAGAAAATCTAAGCAATGGTAACAAAGGGTTAAAAAATGAAGAATACTGTGTCATTTTAAGAACAACTACATGTGCATCACTATAATAGTACTTACAGTACACCTTTATCAGTTAAAAATACATATAAAATATGTGACTAACTTTAAGAATTTAAATTTTTAAAAAGTTATCCATAATTAAACAAAAATGGAATGGAATGTAAACAGAAAAATGTTAAATTACTCTGTGGATATAGTAAAATAGAATAAAATAAATAAAAGCAGAGCATATTGAAAACATCCAAAAATGTGTTACGTTCTAACTTCTTCGTTACAATTACTGTAAAGTCTCCATGCACCAATCAAATGACAGAGATATGTAGATTAAGTAAAATATAAAACAAGGCCAAAATCCTACTATGGGCTGCTAAGAAAACACAGATTAAATTTAAAGGCACAGAAAGATTTAAAGGAGGGAGTGGAGAAAGATGTGCCATGCAAAAATACTCATTGACAGAAAACTGAAGTAGCCTTCAGAACAAGGAAAATTATCAGAGATAAAGAAGGACAGTATGTAATGACAAAGACATATCGATTCTAAATGAGACTGTATTTTACAATAGGACTTCCAAGTGCATGACAAAAAAATTTTGGAACTGAAAGGAGAAACAAAACAATGTGCAAATTATATTTGGGATATTTTCATGCTCTATAACTGAAAAAAAAGTAAATGACATAACAATTAAACACAAAAGCAGTATTTGGATGGCCTAATCAGCATTCTCATTCAATTTGACTTAATTAACATTTAAAAACACACCATGTAAGAGTAGCCCTCCTGTGTACCTAGAAATTCCACAAGATAGATCATATTTTGGACCAAAAAAGAAACCTTAATATAGTTAATAAGAGAAATCATACAAAGCAAATTATATATTGGAACAGAATTAATTCTAAAACATCAATAACCAGAAAAAAAAAAAAAACTTGGAAAATCACCCATATATTTGTCAATTAAAATAACACATAGGTAGAAATAAATTTTTAAGGGAGAATTAACTGTTTACTTATTAAACTTTAAATTATTTTGAGCTAAATAAACATGAAATTGACACAAATAAAGAGTGGTTTTATATAAATGTGTACAATTACATTCTTAAGTTAGAAGAGAAAAATGAGGTAGATTAATATTGCCTCAAGGTCCTTGAACTACTTGTAATATAAATTGACCAGCAGTCAGCTTTCAACCCAGACAATGTTACTGGGGGCTTATACTGTAGTACAAGGGGACAGCAAGGTGAGAAGAGGTTCCACCATTAGGGTCTGCAATGTGAGTTGGACAGGTATTTTTGTTAAGTTGCAGAGGTATGGATACACTGTTGGTCTCTGACTTATTCCCCTTAAAGAACAGTATATCAGTGTGCACTAGGCATGGATTTCTGTGAAGGTAAGGTTGTTTCTTTTGCATGCAACACACTGAAGATGGTGGCTTCGCTCACTATCACCTCCACAGGAAACTCATATAGCCATGGTACTGGGCAATTCGAAGCATGCCCATGGGACAGCAGGGAATCTTTTGCATTAGAGCTTGTCATTTCTTGCTCCTGATTGGTTTGGGGTGGAGTGGAGAGTTCTGTGACTAGAGATGGATACAGTTAGAGGTAGGAGATGACCGTGTGGTTGGGTGTGTAGGGGCTTGATCTTGTGAGTATCATTCCTATCCTGTCTCAAAATCAATAATCTTTGCTTCCCTTCAAGAACTTAGAATGTGGAAGAACAAATTTAACCCAAAGGAGAAGAGATGAAATACACAAAATAAGAGTAAGATCAATAACTTAATAATATAACTGTCCCTTAAAATGATATGGAAAACTAAAGAAATCAATACATAACTTCTTAAAAAGACTACTGAAATTAATGCTAGAAAAAAAGAACACATAAAATGGCTAATAACAATGTTAAAACAGAGGGCTTCATTTCAGGTCTCATAGACACAAAAGGAAAAATAAGAGAATGTCTATAAAACAACAAGTTGTCAATAACTTCAGCAAGTTAGATTAAATGACTCAAGTTTTCTCAAAAATAAAAAATGCCAAGATTAACTTAGAAGAAATAACAATTCTGGATAATTTTTGGTCTACTACATATATTTAATTTGTGCTTAAAAACTGTGTGAAAATTAAATCTGCATTTTTAAACTGACATATAGTGATTATACATAACTATTAATTACAGGGCACCATGTGATAATTTTGTACATGTATACAATGCATAATGATCAAATCAGGGCAATTTGCATTTCTATCTCCTCAACAATTATTCTTTTGTGCTGGGAACTTTAGCACTCTTCTCTCTCAGTTCTTTGTAAAATATATAATAAGCTGTCATGAAGTGTAGTCATCCCACTGTGATGTAGAACATGAGAACTTATGCATCCTATTTAATCATATTTTAATACATTTTATCCAATCTTTATCCTCCATCTTGTCAAAGCCTAGATAGATTCACAGGAAGCTAAGAAATAATACAATATCTACTCTATAAATTTGTCTTGTTATTGGTTAAACTAAAAAGATAATTTAAAATTAGCATAATTTTTATGAAAGAGATATGTAGAACAGTGCTCTAGAAAATATCAACTGTTGTTTGATGAGTTTTCTTGGTTAAATATATTTGGATGAAATAATTTGAAATTCATTTTGTAAGAAGAGTTCTGAGTCTTCCAAATTGTGTGTGTGTATTTATAGTCTTTTCAAAAATTATTTGACAAGTGAATCATTTGTATTTATTGTACTTTTTCGATAGTAATTAGAAGAAATCCAATTTAACCTAGCTTAAAAAGCAACTGGGAGGTTCTGGGGACTCTTGGCTAATGATGATTGAGGAGTTGATATGCTACCCTGAAAGGTTGTTCTCTCCCTTGTTTTTCTCAATTTTAGTTCTGATATCTTCAAATTAGGATGCCATATTGTACCTGGTTGGATCTGAGTTATTGCCTCCATTTCTTGTGAAAGCATCAACTCTGATCCAATCATACTGCCTGGGGTTGTGAATTTGAAAGAATGGATTTATAACAGACAAAATGAAAAGGACAATTTCAAGGGAAAAAACTTGACAGATTGGCATTCAGTTACCAGGTGGGGACAAAACCCATCAAAAGACCTGATTTCCGTTTTTCCATCCTGCCTGGCCTGCTCATGATGAAACAAAGGGCCATCCAGAAGGGTGGGATGGGTGGCTGTTTTCATGATAAGCTGTGAGATCAGGAAGAGCTCCTTTGCTGTTCTCAGGGTAGGTTTGGAGATTCTGAAGGAAGGAGAGAGGTCTGTTTGTGCTTGTTGGAGATAGCGTGCAAGTGTTTCGCACCCTAGGTACCTTTGAGACCACCCTGACTACCAACTGACCCAACTGACTCCTCTCAAAAGGACAGCCATGGCCACGGCCCAGCCAATGGCAGAGGAGAGCAGGCAAGGGATGCGATTACTGCCACCCCTAAATCTGCACAAGCCTCCTAGGAGAGCCCAGTCAGTATCCACCCTGGCCACCCCCAGTTCCCCAATTACTCCACCACTGACCCAGTCCTCACCATGCTTGTTGCTGTGGGTGATCCTGGACTCAAAGAGCATGCTGTTTTTAAACAGCAGTCTCAGCACCATCCCTTTGGAAGCTGGGTAGGGAGTTTGCAGGGCCAGCACAGGTTGAGGGCATGACCTAGGGAAGGGACCCAGGGTATTGGGGGGAGTGCAAAGTTAAGGCTGAGGCAGGTGACAAGGATCTGAGGGACAAAAGACTCAAGTAAAATCCAAGCAGTAGATTCCAATGTCGGAAGGACTGGCATGTGGCTGAGGACTCTGAGAACCCATCCTGGTGAGAGAAGCAGCGGCTGCATCGCTCCATGCCTGTGGTGGAGAAGGCGGGAGCAGTGGAGCAAAGAGCTTTTTTGGGCCTTCCCAGTACCGTGATGGAAAACGGTGAGCACCATAATCAAGTCTCTGGCCCCTAAACTCCTGCTCTTCTTGATCCTCCCCAACTGGGGAGGCCTCTTGTGCTGTGAGAACCCCACACGTGCCACACCCAGGGGGACGTGCCTTTCCCTGGTGAGGGGGGACTCACGCTGGTGAAGGGACTCCCCCGAGGTCACCCCTTTGTGGAGCAGGCCAAGAGTCCGGACTGCAGAGCGCAGGACCCCTGGGCCTTCCCCCGGGAGCCTTCCCGCCCAGCCCTGGACCCCGAGGGCGTCTTCCCATTGGGGAAATCACGCTCAGAGGACCCTGGGCTGCACATAGTCTTTTAAAAAGCCTTCATTTTATTTTTTTTTATTACAAAAATAACTCAGGCTTGTGTAAGTTTTTAAACTAGGCACATATAGTGACCCAATGGCCCTCAGCCTCTAATCTGCCTTGCCCGCTCTCTCTTATTCATCATTTGGTGTGCATCTGGCTGGCTGTGCACTTGCAGGGAAAGCGCACGTAAGACAAGAAACGCGGGGCAGAGGGCTGCTGCTTGCTGCGGGACAACCGGGATCCTGCTATCCACATTGTTCCTCAACTTTCGTTTTTGACTTAATTACCACGCGTGGCCTCCCACTTGCTGGCGTCATCTCTTCGCACCTGCCCAGCACTGCAGAGTAGGAACGGGTCAGGATCCCTGTGGGCAGTCTGTGCCTGATGGGCACTTGGATGACACCCGCGCCTGAGCAGTTGTCCTCGTGCAAGGACGCCTCGGAGCGCACGTGTGAGTGGTCAGCAGGGCCGAGAGTCCAGGGTCCGAGCAGACGAGGTTTTCATATGGTCAAAGCACCCTCCAAAATGCCCGAGCGACTCCCACTCTACCCATGATCTGGGAGTGCCTCTCCTGCAGCCTGCCCAACCTCAGCGCTATCTACAGTCCTTTCAAATTGTTTCTCCTCTGGTGGATAAATGAAGTATTTCTAAATTTACTTTCCCATGGCGGAGGGGGAGGGGGAGACTTATGGAAGATATTTGATTTTTGTAAAAAGAGATTAATTTTGACTAATGGAAATTGATTCTATTGATACATAGTGAAAAATCTTCAAATTTAATTCAATAAGGTGTGTTTTCCCATAAGTAATTCAGTGTTACCTGCCTGAATCCAAACACTGCATTGGGTTGTGTTGCCTTGAGAATTGAGTGTTGCTTCAGATGAGTGGCCATGTACCATCTAAACTATCAGTTACTAGCCTTGTGCAAGCCTCAGAAAGAAAGTTCTTGTTAATTCTCAGAGGGAGGAGAGCTTTGTGATACTCTTCATTGGCCTTTTTAAGAAGTCAGAAAAAGATAATTATCTTACTAAGCTTATTTTCAACTCAAATTATTCTTACTGAAGAAGGCAATACCATGAGGGTCTAATAATAATTACCCTATTAAGCCTGTAATCTATATTTCTGGATTATTTTAATCAACTTTACTGAAATATGATTTACATACTATAAAATGCACAATTATAAAACATTCACTTGAGACTGTAATCTGTATGAAGTTTGTCAGGTTTACGTATTTGCATATCTACCAACACAATCAATTGCATTTTAAACAGATATAACCAGACTTTCAATTCAAGACAGCATATTGATTTCTAGCATCAATGCAGAAATCTTAACAGAATTCTCACAATAAGAAAAATCAAATAAAAATGGGTAAAACAAAAGGAATGGATAGCTATGCACAGCTGATAGAGGAACCTGTTGGTGCTAAAGCAAGCACAAAGGGTACAGATATTGATCTGGTAGTTTCAGTGATAGCCAGTGGTATCCCTTAGCATTGAGCAGTACTCTCTTCTCAATCACTTGTATTAGAGATCCTCAAGTCTTTATTTTTGACCCCTCTCTTTTTCCATAATCTATCGATCAGAAAACCACCATTAGCTCTACTTGCAAAATATGTCTATAATCTGTTTCTCATTATTGCCCATGATCTATCCTGGCCCAAATCCCACCATTTCTAGCATAGATTATTACAATTACTTCCTAGTTGGTATTCATGTTCCACGTTGTCTAGCCCTGGAATCAATAGCCAGAGTAGTTCCTTTACAGATTAAGTCAGGGCATGCTACAACTCTGCTTTGAACTCTCAAATGGATCCTCATTTTGCTCGTAATAGAATCCTTAGTTCTTCTAGACCAGCAAGAGCCTACAAGACCTTGTGTCATATGTTCAGTCATAACCTATTATACCTATGATGTGAGCCCCTTGTACACGTCCCCCTGATTGCTTCGCCGTGTATGCTATGGCCTCTGTGAGGCTATCAGACAGGTTCAGGTTCTCAACTGAGAGTCTTGCACAGACTCTTTTGCATGCCAGAATGTCAGAATGTCTTTGCCTCTGATATATCTAATAGTTCGAGTCTCCCAAAAGTGAAAACTGAGCCTTTGCCAAGGATCCAAATGCTACCAATTTGTTTTAAAACCAATTTTAGGGCTGGCGCCATGGCACAGTGGGTTAATCCTCCACCTGTGGTGCTGGCACTCCATATGGGCACTGGGTTTTAGTCCCGGTTGCTCCTCTTCCAGTCCAGCTCTCTGCTGTGGTCTGGGAAGGCAGTGGACCACAGTGAGGATAGCCCTCACTGTCTGTAACTCTACCTGTCAAATAAATAAATAAAAAAACTTAAAAATTTTAAAAATAAAATAATTAAAACCAATTTAAATTATTATTTTAATTCAAAACGTGATAAAACTTGATGCATTTATTTGGTATGTGATGCTAAAACCAAGTTAGTTAGGATTTAATTTTCATGAAAAAGTTTTACAAAATTTAAAGAATGTTTTCACCTTAAACAAATGTTAAGCATTTGAGAAAATAAACAACTTACCCTGATTGGATATTGCACAATGTGTACAAATATCAAACACCAC
Organism: Sylvilagus floridanus; assembly: GCA_949820135.1. NCBI lineage: Eukaryota > Metazoa > Chordata > Mammalia > Lagomorpha > Leporidae > Sylvilagus > Sylvilagus floridanus. The sequence goes on from OX463236.1 coordinate 21,400,368, forward strand.
ATAGTACTCGAATATTACATTGAATATTTACTTGCCTACTAAATTTTTAAATAAATTTTAAAAATTTATTAAAAGGGTACACAATTCATGTATTTCATATATACAAAAATTTTTAAGAGGAATTACTTTTTCGATTAGTATGTACACTTGCACATTTTTATGGGGTATAGCGTGCTATTTTCTTAAAAGATTTATTTATTTATTTGAAAGTCAGAATTGCACAGAGAGAGAATGAGAGGCAGAGAGAGAGAGAGAGAGAGAGAGAGAGAGAGGTCTTCCATAAGCTTCACTCCCCAGTTGGCTGTAACGTTCCAAAGCCAGGAGCTAGGAGCTTCTTCTGGGTCTCCCACGGACTTGAGCCATCCTCTACTGCTTTCCCAGGCCATAGCAGAGAACTAGATTGGATGTGGAGCAGCCAGGACTCAAATTGGAATCCATATGGGATGACAGCGCACCGGGAGGCAGCTTTACCTGCTATGCCACATATACACATATTCACAGTGTAAACTGGTCATACCAGGTAGACTTCTTACTTCATTATTTTTCTTAGTGTTTGGAAACAGCTTCTTTGTTCTAGTTATTCATACAGAAGATATTTTCATGATCTGTAGTCACCAGATAGTGCTGCAGAACACACTCCTTACCTTCACCTGATTGCATTTTGGTACCCATTATCAAACTTCACACAATTTCTCTCCTCCTACTCTTATTAGCTTCCAGTAATCACTGTTTTAAGTTCATACAGACTTTCTATGTAATACATTATATATTATATGATGTATTATATTATATATGTGTTATATAAATGAATATCTCAAGTGAGAAATAACAGGAAGTCTTTTTCCATGTATGGTTTATTTCATTTAAAATGATAATCTCTAGTTCCATCCATTTTGCTGCAAATGTTAGTATATCATTCTTTTATGACTAAATAGTAAACAACCATGTACATACACTACATTTTCTTCAATCATTCATTCATCCATGGACACCCAGGTATATTCTATATATTGGTTATTGTAAATAGTGCTTAATCTATATGAGAGTGCAGGTATCTCATTCATCTGCTGTTTTCATTTCCTTCAGGTATATACCCAGACGTTGATAGCTAGGTCATAAGGGTGTTCTATTTTGGGGGAACCTACATAATGTTCTTCCTAAAGGCTGTACTAATTTGCATGCCCACCCAAGTTTATTAGGATCCCTCTTTCCTAGCCAGTATTTATCTTTTGTCTTTTTGGTAATAGTCATTTGATCTGGGGTGAGATGATATCACATTAGGTTTTGATTTGCATTTTTTTTTTGCTAGAGAGATTGATCATTTTTTGTGTGTATTTGTTGCACATTTGACTTTAGTTTGATAATTATCCATTCAGCCTCCTTTACCATTTCTTAACTGGATTGTTTAATCCCTTGGTGCATACCTGATATATTCTAATTATGAATCCTTTGTCAGAAACATAATTTGCAAACATTTTCTCTGATTTGTGGCTTGTCTCTTCACTCATTATTTTCATTGCTGTGCAGAAGCTTCTGATTTTGACATTATCTCATTTGTCTCATTTTTATAGCTTTATTAACAGTTAACAATGTATATATTTTGGGGTACAGTGTTATATTTCAATAAATGTATACATTATGTGTTGATCAAATCTGGATATTTAACATTTCTTCTCCTTGACATTATACTGGGAGGCTTCAAGCTTCTATCTTCTTCTATTCGCACATGAAATAGGTAATAGATAATGTGATCTATAGCACCTCATTGTGCATGGAACACTAGAAGCTATCCCTTTTTCGGACTGCATTTTGGTACTAATACTTCCATTTTCCACCCCCACCCCCCTTCTTCCATTCCAGCTTCTGCTAATCACTATTTAATGCTCAGAAATCTTCCACATCTGAGAAAGAACATGTGGTACTTGTCTTTCTGTGCCTGGAATATTTTACCTAATACAATGCCGTTAAGTTACATCCACATACCTGTAAATGACAAGATTTCCTTCTTTTTCATGGCTGAATGTATATGTACATACCACAGATTCTCTATCCATTCATTTGTTGATGCACACCATGATAGTTTCCATGTTTGGGCTATGGTGAACAGTGCTACAAGAAACACGAGAATGCCACTATCTCTGGATTTAATTATTTCATTTTTTGCATACATATGCAGTACTGTAATTACTGGATCAAATGGCAGGACTAATTTGGGGAAAGCACAGGGAACAGTTGTAATGTGGGAAAGTAATCAAGAAAGGAGAGGAAGCCAACGTAGGCATGCTTTTAAGCACACAGCTAGCCTGGTGGATGCTTGAGAGGCCATGGAAAGTGTACAACCCTTTCCAGAGAATCACCCCACCAAACAGGTGGGGAAACGGCTACATAGATCCCGTTTCCAGTCAGTTCTTTGTTAAGGGCTGCTCTGAGAGGAGAAACTAAGTGGAATCATCAGCATTTGTGGGTAAGGTCATATTTAATGATAAGGTTCTTGAGATTACTCATAAAACATGGGTGATGTGGAACAAGCTACATGTCTCCTACCCCATGTAATCTACCCACCCATCTGTCAATCAGATGGCCTCTTCCTCAGGATGTACCTCCCCTTACCTGGGACCAGGGAGCAGTATTAGGTAACCGTTTACCTTTTCTAAGCTCATTAAAGCCTGGTAGAGGGAGGGGCAATGGCTCTCTCCCCATGTGGACCCAGAGTGAACAGGGTATGGGATCTATCTTATCCTTTCCTGGCCCGCTCTCCCCTAAACAATGCCCACGTGTGTGTGTGTGTGTGTGTGTGTGTGAATTTTCCTCATGTCATGTTTGTGCCTGTACTTAGAATGCTTCTTTAAGTAAAATGCAAGAGCCTGGAATGGGAATTTATATAGCCCACAACATAGGAAACATAAAATAAAAAAATGAGGATTTTGTGATCCTTTAAACATTGCTCAGATGTCATTGTCTCTCAATACCTTCCGTGAATTATGATGTCTGATCCTCATAGGCTGTACCAGCCCCTATCACTGCTCTTTACTTTTTTCACACATGATATTAATCCACATCATTATTTTCTATTCCCTCCTCTATAATTGAGGGTCCACACTGGTCATCTCTAACTGACACATTTTCAGTATCACTAACAGTCACAGGCTCACAGGAGGCCCCTGCTAAATATTTGTTGAAGGGATAGAAAAATCAGCTCCAGTGGTACATCCAAAATACCCTCTACCACCTCATCCTCAGAGGTCCGTTACTGTCATTATTATATTTCATATAAAATACTTTTTGGGTTGCTTGCTTTAAGATTTCTTATGTGTCCACCACTGGTTATAAATTCTATGACAGAAAAGACCTTGGATTTCCTATCTACTTTTGTTTTGCATTTAAAATAGGGTCTGCTCATCGTAGTTGCTATCTAAATAGATATTGAGCAAAGCAGTGAACGGATAGGATGCTATATGTTTTAAATAAGCAGGTGCTCTAAGGGTGAGGAACATCTGGTCTGCAGGCTGTATAAGGCCCTGGAAATCTTTGGTCTGACCCTGCCAAGACAACTGCAGGTGGGACTTGAAATTCAATAAATCTATAGCAGGAAAAATTTTAAGTTGGTAATTTTGTATTGTCCCTGAGTGGTGCTATAATTATCCAAATAGCATTTGGCAAATAAAAGGTTCCCCATCCAGAGATTAAAAATAAGGGGATTAAAGGAAATTCTGAGTCCATAACAGCTGTATTAGGTCCCATTATGCAGACTTCTCAGCTAGAAGCAGCAAACATGTGAATTTACAAAGTGAAATAATATGGTTTTCCCATAAGGTAGTTTAAACCATGGTTTAGTAATGATGCATTATGTTGGACTTTAGAATTCCATATCTGGACCAAATTGCTGCCTCTTCTACACAAATTGAAGGCTGCCAGTGGAAATCCTGTGTCTCTTATCCCTCCCCAGCCTCACCTGGAGCTCCAAATTGTCATCCCTGCTCCTGAGAGAGCTCTTCTGAGAAATCCAACCATTTTACATAAGCATAGAAAATCTCTGTCAGAAAGCCAGATGGTCTTTCTTGAATGTGAAGGAATATCTAAGGCTTAGGAGAAAGAACAATAGGATAAAAGAAAAATACTGGATAAACTTCAAAGAAAAACGCAGTTCAACTTATGTTTTAAAACAGAACACATTCCTCTTTCCTGAGTTACACTTTTTCATTATATCTTAAAAAATCATCAACAAGGCCGGCGCCGAGGCTCAATAGGCTAATCCTCTGCCTTGCGGCGCAGGCACACTGGGTTCTAGTCCTGGTTGGGGCGCCAGATTCTGTCCCGGTTGCCCCTCTTCCAGGCCAGCTCTCTGCTGTGGCCCGGGAGTGCAGTGGAGGATGGCCCAAGTGCTTGGGCCCTGCATCCCATGGGAGACCAGGAAAAAGCACCTAGCACCTGGCTCCTGCCATCAGATGAGTGTGGTGCACCGGCCGCAGTGCGCCGACCGCGGCTGCCATTGGAGGGTGAACCAACAGCAAAGGAAGACCTTTCTCTCTGTCTCTCTCTCTCACTGTCCACTCTGCCTGTCAAAAATAAAAAAAAAATCATCAACAAAACCAATGACACTTAGATTTTTACTGTTTTATTGTAGAAATCTCTTCTTTCACATTTAATGTATAGGTCTAATCTGTTTCAAGTTAATTTTTGTGCAAGGTGTAAGGTCTTTGTTGAAGGACATCATTTTTTACATATAGACATCCAATTGCCCAGTTTGTGAGGCTGACACAAAACACGCCAGAGTAAGGGGAAAGGGCTTATTGGTGGGGAAAACCTGACAGAACAGAGGGAAGCGGCAAGGAAGGAAAAAGAGAGAGAGGAGGAGAGCGTAAGAAGAGCTTGAGAAAGAGAGACACATGCTCAGGAACAGGTCCTGTGAAAGCTTTGCAGGGGGCCGGCAGGGAAGTAGGAACAGTGAATCCCATTAGAGGTAGAGCTTACACCTGTGGTTGGGCCATGTGGTCACCTGGCTTCCAGCAATGGTGGTGGGGGCTGGAGCATAGGATGCTGTCCAGGGTGTAGACTGCACCACAGATAAGACTGCACCATTTTACTAACAATATTTGTTGAAAATATTGTCATTTGTTTTTTGTTAACTCTTATTTAATAAATATAAAAATTTCCAAAGAACAAGTTTTGGATTATAGTGGTTTTTCCCCCTATAACCTCCCTCCCACCCACAACCATTCCATCTCCCACTCCTTTTTCTAATCCCATTCTTCATCAAGATTCATTTTCAATTATCTTTATATACAGAAGATCAACTTAGAATATACTAAGTAAAGATTTCAGTAGTTTGCACCCCGAAAGGACAAATATATGTTCTCCCTGATCCATGACAACTAACTGAGCACCTAAAAGGAAACCTGTTGAAGTAAAATAGACACTATGAGAAACAATGACTTGTCCTGACTATCAAGGAACAACTTACTATTTTATTTGTTTTAGCATTTTTTGTTCTACTTAATACCATTGGCTGAACTCTTCAATTAACACACAATTATTCTTAGGTGTTTAAATTTAACTTAAAATATTATTTAAATTTTCTGTGTGCCTATGTAAAAACATCTGACTACACTTGTGTGTACTGATTCTTATTTCTGCAATCTGTTTTAAGCATATAGATCTAGAGTACATTTTATATAATGACTATGCCTAAATATTTAACTTTGTAGTGTTACTGGAAATAGTATTAAATGTATATATATATATATATATATATATATATATATATATTACAATTTGAAATCCCATGTGTTTATTACTGGTGTGTGGATTTGATCATAGTTTATAGCTCTTGTCTGTATTCCTCCTGAACAGTGATCTTTCTACACTTACTGATTGAACTCTTCATGTAGTGAAGCACTAAGCCTGTGGTTATACATAGAAACAGGCTATCACAAAAATTAAAAAAGAAAAAAAGGAAAGAGGAAGGAGGAAGGGAAGTGTCACTACATCTTAGAATTCTTAGATTCTATGAAGTACATCAAATATTTTATATTAATAAAAATTAAATAATTTTAAAAGAAATCAAATTCATTTTATTTTGGTTTTTGGCCTTTGGCCTTGTTTTATATACTTCCAAGTCATATGCATTCCTTACATTTTTTTGGAAGGGAGATTTAAAACTGTATCCACAACAATGATCACTTCCAATTGGCACTTTCAATGCCAACTTTTGAGGCTAGCTTCTAGTTGTCCTTGTAAACTTTTATTGGAACACAGATATGTACATTAACTTATATATTAAATGTGTATGCTGTCATTCCAGAATGTCTTGCAGAGAATGTATTGACACTGCCACAAATCTGCAACATTTACTAAACTCAATAACATATTACTTTGAGGGACTAAAAGATTTGAAAACCTATGGTCTCCATAAAATATATGAAGGAACCTACCAAAAAAAAGTTTACAGAAATATGTGAGTTTAACAAGATTGGAGACTAAAAAATCAGCATTAAAAAAATCTGCCTGCAGCACTGGAATCCCATATGAGCCCTGGGTTCTAGTCCCGGTTGCTCCTCTTCCAGTCCAGCTCTCTGCTGTGGCCCAAGTGCTTGGGCACCTGCACCCCCAAGGGAGACCAGGAAGAAGCACCTGGCTCCTGGCCTTGGATCTCCATAGCTCCAGCCGTAGAAGCCATTTGGGGGGTGAACCAACGAAAGGAAGACCTTTCTCTCTGTCTCTCCTTCTCACTGTAACTCTACCTGTCAAATAAATAAATAAATAATCTTTAAAAAGAATCAACTGTTTTCCTATAATATACTAGCAATAAACAAATTTAAAATACCAAAACTGCATCAAATATGATAGAGATAAAGCTGATGAAATATGGGTAGATCTATATGCTTAAACTACAAAATATTACCAAGAAAGTTAAAATTGCCTTTATCAATGGAAAGATATAGCTTTCTCAAGGGTCAAAAGATTCAGTACCATTAAATTGTAAGTTCTCTCCAAATTAATATAAACAACGTAATCTCAATTCAATTCCCACAAGACCAGCAGATTTTTGTTAAAATAATGAGTTGATTCTAAACTGTATATGAATTTCAAAAGATCTATGGTAGACAAAGCAACCCTTACAATAGAATAGGAGAAGAGGGATGATTTTGAGAAGCGTAAGAAGAACCAGCACTGTGGCACAGTGGGTTGAGCTGCCACCTCTGAGAGTGGCATCCCATGTCAGAGTGCTAGTTTGGGTTCCTACTGTACTATTTCTGATTCAGCTAACTGCTAATGTGCCTGGGGAAAAAGCAGAAGATGGCCCAAGTACTTGAGTCCCTGCCATGCACCTGGGACACCTAGATGGAGCTCCTGCTTACTGGTTTTGGACTGATCCAGCCCTGGCCATGGCCTCCATTTGTGGAGTGAACCAATATAAGGGAAATCTCCCTCTCTCTCCCTCTCTCTCTCCTTTCTCTCTCTCTCTCTTTCTCTTAGTATCTGTCTATCATGTATGTCTCTCTCTATATATAACTGATTATTTTATTTTAATTTTTAATTAGTTTTTAACAGATTCAATGTGATTTGTAGACACAAATATAAGAAAATAATGATATTCTCTGCCTCCCTCCTTCCCTCTATCCCCCTCATTCCCTCCCACCCTCATTTCTTCTCCCTATCTTTCTTTTCTCTCTCCCTCTCTTTCTCTCTCTCTCCTCTCTCTCTGCCTCTCAGTAACTCTGACTTTCACACAAATAAAGAAATCTTAATAAAGAGAGAGAGAGAGGAGAGGGGAAAGGAAATGTTATATTCTAAGAACTGTTTCTATTAACTACATTAAATTTGATATATTTATATTAATATCACAGTAGAAACAAAATATAAAGAAATGCTAAGCACATCAGAAGAATTTTCCCATAAAAATGTAATTTTGTTAAGTAACAAAGGAAAGCAATTAATACACTCATATACTCAGACACAGTAGAGCTATTCCATGTAGTTAAAAAATAGACAAAACTGTTGTGGAGATATATGTGTACAAATAATAGCACAATAAGAGTAAAAATGACGTATTTCTTGTCTTTGAGAATGTTAACAGTATCCTGGAGTGACTAAAATCTTCAAAAATAAATATTCTATTAATTTTTAACATATGATTTTTTTCATAAAGATAAATTTAAAATAGTTTAATATACATTATTTGACATGGACGTGTCAAAAGTTCTTGAGTGATTACTCAGGATATCCTGAGAGACAGATAGGAACACTTGGTTTAAAATTCCTTTGATCAGTTTCTCTTAAATATTGTGCAAAATATGATAATATAAAATGACAATAAAATCACTATTAAGTATGCTGCCTTGCTAGGAAGAGTTCAGTTTTATAAGTAGAAAATAAGTCCAACTGATATTATCAGGCAAAAATACATTCATAGAAAGGGTTATTTTCCAGTAACAAGAGAAAATTAAATATTCATTATGGCTTCCTGGCACAGAAATCTTGCTTTAAAAATACATGTGTACATCCAACACAAACACATATTATTAAAGCTAAAAAAAATGACAGTGTTTCTATTGCTTCCATAAAATAATTTAAAATGGATTTAAGCACATTTTATATGATTTTAGATGAAACTCAAAGACTATTCAAAATATTAAAATAATATAAGTAACATAAATATATATAAACTTTTTACAGAGCCATATAGAAAATATTGCTTATCTCATTTGTTGCATTGTGCCAGAAATCCATCCTGTTCTTGTGTGATGGAGAGAAACTCCTACTCACTATATAGCACTGAGCACATTTGATTGTTGTTGTTAGCCAAACAAAATTCTAATGGGGCACAATTTTCTATAAAATAATTCATAATTATTTATCAATGTACATAATTTATATAGTTTATAATATTATAACTAGTTTATGAAAGTTGCTTTTTATTTCATACAATTTTAAAAAGCAGCTCATGCATATCTACTGAGGTAAGCAAACAAAATACTTTGATGATATCTTTGTGTTTTACTGAAGAGCCAATGAGTTTTCAAGATTATTTAGAAATTATCTACAAAGAGTGACCATGAAGATAAAGAAACATTATTTCTGGACAATGTTTTATAGAGTCAGACTGTATTTTCAAAAAGCTTTTTGAAAATATGCTTTATATTTATCAGTTGTGATTATTATAAGAAAATTATTAGAATAGATTATTAGAAGAAGATTGCCACAGAAGAAATTTTCAGTAGTATTGGCTTAGTCCATTCAAGGGAAAATGGTCTTAAGGGTAAACCTTTTTAAGGGTAAATATTTTGCTAAACTGAAAATAGTATATTTTAAGATGTTTATTTTTATTATGTTTATCCCATTGATGTAATAAATATCTGGTACAGTCAATCTAGTGCCTGATGTTTTTTATAGGACTGAGGCAAACATCAATAAATATGTCAGAAAAATTATTTCCAATCTTTGATAGCTTTAAGTCCTATAGTTATATAATCTACTATATAACTATATAGCCTACGTAATTATAGCCTTCAGAAATGCTGTTGGGACCAGTGCTAGTGCAAGGTGTTAAGCCTCTACCCGCGATGCCACATTCTAAATGGGTGCCGGTTTGAGGCCTGGCTGCTCCACTTCCAATCCTGCTCCCTGCTAATGACCTGGGAAAGCAGCAAAGGATGGTCTAAGTTCCTAGGCCTACGCACTCATACCGGAGAGTCAGATGAAATTCCTGGCTCCTGGATCCTGGCTTTGGTCTGGCCCAGCCGTGGCCATTGTAGCCATATGGGGAGTAAACTAGCAGATGGAAGACTTCTGTCTCTCTGCCTCTGCCTGACCTTCTTTGTAACTCTGCTCTTCAAATAAATCAATATATCTTCAAGAAAAGATAAAGAATACTGCTTTTAGCCCTTTTTATTTTCCTGTGGAAAATGGTCTTTCTACTTTTTACTTACTGAACATTATAGTTAACGGGACATTAAGCCTGTGATTGTAAAGTAAATTAAAATTATTTCATTACAAAAATTATAGAAAAAAAGAAAGAAGGGGAGGAGAGATACAGGGAGGAAAGGATAGAAGTATGATTATCTTCTTAGAGGTATATCATAAAATAAGTTAGTTATTTAGTTACATATTCACATATGTATTTCTATCTTAACAGGAATATAATGATAAATATAATTTCATCAAAATTAGTTGCGGAATAGTAGGGGGAGTACAATGTGTTTAAACATCAATGTAACACTTATCTTCATTTAGAAACAATTTAGCAATCTAAAAATAGATCAAGAAGAAAAATAAAATTTATTTTCTTTTTCAAAAAAAATAGATTCAAAGTGAAGGCAGAGCACATGTCACTTTTAAAAATATCAAAGTCAGCAAATCAACCATGCCTCTCCCAGGAGAAAGAGAAAAATAAATTCTTCTTTGAAATTTCTCAAATTGTATTCATCTAAAGTTTATCTAATCCCTTCCACCTCTCCTTATTAATTTCGTGTTTCAGGCACAGATTGGGTTAGAGCAGGAACCACCAGATGAATTAGATCACACTTGTGATAAAACGAAAGCCACAGTTGTTAAGTAGGAAATGAAGAGACTTCTTTCTCTGAAGACTCTCAGGATTGCTGGCATGAGGCTGCTTTTTTTTGCCTGCCGCCTCTCTTTCTCTCTCTTTTCCAAATGATCCTTGAGCTATTTGAATCACACTTACAAATGCAAGGTCACTGAGATATCCAAAGGAAGAGAAAGGTATTTTCAGAATTCACAAATAAAACAGCATCCACACTGATATTAAAATAACCAGATAACTGAATGGAATTTGTGATTAAGTTTTCCAGACCAAAATAAGGACATCATGCTTGACACGGTTTGATGTCATTCTTCTGGGGTTGCAGCTGACTGTCACTTAACTAATTGAAATTCCACTGCATTGCTGCCTACTGGGAAGGCAGGGAGTCTGATATTGTGTATTTGTATCAGACTAGCAGGTATTGTCTTGGTGAATACAAACATGACCAAAATGAGTTATAAAATGCATCTCATTAGTACTTTAAGGGTTGTGGAAAATGAAATTATGAATATATTAATTTTAGTTTTCATAGAACTGACAAAGTCCAAGGTTCATTCTCTTATGCTTGCAACCAGCATACACATATACATATTCACAAACTCCACTCACTCATTTTGTAGCTGGCAATAATAATTTAATCATCCAATAAATTTACTCCTTTTTGGTTATTTTGATTTGTCTTCAGTCTGCAGCATATTGCTTGATTCAAATTTTATGATGTCTATTTGGATCAAATTGTTTATATGAAAAATTAGTAAAATAAAAAAGATGCCCAAATGGAACTGTCTAGCATTTCTTTCCTCCTCCACAGAGAAGAGCCACAATCATAAGTAAATAACTCACTGCAATGCAAGGTGAGTGCCCAAGAGAGAATACTGGAACTCATCAAGGGTGACAGGGAAACCTACAAAAGCCTATGATGACAGCCTAAAGAGAGGAACAAGCTGAAACGCTGGTCCCGTGACTGGCAGAATCCTCATTGTAGAAGAACTGGTGAATGTGAGAGCTGCAGCAGACCCCATCCTCAGGGTTAATTGACATCAGCAATCTTAGCTACAGAAAGCCTCTGTAGTCATCACTTGAAGCCCTGTGAGGGGAGCTATCCAGTCAAACACCACCTTTGTTCCAGAGGAGGAAGTCATGTTGTGTTGCCCCACAGGCTGCGGCAGTGCAATGCCATCTTGATGACCTGATGCTGCCCTAGGGGACACATCTCCATCATTTCACCACACTAGGAAAAAATAATACAGCCTCACAAATCCAACTAGCTAAAGTAACGACAGTGACTTCACATTAGCTCAAGCAGTGTCCTGTACTACCTGGGCAGGTAGTTTGATACAGCAGTGGAGGGGCCTAATTCAAGGACCTTAGAAACTGGAAATTTGATGTTGTAGACTAGAGAATATCACCCTATATTCTTTCCTTTCTTTTAGGGCACTGCATGCCCATCATGGACTTGGGATGATCCTACCATGGCTCTGAAAGAGAGACTGATCTAGATTCAATGGACAGGGGCAGTTTTACCTACTTGGTCCAGAATCTGCCCCACATTCCCAAGACTGCTCATGCTTTGATGGGTGCAGACAGCTATGCACACCTACCCTGGATATGCTAGCATGGCCACAAAACTGACCACTATTACTGGGACTCCATATCCCAATTGTTACTTAAAGAAGCCCTCCAAGCCTGCCACCATTGCCATTAATAACAATGGAAACACATATAGAGAAACTGAAAATGAGCACCCAAATGGGAATAAAGACAAAATAGCCTACCAAAATGACACCCAAAGACATATCATCAAGGAAAAACTTTTAGTCCATAAAAAAGCTATATTTTAGGAGATATTGAGCAAAAGGTAATTACCTGACCATTAAGCTCTTGATTGGGATGCCTGAGTCCTACATCAGAGTATCTGGGTTTAGCTCTGAGCTCCAGCTTCCAATTACAAAGTCCTGCACACAAAGGGAGGTAGCTGATATTGGGTCCCCACCACCATGTGAGTGACCTGGATTGATTTTTCTGGCCACATGATTGGGGTTCAAAACAAATCAAAAGATGATGCAATAGCCAGGACTGGGCCAGTCCAAGGCCAGGAAACAGGAACTTTGTCTGAGTCTCCCAGATGGGTGTTAGAGGCCCAAGAATTTGAGCCATTATCAACTGACTTCCCAGGTGAATTACTAGAAAGATGGATTGGAAATGGAATGGTTGGGAAGGACACCAGATGTCTGATAGAGGATGATGCATTGCAAGTGGCATCTTAAACTGTTGTGCCATGATGATGGCCCCTGGCCCCTCTTTCTGTCTTGCTAACTCTCAAATAAAAAAGTGCAACCATATTAAAAATTCTAAAATTTTCAAAAAAAAAAAGCACAGGGGTACTTTTAAAGCAACTCCCTGCTTCATGTCATGGGTAGATTTTTCAACAGTAATCTTACAGTCCAAAAGAGAATGGAATAGTACATTCAAAATGCTGAAGAAAAGCACTGATGATCCAGAAAAAATGTATCAATTGCAGCAATATTTAATAAGTAAAGGAAGAGTAAAGACTTCCCAATACAAGCAGAAACAGTGGACAGACCACAAGATATTTTGGGTGTGCTGCATACAGAGACAATGAAAGATAATGACTACTGTCATGAAACACATAAAAGAATAAAGGCTATTAAAATAAACAAAGTATTTTTAAAATTAACCTAAGCAGTACTTATCAAATAACTTTAAATATGCATGGTCTAAATTAGCCAGTTAAAATATATAGACTCCCTGATGTATATCAGGAACAAAATCCAATATAGTTTCTGTAAGAAATTGTAAGAAATCCACTGCAGAATAAAGCCAAACCAACTAAAAATGAAAGGGCCTGAAAACACTTTCCATATTATATAAATCATATGCCAGCATGAGCAGCTATACTTTCATCAGATAACATTGACTTTAATACAAAAACTGCAAATAGAGACAAATAAGTTCACTATATAATGATCATAGGATCAATAATGCAAGAAGATATGATGGTGGTAAATTTATCTAATCCAGAGCACTCTTTTTTTTTTTATAAAATAAGCATTATTTTACCTAGATAAAGAGATACAATACAATACCATAATGGAATAGTGGCTGATAGACTTCAACACCACTGTCAATGGACAGTTACTGGATAAAAATCATCAAAGAAATATTAATATTAAAATTAAAGTATAATATAAGCCAAACACTCAATAGACATTTATATATGATCCCAGCAGCTTCAGAATAAACATTCATTAGTACATGATAGATTCTTTAAGATAGATAATATCAGGTAATAAAACAAATATTTCAAAAATTTTAATTCATATCATCTCTCTTTAATGACTACAATAGATAAAGCTAGAAATCAACAAAAGACCCAATAAGATGATTCAAAAACATGGAGATGGAACAACATACTCTTGAATGAACAATGAATAATTAAATAATAAATAAGGAATTCAAAATGTTTAAAACAGTAAAATTGAAAATAATTTACAAAAAAATTTGGATGCAGCAAAAGCAATACTTACAGGGGAGTTCATAAGAACAAGTGCCTACATCAAAGGGAAAGATGTCAAATGAAGAACTTATCTAAGCATCTCAAGGAACTAGAAAAATAAGAATAACCCAAACTCAAACTCAAAAGGAAAGAAATAATGAAATCAGAGCAGAAGTAAATTACATATAAATAACAAGAACAACAAAATAGGTTCAAGACAATGGCGGTTCTATTATTCTGAGTTCTTCCCTGTGTCCCCACATGGGTATATTACATGAACAAGAGAAAAACTATTTTTGTTTTACAGAACTGTAGTTTGAAAGAAAATTTTTGTAACATAATCTCATTGAAACAGAGGTTATGGTTAGCAGTGATGTGACTACAGAATTAAAGACAGGAATTCAACTACTTATTCTATAAATGACGTATGAATTCAAAAGTTTTAGTTACTTTTTCTCAAGTATTTTTGGTCTTATTGAAATTTCTCATGGAAAAATAACAAAACTAATTATTTTGTGGATCAAGCCTTGAATTAAGTAAAGACTAGAGAGAGATTCTCATATCTGTCATATAATGAAATGAGAAACCAGGATGGCTTGAGATTAGCATTTTGGCATACTGTAGAACTTTTTTGATAGCATCCTTATTTCCATTATTATTATTATTATTATTATTAGATTCCTTCCCCCTCTGCATTCACATCATCTGTTGAAATGAAGAGAGTTTGGAGTTAGCATTGCTCTACATTACACATCTGTGTCCAGTCAAGGAATATTTGTGGACAGACTACTAAATTTTTGCTCATACAATTTAAAAATAAACATAATCAGATAAAGCTGAGACAATTCATCAAATATGTGTAGTTAAAAGAAAGTCCAACAGAAAAACCTGCTGCTAATCTCAGGGACATCCTCAGTGGGAAGCAGGCTCATCATGCCCTGGCTACTTACTTGTTTGTGTCCAATGAGCAGAACATATTCACATGGAAAAATTACATGAAGCAGGTTTATTACTCACAGGTAGGCAAAGGAACAAAATAGACTAGGATCCATTGTGGGTCAGTCCCCTTAGGATCAACAACAGTTTTCTGGGGTATATGGAGACCTGACTGTGTATAGCCCACTTACACCACAGCTCAGGGGCCCTGAAAGGCAGCCTACTGTGGGTTACATGCCTTATGGGCCTTGTGATACACTGGGAAAAGTAAAGGAAATCCTGCCACCAAGAGAGGGACTAAGTCTGACCTCTTCAGCAGTTCTTCCTGCTTTCAGGACATTCCATTCTCAGGATATTGTTCAGGATATTGAGGGATTGGTGGTAGAGAAGGACTGGGTTTGTTCAAGGTCACCCAGGGAATGGTCCAAGACTCAGCAGGAATCAGCCCATTCCTGCATAACATTATAGAATTTCCTTATTACCTATAGAAATATAGCCTTTTTAAAGTCCTTCAATAAATATCAACAACAGGGAGATCTGTAAATAGTACAATTACATTTCAAAAGTAATACTTTACCCATTTTAGTATTTTTTCTTTGTTTTATTCTAGTACTAGTGGTTGAACTCTGTAATTAACAGGTGTTTAAATTTAAACTGGAAAGTGATCCCTGTTAAATATAACAGTGGAAATAAGAGAGGGAGGAGATATACAATTTGGGACATGCTCAATTGGACTTGCCCCAAATGGTGGAGTTAGAAACATGCCAGGGGATTCCAATACAATCCCATCAAGGTGGCATGTACCAAGGCCATCTCACTAGTCAAGGTGATCAATTTTAGTTGACAATTGATCACACTGATAGGTCTAAGAGTCAAAGGGATCACACAAGCAAGACTAGTGTCTGCTAATACTAACTGATAAAATCAAAAAGAGAGAGAATGATCCATCATGGGAAGTGGGATACACAGCAGACTCATAGAAGGGCAGATGTCCTAAATAGCACTCTGGCCTCAGAATCAGCCCTTAAGGCATTCAGATCTGGCTCAAGAGCCATGGAAAGCTAAGATACTCTGAAAAAAAAAAAAGACCTAAATGAAAGATCTCTGTGAGTGAGATCCCAGTGGAAAGAATGGGGCCATCAAAGAAGGAGGTACATTTCTCTGAAGGGAGGAGAGAACGTCCACTTTGACTATGACCCTGTCGGAATAAGATCAAAGTCGGCGAACTCAAAAGGCTTCCATAGCCTTGGCAACTCATGACAAGAGCCTCAGGTGAATACTGACGCCATAAACAAGAGTGTAATTGTTAAGTCAACAATAGGAGTCACTGTGTACTTACTCCTCATGTGGGATCCGTCCTTAATGTGTTGTCCAATGTGAAGTAATGCTATAACTAATACTGAAACAGTATTTTACACTTTGTGTTTCTGTATGGTTGCAAACTGATGAAATCTTTACTTAATATATACTAAATCGATCTTCTGTATATAAAGATAATTGAAAATGAATCTTAATGTGAATGGAATGGGAGAGGGAGCAGGAGATGGGCGGTGTGCGAGTGGGGGGGGAAATTATAGGGGAGGAAGCCATTGGAATCCATAAACTGTGCTTTGGAAATTTATATTTACTAAATAAAAAGTAATAGATTTTAAATTTGAAATAATGCATGCCTTTATTCTGCAGAAATTAAAAGGGAACAACATTATTTGCTAAAATTCTGCTCAGAAACTTCGATTTATTTTCATGCTATTATGTACAAGTGTTGTGGCCTTTGCAGTGCATGAATAATAATATTGGTTCCATATGATAAACTAAGAAAAGTATAGCAAAAGTGTTAGTGTTGTAACTCTCATCCAAGATGAAGAGGTGAAGGCAGTCACATAACCCACTAGTGAATCATGTCTTATAGTCTCAGCAGGGAACTTTATTTAAAAATCAGTACATTTTTCCCAGTATGCACGATTGTCCATAAGTCAGGCCTAATAGCATGGTGAATTTGCAATAGGGCGTTTTGTAATTGTGTAGTTAATCCATAACTCTGGCTTGTGCTCTAATCCTATCTTTTACTTTCTGCATAATCCTAGGCAGCTGTCTTCTCACACTCACATAGAGAAGACAGTAACTCATAGGGATGCAATGGAGATTAAATGAGTTACATCAGAGAAACTGGCACTCAGAAAATGACATAGTCCCCATCATTCCTGTATCTTAACTCATCAAATCTCTCACACATATGTACGTGTGTGTGTATATATAAATATATACAGATATATAAATATATATAATCCTTTTTTTCAAGGTAAATTAGACTCTGAGATGTTAATTATCTTGCCCATTTCATGCAAATAAAAAATGAAAATATTAGGCTTGCCAAATGTCTTTCCAAAGCCATTATGCATACGATCATAAATACAAAGGGACTTCAAAAAAGTTCATGGGCATGAAACAATATATACATGTATGGAAATATGTGCAATTTTATGTGCCATTTAAAAGTAAAGATCAATACATTAAAATAAATACATATAAAATAGTATGTGTGGGTTTTAATTTTTTAAGATTTATTTCTTTATTTGAAAATTGGAGTTACAGAGACAGGGAGAGAGAGACAGAGAGAGAGAGAGAGAGAGAGAGAGAGAGAGAGAGAATGGAGAGAGATCTTCCATCTGTTGATTCATTCCCCAGATGGATTCAATAGCTAGGAATAGGCCAGGCTGAAGCCAGGGGCCACGAGCTTCATCCAGGTCTCCCATGTGGATGGTAGGGTCCAAACACTTAGGCCATCTTCTGCTGCTTACTCCACACCTTTAGCAAGGAGATGGATCAGAAGTGGAACAACTGGGACAGTGACCAGTGGCCAAATGCTATGTGCTTTACCCACTATGCCATAACACTCACACCTAAATTGTTTCCATCAAAATAAATTTATTCAACTTCAATTTTTGCATAAACTATGTGAAGTACTCTCACATGTATACACATATCAAACATGACACAGTGTACCGTAATTATTCATAAATAATGATGTCAGTTAAAAATGATGCATGTGCATATCAAGAAAAATCACTGTGATAACAATGTACCAATAGTAGTAAACTTGGATATCTCTTTCCAGTCCTACATGCGATCCTTCCTCCTATCATTCATTCACTCATTTCTTCATATATGTATGAAGCACACACACACATGACACATTTTTATCATTTACTGTGTGTAGG
Source organism: Sylvilagus floridanus (assembly GCA_949820135.1). Lineage (NCBI taxonomy): Eukaryota > Metazoa > Chordata > Mammalia > Lagomorpha > Leporidae > Sylvilagus > Sylvilagus floridanus. The sequence continues at coordinate 21,418,582 of OX463236.1, forward strand.
TCAGTGTAACTCATGATGATGGCCCAATGGAAAACCAAAATGAGCATTCATTGATTTCCTGTCCATTCTTTTCTTTCCTTCCTTCCCTCCCTGTCTCTCACCACCTATGAAAAGTGTTAGAAAATCTGATATAAAACAATAAGATAATAAAGAAACTAACCTAGCAGTAAAATGGATAAGCAATTAGGTTGGTTTGATGAAGATCTGTAGTAGTTATATGCAGGAGATATGGATACATTGGTGGAGTATTTTGGAGTTGGATTTTTTTTTTTTTGGACGTGGAGACAAGTGGAATAAGAAGCCAGGCTCACTGGATTACATATTACCTACAAACATTAAATTCCATTTATAAGAAGTGTTTAGAAAATCCATAGAGAAAAGCTAAATTAATGGTTTTTAGATCCTGAGAGAGAGAAGAAAATAGACTGTGACTCAGAATGGTCACAGAATTTTTCAAGGCATCATTAAATGTTCAAAACTGCACTCCAGACTACAGGGACCTAATAGACATTTAAAGAGCATTCCATTTAACAGCTGTAACATTCGCATTATTCCTATGGAACATTCTTCAGGGTAGATCATATGTAGACTTAAAAACAAATATTAAAAATTCAAAAACATTATAAATCCTGAAAAGGATCGTTTCTGTACTAAATAGACTGAACCTGGAAATCAACAATGGGGGAAATTCTACTTTGTCCTAGCAGACAGCATTTTTGTTGGTTCAAAAAAAAATATAAATATATAAATCCTCAAAGCTGGATTTGAAATTGGATGGTGTTAAGGGGATATTGTTATATTCTTAGAATTATAACTATGAACTAGATTTAATCTGTTCTGTTTGTATCAAGAAATACCTACAATATATTTTTATTGCTGTGCAAATATTGTAAGCCTTTCTACTGTGTTCTGTGTAGTGCTATTTTAAACATGTGGAAAGATAATATTTACTCTAAGCGGTATTTTGCAAAGTTCTGGGTAATCCTTCAAGCAGCTATGTGTTTTATGGACAAGTCTTTTATTAGAAGAATTATGCTAATAGCATTGAGTTTTAAATTTCTTTATCTTCCAAAAATGAGGGAGAAATTTTGGATTTTTTAGTGGCTTCAAAAAGCTATTTTCAAAGGAAGTGATATTTTTTGCTCATATGCTTCAGTGACCTTAAATAAAGGCAGTGTGAAATTTGAAATGCTGGGGTAAAAAGCTCAGCAAGAAGTATAATGAAAGACTGCATAGAGCATTGTAAGACAAGCCAGTGGGGCATAATTACGACTGACATTATTATGGTAGGTGGGTAAGTTAGAAAGTGGTACCATTAGAGTGTAGGAAGTCAATGAAGCCTTGGAATCACAAATCATTAGAAAAATAACACATCATTTGCACCAGTTACTCTGTATGTATGTTTTTCACATGAAGGGCTGAAATGAAATTTTAATCTGTCTATTTCACAGGTACTCATTTTGCATTTATATAAAATTTACACCCTTAATTTTCCAAAAGGAAGAAGGTTTAAAGCTCCATTTAAAGTGTACATGAAATCTTTATTTCTGTGAATGTTCTGTGATCTATTTGTAGTAAATGGAAAAAATGCAAGATTTTTTTCTTTGTGCTGGAAACAACTGAAAGCTAAGTCTTTTAAAACACTGTAGTCCGTCGATGACGCAGTGTAAGCTAAGGCTGGATGGTTAACATTTTTGTAGTGGACTCATGATGAAAATTCTTGAAGTTTTCTTTTCAAGTTTCCTTGATTTACCTTCCATGATTTTAAAAAATTTCTGATAGTAAAATAATATACTTATCTACTGTCCACCAAATTTGTTTACATTTACTGATCACTATTATCAAAATAAAATTTATATTATAAAAATTATAGTAAAATAATATGTTTTCCCTGTTCTTAGAATGAAGAAACAGAGCTAAATACAGAATATCCACACAATTTAAATTGGGTCTAAATAATATTAACTACTGTGAGAATAATCCTCTTGAAACACACAAAGAGGACAATATATGTGAAATGATGAACTGAGTAAAAAGTAGAGAATTATTAAGAGAAGGAGAATGAAAAAAAAACTAGACTTTCATTTGCCCCCATTTTATTACCTGAAATATTTTCTTGGCTTTGGAGAAAAAAGAATGGAGAAATATGGACGGAGACTCAATGTGACAATTTCAAGTGTACCAACTACATATGCAATTGTGAAACAGAGAAGGAGAGTATATCATATCATATATATATTTATATAAAACATGTATTCATATAATGATCTGTGATGAAAATATTAAATGCTAAAATATCTATCAATATAGCAAAAAATGAAAGTTGTATACCTTACCATAATTAAAATTAATTTAATGTTCATCTGAAGAAGTGCATGATAGTAAGACTTTTTTTTTTGACAGGCAGAGTGGACAGTGAGAGAGAGATACAGAGAGAAAGATCTTCCTTTGCCATTGCTTCACCCTCCCACAAGAGGCCACTAAGACCGGCACATTGCAGCTGGCACGCTGCGCCAATCCGAGCCAGGAGCCAGGTGCTGCTCCTGGTCTCCCATGGGGTGCAGGGCCCAAGCACCTGGGCCATCCTCCACTGCACTCCCCGGCCACAGCAGAGAGCTTGACTGGAAGAGGAGCAACCGGGACAGAATCTGGCACCCCGACTGGGACTAGAACCTGGGGTGCGGGCACTGTAGGCGGAGGATTAGCCTATTGAGCCGCGGCTCCGACAAGGCATTATTTTTTGACGTCTGTTTGCTGTCAGCTTTTTGAAAAATATCTTATTTATTTATTTGAGAGTCACAGTTACAAAAAGAGAGGAGAAGAGAGAGAGAGAAAAGGAGAGAGACAGAGAGATCTTTTTCATTCACTGCTTTACTCCCCCGATGGTTGCGACAGTCAGAACTGTGCCAGGTTGAAGCCAGGAGCCAGGAGTTTCTTGCAGATCTCCCACGTTGGTGCAGGGGCACAAGCACTTGTGTCGTCTTTGGATGCTTCTCTCAGGCCTTTGGCAGGGAGTTGGATAGGAAACGGAGCAGCTGGGACATGAACCAGAGCCAATAGGGGATGACGATGTGGCAACAATGCCGGCCCCTACTGTCACCTTTTAAGACTCATCTCTTCCTCTTCTTGTTAGCTTACTTCTGCATAAAGTCTTAAGGATTATGCTTAGTGAAACAACCTAGACTTATAAACACACATATCACATTTTCTCTGATTTGTGTTAGTTAATATATAGAGTATAAAACATTACTGCATGAGTGAAATGGACATTTTTGATTTATTATTTATAGTTCTTATCTATATTTCTGCTGAGCAGTGGTCTTTTAACTTTGTTCTTGTTGAATTCCTTATTTACTGGGGCATTAAGCCTCTAACTACAAAGTTACTTTTTTTCTTTTTTTTTTTTTTTTTATTTGACAGGTAGAGATATAGACAGTGAGAGAGAGAGAGACAGAGAGAAAGAGAGAAAGGTCTTCCTTCCATTGGTTCACTCCTCAAATGGCTGCTACAGCCACTGTACTGATCCGAAGTAAGGTGCCAGGTGCTTCTTCCTGGTCTCCCATGCGGGTGCAGGGGCCCAAGCACTTGGGCCATCCTCCACTGCCCTCCTGGGCCCCAAAAGAGAGCTGGAGTGGAAGAGGAGCAACTGGGGATGCCGGCGCTGCAAGTGGAGGATTAACCAAGTAAACCATGGTGCCGACCCTAACTATAAAGTAACTTAACAGATATGTTTTCTAAGTAAGGAAGGTAGAAGAGAAGAGGAGGAGGAAGGAAGGAAGAGAGTGGGAGGAAGAAGATTGATGTGTCTATGAACTACATTAAATCTGTTCTCTTTATATTAATGAAAATGTGAAAAAAAGTGAAGAGAAAAATCCAGATATTGTTTTCTTTGGTGAGAGCTGGCAAGAGATTCAAACTGTTCAAATCACTTCTCAAACCAAAATCCTGAATCCTTTCTTTGTTCTCTCAAATCATTTTCTGACCATCTGGGAATACCTGCCTGTTTGTTTCTAGATAGTCTCAATTACATAAATTGTAAAGCTTTATATAAGTTCTTCTTGTGTATTGTGTGTGATCACCAGACTTAGCATCTGAAGAAAAATTTTAACTGGGTTCCACCATGTCTTTTCAGAGTAGCCACAACAATCATTGGACATATTTTAGGATGTATATGAACACTAGATCTTCCTCTTCCACTTTATTTTAGGTAAGAAACTTTCACCTGAATCAAGAACAGATAAGAATAGCCAAAAAAAGTTAAGCAAAATGTTATCATATAAAAGGCTCCAAAAACCATGAGCATTTCAATGAAATCTACATTAAAGTAGAGAAAATGAAATGGTGAGACAGAGTTCGAAGAAAAATTTTCAAAGCATATATCTAATAAAACATTCATATCCAGAATATTTAATGAACTCTCAAAAGATCAATAAGAAAGCAAAGATGTTGCTTTAAAATGGGTAAATTTTTGACCAGAGACTTCACCAAGGAAGTTAAACTGTAGTTGAAGATGGCAGAAAACATGTTCAATGTTAGTTATTTGGGAATTTCAACTGAAACCACAATGAGGTGCCACTGCTTTAATAGTTAGTATCTAAAAAACTGATCAGATCAAAAGTTGCACAGAATTCAATATAATTAGAAGAGCTGCGCTGTGGCATAGTGGGTAAAGCCACCACCTGCAGTGGCAGCATCCCATATGGGCACTGGTTTGAGTCCTGGCTGCTCCGCCTCCGATCCAGCTCTTTGCCAATGGCCTGAGAAAGCAGTAGAAGATGACCCAAGTCCTTGGGCCCCTACACCTGCATGGGAGACCTGGAAGAAGCTCCTGGTTCCTGGCTTCTCATCGGCCCAACTCTGCCATTGCAGTCATTTGGGGAGTGAATCAGCGGATGGAAGATCTCTCTGACTCTATAACTCTTCCTTTCAAATAAATAAGTGAATCTTTAAAATAAAAGAATAATTGGAACTCACATATTGCTGGCAGTAAGCTACAATGTTACCAGACTAATTGGAAAACAATTTTAAGTGTCTTAAGTAATAAACTTATATTTATTTCATTTAATCTTGGTTTATGCTATGTGATCTCTTCATTTTAGGTTTTCCAATTCATTGGTTTATTATTTTTACAACATATTTTTTAATCTTTTGTATTCTTTTATATTTTTGTTATAAGTTGTAATGTTTACATTTGCATCTCTGATTTTATTTATTCTGGTTCCAGCTAAGGTTTTGTCAGTTTTATTTATCTTCAAAGATCAGATTATTTGTTTTGCTGATTTTTTTATTGTTTTTCTAGTCTCTACTTAATTTATTTTGCTCATATATTTATTATTGATCTTTGTAATTTATTTCCTTACAGTAACCTTGGGCTTTGGTAGTTCTTAGTTTTCTAATTCTTTTAGTGGCAGCCTATTTGCAATCTTTCTTCATTTTTTAAAGATTTTTTTAAAAAAATATTGACTTTTTAGAATTACAGAAAGAGAGCGAGAGACAGAGAGAGAGATCTTCCATCCACAGGTTCACTCTCCAGATGATTACAACAGTCAGGCCTGGGCCAGGCAGAAGCCAAGAGCCAAGATCTGCAACTGGATCTTCCACAAGGTGGCACAAACCCAAACACATTTGCTATCTTCCTCTGCTTTTCCCAGTCCATTAGGGAAATGGACCAGAGCTAGAGCAGTTGGGACTAGAACAATTGCCCATGTGAGATGCATGCCTGCTGTACCACAATCCACGTTTGCAATAATTTTAGCTCCAGAGTTTTTCTTTTATTATCAACTGAAATAATTTCAAGATTTGTTGTTACAAAATCTATAGATATCCTTTCTCTCTGTCTCACTCTGCCTGTGGGGGGGAGAATATAGATAATTGCAAATTCAAGTTGAAAATTTTCAAGGATCACTCTAGTGATGGAGGATAAAAATGATGATACTTTTGATAATTTAAAATAACTCGTCATAAGAAAGCAATGTGCAATTCAAAGAGAAATGAAGACTCTACCATAGAAAGGCCTGTTATTTTAGAAGATGTTTGAATATAGCTAGTCAATTAGAAAAAACTAATTAATTGAGATTAGATAAAAGAGCAAGTAGTGAAAATTCTACTTAAAGGAATAATATTTTGTTTTAAAATGATAAATTCTATGGGATTCTTTTTTTTTTTTTTTTTTTTTGGACAGGCAGAGTGGACAGTGAGATAGAGAGACAGAGAGAAAGGTCTTCCTTTTTGCTGTTGGTTCACCCTCCAATGGCCGCCGTGGCCAGCATGCTGCGGCTGGGGCACTACGCTGATCCTATGGCAGGAGCAGGTGCTTCTCCTGGTCTCCCATGAGGTGCAGGGCCCAAGCACTTGGGCCATCCTCCACTGCACTCCTGAACTACAGCAGAGAGCTGGCCTGGAAGAGGGGCAACCGGGACAGAATCTGGTGCCCCAACCAGGACTAGAACCCGGTGTGCCGGCACCGCAAGGCGGAGGATTAGCCTAGTAAGTCGTGGCACAGGCCTAAAATGATAAATTCTAAAATATCATTTACTGACTGTTAAATAGTATCTTTCCCCATCTGTAATATCACTCCAATATTTAGAGTAACAGATGGAGAGAAAGGTTTTCCATCCACAGTGTCACCCCTCAAATGGCCACAACAGATGGACAAGGGCTGATCTGACACCATGAAGTTCTTCTGGGTCTCCCACATGGGCACAGGGGCCCATGTGCTTAGGCCATTTTCCACTGCTTTCCCAGGCACATTAGCAGGTAGCTGAATTGGAAAAGGAGCAACTGGGACATGAAGTGGTGCCCATATGGAATGAGGGTGCCATAAGTGAAGGCTCAGCCTACTATACTGACCTTTCATTTGATTTTTTAATGACATTTATTTTTGTTCAAAAACCTTTTTATGTAATACACATATATATAATCAGATTTGAATTCATGCATTTTATATGTATGTATATGCATATATATGTCAAGCATTACTTGGCTTTTAAGTCAGGATTAGGAAAAGGAAATGAAGAAAGATAAAAGGTAAGAAATACAATGGAAAGAGAAGGAATAGGGAAGGAAGTAAAAATAAATCAATTTCAGTAGTAAGGAGAAGAAAAGGATTTTAAAAGAGAGCTCAAATCAATGAGGTAAGATTAAGCAAAGACCTGACATAGCTGAGGTTTTATGTTGATTAAATGTTTATATACCATATATTGTTACATGCCTTGCATTTCATTTACTTGTAAAAATTAATATCATTGAAGATTTTTATTCAATTATGAATAGAGATTTATTCATCATGCGATTTCTCAAACTGATATAAAGTTTAGTCTCAACAGTTAAACACAAGATGAACTATATCAGCTGCAAAACTGCAATGATTGAAGAAATGTTCCCTGAGAGAATGTAGTCTCCACATTCTAATTCTTCCAAAGCCAAAAATCAGATGCAGCAGTAAACGTCCAAGTAATGGAAAGAGGTGGACCTTTCTACACAGACAATTGGAAATCATATACCAATATAACCATTGTATTCTCCATAAAGAATTTCAAGGGAATTGACAAATGTTTAGTTAGACTAAACAAGAAAACTTAGAGAAAACATGCTACAACAATCACAAATGAAAAGGAGATCTAATTACCTAACATACACAGATTAAAATAATTTTACAGAAATGCCACATTCAACTTAGGGTCATTAATTAAGCAATTATGACCCAGAAAAATTCCAAGAATGTTATTTATTACCAAAACTGATTACAAGAAATAGAAAATCCATATAGACCATTTGCAAGGAAAGAAATTGTAGCAGTAATTAAAACTATTCTGTCAAATAAAAAGCTCAGTCTACATGACTCTACTGGTGATTTTTTTCACATATTTAAAGAAGAAATTGTTCTTTCACACAATCATTCAGAAATTCAAGGAAGGAAGCTGCTATTATCCTGATAATAGAGCCAAAGACATCACAAGAAAACAAATCAATATCACTCATGCGCATATACACAAACATGAACAAAATTTTTGCAGACAAAATTCACCCACAATCAAGTGGAATTTTCATTCTAGGATTGCATAATAGTTTAATACGTGAAATTCATTGATTATTATATGTCATTTTAAGGGAATAAATAGGAAGGATGATCATATTAATAAATGCGGGAAAAATCATGCATTACAATTCAATATCCATTCATGATAAGAACGCTCAACATTTAAGTATAGAATGGAATTTTTTGGAATGCTACTCTAACATTCCTACAACTACTGTCACACTGAACTGTAAAAGACTGAATTCAGACCAAGAGAGTGTATAATTTCAATAATTCTATTAAATATTATATTTAATGTTTTAGACAGTATCATTGGGAAATATAAGACACTATGGTTGGAAAGGAATAAATTGAATTGGTAGTATAAAACTAGATTCTCAATCCTGTTTGAGAGCTGTGCACTAGTTTCTCTAAATCTCTCCGAGGGTTCTTTCTTCAGCCCAAGGTAATATACTGACCCATATATATGCACTGATCATTTCTCTGCTGAATATTTGATGAGGGTTATCTGTAGAATATCTGCGTTCTGTGTACAGATGTCTCTAATCATGCATTCTTTTTTGAGTTCAAGCAGCCCTGGTTTCTTTGGACTCTCATTTTAGTTACAAAGACTATGGGAGATTAGGTCTACACACCAGTGTAAGTTCCAAAGTTTGATTGATGATAGTTTAGATCTCCACGAATTACTTCCTTGTAAACCTCAGAGAATTTGTCAAGAATAGCAATATCTGACACAATCAGTCAGGATTAGAAAATGTGTAAAATCTAGTAAAAAGCCATTAAACAGAGGATTCCAGTAACAATTTTAATTGTCACTCAGTCGTTAGAGAAAACCTTGGCTCCCGGATCATACCTTGTTAGCCATAAAAGGGACTTCAGGTGTCATCTGGTCAATTCTCAGAGTTTACACAGAGCTGGGAAGAATCTTTTTTTGCACCATACAGAATAGAAAGGCCTCTTGCCTCACAAAGTATGGAGGATCTGAGATTACTGAACAACAGTGAGTAAATTATCTCCATTCTAACAGCATCTTTGTACCCTGACAAATCTTCAAGCAAGTCTTGAAAGGATCCCAGTCCTCTAAATAACTTAATTGCACACGAGTTAAAGCCAACATTATTTAAATGGATATCACAACACCATTGTCCAAATGAAAACTCAAAATTTTAAACACCAGTCATCAGTCAACAGATGTCTCAGTCAATATTCTACCAGAGGAGTAAAAGAAGTGAGAAATCGATCATTAGGTGGTGTTCATGTGACATATATATTTATTAGAAATTATCAAATGATACCATGGTAATTTGTGAAGTACACTATACGAGTGGTGTTCTTCAATATGATTTTTACTAAAAGTTGGTAAGACAGAGTGCAAAATATGCAGTGTGTCAAAGTTAGAGAGAGAGAAATCCCTGCAAATACTAAGACAAAGGCAACCAGCCCTGTTACAGGCTCTATTGGACCCCCTAAAAATTCATGCATTGAAACCTTAATCTGTAAATTAATGTGTGTATTGGAGGTGGTGATTTGGGGAAATAATTGTTTTAGACAAGGCCATTATAGTTGCAAGATTTCATTATGAGATGACCTTATATGAAGAGACACAAGAATTCCCTCTCTCCCTCCCTCCCTCCCTCCCTTGCTCCCTCGCTCCTTCGCTCTCTCGCTCTCTCGCGCTCTCTCATGAGTACACTGCAAGAGGGTAGTTATGTGAAAGGCAGAAAAAGAGCCCTCCGGAACTCAGCCAAGCTGATGGCTGATGATCATAACTGATAAGATTAATTTCTATTTAGTTACCTATGATATTTTATTAAGAAAGTCCAATATGATTAAAATAATCTCCACTTCCCCACCTCTTTATCTACAGAAAAAATAATTCTGAAAGTTACAGACTTTCAGGCATAAATGAAATAATAAAATATATAGTATTAGAGTTGCTGGCATTCCTGAATAGAGACAACATTGTATTTTCTTATTGGAAAATATGTCTTGCCTCATTGCCACTGATATGCTTTCTTGAATACTAACAAAATAATGCCAACTGTCATTTCTTTCCTGACATAAATGACAAATACAAGCATCAGAAATAAATTTGCATATCCACACCCTGGTGGCAAGTGAGATTGTAAAACTTCCTTCCTTCCCTCCATCTATCCTTCCTTCCTCTCCCCTCCCTCCATCCATCTTTCCTTCCTCTCCCCTCCCTCCTATCTATCTGTGATCTATCATATCTTTCTTTACTACTCATCTCTCTGTGTCAATCTGTCTATCTTTAAGAGTCTACCTTGTGGCTGACACTGTGGAGAAGTAGGTTAAAGCCATGGCTTGTAGCACCTGCATGACATCCTATGTGGTGCTGGTTCAAGTCCCAGCTGTTCCACTTCTGATCCAGCTCCTTGCTGATATGCCTGGGAAGGCAGCAGAGGATGGCCCAAGATCTTGGACACCTACACCCACGTGGGAGACCCAGAGGAGGCTCCTGGCTCCTGGCTTAGGCTAGGCTCAGCCTGCTCATTTGGAGAATGAAAAGTGATGGAAGATCTCTTCCCCCCTTTCTCTCTCTCTCTCTCTCTCTCTGTGACTCTGTCTTTAAAATAGAGTCCACCTTGGTAAGGTTGTGAATTTTCAAATACAGAGAGACTAGATAAAAGATTTCTGGGGAGATTCAAATTTGTATCTCACAAAAATTCACCTGGGAAATATAAAAAGATATATTATAAGATGGTCTGGGGCTAGTAAGAGCATATAACATAAAAATTGCAGAATTTTGGTTGGTCTCAGATTTCTCAGTAGTAATCCTTATTGCCTGAATCCAAAGGCACAAATATTAGAAGTTTCTGTATAATTAAAATATGATTCAAGAATTTTATACTTGTTATTATTCAAGTAAATGAGCAATAATAGGTTATCATAAACATGGACATTCTAGTAAATATTTAGTAAATAAATAATACCAGTAATAGACCAGAAACACCAATTCTTTGGCACCAAAATTTGTCCAGGAGATAGATGTCAAGGCTGGATTAAAGCGTTAGGATCTACAAGCATTTTTTTATTTGTCAGAATTGATGACATTATGCAGTTATATTACATAATTTACTTTAAATATGCTTCAATATTATTACAAAATAAAATAAGAATTAAAATTACATTTTACATAGGTTTCCACTGTTGGTACCCTATCACCTTTCATTTGTCTATTTTTATATCTTTTGTTACTGATAATTTTATAATATTTGAGATTTATGTCACATTTCTTTTAATGGATTAATTTTAACACATTTCTGAATCTAGATTTTGGGGTTCCAAAAAAGGTTTATATACCCCAAATAGTTGATGCTTTCTCATGTTTTTTTCCTTGAATTTCAGAGTTTGAGAGTTTGTAATGTATCCAAACCTTTAAATTTTTGGTTTCCTAATTTTCTGTATTCAGATATTGAATTAATACTTCAATATTTGTTGAAAAATGTTTTTAATGCAATGATCTTCTCACCTTTGCCAAGAGTCAACTGATTATATATGTGTTGGTCGATCTGATTCTTCTCTGTTCTGTTGATGTAAACCTTTATCTTTTTTTCAGTGCTAATGGTCTTGATTACTGCAGCTTTTTGGTTAGTTTTAAATAAGGGAGATTAAATCCTGCAACTTTCTTCTCCACTTTACAAATTATTTCACATAAATGCTATAAGCTTTTAATTACTTCGGAAAAATCCTGCTTGAATGCTGATTGGGAATACACTAAATGTATATATCTATTTGAGTAAAAATATTCTCCTAGGCTCTCTGAAGTCCTTTCATTAATGAATTCAGTATTAATTCTTAATTTTATTTCATTTTTGTTTTTGAGTTTTCTGTGTAAAGAATTTAGACTTCTTTTGTTGCGTTTTTGTTAAGTATTTTTATAGTTTTGGTATACTATTATCTGTGGGATTATGTAACATTGTCAAGATTTGGTGTTAAGGTTATTTTGAACTTGTAAAACAAGTGATAGTTTTCCTTCTTATTTTTTTTTTAAATAATTGTGTTGGGTGATATTATTTAATACTTTATTACTTGGCAAAATTCAAAAGTAATTTATGTTTATGTTTTCATTTCAGTTTTATGAGAAATTTCATTTATTGAACAGATCTAAGATTATATAGATATTTTGTGTAAATTTTGATAATTTTTTTTTAATTTATTTGACAGGTAGAGTTATAGACAGTGAGAGAGAGAGAGAGAAAGGTCCTCCATCCGCTGGTTCACTCCTCAAATGGCTGCTATGGCCGGCGCTGCGCTGATCAGAAGCCAGAAGCCAGGTGCTTCTTCCTGGTCTCCCATGTGGGTGCAGGGGTCCAAGCACTTGGGCCATCCTCCACTGCCCTCCTGGGCAACAGCAGAAAGCTGGACTTGAAGAGGAGCAGCCGGGACTAAAATCCGGTGATGCGGCACCACAGGCGGAGGATTAAGCAAGTGAGCCACGGTGACGGCCCCTAATTTCTATTTTTGTACAGAATTAATTCATTTCAAACAATTTTTAATTATTTTTACATCCAGTAGTCCATAATTTCTTCACAATTCCTTGACCTGTGGCTTTACCCACATTACAGAATTGATATTGGTACTTTTGCTCATTGCCTTGTTCAATCTAAAGGGATTCTCCAGTTTTTTTTTTTTTTTTCACACATACACATAGAAAAATACCTTTGCCTCTAAATTTCTCCATTATTTGTTTGTCATTGTTATTTGTTTCCAGTTTCTGCTCCTACTTTTAGTATTACCTTCTCCTAACTATTTTGGATTCACTTTGCTCTTTCATGAACAGGAATCTTTAAATTCTTTCCTTCCTCCCCCTCCACCTGCTTCAGTTTCCTGTACACATTTTTATGTATTTATTTTCATTTTATTTGAAAGGTGTGGGGGGACTGAGTGGAGAGCTCTTCCATCCTCAGCTTTACTTTCCAAATGCCTGAACAGCTATGGCTGGGCAAGGTCGAAGTTCAAAGGCAGGAATTCAGTCTCCCATGTCCTTGAGCCATCAGTGGTCCCCCAGCCCTGCCGTCCATTCCTCTTCCCAGGTCAGGAGGCTGGAGTAGGATGTGGAGCTGGTACTCATAACCAGCCACTCTGATACGGAATGCAGTGTCCTAACTGTTGCACCAAATGCCTCCTCTGTCTGCTTCTTTTTGAATGTATTTAAGGGTGTAATTATGCCTGAACACTGCTCTGACTTTAGCATTTAAATATTTTCTCTTTTCTTTCTTCATGATTAATTTTTAAAAATTATCTATATAGGGGCCAGCGTAGTGAGTTAGGTCACCACCCCCAGTGCCTGCATCTCATATGGGTGCGGGTTTGGGTCCTGGCTCCTCCACTTCTGATCCAGCTCTCTGCTATGGCCTGGAAAAGCAGAGGAAGATGGCCCAAGTCCTTGAGCCCCTGTACCCTAATGGGAGACCCGGAAGAAGCTCTTGGTTCCTGGCTTCAGATCCTGTAGCTCCCGCCATTGCGGCATCATCCAGTAAATGGAAGACTCTCTCTCTCTCTCTCTTTGCCTCTGCCTCTGCCTCTCTGTAACTCTGTTTTTTCAAATAAATAAATAAATAAATCTTTAAAAAATTATCCATGCTATTATTTTATATTGATACTTTTATTAGTTCTAATTTAATTATATGTGATTAGATAACAACTTGTATTTACAGCACAGTATATGATTCTTTTTGTTGAATGTGCCATATGCACCACCAAAATATACATTTTGTTTAAGGGTTAGGTTAGTCCGTGATTGCAGAGCATATTAAAATAGTGTAAAACATGTTCACATATTTTGAGACTCACTTGATTGCTATGTCTATGGATGTTCCCACTGTTCATAGGGAAATGTAATAATATGCTACTATTCTGAGGAACTGTGTATCTATGTCCTTCTGCCATTTTCTTTTTAGGGATATACATTTTGTAATTGTTTTCCTTGACTGATGAACTATTTCTTTTAGTACTTTGAATTACCTGTTTTAATATATCTTTATGCATCATTTTAAATGGATACCAATGTATTTTTTGCTTTCTCTCTCAATATTTGCATAGAAAATATTTTCAGTCCTTGACTTTCCCCCATCTATATTTATATGTGAATCTCTTAAGGACTGAGCACTATTGTCTCTCCTTTTTATGAAGTCTTTCAGTTTCTGCCTGGTTTTGGAATATTTAGACCATGACATTACCATCTTCATTTGTAAGTTGGATTTAGTTCATATGTTTTTCTTGTTTTCTCTGATATCCTTTGTGCATCTTTTATTCAATTTTAAATATCATGTGTGTTTTAACATGTGTTTACTTTTAAATGATAGCTATTTTTCAAACATGCATACATTCAGAGTTAATATAATACTTCATTTAAAATTTTGAAATCTTGAAATCAAGTATTTTTAGCATTTCTCACTGTTTAATAGCTAATATTTTATTTCACATTTGATAGAATTACTAATTTATAAAATATGTACATACAAATTTATTAGAAATAAATATTTGTTGCATATATAACTACACACACTGTACATATTTCTTTTGTTCTTCCATTTCTTTAGTGTTAGTCAATTCAATTTTATTATGGAAATGTTTCACAACATGCAGAATCACAAGCTGTCATCTATCATTCAGCTCTGGGAATATGTCAAGAAAGATTTACATCTAGCATTTCTAGAAACGACTTTGAAGTAGGTTTCTTGTGTTCGCCAAGTCCACCATCCTAGTGTATGTTTCTTTTCTGCTTTTAACAGAGATCTTTAAAGATGATCCACAAGATCTTCGTCTGATGCACAGCATAAGCAGTAAACAAATAATTTACCCACGAAGCTCCCTTGCCAGACATTTGTTTGTTTTGCTAGTGTCAACTTGCTTAAAATCTCCTAAAAACAGGCATATTTTAAAAACACATTGCTAGAATTGCTGTATCAAAAAGTATTAAAAAGTATCAAAAAGTATTACAACTGATACATTACCAAGTTTCTCAGAAGAAATTTTTATCTCTATCAACTTTTGTGCCAGCATGATCTTTCTGTACAATTTCTCAACTCTGAATTAGTACTATTAATTCCAAACATATATTAGACTTTGGACGATTGATTGGAGAATTAACACCTCACAATTAAAGAAAGACTTAGATAATACTGATTGCAATAAATACTAGCAAAGCTTAGTTTATAGACAAGCATTTGAACTCCTAGCTGGTAAAATTTTGCCTCTGTTAGACTAATGGCACTTTTCAATAAGATCTTCATGTTTTCTCTCCATTTCTTCCTTCCATTCGGTTGCCTTGTGTCCCTCACCCATTGATATGAGCTCATCAGGAATATTCTGATTTGCTCTTTCCAGAATATTAATCAGCTCAACTTCAGCCCTCAAATTATTTCTATTGATAAGGATAGCTGACAGCCTGGTTCTCTCTGTGCTCCAAGTGCATCCTACTGTGGGTACATATTCTCCAATATTCTGTGGAAAATCGTCATTACAGACATGCATGATATCACGGGCATCCAGTCCACATGATGTCAAATCAGCAGCAATTAATATCCTCACCTCTTTCAAGTCATTACACATTGCATTAAAATCCTCCTCCCTTCGCTTGTCTACCTGCTGCAGTGTCATCCATCCTCCTTTCTTTTTCTGAGCCTATATAAAAGTTTTCCTTAATCAGACGTAAATCAACTTAGATCGCCGTTCTCTTGTTTTTTAACAGCGTCGTCCATTTCCACTTCTGCTTTCTTCTGCCTTGCTTTGCTGCCAAAATTTTTCATTCCGCTTCCGGAGTTCCTTTGATTATGTGTATCGTGGTGTTTGTTGTACTTTGTGTGTCTTTTAGTTTTGAACCACGACAGCATCAACGAGCCAATCAATTCTCTCTTCAAGCCCAAAGAGAAGCAATTCCCTGCAACCAACAGCCACAACTTCGCGTCCCGTGGGTCTCTCCAGCCTCCTCGGCCGCCACCGTTACCTGCCTGGCTGCTTCTCCAGCCTCCCTCGGCCTCCCCTCCGGAGCCCCAGACTCGCCTGGACATCCTCAGAAAGACCTAGGGCTCTGCCCAGGCCCGCCTCTGGCTCTGCTCTCTGGGCAGCACGCTGCCGCTGTGGTTGTTGATTTTTTTCCATGCTATTTGTTGAACGCTTTACTGAGCACAGAGTGATACTTTGTGTGTATAAAGTTAATTGAAAATAGCTCTTTGTAAAAAATAAGAATGAGAACAGGAGAGGGAGGAGGAAGAAGGGTGGGAATGTGGGTAGGGTGGGAAGAATCACTATGTCCCTACAAGCTTATTTATGAAATGTGTATTCTTTAAATAAGAGGTTTGTGGAAAATATAAACAAACAAACAAACACAGGAAAAAAAAAGATTTAAAAAATCCAGTTTTCCCTACGTTGTCACCTACCTTTAGCTGAAAATCCTACAAGCGTTCCTTGGAGAGTAGAACTGCTCTTGGCAAATTCTTTTAGTTTCTGTTTATCAAAAAAGATTTATTTTTCTTTTCTTTTTATAGGATATTTTCATGTTTGCCAAATTCCGTTGACAGCTGTGTTTTTATCTAGCAGCAACTTAAAACATTTTTCACTATTTGTATGTCTCTCATTTTCTAATGAGAAAGCCCCAGCAGTCAGACCGCTGTTCTCCAGGAAAGGTACCCTTTTTCCTTTGCTGCTAGTCTTCCCTTATCTTTGGTTTTAAGTAGCTTGATCATAATATTTTTGGAATATAGTTTTCTTGCATTTTTGTTACACACAAGTTGATAATTAGCAAGAATAGTTTATTGAAATATAGTACATATATTGAGAAATGAACATATTGTACAGATAAATCAGTTTCGTATGCTCTGTGCACATTCCCAATCAAACAAATATTATTAATACCACAAGAGTCCTTAATTTTCCCTTTTCATTTTTTTCTTTTTTAGTATGAGGAAAGATGAATATATTACCATTTACAAGGTATGGTTCAGTGAAGCAAAGCTTACAGCTGATTTTCAAATGATATGACATCCACACAATTTTTATACTCCTCATACATTAACTTCCACAAATAAGAGAAAACATGTAATATTTATCTTCCTGGGTCCGGCCTATTTCACTTAGCATAATGATCTCTATTTGCATTCATTTTATTGCAAGTATCAGGATTTCATTCCTTTTAAATGAGCAATATTACATTGTGTGTGTAATATTATGTTGTTTGTGTCCTGGCTACTCTGATTTTTATCCAGTTCTCTAAATGTCCCCGTGAAAGCAGCAGAAGATGATCCAAATACCTGGACCCCTGATACTCAAGTGGGAGACCAGAATGGATTTCCTGGCTACTGGCTTCATCCTGGACCAGTCCTGGCCATTGCAGCCATTTGGGGAGTGAACCAGTAGATGGGCGATCTTTCTTTGTCTCTCTGTCATTGTGCCTTTAAATTAATTAATTAATCTTCAATGTTACTTCACCTGAACTTAAAGCATAACTTTATTTTATTTAATAAATAATTTATTTTATTTAATTGACAAGATCAATTATGTTTATTTATATAATGTTTTCATGTTTATCTTTATTATACTATGACTTTATACTCTATGACCTTCCTGCTGAGTAATATATTAAATTTCAGGTTTTAGGTTTTTCAGTTATAAAATTTCTATTTTGTTCTTCTTATGATTTATCTATTTTTGCTGAGAAACATTTTCTTTTCATTCATTTTATTTGAATTTTTCTTTTCCTCGTGGAAAATAGTTGTAATAGCTGCTTTCATGTCTTGTCTAGTAATTACAATTTTATTTGTAATTATTATAATCTTTGTAATCTTGATGTTAAAAAATGTATAGTGCCTTTTCCTTAGATAGTTGTTCGCATTTTCTTGGTTATTTTCATGTGTTCTAGTTCATATTTTATTCAGCCATTATGAATAGCATGCTGTGTAGACTCTGGGTAATGTTACAATATTCTACAGGTATCGGTAACATTTCAGTTTTCCTAGGCATTTAAACTAGGTAGTTTCAGATTATATGTTTTGCCTTCTGTAGGTGGTGATCAGCTCAGTTCACAAAAATTTCTGTGCCCTTTGTGTCTCTCCTACATATGCATTGTTTATGGGTAAAGCTAAGATTTGTGCACTTGGATGACTGTGCCTTAAAATGTCAAAGCATTTTACTGCTCAGATTGGTGTCTGCTTCACCAATGCACAGTTTGGGGGTCAGGTTGATCTTTATGCTTTCAGATCAAGTATAAAAGCATTTTTAATAACTTTTTATTGGCCCCCATTAAAATCCCATCCCTCCTTCCTTTTTTTCCTTTACTGGATTCCTACTTCATTCTGCCATATTATTTTCTGTGGTTCCTCTGGCTGAAAAGAAACCATGGTTTCTGTAAATGTTTGGTTTACATGTATTCCATCATTCCTTGGTTTAATTTCTCCCACAGACAAAGGAACATGGAAGGAAACAGCAGCAAGAATATTCTGTCTTCCCCATGATTTGCCTACTGTACTTTATTATAAGAATTCCCAGGTAGTTTTTTTTTTCATAGAACTTTTTTATTGTATCAAAAGAGGGATGAATAGCAGGATCCTTCATCATCGTAGTGAAAGCAGAGCATATCCAATATTTGCTGCAATACCCCTCTCAATGCTTAATTACTCTCCACAGTACTTAAATATGAGCATTTTAAAAACTAATTACCCAAGTTTTACACTTTTAGTTACCTGACCATTATTTGAAAAATATATGATTTCATATTAATTTTTCTTTCTAATACTACAGTATCTTAAATGATTAGCAATAACAAAAAAACTTTGAAGACTGTCATGTCCATTGATATGCTCCAAATTAATATATTTTCTCCTAATCTTTTCAAATTTATTCTTCAATAGGTAAAAAATCTGAATGCATTTTTGATTTGTAGTTCTTATTTTACTATAGATATGTATCTTTTTATATCAGTATACCCTAAAACATCTGTTTGTTACTACAATGTAATTTTTATTCTTTTAATAGATAAATAAGTGAAAACCAAATAAATTGCTTATCTGTTCATGTCATAATTTTGATTAAAATAAATTCTAACTCAAGTCTGTATGACTCTGAAATCTATTTCATAACACTGTTATGTCTACTAATCAAAAGCGCTATATTATTGTGCTTTCCTGACAATAGCTACTTGCATGCCATAGCAGGGTAAATGTTTAACATTTCTAATTATCATTGACCTTGGAAACAGTGACAGTCTACAATATGACTTACAGACATCAGACCAACCAACTTAGATGTTGCTCATGGTCATTTTACTTTAAATGTAGAAGTAACAACATCATCAGATAATATGAAAAATTATATCTGTAACCTATGAAATAATTTATTAATACATTACTTAATGACAAGCGCTATCTTGTTCAAATGAATCATGAAACAAGGTATCATTTGTGTTGCATTTTTCCCAATAATAATTGTTGAAATATTGAAGAGTTTTTGTTTGTTTTTTATTCTGATTGTACTCATGCATCCTTTATACAAAATTAGAAACATAATGGGAAACTAAGGCTTAAGGCTATATATAATTTTCTGTAGTTCATAATATGCCATAGTACTTGGCTAAGGAGAAATTACAACACATACTCCATGGGACTGAGTACAGTGTATTCTTTACCACATTTATTGCAGAGTGTTGATTTCTTAGAGAAATAGATATTTCTAAATGAAATTTTTTTATCTTCTGTAGGCTTTGTTAAATTATTTATATTGATAGTGGAGCTTAATTTTAACATATATTTTAACCAAGAAAATTGATATAGAGAAATTTTAAACACTATATCAATCTATAGGTATTTCATTTTTCTTAAGTGAAATTTTAGATAACATGATTTATTTCATGTTAGATACTTCTATCATCCAAAAGTGACATTCCTATAAAACATCTAAACAAAAATAAGGAGCAATATTTCTCTCAAGTTCTTGTTTCAAAGATGACAGAGTGCCTATCAGAACGTACCAGCACACTATCTGACTATTAAATTATATTTTAATATATATCTTCACAGACTGTGATTGGTATTTGAAACATTAGGGATAATCTTACAGTATTGAGTCTGGGACACAATAGTTGAAACAACTGTAGGATAGTCAAGTTTTTGAAATATCAATGTTCACATATGTTTAAGTATGAGAAAAAGCTCAGTGGTCAAAACTGACCTAAAGCCAAATGAACTTTATAAGTTTCCTAATTTCATTGTCATAAATTGTTTTGTAATAAAGAGGACTTCAAAAATTTTGAACAAATAACATGCAAGGTTAAAGAATACATTTTAAGATTGATTGCATACCTCTTTTACCTTAACTGTATTAATAAAGCACATAATGTAAAATTTACTATCTTAATATTTTAATGTAACAGGATCTCAAGAAGATATTTGTGTGCTTATGATCATTGTAGAATTATTCACAATAGCCAGAAAGTAGAAACAATGCCAAACTGTATTGACAGATGGATAAAGAAATGTTGTCTATGCATACAATGGGATATTATTCAGCCTTAAAAAAGAGGGAAGGAAATCCTATTGTATAATGAAATATGCATGGACCTTCAAGGCATTATGCTAAGTCAAATAAGTCCAATACAAAATTATAAATATTACACTTTTTAAAAATAATCAAGTTTACAATATTTAAAACAGAAACAAAAGTTTGCTTTCTACTTAGTGCTTCCTATGGGACTGAAATTTTATTCTATAGTTAAAAATATGCAAATATTTAGTTCAATAAGGCCACAGTATGTCAGCTATGAATGTCTTAATTTTACACATTGGAAATCTCAGATGTAAGAGTTCAGAATTTTGCTACATGGTATAATTGCAATGATAAGTTTTTGAGAATTTACAATTAAAGTGATTTTAAGTTGCTTAATTTTCTTACTGCACTCTTCTGGTCTTAAGATTCCTTATTTTAAGTTTATTATTTTAAACATTCAATTGCACAGTGTATCATAATTCACTCCCTCTCCTGTTACGCAAAGATTCATCAGTTAAATATGTCCCCATTTCATGTAAGAATGTTGCTTTGTCATTATCGAACTGGTTATATTTAGAGAAGGGCTTTTATCCTAGGAATTCTGAAAAAAAGACATGACTTTCTCCAGTATGGGATAGAGCCAGAAAAAGCATGCTAAGCAAACAAGTTGCAGCAGAATGATAGGAGTAAGCAGAGTTCAATTACTCATTGCACCGTTGACTTTGTTACTTAATCATGTAGTTAAACCAAGCTGGAAGTGAGCCCCAAGTTTTAAGATACATGTGCGTATAAGGTTGTTTGCTGAACATATTGGTGGGATTTCCTGAAGTCGAGAAAACTACCACTGTTTTCCTGTTGTTGCGAATTTTTATTTTCAAATATGTTAGTTTTATTAAGAGGGTTTTGTTATGTATTAAGGTAATATTTTCTTGTAAAGCCTTAAAGTAGCAAATAGATCATACATAATGAAAGTTCACACAATAAAATTTCCATTTTCCTCAGTGATACATCCCATTAGGAAATTCTTTTATGGTTCAAAAATATTGTCTAAGTTTCTTCTTATGCTTCATAAAAATTACCAGAATTAAAGAACAAACTGATTATTATCATCAAATGCAAGGAGTTAGAGAAAATATTGGAAGGAAACTATAATATCAATAGAAATCACCTGTTTAAGTCAAAGCATTTGTCAATTTGGTCAAAAGAGATTTTCTGATAGTGTATAAAATTCTGCCACAAACGGAAGCCCACATGTTACCAATATTATTAAGGGACATGGAAGTCCAATTACATTTTATTGCATCCTGTGAGATATCTGCCATGATTTATTTCTAAGTCATTTCTGCATTATTTCCATTCATTATCCCTGTTTCACATAGTTTTATCAAAGGACATGGGCGGAAAATGTAATAAAAGAAAGAGAAAACCTTCTTGAAAAGTCTTCTATGCTTCTTCACTTCGTGGATGTACAAGGATGGGCAATAAACGGGATCCTCTGTAAATACCTGCATTACCTGATAATTTATGGGTTGAAATAGCTTTTCTGACCTGTTTTATCAACTTGTCTGAAATCGCCATTTTAATTGTTTTACAGACCTGCATCCTCAACTGCTTCTGAAGATTTAGCAAAAGATACAACTGTTGATGAATATTTCTAAATGATTATAGCAAAAGTTACAGACATCTGCTTAGACTGCAGCTCTGGACTCAGTGATCTTTACATCTATGCAGAGGCAACCCCTCTGTTGCCAGCTCCTGCATCTTTTGAAGCTGTGTGCTTTACTCCTAGGATCTGCTAGATCTCTCTTTTCAGTCTAACATAGCGACCAGGTAAGGGGGCCAAAATATGCAAACATATCAGGTTCTAATTCATGAGAAGCGCTTCAATTAGCACAATAGAAAATAATTAGGACCAAAATAATTAGCTATTTTTAGAACTATAAAATAGCAGGGATTTGTTGGCAGTCATTGTCTAGACTGGTGACTTTTGTCCACTTTGGTTCATCACATAAGCTTATCTCAGTACTAAACTTCACCAAAACAAAATAAAAAGAAAAAAAGCCATGGCAGAAATACAATTTTCCACTTTTTTTAAATGAGAAATTTGTCTATGAATTGGTCTCTATTCTGTATTACCAAGTTTTCATGTTAATATTAACTTATTTTGAATTCATTAGGCCAACTTTGAAATAGTCTACACCAATTTTATCATTTATACATAGAAGATGCAATATTCAGAGGCTTATCAAGAATGTGTCAGCATTTATGTATTGTACTGATTGGGAATATTGGTTCTTGAGACAAATTTCTTGGATATATTTGCTGTAACACTTTGTTAACTTTCTTAATCATTTCATGTCCTATATTGTAGTTGTCAAACTGAGATAATACCAGCTTGCATGGTTGTTGAGAGTTAAACCCTACAAAGAACTTTATGTTTGCAAAACTTCAAATGGGGGTGGACTGTTGCCCGCTTCTCTTGCCAGTGTGCCTGGGGTTGAGTCCTGCCTCCACTTCTGATGCATCTTCCAGACAATACACAACCTGAGGGGCAGCAAGTGGTGACGGCTCAAGTACTTGGCTGTCACCCATGTGAGAGATCGAAATTGAGTTCCAGGATCCTGGTCTCAATCTGGATCAGACCCAGGCATTGAGGGCATTTAGGGAGTGAAGCAGCAGAGGGAAGATTCTCTCCCTCTCTTTCTCACTCACTGGCACTTCCTTTCTGATAAATTTACATAAGTAAAACACTAAGCATGAAAAAGAACATAGAACAAGTACAGTGAATTTCTATTATGTAGTATAGTATAGTATTTTATTTGCTTTGAGTTTATAGCATAGATGTGATTCTAGCTCAAACACTTGATTCAATCTTCAGTATTTACAGTACAGAACTCATTCCAGCCATGGTGGCTTGTCAGGTTGTAAGAAATGATATTTATTTGCTGTCATTACAATTATTCAAATGCAGTCTATGCTCTAACCTGCCTAAATTTACAGCTTTGATTAACTTACATGTAAAGCTTCCTCCATGACAGTTAATTCCTGACGAGCTGCTTCATGGAACTACATCTTCCCCAAATTTTTTGTCCTTGGTTTGGAGGACAGACTTTTACATCAGTTATTCTGGATTCATGGCAAATTTTGTGATAAGGAACTTGTTGATCACTACCTTGACAATTATCTGTTTTAGGGTTGAGTTAACCCAATAATCAAGCCACATTAATAACTTTGAAACTCATAGCAAAGCAGTTGGGAGTCCCCCTAACAAAGAGATTGACATTTTAGCAGTAGTCTTTGCCAAACATCATTTAGAATCTAACTAATAACATGGATACTATCCCAGAAAGAGTAAATCAGATTACATCCATCTATAAACCTTATTTCAGACCACAATTGTTCAAAAATATTTTATGGATAGTACTTATTTTGTTCCTTAGTATATAAAAGCATTAAATAATCACTTATAAAGTATAAAATGTGTATGAGAAAATTATAATGAACATATCTAAATAACCTTAAATTAGATTAATTTTAATGTAGATCAAAAGTCTAAACTAAATGTATGTCCTTACATGTATGAATGTTTATGTGAATGTATATAGGTATGCGATACATAAGCACCCTGTTATGTATAATTTTATACTATTTTGATATATTTTCCTCCAGGTATTTGGATATTATCATGTCATTTATACTTTGTAGTAGTCATTCTGATTTAAGAAATTCTGAAATTTATCTTCCCCTAGTATTTTATTGATTTTAAGTGTAAATGGTTTACACCACCAGTATCGTTGTAGCAGATGCATGTGATAAAAATTTTATCTGCTCAGATGATGGCTTTTTCTCACCTTATCTTTCCTATATATTTACAGTTCTTTCCAATAAACTTCCTAATGGTAAGTTCACAAGATTATATATGTGTTACACATTTTTTCAATAATTTAACATGCTTGCTGTATTTTGTAGTCTCAACAGAAGAATTTTACATATTCAATTTTTAGCTTCCTTCACCAACTCTTTTTCTATATTAACTTTAAACTTTCTACTTCCTTATTTTGGTTTATCTTTAGTTAATTAGAGTAAAATTTGAAAAAAAAATGATTTTAGGTTACATAGGAAATATTATTAAGATTTCTAAAGACCCAAACATATGGTTATGTCATTAAATTGCCATCAAGAGTGATGAGAGTAGATGGGCACATATATTTGGGGTCATATTTACTTTCCTTTAATCTTAAGAAACTAGAACTAGGGGCCAGTGCTGTAGCATAGTAGGTTAAAGTCCTGCCTGCAGTTAAGGTGTCCCATTTGGGCACAGGTTTGAGTCCCAGCTGCTCCACTTCTGATCCAGCTTCCTGCTAATGGGCCTGGGAAAGCAGCAAAGGTGGGCTCCTGCTACATGTGAGAGGAGACTCGGAAGAAACTCCTGGCTCTGGGCTCAGGATCAGCTGAGCTCCAGCCATTGTGGCCATTTGGGGAGTGAACCAGTGGATGGAAGACCTCTTTGTTTCTCTTTCTGTCTCCAAACCTCTCAGTAACTCTCTCTCAAATAAATTAATTAATAAATCATAATAAAAAAAGAAAACTAGAAATAGAACTGCCATGTGTTTCAAATATACCATTACTGGGTATAAATCCAAAGGATGTGAAAGTATTCCATCAAGGAGATACTTGCTCTATTGTGTTTACTGCAGCACTGCTCCCACTAGCCAAGTTACAGAATCAACCAAGATATCCATCAAAAGATGAATGAATGAAGAAAATATGGTATTTTATTCAGTGGGATATTATTTAGCCATAAAAAGAATGAAATCTTGTCATTTGCACAAAATGAATGCAATTGGAGGATATCACATTAAGTGAAAGAAGCTAGACAGAAAGACAAATATACTCATATGCAGAAGCTAAAACCACTCCGTCTGAACACAGAATACTGATTGCTAGATGAAGGGAGGAGTAGAAGAGTGCAGAGGGAATTTGCTAATAGATACCAAGTCAGAATTACATGGAAGGAATAAGGTCCTAGCCTCACACAGAACTGTGGGGAGGGGAGGACTCTACTCCACAGCATTCTAGAATATATTGTATGAACAAATAGGAGGAGGAAGCCTCTAATAATAAATCAAAATCAAAAACCAAGAAATGTTGATTACTCTGTTTTCTACAGGATATATTGTATTCATGTATTAAAATATCATAATATAGTCCATAAATATGTACAATCATTGTTAACAAAGGTTTTAAAAATATATAGATACTACTCTACTATCTTCATGTGTTTGCTAATGGGAGGCTTAAAGCAAAGTAATTTTTATTAATTTGTAAGTAACCTGTTTTTCATTTTTCTAAGTATAATAATATGTTTTATATACTATGATACTTACAGATTGAGGCTTTTTTTGTGACAGGCAGAGTTAGACAGTAAGAGAGAGAGACAAAGAGAAAGGTCTTCCTTCCATTGGTTCACCCCCAAAATAGCCGCACGGATGGTGCGCTGCAGCTGACATACCATGCAGATCCGAAGCCAGGAGCCATGTGGGTGCAGGGCCCAAGCACTTGGGCCATCCTCCACTGCCTTTCCAGGCCACAGCAAAGAGCTGGACTGGAAGAAGAGCAACTGGGACAGAATCTGGCGCTCCAACTGGGACTAGAACCCCGGGTGCCGTTACCGCAGGCGGAGGATTAGCCTAGTGAGCCGCAGTGCCAGCCAGATTGAGGCATTTTTATAGCAGCTAGTTTTATATAGGATAATGCACATCATGTTCCTACCAGTATATACCTGTATAATTAGTGGACATCCTATTGATATATAAATAAAATGATCTTAATCTCTCCTTAAACTCTCCTAATATTTCCCTTTTTATTTTCTTGTATTCTAGCTTTGAAATTCTAGAATAATTTATCATAATAGCTAAGTCACTAATTACATTCCTGAGATATCCATTCTGGTGTTTCTTACCATCATCTTGACTTAAAATTCATAAATAATATATACTGTGGATATAATTATTCTAATTTAAGAATTAAATGTGTATAATGTATCTTTGCTTTATTTCTACAAGTGATATATTTTTCTTTGACTTTTAATCAGCAAATCTAAATTTAATTAAAATTAAAATTAATACTACTCTTTTTTATCAGAAAATATTTCAGCTGAGATATTACTCATTTATTACTATGTCAGATGGTTTTGTAAGGAAAGGCAGCTCAGTTTTACATACTCTGTGCTCTTATCTGAACATATATCTTCATTATATAAAGACACCCATAATTATAAGGTAAACCCATCAATAAAAAAGCCCATAAATTAAAAAATGATGAAATTATCAGAGCAATCTATTAAAACAAGTGTCTATATCTATCAGCCCAACGAGGTAAATTAAATCATGACCATAATGAAGAACAAAGTGGAAATTATAACAAAGAATGAATTATAACTTTTAGCAATAAAACTCCCAATATCTGCAACTAAAATATCATTGGATATTTTAAGAATATATTGGAAGAGTTAAATGAACTCAGGTTCAAGTAAAAAGAAAATTGGAAAATATGAATAGAGCCTCAGTAAGTTATATGATAATAGTAAATCATATAATATGTGATGAAAGTCCCCAGGTAGAAGGTGAAAATAAATACTAAACTATCATAGATTGAACTAAAAGTATAAATCCAAACATTTAAGAATCTCAATGTTAAATATAATTCAAAAGAACATCAAACTAAATTGCTGGAAAGCACTGATAAAAATATTAAATATCTATATGAAAATAAAGATTAATCCTAGGCAATTTGTGATACTAATTTTCAGTTTTTACATTATTTTTTAAGAATTGTATCAGCCTGATAAGGAATATCTATGAAAACCTATAACCAGGAACATACTCAGTGAGGAAAAGACTAAATGCTTTCGACCTAAACTTGGAACAAGATCAGTCTTACCATTTCTACTCAAAAACGATAGAGTTCTTCAACATTATAATAAAGCAAAATATATAA
Source organism: Sylvilagus floridanus (assembly GCA_949820135.1). Taxonomy (NCBI): domain Eukaryota; kingdom Metazoa; phylum Chordata; class Mammalia; order Lagomorpha; family Leporidae; genus Sylvilagus; species Sylvilagus floridanus. Next base: position 21,446,120 of record OX463236.1, read on the forward strand.
ACAAAAACATTTGCATGGAAAAGAAATGATTTTCTCCTTACATTAATATGGTCTGTTCATTTACATAGAAAAATATAGGGAATTTATAAAAAGCTTTTAGAAATAATAAGTGAATATAGTGTGAATTATTCACATTATTATGTGAATATAATGTGAATTATTCACATTCATATAAGTGAATATAAACTCAATTTTGCTTCTATATACTACCAATGAAAAACTGCAAGTTATATTTAAAGCAATGATATTTATAAAAACAGCAAAAAGGAAAATAAATATTTAGGAATACATTAGAATAATATGTTCAATAAAAGCTAAAAGTTTGTAAAGAGTATTAAAGTTCTATATCAATGGGATATAGATACATATGCAGATGATAAATAGAAAGATAGATAGATAGATAATAGAAGATAAATGCAGATAGATATAGACACACCCAGAACACACCCAACATAAAAACCCAAGCTTTCTTTTAAGCAGTTGAAGCACTGATTCTACAACTTATATGCAAGTGCAAAGGACTTAGCATTATTAAAACCAATTTGGAAAAAGACACAATTCTCAAATTTGCATCACTTTTTGTATCTAAAACTATAGTAATCATCTCATATGCTAGTACTAATGTAACAAAAGACACAGTGATCACTAGTACAAAATAAAGATGTCTTGAAATTAACTCACATTTATATAATCAATCTATTGACAACAATGATGACATATGGATATATTTATCAAAATATGGTAGAGAAATTTATTGTTTGGTAATAAAAATGAATCTGGACTTTTCCAAGGTGCTAAGCCATGATTGGGCTTTAAAAAAAAATGACACCATAGATGCTAGCTGGAGAATTATTAGTTATATTTTGTCTAAAAACAATTTAAATATGTCTATATTAACACAATTCTGATATTTATAGGGGAAAAATGGTAAATCAAATGGTCTTTAAAAGCCTGAAAGGAATAGCTCATTTCCTTACAGTTAATCATAATGTAGACATAAAATATCATCTGAATTTCTGTCAATACATTTACTATTTTTTAATATGTGTCACTATCATCTTTTGAGGTAAGAATAGTAGATATTACAAATGAGTGAGTTATGGAGATTTTGTCATTATGATACATTTTACATAAAGAAATTAGCAGTAAGCAAGATAATAGGGAAGGAAAAAATCTCATGGTTACTGTAAATGCCTTATAAAATACACAATGCTATACACATCGATGTGTATGACAATATATGCATAAAATACTTCAAGAATATTCCTTAAGTATTACTGTATTCCTTTTACATTTATCAATTTGCAATTCATGTAATTTCCTATACTATTATTTATTTATTTATTTATTTATTTTTCAACAGGCAGAGTTAGACAGTGAGAGAGAGAGAGACAGAGAGAAAGGTCTTCCTTTTTCCATTGGTTCAGCCCCCAACTGGCCACTATGGCCGGCGTGCTGCGCCGATTGGAAGCCAGGAGCCAGGTGCTTCTCCTGGTCTCCCATGCAGGTGCAGGGCCCAAGGACCTGAGCCATCCTCCACTGCACTCCCGGGCCACAGCAGAGAGCTGGCCTGGAAGAGGAGCAACCGGGACAGAATTCGGCGCCCCAATAGGGACTAGAAACTGGTGTGCAGGCGCCGCAGGCGAATGATTAGCCTAGTGAGCCGCAGCACTGGCCTATGCTATTATTTATGACTTAAAAATTATTTTCTTATCTACAGTCATCTCTCAAAAATTGACCATAGAAGGCTGGTGCCGCGGCTCAAGAGGCTAATCCTCCACCTTGTTGCGCCGGCACACCGGGTTCTAGTCCCAGTCAGGGTGCCGGATTCTGTCCCAGTTGTCTCTCTTCCAGGCCAGCTCTCTGCTGTGGCCAGGGAGTGCAGTGGGGATGGCCCAAGTGCTTGGGCCCTGCATCCCATGGGAGACCAGGAGAAGCACCTGGCTCCTGCCATTGGATCAGCGCAGTGCGCTGGCTGCAGCACACGGGCCGCGGCAGCCATTGGAGGGTGAACCAACGGCAAAAAAAGGAAGACCTTTCTCTGTGTCTCTTTCTCTCTCTCACTGTCCACTCTGCCTGTCCAAAAAAAAAAAAAATTGACCATAGTGCTGTTGAATTTCATCTCAAAACCACACACTTGAATTTTTTGAATGTGCATCGTTGCATTCTTTCATGCTCTCTAAGAAGCAAATGCCAAGAGAGGAAGTATATTGCAGGTGGTAGGGAAGTTGCCCCATAGCTGTAACCTCCTGTAGACCCAATGCCTCAAAACTCTCTAGGGACCACAAAACATGGCACTTGACTTGGGGCCATATGCCGAGATATGGAATTTGTTTACTCCAAACCTAATACCAAATGCTCTGCTTCCCTCTTTGTGGTAGTGGGTACTGATGCCTACAGACTTCTGTGAACGACAGCTTTGTCCCCTACTTTTGGAGTGCATGTGTCTTATGTCCTCCAGCTTTCTTCCACCTCTTAGTTACTCTGTCTGATCAGCATGGTGCTCCTTGTAGTGTTCTGTGGATTGTACAGGTGCTCCAGATCTCCTTGGGCAATGCTTTGAAAGAGTGTAGCAGAGCCAGCATAGCCCTGAAGCAAAGTGTGAATGAATACCATATCTAACAGGAATGCAAGTTTTTTGATCATCTTTCAATAAGAACAAAAGGAAAAATAACAATGAATTTAGTCAAATGGTGTCTTAGTAATAAAATGATAGATAACTATGATGAATAGAAGTGATTCAGAGTAACAGTCACATTAGGAAAAGCAAAATGCCATTTAGGATATAGAACTAGAAATAAGATATTGGGGTTGCAGTCTAATCTAGTTAATTGCCCACTGACTTGAAAACATCAATACTATTCAAGAAGATATATTAACTCCAAAATATTCAAGAATATCACCCACAATTTCCAGGAAATGAGTCAAACAAAATCCAGGGATATATGAACTGTAAAATAGGAAGAAAGACACTTAAGCCACCACCTTCTCCAAGGTCACCTGGATGTTGGATTTGCAGACATTTTAAACAGCTATTATAACTAGGACCAATAAAGAAATTAGAATACACATTTATTTGATTGGCAGGTGAGACATCTCAGCAGTAAAGCAGAAACTTAAGACAAAATAATAAAATGTAAAATATAATAATTGTGCTATTATCTAGAGCTGAGTAATAAAATATAATATAGAACCAGGTAATACAATTCTTAAAAAAGTATCTTCATGGACTTGACTAGCCAAAGGAGATGACAAAGAAAGTCACTGAACTTGATATTTGATCAACAGAATTTGCTGTCTAGAGCAGAGAAAATATATAGAAAGCATGAGCAAATCCTTTGGGGCCTGTGATTCTACAGACAAATTTATAACAGGTGTGTGAAGTCAATAAAAAGATAATAGAGAAACAAGGAAGAAAATGTTCGATGATACAATGCCAAAACTTTCTCGAAACTTGGTGAAAAAAATTAACTTATAAATTAAGGATTTCAGGAAAGACTCAGCAAGATTAGTAGAGATAATATATATGTTCTTTATATTCATACTATTAAAAGCCGAGTTTAAAGAGAAAATCTTGAAAACATCCAGAGAAATTGTACATAGTGCCTGTCAGTTACAATTTAACTGTTTACTGACTTCTCATCAGAGAACATGAGAAGAAACTCTATCAATATGTATGCATCCCGGTAATTTTTTCAAGAACTAAGGAAATAGAAAGATCTTTCTTAAATAGAATAAAGTAAAAAAGTTTCACTATCAGATTCCCAGTATAGGAAACAATAAAGGAATTTCTTGAAAAGCTGATGGGAAATTATAACATTTGGAAAGCTGTATCTCCAGAGAGAAATGAATAGCATTGGGAATGCTAAATACGTGCATAAATACAAAAAGTTCTATTTTTTCTTAATTGAAAAAAATGTGGGCCAGGCTGCGACTCACTAGGCTAATCCTCCACCTGCAGTGCTGGCACACTGGGTTCTAGTCGTGGTTGGGGAGCCAGAGTCTGTCCCGGTTGCTCCTCTTCCAGTCCAGCTCTCTGCTGTGGCCCTAGAAGGCAGTGGAGGATGGCCCAAGTACTTGGGCCCTGCACCCGCATGGGAGACCAGGAGGAAGCACCTGGCTCCTGGCTTCAGATTGGCGCAGCATGTCGGCCATAGCAGCCACTTGGGGGCTGAACCAATGGAAAAAGGAAGACCTTTCTCTCTCCTCTCTCTTTCACTGTCTAACTCTGCCTGTCAAAAAATTAAAAAAAAAAATTGTGTAGCAGTCTATAAGGCAATAACTACCATATTTTGGTAAGGGGATTGTAATATGTGAAAATAATACACATAACAAATATAGAGAATAAAAACAGTGTACTTTTTCATGGTTGCATGAAAAAGTAAAATAACAACTTATGTGAATTGTTATGAATATATACTGAATCACTACAATAATCACTAAAAATAGAATAGCAAAAAGGAATGCTTATTTTAATATATAATAGCTATTTTAAATAGAATTATAATAAGGTACAGCAAAAGAAATTAGGGTACTAACAGAAAAGAATAGGTGGTAGTCCCATTTACAGCACTGTGGCATAGCGGGTAAAGCTGCCACCTGCAGTGCCAGCATCCCAGATGGACGCCATTACAAGTCCCGGCTGCTCCACTTCTGATCCAGCTCTCTGATATGGCCTGGGAAAGCAGAAGAAGAGGGTCCAAGTGCTTGGGCATCTGCATCTGCATGAGAGACCCAGAAGAAGCTCCTGGCTCCTAGCTTCGGATTGGTGCCATTTGAGGAGTGAACCAGCAGATGGAAAACTTCTCTCTCTCTGCCTCTGCCTCTCCATGACTTTGACTTTCAAATAAATAAATAAATCCTTGAAAAAAACCTATATTTGTGAAATATTCACAAAGAAATTCTTAAAAAGCCAAGATTCACAGGATGGGTAGAAAAATAAATACTCAGCTATCTGCTGTCTACAGGATATGTATTAAATATAAAAATAACTATTAGTTAAAAAGAAGTGAATGGAGAAAGGTAAACCATGAAAACAGGAAACAAAGGAGACTAGAGCGGTTGTATTTAAATGATAGGAAATTGATATATAATATAGAGTATTGCCAGTCAGTGAAATGGACATTTCAAAATGTTAAAATAGTCATTTATTAGTAATATTAAAAATAACTTCTGTAGCTTAAATTCATTATTAATACTTATGAGAGATACATAACAAGTAATATTAAAAATAATAAAATTTTTAGTCATTTTGAGTATATCTCATGTCTTACTCATAAACAATTTGGTGATATATATATAGTATCAGAAATCTTACCTAACATTGCTCTTAATATACATTGTTAGAACTTTGATATTCCACTCAGACTTTATCTTATTTAATTTCTCAAATTATTTTAACAATAAAGGAAATGTCTTCATTTTGGAGAATAAATTCAAGGAAACAACCAAATTGATGAGCAACAAATTTATCACTTTTTCTAAATTAATTACTCAGTGCTATTGTTATCAAAGCATAACAAAGCTGAGAGGACTTAGCAATTTTTATGGTTATTCTAAAATGGTTCACTAATTATAATTCATAATTTAGCTACTTTTCTATTTTATTTCTTTTGTTATTTTGCCAAGAATACACTGTATTGTCCTTCATATAGAGTTTACTTTGAATTTTTACTATAATATGGATAATAATTTAGAAAAATATAGATACCCTATCTTGAAATTATTGCTATATCTACTGCTGGCTGCCTATTGTCTAGATCTACTCTTATCATTTTCTTTTTTAAATTTACCACTTTGAAAACAGTGTATTAAAAGTAGACTGAATGGACAATATGAAAGCTAAGCAATTAGCTCTTCTTTAACCCTCTCATTTTTACATCTCTGTGTTCAATGTCTTAATTGCAGCTTTTTGTACTTTATGGAAGATTTATTTAAAAGAATAAAAGAGAGAGGGAGAGATCACCCATCTGCTGATTCATGCCCCAAATGCCCAGAATAGCAAGGGCATGGCCAGTCTGAAGCCAGGACTCAGAATCTCCATTGGGGTCTCCCGCATGGCCGTTAGGAGATTCAAGTACTTGGGTCACTATAGGCTCTAGGTGCATTTGAGGAAGCCAGATCACAAACAGAAGAACCCAAACTCTGAACTTGCACATCAGTATGAGATACAGGCATCCCAAGCAGTAGCTTAACCCTCTGCTCCACAATGCTTGCCCGTGTTGTAGTTTTTCTAACTCAATATATGAGACATTGTCAAATAATAAGTTTTAATACTTTATTTCATGGATAGTTTGTCTTAGAGATTTAAACTAAATAGTGAAAATTAATCATTAACACAGGGCTTTTTAGAAGTATTGATACTTTTCAAATGAAAATATGGTTAATAGATAAAAGGACATCTCCAGACCTTGAGGGTCAATCTGAACACAGAACAGCATGATTAAATACTATTTTAATTTATATTTATAATGATTTACATGTCTGTCAAGGATAGGAACTAGACGATTGGCAAAACTGATGTGATATAGAATATCACGTGAATGTTAGTGCATAATTGAGATTTTCATGAAAGAGTTCTTTGAATAACTGATGTAGGCCCATAGACAAATTCCTCTGAGAATTAAATCGGTTTTCAAAAGTATTTGAAATATTACTCTGGTGATATATTTTTGTTATTGTGTAGATTTTCATGGTCAGGGTAATGGTACTTTTTCTACATTTTGACAAATTTCTATTTCCTCTTCTGTGTACAATAATATTTATTAAGCTTTTATTATGTGCCATAAAGCACTGAATATTTTAGATTAGTAGCAATAAAAAAGTACAAACTTGTCATTTTCCTTTAATATATCACCCAAACAACTCATCTCAACCCTGCTTTATTCAATATATTCCAGTTTCTATTTATATATAACACATTTGTTGTTTGCTTTTTAAAAATTTTCTACATTGTACTGTTTTCTGCAGACTAAGTTCAGGTAGAACATTGATGTTGCAGTATGTCATTTCCACCACCCATCATCTTATTTGTATCCCCTTTGACTGTTTAATCATAGTCACAATCCAGGCCATCAGATATTTTCTAATTCCCACTACAGATCCAGTATCTCTCATCTTTATAACTTAGTTTTTTTTTTTTTTTTACAGAAGCTGCCTTATTTGTCTTATACCTTTGTTCTTTATTTTCTATGTGATTTTAGCAAAAAGAGGTCTTCCTTGACTGCCTTCTTCAAAGGCTTAAAATGGATGTGACTAAATATCTCTCCCTATAGCCACAGTTCCCCTCAACTTGCCCTTTTAATCCAGGTTCAGTTCTTTGTATATTTTGGTAGTCTATCATGCCCTTGGTTGCATGAAGACTGTAAGTAATAAATCCTATTAGCTCCTGCAGCTGTTAGGATGTTTCTTTGATGTTTTCCCTTAATCCTGTTCTTACCTTTGCAATTAAAGTCATTCCTTCTTTAAAGCTTTCTGAGTTATCCCAGTTTTCCTGTAATTTTTTTTTAGGGCACTAAATACTAAAATATTTTGTGTGAAGAATGAAATGATGATTGTCATCTGTCTTCATGCTTCACTTTGCCTTTTAGATTCTTTACAGAAATAAAATTTGTATTTGATGTCAATAAAATGTTGCTTGTGGTAAGATTTATAGTTGATGGTGTCTAAATAAATACAATCCAGGCAGCATCACCTTCAAGGGTGAGAAATTAAGTTCAAATTGACCTTCAGGAGAATTAAATGAAAATGAAAAAACAAACTGTCAAGGAAGCCAAGGCATGCATCAGCTTCTAAAACAGGCATTGTGTTCTTTGCTTTAAGCCCATAAGAGAGCTAACCGAAAAGATCGCAGATCACTTCAAAAAATGTTGGGGCACCATATGAAAGACTTTGGTTGACACTCTGTCATATTAACTTTATCTCTGCAAAGTCAGATGTTCTTATTCTCCTCTACTAGATATAAGAAGATTACGGGGCTGCATGACAGATGGTTTTCAAAAGTGCATTTCATTCCATCTGGCCCCAAGTGGAAAAATGAAAGTCACCCACAACTTTTCATCTGAATATTGCAGTGAAAGGGATTCTTAAAAGGGAAGTTTAATACTTCACCAATGAATTCTATAGGGTTCTAGTGCTGCAGGTTTCCAGCTATCCCCTGGTTATGAACATTTTTTACCACTTGCCACGCTAGATAAACCAGATATTGAAACAGAAGAAGTTAACCTTGGAAAGCTCCAGCACATCTTGATGACATTTGCACTTTGCCCAAATTTCTGCAAACCTTCTGTTCCATTCCAATTTTGAAAATGTCTTTAATGTTTATATATTATCCATTCTGCAGTATAAATGTTAGAAAATATTTGGTGCATTATTTATGTTACTATTTGTATGTGTAAATAGATAACCTTTCTGTGTGTGTATGTGTTATAAAGAATCTAAATTCTAATTGTGGCATTTAAGTCCCTAGCAAATGAGATTGAGATTGATTTTATTGATACAGGGGAATATTCCCAGAATGTTGTTTCTCAAACATGCAAAGAAATTCCTATAAATCCGATGTTCAAAGTTTTAGAAACATTAGGATAATTCAATTTTATAGCAGATCTGAAGAAATTTTGTTAAATAACATTGATATTTATGTAACATTGTATTAAAGAGAAACTTCTTTAATAGTTGCCAGCAGATTTTTGTATCTGAGAACAGATAATCAAATACAATTGGAGATCACATGAAAAGTAGTGGCAATGCAGACATGATAATGACATATGTGGGCAAATTCTTTCTGTGTCAGTATATCTATATACTTTAGTACAAATACTACAAGCCATGAAATGGAGGAATTTGTGTTCTGAATTTTAATGACAGTTTATAACAATATAACATTATAATTTAATAATTAACAATTAATGATTAATAACTGAGTTTAATAAAGATGTTGGATTTCTGATTCAGTTTACATAGAATGTTTGCATGCAATATATGTGTGAATAATATGGCATAGAATATTTTACTTTTTATTTTTAGGATTCATTTATTTTTTCATTTGAAAGGCAGAGTGACTGAGAGACAATGACACAGAATATATTAAAAACAATGTGGAATGAACCTTAGCTGAGAAATGAAATGTAACTAGTAACTTTTTAAAGACCAGATAATTGTCATTGTTATTATGTTTTCAGAAAGTAAAAAAAAAAAAAAAAGGAAAGCAACTAACTTATTTTATTGAAAAAAATAATAAAAATCAAGTACAAGTTAAAACTATTTTGAAGCTGGCGCCGTGGCTCAACAGGCTAATCCTCCGCCTAGCAGTGCCAGCACACTGGGTTCTAGTCCCTGTCGGGGCACCGGATTCTGTCCCTGTTGCCCCTCTTCCAGGCCAGCTCTCTGCTGTGGCCAGGGAGTGCAGTGGAGGATGGCCCAAGTGCTTGGGCTCTGCACCCGCATGGGAGACCAGGAGATGCACCTGGCTCCTGCCATCGGATCAGCGCGGTGTGCTGGCCGCAGCATGCCAGCCGCGCTGGCCATTGGAGGGTGAACCAATGGCAAAAGGAAGACCTTTCTCTCTGTCTCTCTCTCTCACTGTCCACTCTGCCTGTCAAAAAAAAACTATTTTGATATGAAAAACCAATTTGGCGTATACAAGCAAGATTGTTTTTCATTATTGCTATAAAGCTACAGTTATAAAGACTTTGTGGTATTTCCCACACATCAGTGAAAATGAATTAAGTCTAGAAATAGGTCTACACAAATGTCAAATTGAGTTTTGACGGAGTTACAAAGAAAATTTTAACTTAGAATAGTCTTTTAAGAAAATGATGTTGGAGCAATTAGTTACACAAATAAAATAAAATCTCGAACTGTTCTTCAAATTTTTATAAAAATTGACTTAAATGTATTATGTTTCTAAAAGTATAATATAAAACTATTAAGGGGGCCTGCCCCATGGCTCATTTGGTTAATCCTCAGCCTGAAGCTCTGGAATCCCATATGGGCACCGGTTCTAATCCCGGTTGCTCCTCTTCCAGTCCAGCTCTCTGCTATGGCCTGGGATAACAATGGAGGATTGCCCAAGAGCTTGGGCCCCTGCACCCACATGGGAGACCAGGAGGAGGCACCTGTCTCCTGGCTTTGGATCAGGGCAGCTTCGGCCTTTGCAGCCATCTGGAGAGTGAGCCAATGGAGAGAAGACCTTTCTCTCTGTCTGTCTCTCTCACAGTCTGTAACTCTACTTGTCAAATAAATAAAAATCTTTAAAAAGAAAAAACAAGAAAATAAAAATATAAATCTCAAGGACTTGGGTTATGTGGATTTTCGTATGACAAGAAAGCAAACTCTATCACATAAAACTTGAGTTTAACACAACAATAACAAAACACCAGTTTTTAAATGAGAAAAAGTTTGAATAGTTGCTTTACCAAAGAAGACAGAGAAAACAAGTAAGGGTCATGAGAGATGCTTGACATAATCATCCAACAAGGAAACTGAAACTGAAACCAAAGGGAGATAATGGTACCACCACACACCCCCTAGAAAGGACTGAATAAACAAACGTGACAGTGCCAAATGCTGGCCACATTATGCAGTAACTGCAGCTTTCACAGCCTCCGAGTAGGCATGCAAACATGGTACAGCCTCTTTGGAAAACAGTTTGACAGTTTCTTGCAAACATGTTGTGAAACCTATACACGTTGTTAAACTTAGCGTAATACCCAAAGATCTTAATTGCAAGTATAATCCCTAGAGAAAAGACAACTTCTTTTCTGAACAAGATTTTTTCATAGCAGTTTTTAAATTAATTTCCTCAAACAGAAGCAACTTAAACACCTTCTATAAGTGAAGAGGTAAATAAGGGATAAATAAGCCATAGTAATGAATATTACTGTATCTTATTAATATAGAAATAGAAAAAAATTAAAATTGAACTTGATTGAATCTGAAAGACAGGATGAGTCAAAGAAGTCAGACTCAAAAGATTATATACTGTAATATTTAATTTTTATGAAATTCCGTGAAATAAAGTTTTCAAGATACAGAGAACACATCAGTGGTTACCAACATGAGGTAGGAGGGCAGTTTGGCTATGAAAGAGCAGTCTGAGAGAATTTTGTTTCTATGGTAGGGTTATTTTACATTTTTATTACAGTGGTGTTTATATAAATCTATAAATGATTTAAAACGCATAGGCTATATAAAAAACTTCATTTTGTGTAAAAATAGAAATCATGACTTACTATCATTACTATAAAATTAGAAATTGTAGTTTTTAATATGCAGAAAATGTGAATCCTTATATACTGCTAGTGATGCCATTTCATATGAAAATATTTGAGAGTAAACATACTATTGAGCAAAAGTACACATGAAAAAATAAAATAAATGCACATTATTTAATAGAAATATAAACATACAAAGTATTTCCATGCATATTGTATAGCAATGTATATTTACTTCATAAAATTGTAAAGAGATTCATGAGAATGACAACTACAAACATGAGTATAGATGCTACCTGTGAGGTGAGGGGAAGCAATGCATATATGATTAGATTGAAAAACAGAGAAAGAGATGTAGCTGCTTATTTCTCAATGTATGTTATGGATTCTTCACTTTTTTAATATAAGTATATTCCTGAAATATCCTATAGAACATTTTAAAGAAAAAAATAGTACACATTAAGATGTTGCTGACTCCAAGATTTAAATTGTCAAATATTGCTTAAATTTTAGATGTTTATACAAATAATGTAATGTTTATCTTAATGCATATTATCAGTAATAATAAAATTTCAGAATAATGCAATAAGCTCATCAAGGGACAGTAAAATTGGAGGAAGACATCTTCACAAAGCCCATCATATTCTATGGAAGAATGTGCAGATTCCTTCGGAAAAACACTGGGCTGTAGTAGTAGAATTTGCAGGTTGTTCTATAAGAGCAGGCTTTTTTCTTATTGCACAGAGAAAATTTTGGAGAGCATTAGATTTACATTTTGAATTTTAATTCAACTTTATAAGAGGGGGCTTCAAAAAGTTCGCATAAAATAGAATTAAAGATAATGTGGTTTCCATACACTTTGAAAATATTCATTTACTTATTTGAGAGACAACATGCATCGATGCGTGTGTGTGTGTGTGTGTGTATGTGTATGTGCGCGCGCAAGAGAGAGAGAGAGGGAGAGAGACAGAGAGACAGAGACAGAGACAGAACTTCCACTAACTGGTTCTTTCCTCAAATACCCACATTGGCTGAGAGTGGAGCCAGAACCAGAAATGTAATCCAGGTCTCACATTTGGATTGCAGGAAGCCAGTTACTTGAACCATCACCCCTGTCTCCCAGAGCATATGTTAGCAGTAAAGGAAGTTGGAGTTAGAAGCCAGAGCAGGAAAATGAACCAGGCACTATGATATTGGATATGGATATCTTAACTGTTAGTGTAAACACTCCCTGCCTCTGTGAACTTTTTGAAGCTTCTTGTATATTATTACTATTGTACAGGAGAATTTAAAATAGAATTAACAATGAAATCTATTTGTCACAACTTTCAATAAGCAAGCCTTTATACATTTCTCCAAAGGAATTGCTCTTGAATTATACACCCCACAGAGCAATCAAGCATAACACAATTTTAGTTAAATGCACTCCCTGTATACATACTGACCTTTAAAAAAAATCTGGCACAGTCTTTGATTTCAAGAGTAAATGGAGGGGCTGGCACTATGGCATAGTAGATTTAAGCCTTTGCCAGTGCCATTGGCACACCATATGGGTGATAGTTCATGAACCGGCTGCTCCTCTTCCAAACTAGCTCTCTGCCTATGACCTGGGAAAGCAGCAGAAGATGGCCCAAGTGCTTGGGCACCTGTACCCATGTGAGAAACCCAGAAGAATCTCTTTGCTCCTGGCTTCAGATTGGTCCAGTTCCGGCCATTGAGGCCATTTTGGGAGTGAACCAGTGGATGGAAGACCTCTCTTTCTCTCTCCCTCTCTGTCTGTAACTCTGCCTGTCAAATAAATAAATAAATCTTCAAAAAATAAGAGTAAATGGAAATACTTTCTCTTACAGAAAGTGTTATCACAGTTCTCTATTATTAGTCAAAGTGCTTGCCATCACCAGCGTGCCTCTCCTCACATTGTGATCTAAAACATACACATTGACACCTTAAAAGCATATTATGCTAAGCCACAGTAAATAAATTTAATCTTTCACCAAAAATATAGATTCTTAGTTTTTCATATCCTGTTGTTCAAGAGTTCAGTTACTTGAATGATCTGAGAATTGAACATAAAATTTTGCTGTTTTTTTGTGTTTTATTAAAAATTAAGGGAGCATGAGAAATGGGAAGGATTTTATGAGGCAGAAAAAAGGATATCCACTATTTGTGTAGGAGTACATAAAAAACAGCAAATAGTAAAATAATCCTGCCTGTGGAAGCTTATAGCATGCTAACATAAAATATGCATCATGCCGTTATAGATAGGTTCAAGTGTTAAAGTGATCATATAAATATGACCAAGTGTTTGGTAATAATAATAGACAGTATTAAAAAGAAATGAATGCTCCAACATGGGAGGCAGTCCTCATAGGAGAGTCATGGAATGACAATCTCCTTAAGTGGAACTCTGACATCAGAATCAGCCCTTAAAGCATTCTGGTTTGGCTGAAAAGCCCAGGGGAGCATTTCAGGCACGGAGAGCCAAGGCACTGCAACAAAAAATGTTCTACATGAAGGATCTCTGTGGGGCAGACTCTAGTGGAAAGAAGTAGTCATCAAAGAAGAACATATTTTTCTCTAAATCGAGGAGAGAACTTCCATTTTTCTTATGGCTTTGTCCAAATACTGAAGGACTTTGTGGATCCAAAAAGCATCCATAGCCTTGGCATGTCAAAAGCCTCAGGTGGTCACTGACTTCATACATAAGAGTGTTAAGTGTTAAATAAACTACAGGAGTCACTGCACTGTCTTCCCATGCAGGGCCTCTGTCCTCCAAGAGTTGTATTATGAGACTTAATAGTAAAATTTGATCTCAAAGAATTACTTGTTTTAGTTATTAAGTAGAGGATATTCTTATGTCTCATAAGTGATAATTAAGCTGTGTCATTATTGGGTTCTTTAAAGATAATTAAGTTCCTTAAAAAAAAAGTGAAATTGCCTTTGAGATGCAATGACTTTGAACAGCCTTTTCTGGACGGTTGAGGAGCAGTTTTTTTTTTCTTTTTCTTTTTCTTTCTCATACAAAGTGTTGAACTCTTTACCCAGAATAGAATTAATCTTCTGTGCATAAAATTAAATGAAAAATATATCTTAGTAAAAAACAAGACTGGCAACAGGAGAAAGAAGAAGTAGAGGGTTGGGAGTGTGGGTAAGAGTGCGGGTGTGGTGGGATGAATTACTATGTTCCTAAAGTTGTATTTACAAAATGCATGCAAATAAATAAAGAAAGAAAGAAAGTACTTTTAACTGTATTATTCCCTTTAATGATGACAATGAATTATAATCCAAAGACATTAAAAATGTTATTTTTTTAAACCATCCTCTTTCAAAAATAAAGGCAGCAATGCTGGCATAAGAACTATACTTTTGTTCTGCCAGAAGGATTTGTTTGGAAATTAGACACTAGCAGTTTCAGAGACTGGTGCCCAGAAATTGACAACATCAAAAAATACAAAAGTTTATGATATCCTTTATAACTATAATACTTTTCTCCTTGAGTTTCAATACATGGAAGATATGAGAAGACTAAAACTGTATGACAGAATCACATTTTTAGAAAAAACAATAGGAATAGACCATGCTCCTAGAAACTATTTTATCACCTAGTATTTTTACATCTCACAATCCCCACCCTCATCACATAAATTTAAGTTATAGTCATAAATACCTTTTGACCTCAAAAACCTCCATATTAATCTGATATTAATCTGGTGTAGGAGGCAACAGGTTCATGTGCTATGCTGCAACACTGGACCCAGTGATAATATACTGTGGTCAGATGTTCTTCATGAAACAAATTGAATCAGTTCATATTTTTCATTAAGCCACTTCTGGTGTTTCAAAGAGCCTTATGTGATGTATGTGATTCTGCACATGAGGTTCACCTGGATAGATTTATGCCTGCGTTCCCTCTTCTTTCTACTTTTTCCAACAGTTTAGAAGCCCAGCTCCTTCACCTTCTCTCCTTCTACCAACTCCAGACTTTGCTCTTGTGTTTGTCTGATAAAGAGAACACACTCTGTTCTTGCATCACATTTCAGGTTGACTTTCTGCCCAACAGTCTCTCTGAGCTGTCTTTTCTGAATTGGTCCTTCCATGTTACAACCATATCACTCATTCGTTTCCTCATCAAGATCTTTCACAATCTGTACTTTACTTGCTGGTTTTTTTTTTTAGATATATTTATTTATCCAGAAGTCAGAGTTACACAGAGAGAGAAAGAGAGGCAAAGAGACAGAGAGAAAGGTCTTCCATCCACTGGTTCATTCCCCAGATGGCCACAATGGTAGAAGCTGAGCAGATATGAAGCCAGGAGCCAGAAGCTTCTTCTGGGTGTCCCATGCAGGTGCAGGGGCCTAACGGTTTGGACCATCTTCTACTGCTTTCCCAGGCCATAACAGAGAGCTAGATTGGAAGTGGAGCAGCTGGGTCTTGAACCAGTGCCCATATGGGATGCTGGTGCTTCAGGCCAGGGCTTTAACCCACTGCACCACAGCTCCTGCCCCTTTACTTGCTTTAAAAAAAAATTAGTTAATATAAAGACAAAAGATTTCAAGTAACTCATGGATACAATTCTAAGAATATAATGATACTTCCCTCTCTCCTCTTTCGTTTATTTTTTTTTCTTTTTAAATTTTGTGATAACATTTTTAAAAGATTTATTTATTTGAAAGGCAGATTTAAAGACAGAGAGAAAGAGTGAGAACTCCTGTTCCTGGCTTTCTCTCCAAATGGCTGCAATGGTCAGGGTGGGTGAAGCCAAAGGCAGGAACCAGGATACCCATCTGGGTCCATTATTGGGTGGCAGATATCCAAGCACTTGAACTATCTTCCTCTGCCCTCCCAGGTGCATTATTAGGAATGCTGGCTCAGAAGTTAAACAACCAGTACATGAACCAATGTTCATATGAGAAGCCCCTGGTGTAGGAGGCAACATGTTAATGTGCTATCCCACAACACTGGACCCAGTGCTAATACACTTTTTAATTTAATTTAATTTTTTTTATTTTTTGCCAGGCAGAGTTAGACAGTGAGAGAGAGAGAGAGAGAGAGACAGAGAGAGAGTTATACACAGTGAGAGAGAGACAGATAGAAAGGTCTTCTGTTGGTTCACTCCCATAATGACCGCTATGGCCGTTGCTGTGCCATTCCGGAGCCAGGAGCCAGGTGCTTCTTCCTGGTCTCCCATGCCGTGCAGGGGCCCAAGCACTTGGGCCATCTTCCACTGCCCTCCTGGGCCACAGCAGAGAGCTGGACTGGAGAGGAGCAACCGGGACTAGTACCTGGCACCCCAACTGGGATTAGAACCTGGGGTGCCAGCACCACAGGCAGAGGATTATCCAAGTGAGCCACGGCGCCAGCCCTACTTTTTAAATTTGCTTTGTAATCACAGTCTTAATGCTCCACCAAATGAAGAGTTCAAGAATTGAAAAGTAGGAAGAACTCTCTTTAACTGCAATATATACAAGGGCTCTAAACAATAGCCAGTTCCCATATGTCATATATATATATATATATATATATATATATATATATATTAGTTATGTCAACTTCATTTACATGTGTATGTGTCTGTATATATGAGTATGTATGTGTGTGTGTGTGTGTGTGTGTGTGTGTATACATTAGTTACTACAGATCAGAGAAAGCATGTGGTAGTTGTCTTATTGGAACTGGCCTGTTTCACTAGGGATACTGAGCTCAAGTTGGATCCATTTTGTTTTAAAACATAGGACGGATTTCTTTTATGGCTGAGACATATTCCATCATGTATATATGCCACATTTTCTTTATTCAGTCATCAGTTGATGAACATCTGTGTTGATTGCATATCTTAGCTATTGTGAATACAGCTGCTTTCTACACAGAGGTATAAGTAACTCTTTCATATGCTGATTTCATTTCCTTTGGGAATATTCCCAGGAGTGGGAAGGCTGGATGGTATTGTAGATCTATTTTCAGATTTCTCAGAAGCCTCCAAACTATCCTCCAAAAACATTGTATCAGTTTACCTTCCCACCAACAATGTACTAAACTAAATTTTTCTCCACATCCTTGCCAGCATTTGCCATTTTTTGGCATTTTGATGATAGCTATGCTAATGGGGATGAGGTAAAACTTAATTTTGATTTTTATTTGCATTCCCCTGATGGCTAGTGATCTCTATGTCTTTCCAGCTTACTAGAGGTAAGTTCTACCTGACTCACAAACACTAGATGTGGGGTTGGTGTTGTGGCATAGCAGGCTAAGCCACCACTTTCAAAGCAGCATCATTTTGTTTCTTATTATTGCATCTCCAGGGCCTGGAATTGTGTTGGGCACATGTTATCGGCCAGAAAGCACTGCAGTTTGGACAGATTAACGAATTAACTAATTTTTCCTTCTTCCATTGACTTTGCTAAATCCTACAGTACCTAAAATCTCTGTCAAGTAAATTTTCAAGGAAATTTTAAGTTATCCTCAGATAATTACATTTTATACTAATTTGAGGTGAATTGCTTTCATAAAATAAAGGTGCTACATTTTACAAATCATCTTATTCAAAGAGTTTTCTTTTTATAACATAGTAAAAATCATCCGATGCATCTGTGTTTTCCCTGGAGCTGTTGTTTTTTGGGATCTTAATCAAGGAGCATAACTCTGCTGATTGTTTTGCTAAATATGTTGGAAGCCTCATTCTGTTCCCTTGAGTTTCCTTTGTGAGTGGGAATCCGTTTATTGAGGTAGTCTCTTGTTAACTAGGTAATCTTCTATTTATACCTAAATTCTAATTATTTCTTAATTCCTCATGCATATCTTAACCACACAACAAAAACAATACTCTGTTTAAAAGGAATTTATAAATAACAGCAGACCCATGAAGATGGTCTTAACAAGCATCCATGAAATTTGATTTGTTTAGCCACTGCAATTACTATATTTTCATATATTATTACATTTCTGAAACCTTCAAAGCCTGGTAAATGAACACATAAAATAAATAATTAGATAAAAGATTAAATTCAAAAAAAAATGTTTCTTTTTCCATTTGATTTCTGCAAGTTCTTTAGCGGAGTCATATAAGTCATCTAAGATGATAAACTAAGTATCAGAAACACTTGTTGATATATACTTATGATTATCTCTATAGTTACTTATAACTTTACAGAGTCCTTCACATTTAAGGTTTGCTCAGAAACAGCAATGTAAGTTTTCTTGAATTAACTCTAATAGTTAATTATCCTTATGAAGTATCAATGACCAGGTGTTCCATGGACAAACAGGGTAGCTCTGTAAAGACAATAATAAAAATGTCTGTATAAATTCAGTTTTTGAAGTTCAAGATGCCAATTAATAAACATATTTGAATAACTAGACTACAAAACAAAAGTAGAATGGCAAATAACAATGAGAATAACACAGTAAAAAAGATATGATATGATGATTCTTATACACAGAAGTTTCCATTTGAAATAACATATAGAAATGATTAGCAACTAAATGCAACAACATCCGACTTTTTTTTCTGAAAAAAATTACATTGAGTCAAAACTTTCCTGCATGCTCTCACATCAAATACATTTTAGCAAGGTTGTATCTAGAAAGAATATCAGCCTCAAAGGAATAGATACACACCAACCTAGAACAAATTAAGGTCAGTGAATCATTTAAGATTTCCATGACTGTCAGAGCCTGGTGCAGGCTGGATGCCTCTATGAACCGGGAACATTTTGACAGCCCTTCAGGACAGGTGGGCATTTAAGAAATCTTGTTGCTAAACTTGCAGATGCTATAACTGGGACTAAAATAAATAACCTATGTGCCAAAAGGTAAGGAGAAAAACTGATGTTGAGGTGAGGAGTCACAGATACTACTAAGCTATTTAGCAGAGACCAAAATCATTTGCACTTTTAAAAATAAGTTTCATTTCTGAGTTGTTGCTATGGCGCTGTGAGTTAAGCCACCACTTGTGACACCAGCATCCCAGAGTGGAGTGCTGGTGAACCCTGGCTACTCTGCTTTCTATTCATCTTGCTGCTATACACCTGGAAGTGTAGTGGAAATTGGTCTAAGTATTTGGACCCTCGCTACCTCTGTGGGAGACCTGGTTGGAGTTCCTGGCTGGTTCTAGATTGGCTGAATCCTGGTGGTTGTGGACATTTTAGAAGTGAAGCACATGGGAGATCTCTCTCTCTCTCTCTCTCTCTCTCTCTCTCTCTCTCTTTCCATAGCTCTGACTTTCAAATAAATAAATAAAGCTTTAAAAAAAAGATAAAGTTCCATTTGAGATCCTAAGGGCTTAAGTTTCATATTCAGATTAAGCAGCATTTATCTAATTATCATGGCATAAACGTTATTCCACCAATTTGCCTTTGTCTACTTACTGGATTCTCAGTCAGGGCATGTTTCCCAGCCACCTCTCTGGTATAAAATTGTATGCAATTTAACTCTTGCTAAAGAAAATTCAACAGATGTGTGCCACTTCCTTGCCCACCGCCTTCTCCACCAAGCTCCTTCACTTTTCTGTGTGGCTCAGATGGAGATGTCCAGGGTGACCTGGGAAGTCAGTGAATGAAGGGATCAGATTGGCTTGGGCCCTTCAGTGATGTTATGTGGCTGACTGTTCCCCCAGTCTCTAAGACGAGCAGATTCTGTGTTTCTTTTGAAACCTAGAATACATGGGTCATTTGTTGGAGCAGCTTAAAATACCTTAATGAATACAATGTATATAATGACTTTATTTTTCTTAATAAGAAAAGTACAAAAGAGACTTATTTAAAAATGGCCCTGCTTCTTGAACCCAACAGGAAAAAATACAAAATAAATAAACAAAATAAACACCTACACACTTGGTCCAGGAATGGTACAAATGAAGATGAAAGGGGTGGGTTTGAGTTTTGTCTCTATAATTAATGGGACCTCAGCTAGGAGTGTTCACCTTTCTAAGTCTTTAAATTATGATGACAAGCATTATTTTAATCAGAAATAATCATGGTGGACTCCTCAAATTTAGGCAGAAAATATCAGATGGAAACAATTACCTCATATGTGTGTTCTTTAAAAGTTAGTTTCATTTTAACAATCACAGGTTTTGTTATCAAAAAAACTTAAAAAGTAAAAATAGCGCATGAAATTTAATTTACCTATTCAGATACAATTTGTCTTTTTCTTAGTTTTTATTTTCTTATATTTGAAAATACCACAACACTGACTGCCTAATATAATCCAAAGAAATGTGGAGGGTAACTGTTCACCAGAGTTGTTTATCTTAGTTTTATTTGTAATCAAATAAAATGTTTTGTATTTTTTTACTTAACACATATTTTAATGTATATCCCAAATCATACAATAATACTGGAAATAGAATGTTAACAAATCATTATTTTAAAATAACCACAATATAAATCTTTGTTGACTTCCCTATCTATATATTCCAAATAAGATTCTATTCTTGTGGCGCAGTGGGTTAACACCCTGGCCTGAAGCGCTGGCTTCCCATGTGCACACCAGTTCAAGACCCGGCTGCTCCACTTCCCATCCAGCTCTCTGCTATGGCATAGAAAAGCAGTAGAAGATGGTCCAAGTCCTTAGGACCCTGCACCTGCGTGGGAGACCTGGAAGAAGCTCCTGGCTCCTGGCTTCGGATCAGTGCAGCTCTGGCCGTTGGGGCCAACTGGGGAGTGAACAATCAGATGGAAGACCTCTCTCTCTCCCTGCCTCTCCTCTCTCTGTGTAACTCTGATTTTCAAATAAATAAATGTTTTAAAAAAAGATTCTGTTCTTCAATCATGATGATTAGTGAATCTCAGCCACCAAATGATAGGCCCTCGTTTCTTCTGCTATCATGATTCTGAAAGCTGACAAAGCAAAAAAAGTTCAGGACAGACCTGCACAGAGATGTAAGTCAATTAGGCTTACAAGTTGGCTGCTGGTTACAATATCTTTCACAATATTTTCAGATCCTCTCACATCAATCTGCCCTTCTCTGCTTAGCTGCATGGATGCCATTTCTACTGGTCCACTATATCAATGATACTTGTAATGTCACGAAAAGGCCCATATACCTTACTATGGCTACACTCTGTTCTGTAATCACCATGGCACTATATTTTATTATTATTATTATTATTTATTGTTAATGTAATGGATTCTTTGAAAATATTTAGAAAACCAACAAAGTTCAGAAATGAATGAACATATTGTGATAAATTCCAAAGATAATGCTGACAATGGTTTACAAATACTTTATAAATGACCAAAAATAGAATATTCATAATATTAAGAATGTTCCCATGTGGATCTGTCCACCTTAAAGGAAAAGAAAAGAAAAAAAGAATATGGACTGAATTATTGTCCACAAGTAAAATAAGAGATTTTATAACTGCGTTCATGAAATTTTACATGAAAACCAGAGCCATTTTAGTTAAACATTAAGAAAAGTCAGATTACAAGAGTAATAAAACCCTCCATTTCTACTGAGGGAGCTGGAGGGGATCTATTCCTGGAGTTCATTAAGCAGAAAATGACAATAATCTAAGTTAGGTGATTTAGTCATCCACCTGCTTCAAGGAAAATTGTAGGATTTGATGAGTCCCAATATCTATTATTACTAAGGCTGGAACAGAGGGTCGAAGCAAATTGTTAACATTAGATGAAAACTAGATATGCTGTAATATATCTGTAAAGTTGAGTGTGTTATCTGGAAATATATATTTAAATTTAAAATGTGTTTATGTTATGCAAATAGACAAGAATAATATGGCCACTCCAATTCAATTCACAAATGACATTCATTGCAGCAGCTGTGTCCCAAGCACAGATTTTTGCTCTTTAAGCAGATGGTTGAATATGTGTTTTATGACAATTTACTACATCACCATAGGAAGGGGATTATCGTAATTATGTAAACCCTATTTTCCTTGAGTTCTCAAAACAAGAGAACTATTATTCCTCGTTTTTTTTCTTCTCATTCTCCCCCCAACCTTTCCATTCCTGTCTTCTTTCCCTTCCTCTTTTTTGTGATGTTTCCATTATGTATGCACAAAATAGTCAATTAATATATAAACTTTTCTGTAAATTTCATCTTTTTCTGTTTTAATGTTAATACAACTACCTATAAACCAAATAAACTTTTAGTCAAATGTAGATATGAATGGAAGTTCACTTACAGATTTTGACACACTTCTATTCACAATCAGAAGAATAAATTAAAAAGAAATCTCTCTCATAAAAAATAAATATACCATGATATTGTTGTGGATATGTATTTGAATAAATACACACAGATAGCAAAACTCATAGAAAGAAGGTAGAAGATACAGAGATGCGCATATTAACAAAATTAAAAATGTTTATTTCATTGTGTGCTTCTATTCTTATAAGTAAACAATTAATGATGTGGTAAATAACCATTACAACTATGTTAAAATATGTTCATCTATCTACTTATTTTCCCATATGGAACTTGCACATTTTCTCTTCATCCCAAAGTTATCTGTTTCACATTTATAAGGGGTCACGGCTTTACCTGCAACCCTACAACAATGCCCCCCCCCCGTAATATTCTTCCCAACTGTTTTTTTCTAATAATTAATTATTTGTTTATTTAGAAGGCAGAGCATGGGGACAAGAGAAACAGAGAACTTCCATTCCCTGATTCACCCTGCAAATGGCTGCATCAGTCAGGTCAATGCCAGGAGCCAGGAACTCCATCTTGGTCTCCTGCATGGGTGGCAGTGGGCCAAGTACGTGGACCATCTCCCACTGTCTTCCCAGGTGTGTTAACAGGAGGCTGTATCAGAGGTACAGCATCTGGGACATAAACCAGAATGTCAACATGGGATGCCAGTGAAGGAACAGTGGCTTAAACCACAGTACAAGCTGTTTCATTCAGTTACTTGATGCCCCCAATTTCGAGTTATTCTTTCCTGAGCAATATTATGGACTTTCCCCTAGACAGGAAGAATTCAGGACTTGTGGGGCCCAAAAATTCTACAGTCTGGGAGTATTCTCTAAGAAAATCATCACAAAACAATAAATTCCAAATATGTGATTCAAGTGGATATTTAGCCAGAATAGTAACATTTCACCAGGTTGAGTTTTGGTAAGGTTTCAGCAAATAAAGTATGCAAGGACTGTATGTTTTGAAAACCTAATGTTGGAGGCTGGTGCTGTGGCACAGCGGGTTAATGCCCTGGCCTGAAGCACTGGCATCCCATATGGGCACCGGTTCGAGGCCTGGCTGCTCCACTTCTAATCCAGCTCTCTGCTGTGGCCTGAGAAAAGAGTAGAAGATGCCCTAAGGCCTTGGGAGCCTGCACCTATGTGGGAGACCTGGGGAAAGCTCCTGTCTCCTGGCTTCGGATTGGCACAGCTCCAGCAATTGCAGCCAATTGGGGAGTGAACCATTGGATGGAAGACCTCATTCTCTGGCTCTGCCTCTCCTCTCTTTGTGTATCTCTGACTTTCAAATAAATGAATAAATCTTAAAAAAAAAAAAAAACCTAATGTTAGTTTAGAAAGTTCCTAACCCTTATATTCTGGTACTTATTTTTGTAATCTGGTCCTAAACCTTGTTTACATAATTCTAAAAGCCAGTTTTCTTATTTAAAAACTAAACAGCCATAATCTTCTTTTCTATGCTTAATCCGTGTTTATGTCCCTCATTTTCATTATCTGATTTCTATTTATTTGGTTTTCCTAATAAAATGTGCTTTTCTTATTTGCATGCCCATTTTTTTCTGCCTACTCTGATAGCTTTGTCTAAAATGTAACTCCTCCTTTTTGGGCAAAAGTATTATTATACATTCTCCTATGATTAGTTTAAAAAGGAACCCATTGGGTGAAGATGGATTCCCTGGTTTGTCCATCTCCTGTAGGACTCGCCTCATTGTGCTGTTGCTGTTTGCTCATCTCTCACACATAGTCACACTTTCTTTGAGAGCAAAGGTTGTGCTTTTTCACTTTATATCCTTCCCTAATTATTTCAAGAGGAAAAACAATAATAACTGCACACTCTGGAACCAGACATGCCTGCTAACTGATTGAATCTTTTTTTTTTTTTTTGACAGGCAGAGTGGACAGTGAGAGAGAGAGAGACAGAGAGAAAAGTCTTCCTTTTTTTGCCGTTGGTTCACCCTCCAATGGCCGCCGCGGCCAGCACACCGTGCTGATCCGATGGCAGGAGCCAGGTGCTTTTCCTGGTCTCCCATGGGGTGCAGGGCCCAAGCACTTGGGCCATCCCCCACTGCACTCCCTGGCCACAGCAGAGAGGTGGCCTGGAAGAGGGGCAACCGGGACAGAATCTGGTGTGCTACCGAGACTAGAACTGGGTGTGCCAGCGCCGCAAGGTGGAGGATTAGCCTATTAAGCCGCGGCGCCGGTGAATCTTAAATTATAATTTGTTTTGATGAAAAACTATGAACATGTGCTAAAGCATGGCCTGTGGTCATGCAGATTTTGTTCTGTTGTCTCTGTTGGCAACGTGTGCCTGTATGCACGTATGTGTATGTCTGGGCATACATGCTTAATTGTATTAGTGTGTGACATTGTGGAAGATATCATATAAAGTGGAATATCTTTTCTAGAAACATGCCAAAACATTATATATTTTTGAATAGGAGAATATTTGGAAATAATCTGACCGTATCAGTTTGTCTCTTCTAAATGATGTCCTTCAACAATTAATCATGGAAAAAATGTTTGCTGATCAACTGCAGAATACCTTGAATAGCAACACATTCCAAGTGTTCATGGGAAAAAAAGGCATCATTTATGCTTAAGAAATAAAAGGGAAGCTATCTTGAATTAATATATAATGAAGGGAATGATAATTATTTGATCCATCAGTTTGCTGAATCTAAGAGTTCTGATGTCTTTTGGAAATACTCCATTTTGCAACCAGGAAGTACAGAAAATAATGTGAAATGAAACCATGTTGGAGGCTCTGGTTTTACTAATGTCATCATGCCTTTAGAAAGAACTGAAGCAAATGCTTTGTTCTTCAGCTTTGGGGCCAGCTCAGGCTCAGTTGCTTTTGGGCATGTGTGTTTATTGAAATATTAAGAGGATCAAATGCATCAGTCATGACTCTATGCATCTCCTAAAAAGATGCTGGGAAGCAACTACTAAATAACTTTTGGCCAGTTGTTGTCAGGAGAAGTAAACCAGGTTTCAATCTTCTGTCCAGACAGGATCCTGCTTGAAAGGCTTATACTGGCTTCTGTTGGAGGAGCCAAGCAGCCTGTTATTCATTTCCCTTGTTTTGATTTTTAACTCTGCTGCATAGAAGTCAATTAGGCAGAGTTACCTACTTGACAGGAATAGATGACACAGTAGATGTCCTTGCGCATATTCCATGGGATCTTGAAGTCATATTCTAGCTTAGTGACATACAATCATTTTAATTTCAATGCAGGAACTAAAAAAAAATATTTGCTTGAGTGGTGTATTAAATATAACCTGTTCAGAAATCAACCTTCTGTATACTGTTGTGAGGACTTAAGAAGTGCTTGGAGTCAAAATCCTTCAAGTCATGTTTAGCTGGGCAAGAGAATGCACATGATCGCTTGCTGCATAAATAAACGTTGCCTAAGTTGTTTTCAAGTGACAATGTCTAAGTAAACATCATTTGAAAAAAAAAAAAGAATAGAAATAAATTTGAATGCCTGTTGTAGAAGTATGAAAAGGATCATCAGTAAAATATGTTCTTATCCAGGGAGTTCTGAACAAAGCCAACTTCATATTATAACTATTCTTTAAATTTCTTTTCTTGAAACACCTTCTGATGCACCAGTCCTCATTAACAACAATAAATTTTGTGTAAAATCGTAACAGTGATAGTTTTAATTTTAATCCTATTCAGCTTTTTTGGAAACATAATTTAACATTGAATTTTCTCTAGGGAAACCTTTATTCCAAAATTTTTAGAAAAAATAGGAATTATATAAAGAAGATCGATTCAATATATACTATGTAAAGATTTCATCAGTTTGCACCCACTCAGAAACACAGTGTAAAAATACTGTTTCAGTACTAGTAATAGCATTATTTCACATTGGATAACACATTAAGGACAGATCCCTCATGAGACGTAAGTACACAGTGACTCCTGATGTTGATTTAACAATTTGACACTCTTGTTTATGGCGTCAGTAATCTCCCTAGGCTCTGGTCATGAGTTGCCGAGGCTATGGAAGCCTTTAGGGTTCGCCGACTTCGATCTTAAAGATAATTGCAAATGATTAAAAAATCTTGGTGTTAAACTGGAAATTGCATAGACAATTAATCAATTTTTTTAAAAAAAAATCATGTAGGATCTCTGTCCTTAATGTGCTGTACATTGTGAATTAATACTATAACTAGTACTCCAACAGTATTATCATTTTGTGTCTCTGTGCGAGGGCAAACCGTTGAAATCTTTACGTAATATGTACTAAATTGATCTTCTGTGTATAAAGAGAATTGAAAATGAATCTTGATGTGAACAGAAGGGGAGAGGGAGCGGGAAAGGGGAGGGTAGGGGGAGGGAGAGAAGTTGTGGGGGGGGAGCCATTGTAATCCATAAGCTGTTCTTTGGAAATTTATATTCTTTAAATAAAAGCTTTAAAAAAAAAGAAAAAGAAAAAATAGGAATTAGATTTGTATCGACAACTTGAATTGAATACCTATTCCTTTTTCACAAAAGAAAAAGTTGAATATGAGCCATTAATCGCTTATCTTATTGCAGTGTATTAATGGGGCATTTTCAGTGTACAGCTTACAGAGTGCCTTTTAGAAAAGGTGGTTTTATTTTTACTATCATTCAACCTTTTCTGTAATATGAGACATCACACTAACTTGCCTCAACACTTGTAGTTTATACTGTGAAATATTAAACATTTAAACAATATTGAAATATTCAGTCATTTTATTATTCATCATGAATAAACCTGACGCCTTTCTGGCTCATGAGCACAGATACATATTATAATACATATAATATGTTATGACACTATTCTTTATAGCTATGACATTGAGTAGACTTGAGTGTAAGATTCAAGAGCAGTGTTTCAGTGACAGAAAACTATGGTGAAAATAAAACCAGCAGTTAACGCCGTTAGTTCTGAGATTGGGAAAGGCTGAGATTGATGTGATGTGTAACTTCCAATTCGACAGTTATTATGTATGAGTAGATGTTACTCACTAGTCTAGGTACCGCATATCCTACGTCTATACTATACTTAACATGTTTTTCAATCACTAAACTGAAATTACAGAAGTGACAAAATTTACAGGGAAATAATGTAATAATTTTCAACTAATTACTACTTACAAGGATCAAGTAACTACTAATGTACTAGTTTAAGTTCTTTCTATTACTTTTCCACCAACAATCCATAAACATATTCCTAATTTGTATCTGGGCTATGGTCAGAGGTTTACTCTTAAGAAGTTTAAATGATCTGGACTTCAGGTTAATAAATATTAATATTATACAAATTCTGAGTGCTCACTTAACTATAATACAGTACAAGTGTTCTTGACAAAGTAATCGATCTTAAGCTATATGCCATGATGACGGGTGCTGCCGGAAGAATCCCTCTAACACTCACACACTGGCACCTACGAAACTTCAATGCTCCAATTTACTAGACTAAGTTTCATTAGGCATTGCTACTATTAGGTGGCTTTGATTTTCATTTAGGAAAGTTGAATGTATAAGGCAAATAAAGCCCATCAAGGATTTCAATAATGCAGAAGTTCTATCTAAGTGATTAAAATGTAGTCTAGTAGATCTGGCACATTTAGAAAACACATGCGACGTAATTGTGTTTTGTTTATGTTTCTAACAATATACCCTTTAAAAATTACCTGAGGATAATTGAGACTAGTTCCAGACCAAGCCTATAACAAGTCACAAATATAACTTGTGCAGAAACAGTGATTCATTTTATTTACAGAATGGCTTTATAATTTGCATGTATATTGTCATGAATTAATTGGCCTTTTATGTCTTCCACCTTAAAATAAGTGAACAGTTAACTAATTGGTAGCAATTCTTTTTCATTTAAACTACAACAGAGATTTCAATTAGGTCTAAGAAATTTTTGGCAATTTTTATATTGTCTAAGACACAAATCTAGAGATATGTGCTATATGGCTAAAATACTTTCTAAATATTTTCTGTGTTATTTTATGACAGGCACAGTAAGGACAAAAATCAGTAATGTTAGGGAGGTTTTTATTAGATTAAGAAGTATCATACTTCTTAGCTAGTGCTTAAGTTTTTCCTCCTAGATCTTATGAAGGTATTTTCTTGAGTAGAAAAACATTGTTCAATAAGTATTCAATTTATGGCTATTTATATGTTAGAGAACACCTAGAAGTTTCTCTAGAAAGTTTGCTTCTATAAAATATCTTTAGTGAGAACAAAACACCGAAATACCCAAATATTTCATGCTATATAACATGCTAATTGTTGAAATGTTATGAATCCTAAGATATTTTTATTTTAAGGTAGTATGTCACATGTGATTTTCATGTTTTTTTTTTAGTTTGTTAGTATCTTTTTCTAAAGGATTTTAAAATTTATCTTAAAGATAGAGTAACAGAGAACAGGAGACATACATACAAAGATCTTCTATCTGCTAGTTCACTCCCAAATGGCCCCAAAATTCAGGGCTGGGCCAGGTCAAAGCCAGGAGCCTGGAACTTCATCTGTTTCTCCAATATGGATGGCAGAAGCCCAAGTAATTGCACCTTCTTCCACTGATATCCCAGGTGCATTAGCAGGGAGCAGCTGCAGAAACAAAGCAGCTAGGATCCGACTGGGTGTTCCCTTATGTGACACTGGTCTTATGAGGCAGCTTAACCAACTATACTGCAATGCCAACCACTGCTATTATCTTTTGCATTTATTTTTAAATTGCATTAGTCATAATATTGTCCCAGGTAAATGTCAATTCCAAAAAATATCAACACCAATTTGAAAAGGAATTTTGATTTTCTTCATTGGGATGATTCACAAAGATAATTAGTTTTACATAAATAAAGAAATAATAGGTACTGGCATCGTGGCATAGCCATATAGGCACCAATTCCTGTCCAAGATACTCTGCCCTCTGGCCCAGCTCTCTGCTATGGCCTGGGAAAGCAGTACAAGATGGCCCAAGTCTTTGGGCCCCTGCACCCACATGGAAGACCTAGAAGAAGCTAATGGCTTCTGGCTTCAGATTGGCCCAGCTCCGACTGCTGTGGCCATTTGGGGAGTGAACCAGCAAATGGAAGACCTCTCTCTCTATTCCTCTGCCTCTGCCTCTCTGTAATTCAGCCTTTCAAATAGATAAACAAATATTAAAATAAGAATAGTCTGATTATCAACAATTAAAATATGAAATGCCTATCCTAACTAGAAGATAAAAATAATTTGTAAAACTATAACCAAATATTAAATGTACACAATAGCAGTGAACTCTAAATTATACCAAATAACACCATGTTAGCCCTGGAGTTGAAACTCAAATTTGCCACCTATTAGTTGCCCATTGGATGCCTACAGGTTAACAACATTGATTTCCCTCTTAGATTTGATAATAACTTCTGTCTCATACCATAATGTGAAGTGGAAGGTATAATCCATATAAAGGACATGGTATAGATGTGCCTTACACATGAACAGTTATAGATAATTGAAAATCGTTGAAATAGTTTGATTCTTTAAGCAATATAAATCCCTATTTAGGTACTGTAAAATGAAGTGAAAGTTTTCCTCACAACACAGTCTTATATTTTATGCTGTGCTACTTTCTATGCTATAGATATAGATATAAATATTTAATTTCATTTTTGAGAGGGAAGAAGAGACAGATGGAAAAGTTGGAGGAAGAGAGGGAGAGACACAGAGAGAGAGAGAGAGAAACAGGAAACACTGCCATCCACTGATTCATTCCTCAACTGTCCAATAACTGGAGCTAAGCCTGGACCAGAGCTGGGAGCCAAGAACTCCAACCAGGGCTCCCAAATGAGTAGCAGGGATCCGATAATCTGGGTATGTGCATTAGCAAGAAGTTGGAGTCAGGACTTGGAGCTGGGAATCAAGCACAAATACTCCGATGTGGTAGGCATCCTAAGCAGTATTCCAGCTGCTATTCAAATCACTTGCCCTAGCTTCCTATACTTCCTAAATCTCAACACCAACGTTTCTGCTCTAAGATTATATACTAAGGGTTTGCTTTAAATAATACGGTTACCTTATAGTTTACTTCCTTGACAATGTAATTTGACAACTTTTCTTTTAAATATGTTACATATTACTCAATGCACCAATGCACATGTGTCAATTAACTATCAGATCAAGGGCTAACTTTCTGATGACATGAAAGATTTCTAGCAAGTTAACTATTATTCCAATCATGTTCTAATCCTCAGTTTTACCACTTTTATCCTGATAATTCTGCATTTAAAAAATGCAGTCACTTTTATGAAGCATTTACATGTACATGAAATGATATTGTGAAATGTAGCTTTAGAGATACAAATCATGAATTTACTTCCACAGTTAGACTATGACTCACAAAGATAGAGTTTCTGAAAACATTCCCAACCTTTCTGATTTACCTCTGTATAAATAAGAATAACCATGTATGTCTTCCTGAGACTGAAAATGAAAAACTGTCAACACATATGAAACATCTCAAGAAAATTCAAAATTTGTCTGAGGCATGTGTCTTATGATTGTGGATGTATGAATGGCAGGAGAGGATGAGTATATGTAGGTATAGAGACAGAATAGTAAGAGAGCAGAAGGGGAAAAGGGCATGCTTTAAAGATCTGTCAAATCAACGAGTAGAGTAAAATCAATATTATTGCTGACATGGGCTAGCAGAGGAACATCTGTGATTAGACAGCAGGATGTACATCATAATGAAATTTTAATTAGTAACTTGATAAAGACACAACTTATGTATTCATAACCGTATATGATTTTTTTTTGTTTTATCAAAGAAATATGGTTTCTTTAGTTTCCTGGAAATCCATGGCTCTCTTATTTGGTTAGTTTTTATTTTCCCAATTTTAATGCACAACAATGCAAAAACATTTCAACTTTTCTCAACTCTACCCCAAGCAAAAGACACATACTACAATTGGAATACTAAATGATACAAGGAAAATTGTATTGTAAGTACATTTATGATGGTGGCTATGGATTATAGAACGTTGTCTTCTAAATGGCTGCTGAGTGGGTGTCTGGCCAAGCTGTAAGATGTTGCTCACGATGCCTGCATCCCATATCTGAGTGCCTGGACTCAAGTCCTGGCTCTGCTTCCAGCTCCAGCTCCCTGCTGATGAGTGCCCTGGGAGGTAGAAGATGATAGCTCAAGTACTTGGGTCTCTGACACCTACATGGGAGTTGTGGAATGAGTTCTGGACTCCTGGCTTCAGCCTGGCCAAGCTCCAGTTGTTGTGGGCATTTGGATATAAAACAATGGGTAGGACATCTTGTTTCTTTCTGTTTTTGCCCCTTTGATTCTCTGCCTTTCAAATAAATAAATAAGTGTGAAGATGCAAAACATCAACTGAACTCCATCCAATTATTTGACAGATAGTCATATTTTATAGAAGTGGAAAAGCATGAATTACGTATAAGTTCCCCTAATTTTTAAATGTTGGCAACCATTATTTTAAATTTAAATACTGGAAATATTCACATTATGTGGGGGAATAGAGCAAAGTATTTCTTAGTGGTAAATATGGTCTGTAAGTCACCAATCTGAATATATAATTTGAGAATATACAATAGCCTGCATGAATTGACTTGAAACATTCAGTAAAGATATACCTGCCCAAAATATGTTTTCAAATATCACACCTCTGTCTAACTCTGCCTGTATGAATCTCTGCCTAGGGTTTCTACTATTGGCATCATTGCACTAACTCGATTGTGATATGGTTTCTTCATATGTATTTCTCTAGGTTAGAGGGACTCTGGTTATCCTCTTTTCCACTAATATATAAAAAAGAATGTATCTTATCATATTTATTGTGTGTTGTGGGAGGAAGACATTTGAGGAAAGGAATGGGGAGATTGAGAGAAAAAGCAACTAGTCACCACAAAGAAACACAAACCCTATTTTTTTTTTCTAGGAAAACAGATGTCATGAAACAAGAAGGAAACCTGGCAAACTTTGCCAGGCTCCAATGATGAGTGACTTGGAAATGCATCACAAGAGAAAAGGAAGCTTAATACAAGCATACCTGAAGGAAACTCCTGTTTGATCTTACCTGATTCTCACCAGTTAGGAAGAAGACTATCTTAAATGGTATTTTTTAAATTTTTATATCAATACTTATCACTGAGGTATCATTGATCATTAACCACTGTCACATTGATTTGAGAAGCCAAATCCTAATAAAGATGTTAGCATTGAATTTAAATTCATCAAGCTAATATCTTTAAATATTTTAATGTTTAGTC
The DNA here is from genome assembly GCA_949820135.1 of Sylvilagus floridanus. NCBI lineage: Eukaryota > Metazoa > Chordata > Mammalia > Lagomorpha > Leporidae > Sylvilagus > Sylvilagus floridanus. Next base: position 21,478,766 of record OX463236.1, read on the forward strand.
AAAAGAGATAGTAAAAAGTTAAGGAAACGTTAATGGAGAGAGGTGGTAAATAATGCTTCTACTATACTAAGTCAATTCATGGAAAATCTATAATGCATAAATTAAATTTAATTGAATGCTGAGCCATCTTCTGCCATACTTGTTATTCATTGGACTATACACTTAACATGGTATAAGTTGGGTTGTTTAATGAATCACCTGCCTAAACAATATAGTGATATGTAAACTACTCGACTTCTGCCCCGGCATGAGAAAGACTCATAAGCTCCATGCTCCACCACCAGCTATGGAAAGGCTCCCTCCCCTTGTCCCTGTAGGGTTCTAAGTTGGGACTTGGCATTCTATTGTTTCTCATTTCTGGTAATTTCAGAATAAGTTTTTGGTCATTCTGATCCTAACTACACTTCTATACATTGTGTCTTCAATAATTCGTTTCAACTTAGCCATTGGGACTGTAAAAATCTCTTTCCCGTCAGGAGCCTTACAAATGTACTCTTTACCTCTTAAGCAATGAACTAGACTGAAACAGAATACTGATTTGCAGGGAGGAAATGTGTATTAAATTACTCAGGACAGGTAGATTAATCAGAAGTTATTCTGCTCCAATGTCACAAAGCCAACTCAAACTGACTTTTTTTAAATTTTTTTATTTTTTTTTTTTTAATTTTTGACAGGCAGAGTGGACAGTGAGAGAGAGAGACAGAGAGAAAGGTCTTCCTTTTGCCGTTGGTTCACCCTCCAATGGCCACCGTGGTCGGCGCACTGCGGCTGGTGCACCGCGCTCATCCAATGGCAGGGGCCAGGTGTCAGGTGCTTTTCCTGGTCTCCCATGGGGTGCAGGGCCCAAGCACCTGGGCCATCCTCCACTGCACTCCTGGGCCACAGCAGAGAGCTGGCCTGGAAGAGGGGCAACTGGGACAGAATCCAGCGCCCCAACCGGGACTAGAACCCTGTGTGCTGGCGCCGCAAGGCGGAGGATTAGCCTGTTGAGCCACAGCGCCGGCCTTCAAACTGACTTTTTAAAAAGCAAAAAAAAAAAAGCATGGACAACATAAAAATAAAATATATTTGCTCTCTTAGCCATGAAATAGTGTTGTGGTGTTTCTTACTTACTCTTATATTTCTGCTTTCAGTCGTGTTGGCCTCAATTTCTGGAAGGAACTCTGCTCATGGCGCAGAAGAATTTCTCAGTCACTCATGCTTCCACAGCCCCAGCATGCCCCTTTCTCATAAAGAAAGAGACATTCCTCTCTGTCACTTCACTCTTCTCAAAAGACCCCTAAGTCACCCTTCTTCAGCTGTGTGTACTGCAACTGTAGTCCAGTTGGGTCCAGGGCTCTGATTTACTGGAACCACTCACCTATTTCAAGGCTTGCTCAGGGAGCAGTCTGCCAAGAAAACAGGAGAGAAGTCAAAGAAAAGTAACAGAACCTGCTTCTAATGTAAATATTTTCCTGTCAATATTTATTCATCCCTTCACTTATTGAGCAGCTAAAACAATAGCTGTGCAAGCAATGTAACAAAAGTCCTGTGGACTGGTAAAGACCTGGTCCAGAAAGACAGACATAGAGTGTGACTTTAATACTGGAATATTTTGCTCCATGGCTAAGAGAGGAATTTTAAACCAGGTTTTTAGGATTTCAACTTATCTCTTTTTCATTTTTCTCCACTCACATCTCAAGCTTGAAATGCAGGTAATCATACAAAATCTTGTAAAACACTGCCATGGTTTATCAGAACCTGGCTTAGTCTGTTAGGTTAAAGACAGAGTTGAAATAATAAACAAATGAATTAATAATTACATGAATAAATGAATAGAGGCAATGACAATATTGTTGCTAATGGTGGTGACTGGGAATTAATGACATCGGTAGCCATTGATTCATTCCAATGAAGGTACAGTAGTGAAGACAACCTTTGTTTGTTTACACAAAGAGACACAGAATATGTTTGTTACTGCAAAAGTGTTACTTAATTTTCCAAAACTGTAATGTCATGTAATCAATTTCTTGGAAATGGATGTCCATCACTGAATAGAGAACAATCTATTTTTAAGTTGCTAAGTTTAGAAACTATGGAAAGGCAATTATATTTCTGGATTACAAATAATATATTAGTAAAACTGAAGATGTTTCCATTGCTTAGTGTGTTAAGCTATTTACAAACATGTGTTTACAGAACAGTGCATTGCATAGTGTCATACAGAAGATACATATTTTAGTATCCATATAAATATACATATTTAGCATCTTTATTTTGTACTCATATTTTAACTACTATATATATATATATTAACATTTGGATATTTCCAATACAATAGAAACCATAATAAGGGTTTATTTGAATATTTGATTTGTAAAAACTATTGAAATTGAGTCTTATTCTTTAACCTAAATAAATGGCCAATATTTTTAATTCCCATTAAAAGTATTACCTATTTTTAACATTTATTTAAATGTTGTGGAAAATGGCTTCCTTGTGGTCACCAAATATAACATCAGGGAATTCCACAGCACATGGTATGACCTCAAAAATGTTTTTATTGGTGAACATCTATGAAGTAGGTGTTCAACAGGAAGAGAAGATACAATGTACACCAATCCGCCCATTCATTCCATGAAAGACCATGCTAGACACACCGTGATATATTATATTATTAACATGCAAAGGGGGGTCATATTGCTTTTACTTTCTTAAAAAACAGCTTTTCTAGTAGGGAGATGATCAAGCAGTTGTAATTTCAGCTGAGTTGTAATTTCAGCTGTTTTGTGTCATTACCTGGGGAAGACAGGTGCCCCCTACTTGGAATACATTGGGATCCATGAGAAGTTTGATTCAGAGGCAACAACTTCTGCTAGGAGAAAGAAGACACTGCCCTGCCAAAAATCAGATTGCAGTAGGTGCTACTACTGTCACTGTAGAGTACGACTCAGGTCTCATGTCCAGGAAACATACAGTGTGCTTCTGAGGCCATTCTAAGACAGTCCTGCTTGGTAGCCTGCACTTGCAAAGTATTTGTGATAGTTCATTGATGTTTGAAGTAAAAAACTGACATATTTGCTTCTGATGGATTAGTATGGTCTTTTAAGAAGTCAGTGAAATTTGACACAGAATTTTTATCAAAAAGGATTCAAGAAAATTGACATTGTGGTAGCATTGCTTTTCATCTTCTAAATGCTCCATAAAATATGATAAGAAGCCCAAAAGTCCACAAACAACTTCAGTCTAACCATGTGAAAAGCATCCTGATGAAACACACAGTGTAGGATGGAACAAATGCATGAGCACTGCAAGACTCACGGTTACAGAATTTACAGGAGGATGGACTGTGACATTCCCTCTGGCAGCACCCAGGATGGGAATCCCCATGATTTCCCTGAGGCTCCTTCTAGAAAGTGCATCTAGAAAATGCAGTGTGCAACTGGAACTAGGAAGGGATTTCTCAATTTCCTGGTGTGTCCAAAAAGTTTAAATAAGATCTGAAAATGCCAGAGCAGTTTAACTATGGAAACATTCACAATCCACAAAATCCTTTCAGTGTGAAGCCCCTAAATGAGGAGAATCTGCTGGGAGTAAACTAGAATTTAGCCAAACAGAAATGATAGCATTTCAACAAGGCTCACACTCAGTCAAAAGAAGGTAGCAAATCCCAGACTGCATACAGCCATCATTCTTATCACTTATAAAAAGCAACACAAGAAAGAACTCCAGTGCCATGAAGTTGCATAGGTATTCTGTGCTACCATACTCTCTGAAAGTGTAAGAAAACTCGTTTTGCTTAAAAATGCACAGAACACTGAGCCAGCGTTGTGACACAATGGGTTAAGACCCTGCTTATGATGTTGGCATCCCATGCATGAGTGCCAGTGTCCCAGCTGCTCTGTTTCCAATCCGCCTCCCTGAAGGTAGTGGAGGATGACCAGAGTTCCTGCCTACTGGCCTAAGCCTGGCACAGCCCTAGCTATTGTGTGACCACGTGGGAAGAGAAACCACAGATAGAAGATCCCTCTCTTTCTATGAGTCACTCTACATTTCAATAAATAAATAAAATTTTTTTCTTTAAAAATGGGCAATACAAAACAATCTAAAATTATATCACCTTAACAAATGGCTCATCAGAGATACAGAGGTGGCAAATAAGAATATGAAAATATGTTCCGAATCATATGTGCTTGTGGAAATGCAAATTAAAGTGATAATCAGATACCCTTAATTTCCTTTTAAAATTGTATTTTTAAAAGTCTGTGATCAGTTATAAATGCTATAAGAACATTTAAAGATGAAGATCAAGAAAGGCCTTCCTATGGAAATAATATTTATACTTTTAATTAAGAAATTACACCACCTATCTTTTCATAGGTACTTCCTTATTTAGCTAATATGTAGCAAACATACAGACAGATCCCCACTTTATCCCCCACAATACAAGTAGCACAATGATGTCATATCTACCAAAACTTACAATAGTTTTTAGGTAATATGTGAACATTACTAAAAAATAATTATTGAATAATAGCTCCTAGAAACAAAGTATATCAATAAATGTGACTCATGATAGTCATGGTAATAGTTTATGTTATTATTGAATTCATGTTTGTTAAAGTCTTAAGTCTGGAACATAAATGATATAATGGAAGAATGCAGAATAAATAACACTTACAGAGGCCCATAAGCTTTGTGCATTTTAGTATTACTTGTCTCATGAGGTAGTTTCATATATGGTAATGTGAACATATGCAAAATCCAAGGTGATTGAAGAAAATAATATCACAAACATAAACAACACCTAAAAGATGTCAGCAGTCTAATTAATTCAGTATATTATATACATATGATTTTATTTCATGATATAAGAGCAATAGTATTTTTGGGTGATTTTCATTAGATACCAATGATTTTAGAAACAGCATCTCTTACAGATAACAACCAAGTCTCAAATAGAGTGCATTATTTATTCAAAATCATAGACAACCATCAGATCAAGATTTAAGCTTAATTCTTTGTTACTACACTGCTCTTTCATTAATTCAACCTACCTTGCCTTATAAGTATTTATATACTTAATCACATTTGTTATTGGTATAGTATTGTATTTGTATCTATAAGCTTTGGGAGACTAATGAAATCACCTCTTGGTCCACTCACATACTTGTATACATATTCTTTAAACCATGTGGCATTTTATCATTCTCAATCAAAAATATATTTATCTCTTTTAAACTTTCATTTCTAATAAACCTGAATCATTGATCACTGATAGCAATGTAGTTGACATGGTGCCTGTGCCAAACTCAGATACTCTTTCTTTGTGGCCAATATTCATGCTGGCATCTCAGCATATTCATGGAGGTGATCAGGCATCCCAGGCTAAGTATAAATTTAGTAGTAGCAAGAAAACTATAAGTCTTTAAAGCAAAGATACCTGACTTATGAATGTTCCACATTTGTGCATGAGCTCATAGTTTCAAAACACTAAGTGCAGGACAAGGAAGGTACCACTGATTGAGGTCTTGATTCCATTAATAGTATTCAGACCCAAAAGGCTGCAATGGAGCTGCTAAATTCAATCTTGTATTTTTTTTTAAGATTCATTTTATTTATTTGAAAGAGAAAGCTACAGAGAAAGGTAGAGACACAAAGAGAGGTCTTCCATCTGCAGCTTTACTCTCCAGTTGGCTGCAATGCCCAGAGCTTAGCCAATCTGAAGCCAGGCATCAGGAGCTTCTTCTGGGTCTCCCATATAGGTGCAGGGGCCCAGGGAATTGGGCCATTCCCTGCTGCTTCCACAGGTGCATTGGCAGGGAGCTGGATTGGAAGTGGAGCGTCTCGGACATGAATCAGGGCCCATGTGGGATGCTGGTAATGCAGGCCGGGTCTTTAATGTGCTGCACCACAGCATTAGCTCCATCAATCTTACAAGTTTTTTTCAACAGTTTTTTAAAGGTCACTTCCCATTACATGGTTGTAAGAAAGGTATTATTTTTATTTTATTTTATTTTTTGACAGGCAGAGTGGACAGTGAGAGAGAGAGACAGAGACAGAGAGAAAGGTCTTCCTTTGCCGTTGGTTCACCCTCCAATGGCCGCCGCAGCTGGCGCACCGCGCTGATCCGATGGCAGGAGCCAGGTGCTTCTCCTAGTCTCCCACGTCGGTGCAGGGCCCAAGGACTTGGGCCATCCTCCACTGCACTCCCGGGCCACAGCAGAGAGCTGGACTGGAAGAGGAGCAACCGGGACAGAATCCGGTGCCTGACTGGGACTAGAACCTGGTGTGCCGGCACTGCAAGTCAGAGGACTAGCCTGTTGAGCCACGGCGCCGGCCAAGAAAGGTATTATTCTTAAACTTAAATATGATTGACCACAATCGAAGACAGAACCTGGAATTTAATCCTTAGAGAGTGTATATTTATTAGCAGATACCAAAGAATGGAGCCCTGATTAAAGTTCTGGAGTAAAAGGAAGAGAGTTTAGTTGTCACCAGATCTGACAGTGAGCTGTGCATGTGATTTCTTGTTTCCCGTCAGATTCATTCTCTATCTTTTTTCAATGGGCTCTGGTCACAGGAGGCTAAACTGTGTGGCTAACATTAAAGAGGCATCTTGTTCTCTGGTTTCCAGTTCAGTTTTATCAATGGTAACATCTGCGGATGTTGACAAGAAGGAGCGTGAGAGCAGCATATTTTCCCAAACTCCCTCTCTGCAGGGCTGTCTCAGGCTGCTACATTCTTCCATCGAAGGTCACAGCCTCTCTCTCTCAGTCTCTCTACTTTGCCTCTACTTCCCCTTATAAAGTCGTGATAAGGATGGCAACAGCAAGAAAGGAACCAAATAAATAGAGTGACACTAAAAATAGAGTTGCACCAAAAATAAAAATTTAAAAAGACTAAAAAAATGTCTTAAAGTAGGTGGAGTTGCCCTATCAGTGGAATCCCAATGAAGATGAATGGCAGAATAATGAATAAATTAGAAAATCGCGACTAGACAAATGCCACAGTCATAAATGTTACAGGCAAGAATCCTCAATGGCATTAAATTAAGCAAATGAAACTGTGATGAGAAGAAAGGTATCTCTTGAGATTTAAAATATTTCTCACATGATAATTCATTGCAAAATAAAAATGTTAATTTTGCAGTGCAGAAACCAAACAGATATTATCTTAAGTAAACATCACTAGTAATAAAACAGTGACAGCATATGTTTGTTGATGCTATGCATAGAGAAGGATAAAACATCATCACTTGGATTCTGGCCAGAAATATATAATTTTCATATAATCATGAGAAAATATCCAAAAACAAAAGATGAGGCCAACATTGTAGTAACATGGATTAATCTACTGCTTGCAACACTGGTCCATCCCATATGGCTGCACTTGTTCAAATCCTGGCTGCTCAACTTCTGATCCAAATTCCCTCTAATATGCCTTGGAAAGCAGTGAATAATCATACAAGTATTTGGGCCCCTGTCACCCATGTGAGAGATACAGAAGGATTTTCAGGCTACTGGCTTCAGCCTGGTCCAACCAATTGGAGTGTGAATCAGAAATTGGAAGATATTCTCTCTCTCTCTCTCTCTCTCTCCCTCTCTCCCTCTCTCCCTCTCTCCCTCTCTCCCTCTCCCTCTCTCTCTCTCCAGCTCCATCTTTCTTTCTCTAATAAATACATAAATCTAGAAAAAATCCCTAATTGGGAGACATTGTACAAAGCAACTGGCCAGTTTTTCAAGGTCATTTTTAAACAGCAAATAGAAAACTGTCAGCAACAAGAATCTCCTTCCAGTTTTCAAGTTTTCACCTCCTTGGAAGAATTTGGAGAAAAAAAAAATTGTCTAAGTTGTACTCTCAGTGGCTTGATTCTTGTGCTGCCCTGTTTACTACACATATCATTGCATTTAGTTTATTTATTAAATCCTTTTCTGAGCTATCACAATTTAAGCATATAGTTTCAGATGTGCTGTCTCCCATACACCAGACTGAAAATAGTTCAAGAAAATATACACTCAGAATAGGATTCTGAGAATTGGCTGCTCATATATTTATGGAATATAGAAGTAACCTCATTTCTGGTGTTACTAGGCATCATAGGTGGTATTTGTAATGGGGTGTTATCATGTTATTGAAATTATCACTGATGATATGCTGTGGCTCGGATGTGATGAATACCTAAATGTTCTTGTGTTGGAAGGTTGGTTCCTGGATGGTGGTGTCTAGTGCTGAAAGGACATCTAAGAGATGGGTTTAGTGAGAAGTCATAGGACTGAGAGTGTGCCCTAGAATGGATTAACATAGCTCTTGTGGGACTTGGAAGAGTGTATGGTATTGGCCGTTCCTCTAGCCTAACTTTCTGTTTTTACCATATTCTCCCCCTCTCATATGCACCCCCCATGATGATGCCATCGACCATGAGGTCTTCGCAGATGATACCATCATGCTCTAGACTCTCCACTGTGCCACACTATGCCCCTTCTTGTTGATATACAGTGATGTTTCTGAAATTGGGGTGAGTTTTTATTTTATTCAGTATTTATTTGACTGTCAGAACAATAGAAAATTACAGAGAGAGATTGTCCATGTGCTAGTTCACTCCCCAAATACCTGGCTGGAGCCAGAGGTGGGTCAGGTGGAAAACATGAACTCTAAACTCCATCTGGGTTTCCTGTATGGGTAGCAAGACCCAAGTAGTTGAGGCAACACATACCACCTCCCAGAATCACATTAACTGGAAGCTGGATCAGAAGAGAAGCAGCCAGGACTCATTCCAACATGAGATGTGAGTGTCTCAAGCAGTGGATCAAACTGCCCTGCCAAATGCCCACTCCTTAGGGTAGTTTTTTACTCCCAGGGGGGCATTTTTCAATGTTGAGATAGTTCTTGTTACAATTGGGAAGGTGTGCACTACTCATATCTAATTAGTAGAGACCAGAGATCTCTTAAATACCTAGAGGACACACACATAACGCATTATTTGATAGACTGACAACTTTAGGGTTAGTCACTGCATTAGTTTTCTATACTGTGAAACAAATCACCATTATCTTAGTGGCTATAGGCACTATCCTGCCATATAATATGACATAACAAAAGGAGTTTTGTCCCATCACCTTTGCTGCATTCAATTGGTCGGAAGCATATTGTAGAATTTTACTACCATTCAAAGAGAGGAAAGTATAGAGGTTCGTTCATTGGTAGCCACCTTTGCCTAAATTTACCATAGTCCTATCAAATTCAGGACTGAAAAAAGTCTGCCTTAAAGATTCCATAGTAGTATTTTGTACTCATTGTCTGCTTGTTTCCTAATTTCAGATTAAAAATAATAAACAAATGTTAACAGACTTCTTGCATTTTTTTCCTTATTAGTAAACTAGAGTGATTGTAGTTAGAAAGGGACAAGCAAAACCCTAGATCAACATCCACCCAAACAGCAAATCAAAACCATTATAGCTTAAATGAAAAAAATGCAGAGTACAGAGCCGTCATCAAAGTTCTAAAAGATGTGGTGGTAATGGCTCTTACTGCATCCTCATTTGTATCACCTGCTTGGCCTATGCAAAAGTCCAATGTAGTTGTGAAGTTGACAGTGGGTTTTCATAAACTTAATGGGGTGGTGATGCCAATTGCAGCTGCTCTACTGGATTCAATAATTTCCTGGGAAAAAGTCTCATAAACCTGGCACCTGGTGTGTGGCTAGAGGCCTGCCAAAAGCTGCTGATCACATTCACATAAGTTAGAAAAATCGGAAGCTGCTGGCTGTAGCAAGAGAAAGAGTATACCTTTACTGCTTTTCTTTCCTATTTCTGCTGTAGTATTACCTGGAGGACATTGGATCACGTTAACATCCTTCCTAACACACCTTGCTGATGCGCTACGTTTGATGATACTGTGATAGCTGGATGTACTAAACAGCAAGTAGCAGGATTCTAGTTCCTTTGCTTTTACATATGCTGCCAAGAGTGTGGTAAATAAGCCCTCAAAATGAAAGATCCTCCATACTGTAATGCTCTAGGGATCAAATAGTATGGAGCATTTAGGAATATACCCATTAAATTGGTAGAAAATTTACCTTAGGCTGTCCATTGAAAGAATGAGGCGAAGCTTGGTGAGACTCTTGAATTTTTTGGAAGCAAAATAGCATAGATTTGATCATTCTCCTCTGCCTGGTTTTTAAATAGTCTACATGGTGTTAGCATTATTGAAAACTGTAACACATATTTTTGCAGCAGGTTCCTGCTCTAGTACAGTATACCTTACCATTTTGGTCACATGATGTCACAGATTTAAAAATATTAGAAAGCCTATGGAAAAGAGGTATATTGCAGGGACACCTATAAAAAAAAAAAAAGAAAAGCAAAAGAAAAGCAGCGTAACCCAGAGTCCTAGAGTCGGCTCTTCAGTGTCTCTGTCACAAACTACACATTTAGTCTCCAGAACAATTAATATAGGAGGAAAAATTCAGTATTATGATATATGGGTAAGCATTTGTAGTGAGCCGCTCCAGTCTGGAGCCAATGATTTCCATACTACCTAGCGGTGATATCTTTATTTAATATCATTATTTTATTTTCCAATGTTTTAAGATTTTTATTTATTTTATTTATTTGAGACAGAGAGAGATTTTCCATCCCCTGACTCACTCTCCAAATGCCCCAGCCAGAACTGGCCTAAGATGGAGCCAAGAACCTAGAATTCAATCTGCTTCCCCCAGGTGGATGGCAGAGATCCAAACGGATTGGAAGTGAAGTGGTCGGTACTCGAACTGGTGACCATTTAGAATGCTGGCGTCACAGCCAGCTCCTTAATCCTCTGTGCCACAATGCTGGTGCCTAGCAGTGATGTTATACTTGGTATGACTTTGGCAATACATACATCTGGCCAGTCATCTAGTGACAGAAGAACTTGCTTGAGCAATAGATTCACGGTGACTCAGTAAGCTGGGTTGATTGACCAGTACGACTCATAAAAATATACACAGCATACTTATTACCTCACATATTTTTCTTTTTTTGTAGTTAGAAAACTTAAAATCTATTCTCTATAATCATTAAGCATATAACATATTATTTACTAAACCAACTAAAAGGTACAATAAATTTCTTGAATTAAAAAATGCATAGAAAATTGGTGATAAAGACATCTGGGAAAAGGCTATGAAAAGGCAATTCTCACTCTCAAAATGGATGCTGAGTGTGAAGATGTTAACATTTTGCTAGTGCTTACAAGAGGATACCCATCACAGAGGAGGCTCTCAATAATAAGCTAGACAAGCATGACCATTCGTTCTGCCACTCCAGCTCAGTAAGCTGATAGGGAAGATGGCCAGGGGTAGTTGTTTTGCCTAGTGGTTAAGATATCTCTTGGGATGCCCACTACCTATACCTGGTGCCTGGGTTCAAACCCTCTTCAGACTCCTGGCTCCAGCTTCCTGCCAATGCATACCATGGGAGACAGTGGTGATGGCTGAAGTGATTTGATCCTGACACCTACATGGGAGACTTGGATTGAGTTCCTAGTTTCTGGCTTTTGTGCAGTCTAGTTCTATCTTTTGGGTGCATTTGGAGAGTGAACTGGCAGATTGGAGCACTATCTTTCTCTCTCTCTCTCTCTCCCTCTCTCCCTCCCCCCCCCAAGTAAAAAAATAAAATAAAGTAGCCAACAACAATAATGAAGTTAGATATATTCACAGTGGTATGTACTTCCTTTCAAAAATGAATTGATTCTTACTATTTTTAAAGATTTGTTTATTTAATGAGGGAGAAAGAGAGACAGACAGACAGAGTGATCCTTCATCTGCTAGTTCACTCTCCAAATGGTTGCAATAGCTGTGGCTAGGCCAGGCCCAAATAAGGAGCCAGGACTGCATCCAGGTCTCCCACCTAAATAGAAAGAAATAAGTACTTGAGCTATCATCTGCTGCTTCCAAGGCGCATTATCAGGGAGCTGGATCAGAAGCAGTGTAATAGCAACTCAAACTGGCACTCCAATATTGGACGCTGGTGTCCAAAACTGTAGCATAACCACGTGCCACAACACCTAGCACTGATTATTGTTTTTGTAATACATCTAACCTGTCAATAGCAGAGGCTAATGCTAAGTCCCTTAATATATTACCAATATTTGCAGGAAGAAACCTGGCTTCTCTTGATAGGTTTATCTCATAGTCCTTTCCTCTTACAGACACCCAGCACCTTTTTGCTACCAGAGTACCCGTGTTCCAGGTAGAGATTTATATATTTTTGTAGTGCTTCCATCTATACTACTACTGTTTATTCATTTACTGAATGCCTTAAATGTAGCTATAGCCAACACCCTTTATCATTTGTCTGCAACTAGAAGATGTGTTTTTAAATAAGAATACCTGCTGTGGCTAATGCAGTAGATTTCATGTTTTGAGTATTACGCATTTGCTATCATGCTGAGATGACATAACTTGATGGTAATTTATGGCTCTCCCAGTAATTTGCAGGTCTTGTGACACAAACTTTTCACAAAGGCTAAAGTGGATGCTGCAGGGTAAGAGATAGAGACCGCAGCAGCTGTCTCCAGATGTCCCTTGGGACGACTCTCCCAGGTTTTGAAAACTGACGTGCATGCACTATAAGAAAGGGCTCCTGGGTGCTCTGGTTTCCATCTGGACTCCTTCAAGAGGGAGCTCCAGTAAGAGATCAGAAGAAAGAATATAATTCAGTGAAAATGAAAATGATACCCTGGCTTTCCTGATTGCTCTCCTCAGCTTGGCTGCATCCTTTAGTTTGAAAGTCACAGTCCATCTCTGACTGCCCTTCTGCATGGAATTTGGTTGGTTTTGGTCACAGCTTTCTCATTCACATTGGTTCACAAGCTGTTATGGCACCACTTAGTCTTTCCAGTTTAATCCCTCCTTCATTTAAATTCAGGTATGGTAATGACTTACTATTATTACGCATTTTTTGTGGTGTCATTTGTTCCCAAACTGTAGTCCATTGTACCCTTGTCAATTATTCTTGAATGATCCAAACTTGACTCTGATATCTCTTGACAATGGCAGTTTCAACTGACAGAGCAGCAGAGACCAGAGAGCACAATTGGAAGAGGAAAAGAGGCTGAATCTCAGAGCTCAGCCTGATATTACTCCCCAAGAAGAATCTGTGGTCTAGGAAACTATTCTGATAGAGCTCTTAGTTTTATAGATACAAATCAATGACAAGCAGAATTAAATAATTACCCTCATAGATGAGGACAAAGAAACCAAATAGAAAGGAAGAAGGCTATTTTATGAAAAAAAAAAAAAGAAAATTAACTTGAAAAGCTCAAAGGACTAGAGAGATAATTTATGATAATATAATATATAGTAGGTATTTTTTATTTATTTATTTGAAAGAGTTACAGAGAGAGGTAGAGCCAGAGAGAGAGAGAGAGAGGAGAGAGAGAGAGAGAAAAGAGAGAGAGGTCTTCCATCCACTGATTCGCTCCCCAAATGGCCACAAAGGTCAGAGCTGAGCTGATCTGAAGCCAAGAGCCAGGAGCCAGGGGCTTACTCCAGGTCTTCCATGCAGGCATAGTGGCCCAAAGACTTGGATCATCTTCCACTGCTTTCCCAGGCCAAACCAGAGAGCTGGTTCAGAAGTGGAGCAGCTTGAACTCGAATTGGCGTCCATATGGGTGCCAGCGCTATAGCCTGTGGCTTTAACCTGCTGTGCCACAGCACTGGCCCCAGTAGGTATTTCTTGAAGTTTAAATCTATGTGGGCAACAATACAAGAAATCCATATTAAAAATGAGATGTATTAAATTTGTGTATGATGTGGCTGGCATTGTGGTATAGTGGCTAAAGCTGCCACCTGAGACATCAGTTTGTGTCCTGCTGTTCCACGTGGATCCAGCTCCCTGCTAATGCAAAAAGCAACTGAAGTTGGGCCAAGTGTTTGGGCCTTTGCCAACCATGAGCAAGACCCAGATGAAGCTCCTGTCTCCTGGCTTCAGCCTGGCCCAGGGCTGGCCATTGTAGCCATCTGGAAAATAGCAGGTGAAAGACGTTTCTCTCTTTCTCTTTTGGATGCTGACTTTCAAAGTAAATAAATAAATCTTTTTTAAAAAGTGTGTGTTTCTCTGTGTCAGTGTCTGGGTATGAGAGACAGACAAAGCAATTGTTCTTCAAGTCCAGGCCTTGGGTGGATGTTGATATTATAGTAATTTTATAGAAATATACCTTTGTCCAGGATTATATTTATTGAAGATGTTAAACTCATCACTGTTTTTTTTCCTATAATGATAAGTTCTTCCTTGGGATCCTGGGACATATTCCTTAACTGCATTTGAAGAAGTTTCATTTCACAAACAGGGATACATCCTTGAAAAATAAAAAAAATGAAACTTTTCCTTGAACTGAGGTTTCCACTTGAGGCAGGGACTAGTAAGTCATGATTTAAAATATTTCTTCCCCAAAATGCTGTAATTGATCACACTGATAGGTCTAAGAGTCAAAGGGGTCACATAAACAAGACTAGTTTCTGCTAATACTAACTGATAGAATCAAAAAGGGAGAGAACAATCCATCATGGGAAGCGGGATACACAGCAGACTCAGAGAATGACAGATGTCCTAAATAGCACTCTGGCCTCAGAAGCAGCCCTTAAGGAATTCAGATATGGCTGAAGAGCCCATGAGAGTATTGTAGGCATGGAAAGCCAAGACACTCTGGCAAAAAAAAAAAAAAAAAAAAGAAAGAAAGAAAGAAAAAAAGAAGAAGACATAAATGAAAGATCTCTGCAAATGAGATCCCAGTGGAAAGAACAGGGCCATCAAAGAAGGAGGTACCTTTCTCTGAAGGGAGGAGAGAACTTCCACTTTGACTATGACCCTGTCGGAATAAGATCAAAGTCGGCGAACTCAAAAGGCTTCCATAGCCTTGGCAACTCATGACTAGAGCCTAGGGAGATTACTGATACCATAAACAAGAGTGTCAAATTGTTAAATCAACAACAGGAGTCACTGTGTACTTATTTCTCATGTGGGATCTTTCCTTAATGTGCTGTCCAATGTGAAGTAATGCTATAACTAGTACTGAAACAGTATTTTACACTTTGTGTTTCTGTGTGGGTGCAAACTGATGAAATCTTTACTTAATATATACTAAATCAATCTTCTGTATATAAAGAGAATTGAAAATGAATCTTGATGTGAATGGAATGGGAGAGGAAGCGGGAGATGGGAGGGGTGTGAGTGGGAGGGAAACTATGGGGGGGGGGGAAGCCATTGCAATCCATAAACTGTACTTTGGAAATTTATATTTACTAAATAAAAAATAAATTAAAAAAATAAATAAATCAAAAAATCAAAATGCTTAGGGCTAGCATTGTGGCAGAGTAGTTAAACCACTGCTTTTGACACCAACATCTCATATCAGAGTGCCTGTTTGAGTCATAGCTGTTCTACTTCCAATTCAGCTTCTTGCTAGTGCAACTGGAAAGTCAGAGGATGATGGCCTAAGTTATTGTATTCCTGCCACCAGTGTGGAACCCCAAGATGGAGTCCCTGGCTCCTTGCTTCTGCCTGGCCCTGATCTGGCTATCTGGCTGTTGTGGCCCCTTGGTGAATGAACCAGTGGACAGAAGACACTTTCTCTCTCTCCCTCTCTGTTTCTCTCTTTCTCGATCTCTTGCTCTGCATTTCCAATAAATAGAAAAATCTAAGAAAAAGAATACTTGAAAATTATGTCCAAATAAGATCTTGTGACTTGATCAGCTATAGCTATTAGAGTCTAAAAATTTTACATAAATACTCTTCACTATGAAAAATATAGATTGACAGTGATTATAGATTTATTTCTACCAAATCTCCAACCAGACACTAGACAGAGCAATGTGGAAAAATTACCTTCTTGGGATTTTTTTTCCCATTCAATTTCCATGCACAAATCATGCACTATAGATTAGCTAACCATGTCGTCTGGTATACCTGATTCTGTTCTGCTTTTTCCGTCCAAAATTCTGCCTCCATGAACATTTGTTCCCTTTCCTTCTTTCCTCCTCGCAAGTGGCTCAATTTGTACAATAAGTGATATTTCTTTATTATACACCGCATAGTCATCCTAATTCAGAAACCAGAGTAGAATGACTGGAATTCAGGCAAGATTCAACCAAGTTTTTAAAAAGTATGCCTACTTATGTTAGGGAACCATTCACGGAGAAAGTAACTGTAGCGCCCTTTGAAACAAAGTAACTGTAGTGCAGTTTGAAAGAAAGCAACTGTGCAGTAGAAAAGTAACCACGCTAGCTTGTAAGATTTGAAAAGGAATGGCCTAACTAGACTGCCTAACCACAAACCACAAACTGTCATTGCCATGACTACGGGACCCTGGGATTTCAGCATATGGGTGGGGCTAGCCTCTAGAAATCCTATATAAGGGGACCCTTAGATGCTATAAACCAGAGGTTGCTCAGCCTCTCTCCCCGATCCGTAGTGCCTTGTGCCCATGGGGAGAAGCTCCTGGTCTCTAGCACCTAGTGCCTGCAGGAGCAGGCTTGAGCAATCTCTCCTCCTAGTCGCCTAGAGTACCAATAAAGTGTGTTGAGCTTGGCCTTCCTCAGTCTCCTCGACTCTTCCTTCACGGCAACTTGGCCAGTTCCCGGAGGAGGAGATCCTGACAACTTATCTCACTATATACATCATGGAGACTATTTTATGGTCTTGGTAACTCTAATTGTTATGTTCCAAGATGACAAAATTGGGGTAACAACACCAGGACCTGGAAATTAATTTCTAATCCTTTTCTTTCTCTTCCTTCCTTCCTTCCTTCCTTCCTTCCTTCCTTCCTTCCTTCCTTCCTTCCTTTTTTAAAACTTCATGGGTGAGGCACATGCCTCAGCTCCAACAGAAATATGATCTGGGGCCAGCACTGTGGCATATAAAACTGCCTCCTGCAGTGCCAGCATCCCATATTAGCACCGGTTTGAGTCCCAGCTGCACCACTTCCAATCCAGCTCTCTGCTATGGCCTGGGAAAGCAGTAGAAGATGGTCCAAGTCTTTAAACCCCTGCACCCACATGGGAGACCCGAAGGAAGCTCCTGGCTTCGGATTGGCTAAGTTCCGACTGTTGCGGCAAATTGGGGAGTGAACCATCAGATGGAAGATTATCTCTCTCTCTCTTTCTGTGTGTGTGTGTGAATTCTGATGTTCAAATAATAAATAAATAAATCTTTAAAAAATATGATCTTTTGTCCTCAGGGTTGTATTTTGCTTTTTCCTTTGGAAGATACTTTTGATTTTATGTTAAACCTCACCAGTATTCATTGCCCTTATGAAGGCTTCAAATAGCACATTTTTTCTCTCTCTCCCACTCCCCTCTCCCTCTCATCTATCATCTATTTTTCTGTCAATACTTATCTGCAACCTTTATTTCAGGTTTCATTTTTGCAGAGTGCTTTGTTTGCAGATCCAGATACACTTCTGAAAGGTTTATATGAAGCCACTGTGACTACTCTAGTCACAGTGCAGTAGAGCAATACAATTGGTAACACTGGCTCAACCCCTGGGAGAACAGCAGGATAGCAATGATTATAAATTTAAAATAGAAAGAATGCCATTTTTGAGATGTGGCTACATTCTAGTTGAACATAACTGTGACTTTAGAAAGACATTTTTTCTGTTTTAAATTCACAGTAATTGAACTTCTTGTGTCAACTTTCCTCTCCACAGGCTAAGCCAGCATGGCCACTTTGAAAGATTTGCTCCTCTGTGACCTGAAGAGCAATAGACATTTCAAACAATGGGCTCAGAGGCAGAGCACACAGTGCACAAGGAAATGACTAGAAAACCTTGAAAGGATTTCCAGTACAGGGTCTTTGGAGAATTAGCCTAGCCTTGTACATGGTTTCTTGAAAAGGGCTCAGATTCAAACACAGAAAAATAGAGAAAAATAAAACAAATCTTGCTTTAGAGATTAATTTAACTTTCATATGGGAGTTTTGTTTGTTTTCTTGCTTGCCTTTTTTGTTTGTTTTGACTTGTTTTCTTGTGCCCTCCTTTACTTGCATTAAGATTAAAGAATTTGAATTAAACCAGTTTATCAAACATAGTATTTCTGGCAAAAGCCTTGAGCAAATAATGAAGTAACACTTTCAGAAACATATTGAGTTGTTTCTTTGGTTTGGAGATTTGCCTTTCTGTTCTTAATTCCTTTCTAACTTCTAACGCATTCATTCCTAATGTCAAATAAAGTGATCATCCTAGTATCTACTCTTTTCCCTCTCTGTGGCATTGAATGACAAATACCCCTCATGCCTCCTTGACTTCTGTTAAAGAACTTTGACCCTGTCCTTGTGCTTCTTTACTGACTTCTTGATCATCTCTGTTTATTTTTCGAGATTGTCTTCTTTCTGTCCATTAAATATTTTCACCATAACATCATTGTTTCTCTTTGCAGTTGCACAGTATTAGGAAAATCACATCTAAAACTTAGATTTGTATTGGAATGCGTGTTTGTTGAATATGTAAAAAAGAAAGCATAAGCAAGGAGAGTCCTTTCTTGTTCAGTTTTAAACCTGTTATGCCCATCATAGATAATTAATTTTACTAGATTCTGGTTCCTTTTAGTTTTGTTTATTTTTGCAAATATACCTGCATCTTTTTATAAGCAAGTAATGTTAGTAAAATGGAGCAGTCTTATCTATGGTGCTATCTACACCCTGGACACCATCCTAGGTCCCAGCCCCAATGCCTTTGCTGGAAGTCAGGTGACCCTATAGCCTAACCACAATGTCAGCTCCACCCCCATCCTAATGGGATTCTCTGCTCCAACTTCCAGGCCCACCCCTCAGCAAAGGTTTAACAAGACCTGTTCCTAAACATGTGGCTCTCTCACTGTCTCTTGATCTCTTTCTCTCTCTCACTCTCCCTCGCTCTCTCTCTCTACATCTCTTTTTTACGCTCTTCTCCCTCTTTTCCTTTTTCGCCCCTTCCCTCCACACTGTCGGGTTTCCCCACCAATCAACACTTCCCCTTACTCCAGTGTTCATGTGTTTTGTGGCAGTCTTACAAATAATATCATGCTATGTATATTCTTTTGCAGTGTGCCTTTCTTATCTTTTAATATGTATTCTGAGCTTCACAATGAAGCATTTGCAGAAATCATTTTTGTTCATTTTTATAGCTCAATAGATTCTATACTGTTGACTCAATTCTACACAAATACCTACAGCATCCCCCTACGATTGTACATATGTAAATGGCCCTCGACCTCACCATGTTAAAACTGATTCCATGATACTAGACCCAACAGTGTTTCTGTGGACTCTTGCAGCCCTTACACTCACTCTTCCTCTGAATCTTTTGTTAACAAGGATTATGTAGTTATCAATAGCATAGTCCCCAGATTCTAGAGATAATGATCTACCACAAATATCCCGATATTTAAACAACTGCATCATCCTCACATTTAATTTTTAATGCCAGAGCACAGTTGGCTTTGGTTTGGTTGTGATTTGATTTTTCTTAAAGGGTACATTATACCATTATGCTTGGTCTCTCAACTGATGATGTTTAGAAGTTCTGTTGAGTCTGTAAGAGGTAGAGCCTAAGTAGGAGAGCTTTAAGACACTAAAGGCATATTCTCGGAAGGTAGTTCTCATGTGACCTCTTGAGTTCTCATGAGAGGGTTGTTATAACAGTAGCAGTCCCCCAAAAAATAAAATAGCAGTCCATCCTGCCCCCATGTTCTCTGCCCTCAATACTGGAATGAAATTTGCTTGCTACTGAATACACTCTCACTATTGCTATCTGTCATGAGGTAATGCACCCCAGTAATTGTCTTCACTGAGCTTGTACTATTACATGCCCTAGGGAATGAGGTGAAAGGGAGATATTTGTCAAATATTCAGGCCTACTATGAGTAAGTTTGGGGGACCTAATATACAGTATGGTGACTAGAGTTATTAATACTTAAAATTTGCTAAGATAGTACATCTCCAGTGTTCTTGATCATTTGATAAGTGAGCATTTGATTAAGTACAAATTCCTTTCATGATAAAAACCCCAAAGCAAAATTTACATTGAAAGAAATACCTCAATACAATTAAGACAATATATTACAAACCCACAGTCAGCATCTGATTAAATGAGGAAAAGTTGGAAATATTTCCACTAAGATATGGAACTAGACAAGAATCCCACTATCACCATTGCTATTCAATATAATCCAGAAAGTTTTGGCCAGAGCCAAGATAAGAAAAAAATAATCAAAGGGATACAAATTTGAAAGGAGGAAGTCAAATTATGTCTACATTTGCTGATGACATGATTCTAAATATAGGAGATCCAAAAGGCTTCACTGAGAGACTATTAGAACTCACATATGTGTTTACTAAAGTGGTAGGATATAAAATTAACACACTAAATTCAATAGCCTTTGTATACATAGACAATGCCATGGCTGAGAAAGAACTTCTAAGATCAATCCCATTCACAATAGCTATAAACATTTTAAATACTTTGAAATAAATTCAACCTAGGAGGTGAAAGAACTCTGATGAATATTCCAAACCTTAAAGAAAGAAGTAGAAGAAATCACCAAAGAATAAAAAGATCTTACATGTTTGTGGACTGGAAGAGTTATTATCTTCAAAATGCCCATACTACTAAAAGCAGTTTACAGATTCACGTCAATTCCAATCAAAATACCAACAATGTTCTTCTCATATCTAGAAAAAAGTGCTAAAATTCATATGGAAATACAAGAGATCTTGAATAGCTAAAGCAATCTTATATAACAAATATAAAGCTGGGGACTTCATAATACCAGATTTCAAGATATATTGCAGGGAAGTTACCAACAAAACATCCTGGTGCTGGCACAAAAACAGACATGAAGACCCATCAATCCACGCATCTACAAACAACTAATTTTTCAAAAAGGAACTGAAATCAATCCTTGAAGAAAGGACAGTTTCTTCAACAAATTGTGCTGGAAGAATTGGAAATGTGTCTATAAAAGTATGAAACAAGGGCCCTATCTTACACTTTACACAAAAATAAACTCAAAGGGTCCGGGGCTGTGGTGCAGCGGGTTAACACCCTGGCCTGAAGCGCCAGCATCCCATAGGGGTGCTGGTTCTAGTCGCAGCTCCTCCACTTCACATCCAGCTCTCTGGTATGGCCTGGGAAAGCAGTAGAAGACGGCCCTAGCCCTTGGGCTCCTGCACCCACATGGGAGACCTGGAAGAAGCTCCTGGCTCCTGGCTTCGGATCAGCACAGCTCCGGCCGTTGTGGCCAATTGGGGAGTGAACAATCGGATGGAAGACTCTCTCTCTCTCTCTCTCTCTCTCTCTCTCTGCCTCTCCTCTCTCTGTGTAACTCTGACTTTCAAATAAATAATAAATAAACCTTTAAAAAAAACAAAAATATACTCAAAATGTATCAAGGATCTAAATCTATGAGCTGATGGCATCAAATTACTAGAGAAGAGCACTGGGAAAACTATATGAGACATTGGCATAGGCAAAGTTTTCTTGGAAAAGATCCCAGAATCACAGACAATTAAAACCAAAATAGAGAAATGGAATTACATCAAACTGAGAAGCTTCTACACTACAAAAGAAACACTCAGCAAAGTGAAGAGGCAAGAGATAGAATGGGAGAAAATATTTGCAAACTATGAAACTGATAAAGGATTAATATACAGAATGAAGAGCTCAAGTGTTGCAGTTGATTTCTCAACAATGTTGCAGTGGATTCATTTCTGAGAGGAGCAGCGTGGTGGGGGCAAGAGGCGCGGAGTCAACACACAGACCCCGGGAGTCGGGTGAAAGCAGGCTTGAGGCGAGCAGCCGGCAGACTCATTTATTACAGTTGGAACTACATCTTATATAGCCAAGACCAGCCAATCTGGTCAAGGGGCAGTCTGTGCCCCAACCAATCACAGCCTGTTGCCAGGCAGGCTCCATTGCCAGGTGGGTTCCAAAGCCATTCCTGAGTAACTGACACTCGCTTGCCAGTGGCCACCTTGGCATGGCCTTCTCATTCCACCACACTCAAGAACTCAACAAAGTCCAGCACGACAGCTCACTAGGCTAATCCTCTGCCTGTGGGGCCAGCACCCCAGGTTGTAGTCCCTGTCGGGGCGCCAAATTATTTCCCGATTGCTCCTCTTCCACTCCAACTCTCTGCTGTGGCCAGAAAGGCAGTGCACCTGCATGGGAGACCAGGAGGAAACACCTGGCTCCTGGCTTCGAATTGGCGCAGCACACCGGCCATAGTGGCCATTTGGGGGGTGAATCAATGGAAGGAATTACTTTCTCTCTGTCTTTCTCTCTCTCACTGTCTAACTCTGCCTGTCAAAAAAAAAAAAAAAATAACTCAACAACAACAAAAAATCAAGTTTAGAAATGGGGAAAGGACTTGGACATGTTTTAAAAGTAAAAATTCAAATAGCCAACAGACCCATGAAAAAATGCTCAGGATCATTTGCCATCGGAGAAATGCATATAAAAACCACAGTGGGTTTTATCTCACCCCAGTCAGAATGTCTCTCATATAGAAACAGCAATAAATAAATGTTTCCAAGGATGTTAGAAAAATGGTACCTTAATACATTGTTAGTGGGAATGTAAACTGGTGTAGCCATTGTGGAAATGCTTCCAACTTTTCCCAATTCAATAAGATGCCAGCAATAGGTTTTGTCCTATATTGTCTTGATTGTGTTGAGGGATTTCCTTCTATACCCATTTTTCTTAAAATTCTTGATAAAAAGAAAGTAAATTGTATTTTACCAAATGCTTTCTCTGCATCTATTGAGATAATCATATGGTTTGTATTCTTCACTTTGTTAATGTGATGTATTACATTTTTGATTTGTGGATGTTAAACCACCCCTGCATTTCAGAGATAAATCTCACTTAGTCTGGGTGAATCACATATGATGTGCTGTATTCAATTTTCTAGTATTTTGTTGAGGCTATTTGCATCTATTTTCATCAAGAATATTGGTGTTTAGTTCTCTTTTTCTGTTATATCTTATTCTTGTCTAGGAATTAAGGTGATGCTGATTTCATTAAAGGAGTTTGGAAGGATTCCTTCCCTTTAATTTCTTTTGAATAGCTTAATAAGAATTAGAATTAGTTCTTTTAAAATGTGATAGAATTCTGCCATCTGGTCCTGGGATTTTATTTGTTGGGAGGGTCTTTATTACTGATTCAATCTCCACCTTGGTTATTGGTCTGTTTAGGTTTTCTTTGTCTTCATGACTCAAATTTAGTAGATTGTATATGTCCTAGAATCTGTCCATTTCTTCTAGAATTTCCAATTTGTTGACATGTATCTGTTTGTAGTAATTTCTGGTGATTCATTTTATTTCTGTGGTATCTGTTGTTGTGTCTCCTTTTTCATCTCTGATTTTATTAATCTGCATCTTCTCCCCCTTTTTTGTTAGTTTTGCCAATGATTTATCAATTTTGTTTTTGTTTCAGAATAACACAGCTCTTCATTTCCTGATCTTTTGTATTTTTTGTTTCTATATTGTCTATTTCTTCTCTGACTTCAATTATTTCTTTCTTTCTAATAATTTTGAGTTTAACTTGTTGTTGTTTTTCTAGATCCTTGAGATACATTGACATCTCATTTATTTGATGCCTTTCCACTTTTTGATGTAGGCACCAACTGTACTACTGACACATGAACCACACAAAGGATCTGTGCAGTCCTCGTATGAGCACAGATCCTGCTGCAATGACCCATCCCAGGCAGTCAGGGAGCTCTAGACCTCTGACACTACACAGTGATTTCCCAAAGACACAGCCACACCTTGTGCCCAGTGTGCAGTCACAGGGTTCCCACAGTCTCAGCACACAAGGCTACCACACTCATATTGTGCAGTGGATCGACTCTGCCACACTACCTGTCCCTTCCATGGAGAGACATTGACATTCCCGGAGCCAGCTGCCTGTCAGTGCTACATCTTGTTAATTTGAGCCCCAGAGCCTGTGATAAGTTGAGAGCCTGGGGCACCTCACAGCCATAACTGTGCACCCAGCCCCTGTCAACCCTCCCAGCTAGACTCAAAGTCAGTGGGCAACACAAATTCTTACCTCTTGTAAAATCTCTGGATCATATGGGTGCACAATAGCCACCACAGCTGTTGCTGGTGTCAAAATGATGCCTTTTGGAGCCGGCGCCGTGGCTCACTAAGCTAATCCTCCACCTTGCGGCGCCGGCAGCCCCGGGTTCTAGTCCAGTTTGGGGTGCCAGATTCTGTCCCAGTTGCCCCTCTTCCAGGCCAGCTCTCTGCTGTGGCCAGGGAGTGCAGTGGAGGATGGCCCAAGTGCTTGGGCCCTGCACCCCATGGGAGACCAGGAGAAGCACCTGGCTCCTGCCATTGGATCAGCACGGTGTGCCGGCCGCAGTGTGCCAGCCATGGCGGTCATTGGAGGGTGAACCAAAGGCAAAGGAAGACCTTTCTCTCTGTCTCTCTCTCTCACTGTCCGCTCTGCCTGTCAAAAAAAAAAAATGATGCCTTTTCCCCACTACTGCCAGGGGCATGCACAAGAGCTCTTATAATTTCCTCTGGTATCCCCATTGTGCCTTTTCTCAGCTGGTTCCTGGGCGTAATTGTAGGGTGATGGGGAGAGAGATGCTGTGTTAGGTGGGTACCCTGTCTCCATGGAGGTTCCAGGTAGTAGTAGTACTCAAAGATGGTGTGCTCCATTAGGCTCTCCCCCTAGTAATACCACCAGTGGCACTAGATGCTGCACTCTGCTCTCACCTCAGCCTCCAAGCTCATGCTTCCTCCAGTTCTTGGCTTTGGGGTTCATGTGTTATATCTGTGTTCATTGCTGCATGTCTATACCTTCCAGGATGAATCATGGCACCCTTTTTCCTTCTCTTCCCTGAGAATACACTTCCTCCACTTTTTTGCTACTGTTTTCCCCTAGCCTAAAGCAATATGTCTCTCTATCTGCCATATTGGATTCCAATATTCTTTTCAATGCTTTGTTCACATGCCTCTGTGACCCATGACATGGCAGACTTTTACAACTGAATGTTGGTAACTGCCCACAAATTTGTAGTGGCTATTTTTCCGTTGGTAACAAGAAAAGCTGATGTCAAAGACAGAATGCAGAGTTTAGAAATATTTCTGTTTCATGCATAGACCCACTTTAATTTATATATTGAATAAGACTTATAAGAAGTCTTCAAAAATTTCTTGAAAATGCATAAAAAACCTTAACGGATTTCAAAAAAGAATTTGCATCTGAACATATTTATCATTTGATATTGTTTTTCCAGAAAGATTTTGAAGTACTCTATTCGTTTTACTTGTTGAATCCCTCATATATATAAAATACTAAACCCAGATGAAAATTTATCAATTATGGGACAGATGTTGTGGCATAACATGTAAAGCCTCCATCTGAAATGCAGGCATCCCATATGGACACCAGTTCAAGTACCACCTGCTTCACTTTTGATTCATCTCCCTGCTAATGTATCTAGGAAACCAGTAGATGATGGAACAAGTTCTTGGGTCCCTGCACCCATGTGGGAGACCTGCAAGAAGCTTCAGGATCCTAGCTTTAGGCTGACACAACCCTAACCATTAGGGTCATTTGGGAACTGAACCCGTGAATGGAAGATCTCTCTCTATCTCACTCTTTGTCTCTCCCTATCTTTCTGTAACTCTGCCATTCAAAGAAGTGAAATTAAAATTTTAAAGAGTATTAATTATGGGAGAGATATTTATGCTACTTTAACATGAATGTATTAGTTAATACAATAAATAATATTTCAAAAGTAAATATTATCTTGAAATAGTTATATCACATTTTTCTTTCTAATGGAAAATCATTATTTCTTTATAAATTATGATACAGATATGCAATAGATTCTTTCCATTATCTGAAACCAAATCTAGAGAACAATTTTGCAAAAGATTAAAGCATGTTTGAAATAACACTAAAAATAATGTAGTATTACATAATTTAAGACAAACTGGAATATAATAAGTTCATATACCAGAATAATGACATGTATTTCTTTCTTTTCTCTATTAAAGATTTATATATTTACTTTAAAGTCAGAGTTACAGAGAAGTAGAGTCAGAGTGAGAGAGATAGAAGTCTTCTATCCACTAGTTCACTCCCCAAATGGTCACCCTGGCCAGGTCTGAGCCCATCCGAAGCCAGGATCCTTCCAGTATCCCACATGGGTGCAGGAGCCCCAAGTCCATGGGCCATCTTCTACTGCTTTCCCATGCCATAGCAGAGAGCAGGATAGGAAATAGAGCAGCTTAGTCTAGAACAGGTGCCCATATGAGATGCCGGCACTGCAGGCAGTGACTTTACTCTCTATGCCAGAGCAACAACTCCTGCATTTCTTTCAAAATATTTGAATAAATGTGTATTTTGACATTAATTTTTCATGTAGTATATGTAAATAGAAATATTTCCTGAACATTTGGTATTGAGTATTAACTAATTCAGATTCTTTTACTGCAACACAAGTGAAATCATACAATTCTCACAAAATTAAATCCAGAAATTCAGTAAATATTTCGCTGAAGCAGTTATACTTAAATCATATTTTGTCCTTCTGCTTGATTACATCACTTGATTAGAGCTTTACGCTAATCAATCTAAGGTACCAGTAGTAATACACACAACATCAATTGGTACCATTTTAATTTCAGTTTCATTGGTCACGGATCATAACTTTAAATTTGGGAGTTTACAAATGTGTGCCATTAACCATGAGAAAAAAAGAAGAGTTTGGATTAGCACAAAATAGACTCCACAAAAAGTATCTAAAAGGTATATATTCTGATCTATTAATGATAATTCACCGTTCAAGATAAAAGCATCTTAAATATGTGTACCTGCTGAATGGAAAATTGCATTGTTTGACACAAATTTCACTTCCTAATGTAAGTTTTAGGATAATCTTATGTCAGCAAAAATGTTTTAAATACTTTCCATGAAGATGAAAATTTATATAAGTGCCCACCCTGATAAGGCAGCAATAAACAAACATTGGCTTTTTGACATGGCTTCATACAGAAATGTGATTGTTATACTGCCAGTTGTCTATGTTAGCTTTCATTTTTTTGTAAAAGATTTATTTATATTTATTTGAGAAGCAGAGTTACAGACTGAGAGAGGAAGAGAGAGAGAGAGAGAGAGAGAGAGAGATCTTCCATCTGCCGGTTCAGTCCACAAATGGTCACAATGGCTGGAGCTGGACTTATCTAAAGCCAGGAGCTTCTTCTAGGTCTCCCACATGGTTTCAGGGGCACAAGCACTCGGGCCATCTTCTACTGCTTTCCCAGGCGATAAAAGAACTAGATTAGAAGAGGAGCAACCAGGATACCAACTGGTGCCTACTATGCCACAGTGCTGATCCTTGGTTTTCCTTGTATACATTACAATGACCTGGTTAAATAACAGTAAAATCCAAGTGCAACTTTACAAGCATTATAAATATGCATTGAAATATTAAATGAGCAATTAAACAGAACTCTAGTGATTTCACATTTATTTGTCAGGTGTGTGTGTGTGTGTGTGTGTGTGTGTGTGTAATGAATGCAGAGAAGAGAAAATTTACATCAATTCCAGTTGTTGTGTCTCTGGAGCACTCATTACATTTATATTTACAATATTCCTATAGGTGAAACACTGCCTCATTCAGTTCAATTCCTACATAAACTTCATTATAAATAGCTTGCTTTAGTACACATTGAATGATAGATAATGTGTGCAAAGCAATATACATATAAACTCACTGAACCATAGCCTCTAAAGGGAATATAATGTTTATTCCTAATGCTGGAATTAATTATTTATATTTACTTTAGCATTTATGTAGTACATTTCAAATTACATGTAGGTAAGGCAGCTTGTGCAGGCATGAATTTCCACTGGGCAGCTCAGCCATCACATGCTATTTGCTGACTGTTGAAATATGCTGGAATCTCTCATGGAGTGTTGGGTATTTGCTCACTGATGCTCAAGCTCTATTCAAAGCCCAGGCCCCCAAACAAAAAAAAACATGTGCCCTTAGATATGGTCAATTAATCACGAAAGTCTCTACATGGCTTGTGTTGCTCTGACTGCTCATAAAATAGCCTTTGCTAAAATGGATTAAAAGAAGAGTACTATTAAAATACTGCCGTGAAAGTTGTTTTATTTATTATAGGATTGTGTTGATGATAGTGTCCCAGCCACACAATATATGGTCTTTATGAGGACTCACAGGACAAGGTTCACTCAAGATTTAGAAGTAGAATAGTCAGACATTCCTAATTTGTCTTAACTTTGGGCTCTGTGAATCATGTAACTGGGGATTTTTTTCTCCTGAGAGTGATTGATAGGGCATTCAGAGTAAATTTGTGAGCAGGATATCATAGCATTTACTTCCTCCCTGATTTCATTTTATTTTTCTTACCATTGAATCCATCATTGCCATTTTCACATCATTTATGCAAGTGTCCTGCTATATGTTTTTTAAGGTGTCCAGATATTTTATTAATATGACTCTATTCCAATTCATTCCACAAATAATTTGAGGCGATTTTCTTAGGATTCATTCCATATAGTAAATTCCTTAAAAAAAACTAACTTCCTGGTGTTTCACCTATTTTGTTAGTGTCAGAAACAAATCACTTCATGAATATAGAGAATTTGTTACCAAAAGAAACCAAACACATCAAGTATCAGCCTTATTTGTAATCTACTTACATTCAACCTTAAAAACAACAAAAAAGAAGTTCATTTTAACCCCAGCCATTCTGAGCAGCATCTGGAGGCATTTTTGTCATAGTTTCTTTCATTTTAAATCCTGATCCAGCCCAACATCCCTGTAACCTGAGTCCTGTCCATGGTCTGTCCTTGGTACTGAATGGATTGTACAGTAAAGTTCCCACTCTGTTCTCTTAGCTCTTGGCTTTCGGAACATGAAACTTCATACATCCTAATTGCTTAAACCACACTGTGGTGGAATGAGAAGCCCATGCCAAGATGGCGCTGGCGAGCGAGCGTCAATTATTCAGGAATGGCTTTGAAACCCACCTGGCAACAGGCTGTGATTGGATGGCTTCGGAGCCTGCCTGGCAACAGGCTGTGATTGGTTAGCACATAAACCGCCCCTTGACTGGATTGGCTATCTTGGCTATATAAGCTGTTGTACCAACTGAAATAAATGAGTCTGCGGTCTGCTCGCCTCTGGTCCACTTTCACCTGACTCCCGGGGTCTGTTTGGTGACTCCGCACCTCTTGCCCCCACCACGCTCCTCCTCTCAGAACAAATCCTCTCAGAAGAAATCAACCTCAACACCACACCTTGTGCAATTCTAGCCCTTCTCTCCTTCAAACTGGCAGCACACAAAAATTTACAATGAAATCGCCACTTCTCATGTTGACATTACAAATAATGAAGATATGCCAAAGGCTGTTCTCTTGTAGCAATAGTCCAATACATGTTTAGACTGAACACATGACTGTCGGATCTGCATTAGACTAGTGTATACTACACTCTCAGTCTGACTTCCTAATTCTATTTTTTAAATTTATTTATTTGTTTATTTGAAAATCAGATTCACAGCAAGAGAGGGAGAGACAGAGGGAGGAGAGAAATCTTCCTTCCACTAGCTCACTTCCCAGATAGCTGCAAAAGCCAGGGCTGGACCAGGCCTACGCTTGGAACCAGTAGATTTATCTGGATCTCCCACATGAGTGCAGGGGCCCAAGGACTTGGGCTATCTTCTGTTGCTTTCCCAGGTACATTAGTAGGAAGCTGGATTCAAAGTGGGAGCAGAAGGGACTCGAACCAACAGCCATATGGGATGTTGGTGCTGCAGATGGTGGTTTAATCTGCTGCTCCACAGCACTGAATCATTGATTCTAACTTAACTTGGCTTGTTGATGATTTCCTAGAAGTCTATGGTAAATGCTGGTCAATATGGAAAGCTTTTGCTTGAAGTCCATTTGCTATTCAATCTCATCCTTATTATGTCACTAATGCAATTACTTTCTTAGTTAAATGCCATCTGCAGGTTTCAGTGATTCAAAAATGGAGATGTTCCTTGACATAATGTCTTCTGATCTTGCTCCTGCAGAGCCTGTCCAACAGGACACTCAAGCACAGACCTCTTATTGGCAGGTAGGAATGAATTTGTCTTCATGCATGGTTACTGCTGGTCAATTACCAAAACATGTGTCTACCCCTGCATTCAATAAACATGATTGTCATTGAGCTGCCTCCAAAATTGATAGAGAGCTTTGTAAGCCATCTTAAACTGAGACTCAATGATGCTACCAAACTCAGGCTTGGATGCTATACTCAAAAGTCTATGTGTTCCTAAATGACCTTTAGTAGGCTAGTGGCAGATACTCCTTTCAGATTCATTTTGAGGGAATTTTCTTCAATTTTAGTATTTGTTAGAGATAAATATTTGGAGGTTATCATCATTTAATATTGATTTAAAATTTATGTAGGCTAAAATAAATGTTATTACTCCTCAATCCCCTCTATTGGCTTCACTCCATTGTTCTTCATGTGGATGAAGTGAGAACACCACCTATTCAGTTTCTAAAGTCAAAAATTTTACATTCTTTTTTTTTTTTGAGTCTTCTTTACCTTCATACGTGAATTTAATTAGTCCAACGCAATAATGCTGATGCTAAAATAAGATATGGAGTTCTTCCCATTCTTTGCTCTTCTCCCTTTTGTATCTGAGTCATCATCATCTCTCAAGGAGATTGCTGATTTGCCTTTGTCTTGAATGTCCCACTGTTTGCATACTATTTTGGAGAGGCAGAAAGACAGAGAGAGACACATAGACAAGTGATGCAGAGAGATTTCTTTCAATGGCTCACTCCCCAAATAGCCACAACAGCTGGGAATGGACAGAGGTTAAAGTCATGGGTAAGGAATTCAAGCCAAATCTCCCATGTAGGTGGCAGGAATCCAATTATTTGAGCCATAACTGCTACTACCCAGGGTGTGCATTACAAGGAAGCTGGAATAAGGAGCCAAAATCAGGAAGAAATCCCAGGCACTCTGACTTTGGATAAAGATGTGTTAACCACTAGGATCATTCATTCCCTTCCCACTTTTAATATTATTTGTCATCCACAATTGCTATAGTTTGGATATTAGTTTGTGTGTCCCTCCAAAGATCCATGCATCGAAAGCTTGGACTCCAAAGACTTATTTTAATGGCTAATAATTTAACTGGGAAGTCTGAAGTTGGGGCCCTTGCAATGTAATTACATTGGATTGAGCTGTCCTATGATCAAATCAGGATGACTACATAAAGAAAGGTACATGATCATGGAGGGGGAGCAAGTGCCATGTCTTTCTGCCTCCTGGCTCATCATGTGATCCTCCCTGTACATGAGTTCCACAATTCACCACACATCAGATGTCAGATTCGTGTAGCCACCTCGTCCTAGGCTGTGAACCTCCAAAACCATGAGTTAAAACAAATGTTCTCTCCTAAGTAGGCAGTGGATATTTGTTGTAGTGACAAAATTTGACTCGTGCATGTGTGTGTGTGTGTGTGTGTGTGTGTGTGTGTAAAAACAGTTTAGAATCTTTAGGTTTAACTGCAAAATGCTGGTTTAGACACTTTTTAAAAATTATAAAATTTGACTACAGTGGGTTGGTCCATTTTCCTACAAAGCCTCAGGGCACACGTTTTCGGGGTTGGCAATGGGTGAAGTCATCCCTGTGGTGTTCTAACTCTGAGAACACTTTTTGCTTGCCTAGTTTCAACCTTTATATTTACACTACTGTTTTTCTCATGAAAAAATGAAGAAGAAAGGAAAAAAATTCTTCCCGTACACACACACACACATCCCTATCAAATTATAAAACAAAATATACCGTAGATAGGGTCCTAAAATACTCTTACATATTTCATAGTCAAACATAAAATCTCCAAAGTTTAGATAATAAAATTGAAGATATCAAAAAAGTGACTGTATTTGAATATGGGAATACTTCTTTAATAATTATTTACATATAATAAAGATGTTCATAATCCCATACAATTTCAAATCTTATAAATTATACAAATAAATATATCCATGAAACAACTAGCGCAGAGGATTCATTTTCATCAGAGGTGTAGTTTTCCCTCTCAGTAAACTTTAGAAGGTAAACAAAATGATAGGATTCAGAAATAACTGCAGCATTGCTCTACCTAAAAAATCTAGGTTGTTAGTTATTTAAAATGCTCTCAATAACAAACTGAAAAGAATAACACAGATGATGTCTTTTAAAACGCCTTGATTTTCTGATTACAAAAGGAAAACATAGTTGAAATTTCAAGTAAAAAGATGTGTCAAGTTGAAAGTGAAGTTCCCAAATAACTCCTGAAACCCTGATAATGGAAAGTTTAATGTATCTACATCCAAAATTTAATATTAAACATCAGTATTTATTTATTTATTTATTTTTAAAGGTCTATTTATTTATTTGAAAGTCAGAGTTACACAGAAAGAGAAGGAAGGGCTGAGAAAGAGTGAGTGAGTGAGTGAGTGGGAGAGAGAGAGAGAGAGAGAGGTCTTCTATCCGCTGGTTCACTCCCCAATAGGCCACAATGGCCGGAGCTGTACCGATCTGAAGCCAGGAGCCAGGAGCTTCTTCCAGGTCTCCCAGGGGCCCAAGGTACAGGGGCCCAAGGACTTGGGCCATATTCTATTGCTTTTCCAGGCAATAGCAGAGAGCTGGATTGGAAGTGGAGTGGCCAGGACTCAAACTGGTGCCCATATGCGATGCCAGCATGCAGGCGGAAGTTTTACCCACTATGGCATAGGGCTGGCCCCTGTATTATGTTTAAGTACATTGATTTACTCTGCACATTCTCCTAGCAACTTGTGTCTTCTTAACATTATATTGTTACTTCCAATAACAATACTAATGCATCTGCCTGGTTCTAATAGCTGCTAAATGTCATTTAATCTTATGAATAGTGATTTTCCCTGGCTTGAATAATGTAGCATGAGGGGGGACCTCCCCACAAAAATATTTTTAAAGGACAAATCTCTACAACTTGATTGGTTAAATTATACTTTAAAAATAATGAAATTTGCCAGATTGCCTTCAGAAATGTTGTATGGACTTATATTTTTGTCAACAGCCAATGTTAATGTAATTTTCCTGTAGTACCCAAAATTTCAGAATTCCCTCGCTATTTATGCTTTTGTATTCCAAATAAATATAATAATCTTTCAACTTAGAAAATCAAGTCAAATACAATATCTCATTTATTATCACAGTTTTGCCAAGGAGAAGATGAAGGAAGGGATACAAAGACAAATTTGCAAAAGTAGACATAGTTGACAAAATGTATACTCAAAGACTTGAACTCCTAACATCGAACATGCTTATTATATAACAACTCAGTTACAAAGAGATTCAAATGTTTATCTCACTTTTTCTCATATTTGAAATACTACTATCATAGAGCCCTTCATTAGAGAGTGTAAGTGTATTTACCATAAATCAAGACCTTCCCACTTGAAAGGGACAGTCTGGTTTAATGGAAAAACTGAAGTCTTGGGGTCATAGTGTAGTTCTGACATCTACCATCTCCTGTGACAACTAAACCATGCTATTGGTTCATACATTTAAAGTACTTCATAAGGGTAGAGTGAGGAATAAATGTGATACTGTTAGAGCTATTACAGTTTCCTTGATGTGGCTAGCCACATTTCTCCCCCTACCGAATCCACTTTGGGCCTGCACATCCATGTGGGCCTGCTTATGCTGGGGTTCAAACATTGCCAATAATCCTTGAGTTATATCTCAGAGATTTTTTTCCTACGAGAGGAAAAAGTAACAGATATGAGCTATGAAACACAATTGCTGCTTATTTTCTGTTGCCCAGAAAAATGAGAATTTATTCTAGGACTTTCTAAACACTGGGGACTAGCGGATATTTACCCCAAAGCAATGATTCCTTCTATCCTGAGTGAGTCATATTGGTGTATGGAATTCAAAATGTATTAGATTTCTGCATATTAAAACCTCACTATTAAAATCAAATATTAACTAGCTTCTTTATTTCTCATTGGAAGGCATAAATTTGCATTGCTTTTCTCACTGCATTCTGTAGACAGAAAAAAGAAACTTGGTGGTCAAATGGCAGAATTTTTGAAATTTTTGGGCACAAATGATTTAAAATGTAAGTTAATACCAACTTTGATGTGGAATTGAAGAGAGGATAAGGAAAGTTGGCATCATGAATTATAAACATAGAGACTGGTAACCAGTCTCTATGTTTAAAAGCAAAAAGCAACATATTGAAATTGATAGTATTTAAAAAAGATTAAGTAAACTAATCATTGACCAAGACAAATCTATTTCATACTTTTACACATTGGAACTGAAATGAGACTAGAATATTAAATTCATAATGGAATCCTCAAACTTAAAATAAAAACATCTAATATGAAAGAACATGATAAACCATTAAAATTAACTTTTCTTTTTCAAAGATGTCTCTATGTGTTTGCAATTTCTTTCGAAACTCAAGTGTGTCAATTTATTGTATTTCTCTCCATGTATCTAAAAATGCAAATTGACAGACTGCATTATAAAAAAAAAAAAGATTCGTTGAAGCAGGGTAAAACCCAACACTTCTCAGAAAAAAAAATTGATTGAAAATAGCCTTTGCTTATTACCAAAGTACATTCTTAGGAAGATTTTTCCTCCAAACCCATTTGGAAATGCTACATTGAAGAGTGATATTACAGGAGAAGCACTTTCCAAGTTGACAGTCGGCACCCTCTCTCCTCACTAAACACTCTACCTTTCATTTCTTGCTATGACAATAGTGTTAAAATCCCCAAGGTGTTGTTTAGTCTGCTCTCAAAATGCTCCATCAGTTTCGAAGCCTTATATTCCTTTCTCAGGAAGCAAAGTTGATAAGGCTTTTGAGCTTGGAAAAAAGTGTTTTTGAGTTTCCACTGAATAATGCATAGATATGTTTTGCAGATATGTTAGGTTTACTTAATTTTTGATTTTCCCCTAGAATGTAAAATTTAGAAATTTTACATAAAAGAAAACCCAGCATGCCTAGCAATTAAGTTTCCAGATTTCATATTATGTCATGGAACAACAGACATAAATAGGGACAATGTTAAAGACCAGTGTATGACAGCCAGTGGCAGGAGTCCACGTGGTATTCCTACATTCAAGGTGTCATGATGGCCTGTGCTCAGTGTAGGTTTAGGGAGTAAACTGAGGTTATTGTCCTCCTCAGATCATAGTAGCAAACATGCACACCCATCCTGCAGCCACACGTGACTCCCACTCAGCTAGCAGAGCCCTGTCTCCTTGCGGGGTCTAATACCCAGACCTCACCATCCTCCTGCACCATTGATAGGATGATGCAATTTGTGCTTGCTCGTGGCCTGGCTTACAAACCTCAGGGACCCAGGGAGCCGACCTCTCCAACTGAGCTAGGACCTTGAAGCACCATTGTTTGCAACAACACTCTGTATGCTTTATACAAGTTGTCATATTAAACTAATAACTACTTTTGCTTTCTTAAATACTTTACTTCTTTCATTAATTAATTTTAAAAATCAGGCAAATGAATTACAAATTAGATTAATTGAACAGTAATTACCTTTTAGCTTATTTTCCTTTATTTCTAAAACTATGTGTATAATTTCTTCTTTTTTGAAATTATTAAAATTATTATTAAGATATAAAGCAAAAATAGCTGTACTTTTTATAAGACACAATTGCCCTTTAAACATTTTCATTTTCATTTTCATGATGGGATATTGGAAGACAAGGAGGTTCTTTCATAAGAATGAGCAAATTACCTATTCTTGTCCCCACTAATGTCAAGTTATTCATTGTGGCTGAGACATGAGTTTATATACGATCCTATCCCATGATTTAAAAACCACCTCGTTTCACATATTCCATGCCTTCCATTGTCAGGCTATAAGGAGAAAAAACCTACATTTCTGGATCAAGTTATGTACCTGTTGGCCTCAATTTTCAGAAACTCATTGTGTGAGAAGATGATTAATGGCTTTCTGATAGGGCCATCCATAACATTCAGAGGTAAGAATGGAGTAAATACGTTTTTAGGAAGAACAGACGAATTTGACTTAATATTTTGAAAGAAATAATAAGTAATTAACAAAGGGATTTAAAAATACCTTATAAAATATATAAAATTTGGATAGGACAGACATTTTGATGTGCTTAAGGAATGTGATGTCAGCTACTGGCACAGTTCTAGTGGAAATTTCAAACCTACTCACCATTTTATCTCTGTGTGAATATGTTTGAATAAACTACAATAAATAAAGCGAAAAGATATTTTTAGATTAGCATCTTTGGAAATATACTGGACATTTCCTGGCTATGGTAAAACACAAGTCATTCACATGTGATGATAAAAACTCTGGTAGGAAGGTGGAGATCTGTGATGTCTTTGCTATACAGAGAACAATATAACAGATATTGGTTTTAGTAATAAATATAACCCAAATACAGATCACACACAGGTTTAACCCTATGTAAGTTTATGTGTGTAATCTTATGATTTTTTGAAACTCTATGATTTTCATAATTACCAATTTCTGCATTTTGATGAAAGATACCAGGAAAGCTGATTATTCTGCCTGATCATTTGGGAGACAAATTATTTTTATTTTTAAGTGAGTTCTGTAACACTCCTTAGCTCTTTTTGCCTCCAAAGAGGAAATGAAAATCATTATCATTTTCATTTTTAAGGTATCATTTTAAGAAAAACAATTTTTATGTTTCATAAATCAACAAATAAGAATAGCAATAAATGTATTCAATGATTGTGGCTTAAACATGAATTTCTGTACAGGAAGCTTAGTGTAGTTGAGAGAGATTTGCATTTTTAATTGCCACATGTCATGAGTTTGAACAAAAATTCTTAAACCTGAATGCTATTCTGTACAAAAACACTCTATTAAAAGAAAAAGAAAACATATTGATTGGAAAAATATATCTGGCTATTTTCCTTCTCAGGCATCCCTTTTGCAAAGAGCAGGAATTTCTTAATACTATACATATGTA
Organism: Sylvilagus floridanus; assembly: GCA_949820135.1. Lineage (NCBI taxonomy): Eukaryota > Metazoa > Chordata > Mammalia > Lagomorpha > Leporidae > Sylvilagus > Sylvilagus floridanus. The sequence continues at coordinate 21,515,799 of OX463236.1, forward strand.
TTAGTGTTATTACATATCTAATGCACTGTCTTGAGAATGGTATGACCTAATTAATACTAACTCACTCTTGCTTTGTTTCTTTTATTTTTTTAAATAACATTTATTTATTTTGAGAGATAGAGGTAGAAAGACAGGGACAGGGACAGACAGGGATCCCCAATCTTTGATTTATTCCCAGATACCCACAATGGCTGTGGTTGGACCAGGCCAAAGCCAGGAACCAATTAGTCAATCTGGTTCTCCCATATGGGTGGCAGGAACCCAACCCTTGAACAATTATCTGTGCATTAGCATAAAGCTGGAATCAGGAGTGGAGTCAAGACTGCAACCCAGGCATGGGGATTTGGGAATCAGTCATCCAAAAGGCATGTGAATGGATATCTGCCCATTCCTGCTCTGTTAACAGCAGGAGGCACAGGGGCCACTTTAACTGGGTCCCTGTAGAAGGATGTTTGGGATTATGGTAGTGGACCTGTGATCTATGGTCTGATTGAATACATTTTCATTATAACCATCAAGATTTTGTAGTAGATTGGATGTGAGGAATGAAAATCTTAGGTTTACAATATTTAGATCTGAGAAACTAGACAATTCACTAAAGTAGAGAAACCTGAATGTAGTTTGTGAGTTTTTAAGGAAGGGAGTAGTTTTGTTTCAGCATTGCAATGTATTTTATTAAATAAGTAAGTTGAAATAGAAATTAGATATATTAACATATATATTTTAAAAATTTATGTATTCATTTCAATTTCAGAGTTACAGAGAAAGAGGAAGAAACACACAGAGAGAAAGATCTTCCAGCTGCTGGTTCACTCTCCAGATGGCTGCAATGGCTGGGTCTCCTAAGTGAGTGGAGGGAGCCCAAACACCTGGGCTATCTTCTGCTGCTTTTCCTAAGTCATTAACAGGAAGCTGAAATCAGAAGTGAAGCAGCCAGGACTCGAACCAATACCCATATTGAATGCTGGCATCACAGGTGGTGGCTTTACCTATTATGCCACAATACTGGCTCCAAGCTCAGTGAGAAATGGGTTGAATAGTGAATAAAATTTGTGAGTCCATAAGGGGATATATTTATATGCTCCTACATATATTCACACATATATATTTCTTTCTAAAATGTATAATTGGATGGGATCACATAAAGAATGGATTTTTCAACAGAACAGGGGACAGCAAAGCTTTCCTAATTGATATGGATTAGATGTAAAAAGTAGGTAGAAAGACACCATGAAGTACCAGGAAAACAAGATGACTGTAACCAGCAAAGCATGGAGAAGTGCTTTAAGTAGGAAGTAAAATTTAAAATATGTAAGGCAATCATTGATGACTTTAGCAGTGTCTATATCAATCACGTGGCTGGATGTAAACCCCATAGGGAGGATCTGAGGAGAGAATGGATGAATTGAGAAAGTAAAATCAGTGAACATAATGAACTCATTTGAGAAGCTTCGCTGCAAAGAAAGCAGATTAATGACTAAGAGGAAGTTTCAGGTTGTAATTTTTAAGATGAGTAGAGTAAGTCATATCTGTGTCCTGAGAGAAATGAATAAGTAAGGAAGTAAAAATGGTGGTGCAGTTTAGAGGGGATAATTTCAGGAAGAAAGTCCTCAGGAAAATGTGGAGTGATGGAATTCAATAGCTGAAATAACTTCTTAACAATGCATTTTGACATTATTTCACCATCAGAACAAAGAAAAAATAATATTATCAATATTAATTTCTAAGTAATAGGGGATTACTTTTGTGTTTTTTCTAACAGTGTGAATAACCAGTTTTGAGATTAGCTTCTGTTTAATTAAAACAGTAATAATGAAATGTATAAAATGTTTTCTCAACATAAGGAAAAGGAAATTAGAACAAAATCTGAGATACTGCACTGAAATAAATGCATAGTGAGTAGGAAAATATATAGATAGCATCATAAGCACATTCGCATTATTTTGTCTATTAATTATTTATGCTGAGGAGAGAAACCAGTGATTTTACAACAGCAATGATAATTCCATCTGGTATGTACACTACACCAATATATACACATAACATACATTGTTAAATTCCTTTCTCCACTACAGAACTTGACGTGTTTGGTTGGTTGAATTATCCTGGGGCTGAAATGGGAAGTATTACATAATGCTAGAATAATTTTGGTACAAATTTGAAAAATAATAAGAGAATTTGTTTATAGGGACTACCTCTTGTTAATTCTTCAAAAATTTAACTATGAAAATAATGTACTGTTAGGAAATTGAATAAAATTAAATCCAATTGTTTGCACATAGACAATAAACACTGCATAAATAAATAGTTCTGATGAAATAAAATCTCTTCCACACAGCAGAATTAACCAAAATGTCAAAAATACTGATAACCAACATCTCTATCGGAAATATGGTTGGAGAAGAATTATTTTATACCCATCACAGTGTGTAAAACTCTGTGTTTCACTTAAGGGTCATTAATGAAGAAACTAGTTGAGAATATTTGATCTGAAACAGCACTCTTCACACTCTCAAGTATATTCCCACAATTTATTATCAACTAGAAAACAACCACAACAACAACAATAATAATAAAACAATGTACTATGTATAATCAATATTTTTTAGAGATACATACTGAAGTATTTACAGTGAAAACTATGTTATCGGGTCTTTTCTCTCAATATCTTTAGAAAAGGAACTATTTGGATAGGGTATCAATGAAATGAGATTGGCCTTTGACAAATAATTTTTTAGAATGGTAATAGTAGAAGAGATTATTATGCTTTACTCATTGCTTCCTTGTCCATTTAAAATTTTCATGATAAAATTGTTAAAAGTTTATGGAGAATCCATCTCTTGAATTTAAACTAGAAATGAGATCTACTTTCTTAACACATTTTAATTTTTTTTAAAAGATTTATTTATTTACTTGAAAATCAGAGGTAACACACAGAGAGAAGGAGAGGCAGAGAGAGAGAGCTCTTCCATCTCAGGTTCACTCCCCAGATGGTTGCAATGGCTGGAGCTGTGCCAATCTGAAGCCAGGAGCCAGGAGCTTTCCCCAGGTCTCCCATGTGGGTTCAGGGGCCTAAGGACTTGGGCCATCTTCTACTGCTTTCCCAGGCCATAACAGAGAGCTGGATCAGAAACAGAGCAGCTGAGCACTCATATGGGATGCTGGCATTATAGGCGGCAGCCTCACCCACTATGCCACATCTCCAGCCTCACATTTTAATTTCTTAACACGTTTAAGTATGGTTAATCATAGGAAAAATAATGTACAGCAGACCTCTAAAATTTACTCTTGTTGAATGGGGCAGATTTTATACTTTTGACAGCTGTTCCCTATTTCTCCATTATTTGGCTCATGGGTACCACCAGTCGTTGTGTTCCTTACTTCAATAACTTTGACTCCCTTGGATAACCTCACTTAACGTGGGATCCTGGAATTTATGTTTTTATGACTTGCTTATTTCACTTACCATAATGTTCCTTAGGTTACCCTTGTTTTGAATATTGCAAAAAGTCTTTTTAAAAGATGAATAATACTCGGGGAGAGGCAAGGTGGCAGAATAGGAAGGGAGCACACTGAAAGTCCAGAAAAAGACAGTTTAATAAAAGTGGAGATACTGCAGGTTCAAATACCAATGACATTTTTACAGAAATGGAGACCCACTTAATGTACTATTTAATTTATATGTTGAAAAATGTGATTGCTTAAATTTTAGAAACTCTTTCATTATCATACATTCAAAAATATTTATTAGAAAGTCAAAGGAACAGAGAGAGAGAGAGAGTTCTTCCATCTGCTGGTTCATTCCCCAAATGGCTACTAAGGTCAGAACTGAGCCAGACTTAGCCAGGATTCCAGAACTCCATGTGAGTCTCCCACATAGGTGACATGGATACAAGCACTTGTGTCGTCTCCTGGACACATCAGCAAGAAGTTAGACCAGAAGGAGAGCAGCTAGGACTTATACCAGCACTCTGATTTGGAATACTGCCAGTTTTGCAAGCGGTGGTCCAAATTGCATCACAATGCCAGGCACCACTTACATGCTTTTATTTTCCTCTTGTCTTTTCTTAAGCTTTTAAATTTTCACAGTGAAAAAATATGACTTTCCCCTATTTTCTGATAGTGAAATAACCCTTGTGTTCAGCTTTCTGGTATGTGTTGGCTTCTAGCCCCGAGTTAGTGCACTTGGCTGAATATTCTTGGAGCAGCGTTGATACTGCTAAGACTATGGCACTCACTGGGTGAAACTTGATTTTAAATCATTGTTGCATATGTAGCCTTTTCACCCTAAGAATGAGGGCCTATGTTCTATAGTGATTTATACAGGATAAATTACATCAACATCCATGAAAAAACAGAGAATGATTTATGATTCCTCTAAAATGAGAAGATAGAATTCTCTCAAAAAGCTATTTCTGCAATTTTTAAAAGTACCCATGAGGATATTTTATGTTTTGAATTTTAGATTAAATTTAAAATGACAGATTTCATTGGTATGCCTACAGTTTCCAAGCCTGCATAGTGACTAGCCAGTCATGTCATACAATATACTACAATAGCCCATGAATATATTCATGTTTCAAACCTTTTCACATTTCTTCTCTCTCTCTCCCCCCAACACACACACACACTCACATCAATCACACATTCTCTCTCAATCATATTTGTAAATTTTCTTGTTTTATACAATTAAAATACCATTGTGAATTCAAGATTGAGGTCTAAAACAAACAAAGCTGCCAATGCAGAAGATTTCTCTGAAAGTATAGCAAGATATGGTATTCAATGGAACATACTAATACCTTGAGGAAATGTTATAGCCTCATTATTATTGTAAGCTACCAAAATTTTAAAATGTGCCAAGAGGTACTCATGTACTCAAGGGTTTAACATTGGTATTCAAATAAATACACAAGAACTTATTTTTTTGTATCAGAAAAAGTGCATAATTGTATTTGATATACTCTTTAAGTATGGAAAATCTTCTATTTCAGCACAGCTTTTGATGGTATGTAGAAGAGCAGAGGATTTCAATATGGTGGAATAAGCAGGGATATATTGTGTTAGGCTAGGGATAAATAGTTAAAAAAACAAAAACAAAAACAAGAGAATGTCAGAAGTGCACTGTAAGGGAAGAATTAGAGAGAAAACCAAAGTGGAAACTCTGCAGAAGGAAGAGAAATGCTGTGGATCTGTGTGGAAATTGTGGATGCATAGCACAAACATGGATACAACATATAATTTCAGCAGCCAAGAGCTGTAGTGGGCGGCAACTTGAAGACAGAGGTGAGACTAGACTACAAGAACTTGTGGTGATAAAACCAGAGGGAAAGGAAGGCATGAGTCTGGCCTGAAGCCTTAGGGGCTAGCAGGTACCCAGGAACCCAGTGGAATTAAAGAGGCATGCTTCTCTTACCCTATCCTTCCCATAGTGGCACTGGCACCTGGCTGAGAGGGTGGGAGCCATTTTGGGCTTTGGGCGGCAGCTGCAGAAACCTTTGTGAGTGTGCACAGCAACTGGCTGAGACAAGACGCTATCTTTTTTGGCAGTACTGGTGGCATTGGTGGAGACAGGGTCACATTTGGTTAGTGGCTCTAGTGTATGTGTATGATTCAGAGATTCTAGTGGAGTGAAAAATCTACAGTCCCCATTGACTTTGAGCCTGCCTAAGAGGATTGACAGGGGGTGGGACACTCACATAAAGCTATGAGGGGTCAACACCCTGCCAGCATACCACCAGCTCTGGGGCTCAAGCTACCTAGGCAGGGCGTCCATGAACATTTGGCTTGGGGAACATCTGTCTGTGGCCTGGACAGGTTGGTGGGGCAGAGCAGAACCTCTGCATACAGTGACTGGGAGCTTTGTATTCTGAGCCTGTGGGGACTCTTTTGCTGCATGAGAGGGTGCAGAGTGGAGCAGAATCTCTGGATAATTATTGTGTAGCTCCACATGCTTAGAGATCCCTCATTGCAGTGGGATCCAGACTTTTAAAGGAGAACTAATTCCCAATTTTCACAAGCTATTCAAAACAATTAAAAGTTTCTATGAAGGCAGTATCATCTTAATCCGTAAGCCTGAAAAAGATACAACAGAGAAAGAGAATGATAGACCAATATCCCTGATGAACATAGATGCAAAAATCCTCAACTAATACTAGCTAATAAAATCTAACAACACATAAGAACATTCTCCCAGACCAAATGGGATTTATCCATGACAAACAAGTTCTCATATAGAAGAAATAAACTAAAAAGAAACACTAGCGAGGATGTGGGGGGAAAGGTACCTTAATTCATTGTGTGTAGGGAACTAAACTGGTACAGCTGCTGTGGAAGACAAAACGGAGATAACTGAGAAATCTGAATGTAGACCTACAATATGATCCTGCCATCCCACACCTTGGAATTTACCCAGACCAAAAGAAATCAGCATATGAAAAAGTTATCTGTACTCTAAATTTCATTCCAGCATGATTAACAATAGCTAAGACATGGAATGAACCCAGATGTCCATCAAGTGAAGAATGGATAAAGATATTATAGTGTATACACACACACACACACACACACACACACACACACACATACACACACTATGGAGTACTACTCAGCTGTAAAAAAAAATGAAATCCTGTCTTTTGCAACAAGATAGTTGAATCTAGGAACCATTTACTTATTGAAATAAGACAGTCGCCAAACTAGACATAGAATATGATTTCCCTGCTCTGTGGTAATTAATACATACCCAAAAGATAATATGTTGGAGTGAAATGGACATTTTGAGATTTGATGATTGATTACAGCCCTTGTCTCTTCCACTAAGGAAGAGTAGTTTTTTCCCCTCATGTTAGTTGTGAAATATTTTACTTCATGTAGGGTTAACTTTAAGATCATTAAGTAAATTGAAAGTATATCTTTGTAAAATTTAAGAGTAGGATTGGGAGAGTGAAGAGGAAGAAAAGTTGGAGTGAAGGTGGGAGGAAAGGTAGGGTAAGTGTCACTATGTTGCTAAATCTGTATATGTGAAATACATGAAACTTTATAATTTAAATAAAATTTTTAAGAAAATTTAAAAGAAGACCAGATGGCTTCACTGCTGAATTCTACCAGACATTTAAAGAACTAATCCAATTTTTCTCAAGTTATTCAAAACAATTGACAGGGATGGAATCCTCTCGAACTCCTAACGAAGACTGAATCACTTTAATTCCTAAATCAGAAGATAAAACAGAGAAAGAGAACTACAGACCAATATCCCTGATGAACATAAATGAAAAAATCCTGACCAGTATATTGGTTAACTAAATTCAACATCACATCAGAAAGATCATTTACCTGGACCAAGAGGGATTTATCCCTGGTGTGCTGAGATGATTCAACATTGCAAATCAATAAATGTGATATATCACATTAACAAACTAGAGAATGAAAACATATTATTATCTCAATAGCTGCAGAAAAAGCTTCATAAAATACAATATTCTTTGATGAAGAAAATCTTAAGCAAATTGGATATAGAAGGAACATTCCTCAACACAATCAAGGCAATTTATGATAAACCCACAGCCAGCATTCTATTGAATGGGAAAATCCTAATAGCACTCTCCATAAGATCTGGAAACAAACAAAGGTGCCCACTGGTACAACTGTTATTTAATATTGTCCTGGAAGTTTTAGTCACAGCAATTAGGAAAGAAAAAGAAAGCAAAAGGATACAAAAGGAAAAGAGGCAGTCAAACTATTCCTGTTTCCAGATGACATGATTCTATATTTTGGGACTCCAAAGGACTCTACTGAGAGACTACTGGAACTCATAAAAGTTCATTGGTGGGGCCGGCACCGTGGCTCACTTAGTTAATCCTCTGCCTGTGGTGCCGGCATCCCATATTGGTGCTGGGTTCTAGTCCCCATTGCTCCTTGTCCAGTCCAGCTCTCTGCTGTGGTCCAGGAAGGCAGTGGAGGATGGCCCAGGTGCTCGGGCCCCTGTACCCTCATGGTATACCAGGAGGAAGCACCTGTCTCCTGGCTTTGGATTGGTGGCTGGTAGTGGCAGCCATTGAGGAGAGGAGTAAACCAATGGAAGGAAGACCATTAAAATAAAAAAAAAATGAAGAAAATAAAATTAAATTTAAAAAAGTTCATTGGTAAAGTGGCAATATACAACTAATACACAAAAATCAACAGCCTTTGTATATACAGATAATGTCTTGACTGAAAAGAACTTCTAAGATTAATCCTATTCATAATAGCTAAAAAATAATTAAATAATTTGGAATAAATTTAACCAAACATGTCAAAGATCTCTAGTATGAAAATTACAAAATATTAAAGAAAAAAAATAGAAGAAAACATTTACAAATAGAAACATCTTCCATGTACATGGATTGGAAAAATCACTATCATCAAAATGTCCATGCTACCAAAAGCAATTTCCAGATTCAGTATGATTCCAATCAAAATACCAATGACATTCTGCACAGATCTAGAAAAAAATGAAGGTAAAATTCAGATGCAAAATTCATATGGAAACATATGGAGACTGTGAATAGCTAAAGCAGTAGTATATAACAGAAACAAAGCCAGAGGCATCACACCACCAGGTTTCAAGACATAATATTTGGCATTTAATCAAACCAGTCTGGTATTGTCACAAAATAGACATGTAGACCACTAGAACAGAAAAGAAATTCCAGAAATCAGTTCACAGCTACAACTGACAAAGGAGCTGAAATCAATCTTTGGAGCAAGGACAGTATCTTCAATAAATGGCACTGGAAAATAGATCTCCTCATACAGAAATATGAAATAAGACCCCTAGCTTAAACCTTACACAAAAATCCATTCAAAATGGATCAAAGACCTAAATCTATGATCCGACACCATCAAATTACTAAAGAACATTGGGGAAGCCCTACAAGGTATTGGCATAGGCAAAGTCTTCTTAGAAAAGACTTGAGAAGCACAGGTAATCAAAACCCAAGTTCACAGATGGGATGACATCATATTGAGAAGCTTTTGCTCTTCAAAAGAAACACTCATCAAAGTGAAGTGGCAACTGACAGAATGGGATAAAATATTTGCAATTTGCAAACCATGCAACTAATGAAGTGTTAAGAACCAGAATCTAGAAGGAGCTCAAGAAATTCAACAACAACAAAGCAAACAATACAGTGAATATGAAATGAGAGTGCTGTTAAATGAAATGTGAAAAAAAAAGAAATGCCCAAATGACTTGGACAGGCATTTTTCAAGAGAGGAATTTCAAATGGCTAACAGACATATGAAAAAATGCTCAGGATCACTAGCCTTCAGAGAAATGCAAATCAAAACCACAAGGAGGTTTCACCTCATACCAGTGAAAATGGCTCTCATGGAGAAATCAACAAATAAAAATACTGGCCAGGATCTGGGAAAAAAGTACCATAATCCACTATATGATGGGAATGTAAACTGGTGCAGCCATAGTGGAAGACAGTATGGAGATACCTCAGGAATCTAAATATAGATCTATAATATGATCCAGCCATCCCACTCCATGGAATTTATTCAAGCAAAAATAAATCAGTATATAGGAGAGTTATCTGTACTCCCACATTCTTTGTAACACAATTCATAATACCTAAGATATGGAATCAACTCAGATGTACATCAAGTGAAGACTGGATAAAGATGTTATTATAAAGAATACACTGTGGAGTACTATTCAGCTATAAAAAATGAAATCCACTCCTTTGCAACAAGATAAATGAAATGGAAACCATTTACTTACTGATGTAAGACAAACTGCAGATAGCATATGCTTTCCTGCTCTAACTAATACAGTATACAAAATGTAATATATTTAGTGAAATGTATATTTTGAGATTCAATGATTCTATACAGCCCTTGCCACTTCTGTTGGGGAACAGTGCTTTTTTATTCATACTATTTGTTGAACTACTTTACCTAGTGTAGGGTTAACCTTACAATCTTTAAGTAAACTGAATGTAAGTCACTGTAAAATTTAAGAGTGAGAATTGGAGAGGCAGGAGGAAGGAGGGTTTTAGTGTGGGTTAAGGGAGGGTAGGGTGGGAAATATAATCCTAAATCTGTATATATGAAATATAAGAAACTTGTATAACTTAAAATTTTTAAAAGAGCACAGTATTTTTAATGTTATAGTAGATTCTCAGGGTTATTTTAGCGATTATGTAGAGCAAAGAACATAATTCTATGTCAAATAACTCAGGCAAGAAGAAAATTACGAGCAAGAACTGTGCAGCTATCATGGAGTGAAATGGAGAAGGTAACAGTAACATAGTCCAGAAAGCATCTTTTACAGACTAAAATGAGATGATCTCACTGCAGCCAAAGGCCTTGTAAGGAAGGCATATGATCTGATGTACCTTCAGGTAGATAATCAAGACCAATTCATACACTCACAAGTTGGAGAATTGTAGGAAAATACCAATTGACTCATTTTTATTTACAAAATACTCTTATAATTTAGGTAACAAATTTATCACATCTACTACTTGAAGAAAACAGATGTTTTTACTGATTTTATCCATTAAAAAGAAACAGTGTTAATTTTAAGTGTCAGTCAAATCATGCACATATAGAATTCCCTTTAGAAGTGGACATTTGTCACAGGTACACTACTTCTAGCACCTGCCACCCATGTCAGAGTTCCTGGGGTTGAGTCCTGGCTCTATTTCTGATTCCAATTTCTTTTTAATGTGCTATATGGTAAGCAGCAGGTGAAGGCTAGAGTAGTTTGGTGCCTGCCACCTACATGGAAATCCAAATTGCATTCATGATTATTGGCTATGATGTGGCCCAGACTGGGCTGCTGTGAGCATTTGAAAAGTGAACTACTGGATGGAAGATCTCTTTTGCTGTCTGTATTTTAAATAAAATAAAACAAAAAAGGAATAAATTTTAGAAAGAAAATTCTTTATAGATGATTTAATTATTATATCAAAACTAGAAGTTCTACCTTTTCAAAAGTAAATCACTTAACTGTATCAATGTTTTTATAAATATAGGCTAAAAAGGATATCAAAATTAATTTAGCCACTAAACATTTTTATATAACACAATCCAATTTCATATAAATGTAAAATATAATGCAATGTTAAAAATCAGAAAATGCTAAGTTATCACATCAGTAACCTCAGAAGACTTGAGTATCAATTTTGTTTTTAAAAAAAAAGATTTATTTATATGAATGTTAGAGTTACACAGAGAGAGAAGGAAAGGCAGAGAGACAGAGAGAGAAAAGTCCTCCATGCACTAGCCTGGGCATGGCCAGACTGAAGTCAAGGACCTAGAACTCCATTGAGGTCTCCTACATGGATATTAGGGACTCAAGTAGTTGAATCATAATCTACTGCCTCCCTAGCACTTAAGTAGGAATTGGAGTAGAAAGCACTCAGATTTGGGATGCAGGTGTCCTAAGCAATAGCTAAACCCACTGTACCTAACATCCATCTCTGTTTAACATTAAAAAATTTTCAAAAAATTGCCTAAAGGAGCTGTAGTATTTTACATTCTTAACATTACTCCAAGAGGATTCAATTTTCTCTAAATTGTTGCCAACACTTGATATCATAAAGCTTTTTGATGATAACTGTTCTAGTGGATGACTAATAGCATTTCATTCCAGGTTTAATTTGAATTTCACTAATGACTCCTTGAGCAAAATGACAAAATGACTAATGACTAATGATGTTGAACACCTTCACATGTGCTTATTGGTCATCTGCACAGCTTTTTAAGTAAAGTGTCAAATAACATTCTGCCCATTTTTAAATTAGACTGTCATCATCTTGATTTTTGCCAGCATTCGTGAATTATAACTGTTCAAAATTTTATATATTTCAATGTACAGCATGGTGTTCTCATAAGCATATTCTTGTGAAATTATTAGCACAATCAATTTATTGTTTCAAGTAAGTCACAAAGTTACCTCTTTTGTGTGGTCAGAACACTTTTGACTATACAATTATGGGAATTTCAGTATACAATATTCTATTGTATAGTCACCATACTGTACATTATCATCTCTTGAATGTATGCATCTTATTCTTGAAAGATTGTACATTTTGATGATGATTGTCCCCATTCTCCCCCAGCCCCTGTCTCTGGAAACCTCCAATACAGTCTCTGATTCTAGGGTTTTTTTTATGTTTTTTTTTTTTTTAATTTCAACATCTAAGTCCTTGCTGTATGGATTGATTTTAGCTACTTAGTCAAATATAAGTTGATTGTTGATGTTTGGATTGATTTCTGGAATTTCTGTTCTGTTACATTTGTATATTGATCTGTTTTTATACCAGTATCAGTCTCTTTGATTATAACTAACTGATCAGTAGTTTATCTTGAAATCTGGGATTGTGATACATTCAGCTTTGTTTCTGTTTTATAAGATTGCTTTAGCTATTCAAGGTTTCCTATGTTTCCACATGAATTTCAGCATCATTTTCTTCTAGATCTAAGCAGAATGTTCTGGGTATTTTGATTGGTATTGTATTGAAACTTTAAATTGCTTTCAGTAGTATGGACGTTTTGATGATATTGATTCTTCCAATCCAGGAACATGGAAGTTTTTTCCATTTTTTGTATCTTCTTCAATTTCTTTCTTTAAAGTCTTGTAATTCTCATTCTAGAGATCTTTGACATCCTTGGTTAATCTTATTCCAAGGTATGTGATTTTTTTGAAGTTTTTTGAATAGGATTGATCTTAGAAGTTCTTTCTCAGCCGTAGCATTTTTTGTGTATACAAAGACTGTTGACTTTTATGTGTTGATTTTATATCCTGCCACTCCAGCAAACTCTTCTATATATTCCAGTAACCTCTTAGTGGAGTCTTTTGGAGTCCCTAAATACAGAAACACATCATCTGAAAATAGGGATAGTTTGACTTGCTCCTTCCCAATTTATATCCCTTTACTTTGTTTCTCTTGAGTAATTGCTCTGGGTAAGACTTCCAGAAATATATGGAATAGCAATGGTATGAGTGGGCATCCTTGTCTGGTTTTGGATCCCAGTAGGAATGCTTCCAACTTTTCCCCATTCACTAAGATGCTCGCTGTTGGTTTGTCATAAATTACCTTGATTGTTATGAGAAATGTTCCTTCTATACCAAATTTGCTTAGGATTTTCATCATGAAAGGGTCTTGTATTATATCAAAGGCTTTTTCTGCATGTATTGAGATAATTATATGGATTCTGTTCCTCAAATTGTTAATGTGATGTATCACATTGATTGATTTGCAAATGTTGAACCATCCCTGCATATCAGGGATAAATTCCACTTTGTCTGGGTGGATGATCTTTCTGATGTGTTGTTGGATTCAATTGGCTAGAATTTTGTTGAAGATTTTCATGTCTGTGTTCAACAGGGATATTGCTCTGTAGCTGTCTTTCTCTGTTATATCATTTTCAGATTTAGGCATTAAAGAGAATCTGATTTCATAGAAAGAATTTGGGAGGATTCCCTTCCTTGCAATTGTTTTGAATAGCTTGAAAAGAATTGGAGTTAGTTCTTTTTCAAATTTCTTGTAGAATTTAGCAATGTAGCCATCCAGTCCTGGGCTTTTCTTTTTTAGGAAGCATTTTATTACTGATTCAATTTCTGTCTTGGTTATCGGTCTGTTTAGGTTTTCTATATCTTCATGGATCAATTTAGGTAGGTTTATGTGTTTAGGAATCTGTCCATTTCTGTTATGCTTCCTGTTTTTTTTTAGCAATACAGCTCTTCGTTCTAATTTCTGATTATTCTTTTTAATTCTGTGGCTTCTGTTGTTACACTCCCTTTTTTATCTCTAATTTTATTTATTTGTGTCTTCTTTCTTATTTTTTGGTTAATTGGTCAAGTGGCATGTTAAGTTTATTTTTTCAAAAAATAACAGCTCTTTGTTTTGCTAATGCTTTGTATAGTTTTTTGGCTACAATTTTGTTTATTTCTTCTCTATTTTTAATTTTTTCCTTTCCCGTACTAGTTTTGGGTTTGATTTGCTATTGTTCTTTGATGCCTTTCCAATTTCTTGATGTCGGCACCAATTTTTATGAACTTTCCTCTTAACATAGCTTTTGCAGTATCTCCTAAGTTTTGACATGTTGTATCATTTGTTTCCAGACTTTTTTTTTATTTCTCTTTTGATTTCTTCAGTGTTCATTGTTCATTCAGGAGCATGTTTTTCAGTTTCCATGTGTTTTTTTTTTTTTTTAATTTTTGGCAGGCAGAGTGGACAGTGAGAGTGAGAGAGACAGAGAGAAAGGTTTTCTTTGCCGTTGGTTCACCCTCCAACGGCCACCACGGCCAGCGCGCTGCAGCCGGCGCACTGCACTGATCCGATGGCAGGAGCCAGGTGCTTCTCCTGGTCTCCCACGGAGTGCAGGGCCCAAACACTTGGGCCATCCTCCACTGCACTCCCAGGTCACAGCAGAGAGCTGGCCTGGAAGAGGGGCAACTGGGACAGAATCTGGCGCCCTGACTGGGACTAGAACCCGGTGTGCCGGCTCAGCAAGGTGCAGGATTAGCCTGTTGAGCCACGGAGCAGGCCTCCATGTGTTTTTATATGTGCTAGATATTCCTGAGTTGTTGATTTCCAGCTTCATTCCATTGTGGTCAGAGAAGATGCCATATATGATTTTGATTTTGTTTTTGGAATTTGTTGAGACTTGCTTTATGGCCTAAAGTGTAGTCAATCCTAGAGAATATTCCATATGCTGGTAAGATGAATATGTAATCTGTAACTGTAAGATTGAAAGTTCTGCAGGTATCTGTTAGGTCCATTTGGTTTATAATGTTGACAAACTCTATTATTTCCTTGCTGATTTTCTGCCTGGTTTATCTATCCAATGTTGAAAGTGGAGTATATATATGCCAGTATAATACTGTTGTGATCATAGTAGCTTTGTAATATGTGTTGACATCAAGATGTGTGATGCCTCTATATATTTCTCATCTTGTTAAAGATTTGGCTATTAGAGGTTCTTTGTAGTTAGAATTTGTTTTTTGGATGACACCTCAGCTCACTAGGCTAATCCTCCACTGGAGGATATAAACTGGATAGAAACCAAAAGATGCACAGCTACAAAATCAATTAAGGTGAGTCTGCACTGTGATGGAAAGGGTTAAGCTGCCACTTGGAATGCCAGCATCTCATTTCAGTGTGCCAGTTTGGGCCAGTGCTGGGCTCAATAGTCTAATCCTCCACCTGTGGCGCTGGCACCCTGGGTTCTAGTCCCGGTCCGGATGCCAGATTCTGTCCCAGTTTCTCCAGTCCAACTCTCTGCTGTGGCCCGGGGAAGTCAGTGGAGGATGGCCCAGGTGCTTGGGCCCTGCACTAGCATAGGAGACCAAGAGGAATTGCCTGGCTCCTGGCTTCAGATCAGCACAGTGTGCTGGCCATGGCGGCCATTTGGGGGGTGAACCAACGGAAGGAAGACCTGTCTCTCTGTCTCTCTCTCTCTCTCTCTCACTGTCTAACTCTGCCTGTCAAAAAAAAAAGAAGAAGAATTTTTTTTTCTATTTTGGTGGAAAATGCAGCTGATAGGGTTTACATTGAATCTGTAGTTCACTTCTAATACTTTGGATATTTTAATAATGATTTCTGCAACTCATCAACACAGCATGTCTGTCCACTCATTTTAATTTTATATGCACTTACAGTGTTTATGGTCTCTGTGCAGATCCCTTACTTTGTGTAAGTGTGTAAGCATTTTGTTCCTTTAGAGGTTATTATAAATAAGATTATTTTTAAATTTACTTTTAAATTGTTAATGTAGTAGTCTATATAAATGAACTTTCTATGAATGTGGTATTATGATGTGAAACATAGGATCTGTTCAGCAACTGCGCGTACAAGGAGAAAAAAGGAGACTCTAAATTACCCAGCACAATCATTAAAAAGAAGAATATGGAAGAACTGCAAGGAATTTACAACCCTACTTAACTACATATAAAAATAAAATAAAATGTGTACTAGATATAAACATAAGAGCTAAAACTGAATTTTATCTAAATGGTAAGCATAGGAGAAAATTCATATGTTGAAATCCTTACCATCAAGAAATGATATTAGGTGATGGGCCCTTTATAGAATGCATGGGACATAAGGGCAGAGCCCTCATTAATGTTATTGATGCCCTTTTATGAAAGATGTCCTAGAGAGACCCTTGTCCCATCTGCCATGTGAGAATACAGTGAGAAGACCATGAACCAAACAGTGACTCTCCATTGACTTTGAAAATGCTGTTGCCTTGATTTTGGTATTCTGAGCTTCCAGAATTGTGAGAAATAATTGTTTTGTTCATGAGCCCTCGTCTTGTTTATAATATTTTGATAAATCATCTCAAACAGACTAAGACACCATTTTTCAGGTAAAACATTTGCAACTGTTTTCTTAGCGTCTGCACCTTGTATTTCTTTGACATAGTAATGTTTAAGAAAAAAAATCATTATTTTGTTGAATCCCAATCTATCATATTGTTTGTTTTGTTTTTATAGATTGGCTTTTGGCATTATGTATAAGAGGTCTTTGCCTCATCCAAGGTCTCATCATATCCTATGTTTACTGGTAGACATAACATGGTTTAACTCTTTCTTTTATATCTAGTATTCATTTTATTTGATTCTTATTCATAGTGGTAAAAAGGGCTGTTAGTTTCCCGTAGCTCTTCTTTGTCTTTTTAATGAATGTGTTGGATATTTTAAGGTCCCTCTTTCTTCTCCTTGTGTGTGTAGTAACTGTCCAGTCAACCATGGGTGTGTGCAGAGGTGTTCTATCTCCCCGTGGCTCTTTCCTTTTCCACCATTTCCCTGTTGAAATTCTGCATGTTTAGCCAGTTTGTTGCTTACTCTAAGCACACTGGAAACAGACTGAATTATTATCAATTCTCTCTGCTCACTTGCTACTAACTTTTCAATTTTTTTGGTGAACACTAATGGGTGTATGCCTTCCAAACAAAATCAAGTCTGTCACATTCATCAATGAAGTGACTGATTTTTGTAAGCCATTTATTCTAGTACGTAATGATCAAAAGTTAAGAAGTAGGGGGGGGCAGCGCCATGGCTCACTTGGTTAATCCTCTGCCCATGGCTCTGGCATCCCATGTGGGTGCCAGGTTCTAGTTCCAGGTTGCTCCTCTTCTGGCACGGCTCCCTGCTGTGGCCCGGGAGGGCAGTAGAGGATGTTCCAGGTACTTGGGCCCCTGAACCCACATGGGAGACCAGGAAGAAGTACCCTGGCTCCTGGCTCTGGATCGGTGCAGTGCCAGCCGTTTTGGCCATTTGGGTGGTGAACCCACGGATGGAAGACTTTTCTCTCTGTCTCTCTCTCTCTCTCTCACTGTCTATAACTCTACCTGTCAAATAAATTAAAAAAGAAATATTAAAAAAACGTTAAGAAGTAGGGACTAGTAAGAGAATCATAGGCAAGCTTCCCAATGCACTCTAATATATTTACTCAAAGTTGAGCAGTTTTCCACAGATAAGTACTTTTCAACTTGTTACTGTGTTTAGTCACTTTCAGGATTCTTCAAGTGGTAGATAATGACAATTTTGTCTTATTTTGTGGTTGATTTTGAATGATAGGATCCTCTTAATAGTTTTTTGCACCATAGCATCATATCTGGAAAAAAGAGGTGATAATTAGGAATGAATTTCATTAAGGAATTGAGATACTTAGTCCTAGACTACATAGGAAACAGAAGTTATTAGTTCCCCAAGTAGTCGCTTCATCATACTTGCTTTAAATCATAGGGAAAATTATTCTAACACCCTGATGAGGATGATACAAATCCCCAAAAAGACTTCTTTTTTAAAAGTATTTATTTTATTGATTTGAAAGCTGGTGTTCCAGGGAGAGAGACATTGAGAGGGAGAGACAGAGAGAAAGACATCTTCCATCTGCTGGCTCATTCCCTAGATGCTGCAGCAACCAAGGTAGGAGCCCAAGAACTTGACCCATGTTCCATTGCTTTCCCAGGCACATTAGCAGGGACCTGGATTGAAAGAAGAAAATCTGGGACTTGAACTGATGATCATGTTCCAGGCAGCAGCTTAAGCTGTTGTGCCACAAACGTGTCCCCCAACTCAGAAAAGACCTTTAGGCTGAGAAATAGATCACCCTTTCTTTAGGAACATTTATGATCATGAGCCAGCATATCAATGATGACCAAGATGGAATGTATCACGATATTAAAGATTTTGAGATAAAATGTTATTTAAAGCAACAACATAAATGAATCATTTTTGTATTTCAGGTTGAAGGAAATGGTCACATCCATTACAAATTGTGATCCCTAAATATGCAAATTATTATTTAAAGATTTGTTTATTTATTTGAAAGACAGAGTTCTATACAGAGAGGGAGAGAAAGACAGAAAGATTTTCCATCTGCCAGTTCACTTCCCAAATGGATGTGATGGCTGGAGCCTGGCCAATCTGAAGCCAAGAGCCAGAAGCTTCTTCCTGGTCTCCCACACAAGTTCAGGGGCCATCTTCCATCTTCTAGGCCATAAGAAATAATTATATCAGAGAGGAGCACCTGGGACAAACTGGTACCCATATGGGTTGTTCACCTCACAGGCGGGGAGGCTTAGCCTACTATGCCACAGATCCGGCCACTGGCTTTTAAAAAGTGGAATGAATCTGATTCATAATTTAAAGGAACAAAGGTTCTACATTAAAGCGTTTGCCAAGATACATGAGATTCCTCAGATAAGTAGATACAGGCTTAAAAATAATTAAATTTTAATATAATTGATTGATATTCTTGATTTTTAGATCATAGGGAAGATTCTGATTCAGAAGACTAAGAAATTGCATTTTAATGGTGTATAGTTTACTCTTCAATGAAACTGATAATTTAACTTGATATGAGAATATTAAAGAATTAAAGTAAGATGACTAACAACCTCAAAGAATTACTTGTTTCATAATAGAAATAAAAATTCAGGCACAAAAACTCAGGATTCATAATCACAAATCCTTTCTAAACACATACTTCGCATGACATTCCATTTATTTATTTGACATTGTACAATTAATTCATTTTTTAAAGATTTTATTTATTTATTTGAGAGGTAGAGTTAAGAGACAGTGAGAAAGAGAGACAGAGAGAAAGGTCTTCTGTCCATTGGTTCACTCCCCAAATGGGGCAACATCTGGAACTGTGCTGATCCGAAGCCAAGAGCCAGGAGCTTCTTTGGGTCTCCCACAGGGGTGCATGGACCCAAGGACTTGGGCCATCTTCTACTGCTTTCCCAGGCCATAGCAGAGAGCTGGATGGGAAGAGGAACAGCTGGGACTAGAACCAAAACACATATGGGATGCTGGTGCCGCAGGCAGAGGATTTATCTCCTAACCCACCGCGTTGGCCCCACAATTAATTCTTATGCTGTCCAGAGAGTATGTAGCTAGGAGAATCATTGGAATTGTGATGGACATTTAAGTGAGTGTGGATTCTGTTTCTTCTATATTTTTACATGAATAGATATATGCTATTCTGAATTTTAATAAACTCTAGTATAGAGCTATAATTGTCCGTCACTAAAAGCATGTTGAATCTGTTCAAATTATGTTCAGGGATTCCATATTCCCAAACCTCACATAGGGGAACCCAGCATTACTAGGTAAGGATTTGCCCCATAATATCAGTAATAATTTAACAGAAGAGTTTGAAGAGCTCAATATGGATTTAAATGTATTTATGAGTAATCATTCTCAGGAATGTATTTGTTACCATTTACATTGGAAAACAACTTCGTTTGTCCCACTTGCCCATGGAGTTTCAGATAATGAGGAACTAGCTCCAGAAGAGACATCACAGCCC
Source organism: Sylvilagus floridanus (assembly GCA_949820135.1). Classification (NCBI taxonomy): domain Eukaryota; kingdom Metazoa; phylum Chordata; class Mammalia; order Lagomorpha; family Leporidae; genus Sylvilagus; species Sylvilagus floridanus. The sequence continues at coordinate 21,535,625 of OX463236.1, forward strand.
TTTCTCTCTAGTAAAACTCAAAGCTTCTTCCCAAAGTAGAAAGGAACACTTTCTTTTCATTCCATACTATCTTCTTCATAGATTATTGACTTCTGTCCTTCATGGACACAATTAATAAGGAATATTTGCTACACATAGTTCTGCACTGGTTAGTTGTACATCCAATATGGTACACACTACCCTCCCATAGCTGCACAAATTGATTACAATTAAATAAAACTTAAAAGTAAGATTCTCAGCATCACGAGTCACATTCCAGATGCTCAATAGTCTTGGAGAGCTTATAGCTACCATGAAAACATAAAACACTTCTATCATTGCTGAAAGCTCCATTGGATTGAATTTTAAAGTTTTAATGAGAGTATATACAACTCCTGTCATAAGTAATTAAGATCAAATAATATGCATTTTAAGCTTTAAACTGTGTCTTTTCTCCTGTGATTATACTTCTAATGATTCTGGTCATGAAAATGAGCAAAATTTCTTTAGTAGCTCCTTTATCTTTTGATCTATGCTTAGGATGTCCACATGTAAGTATCATGCAGTGGATACTTGTTAAGTTCTCATTACATCATATTTGATGGTAAACTTTAGGATATGTAACTGAGAGTAAAAGCATTACTCTGTGTCACTGGGGTTTATATTCAAGCAGGATAAAATAGGCATTAAATAGAGTGCCACACAAGCCATAAAAAATTATCTAGTGTGTTCTGGAGAATGGAGTTTGCTAAACTGTTCTGAGGGTTGGTGAATTTTTCTTGGTTTTACCTGATGCTTTTCATACTGCAAAGAGGGATAAACATTTGATGTAGTGGTTAAAAATGTTACTTGGGATCCTGCAGCTCATTTCAGAGTTCCTGGGTTTGAGTCCTGGATCCACTTCCCATACAAGATTACTGGAAGACAGAAAATGATGGGTGAAGTAGATGGAAGACTTTGACTGAGTCTTTCGTTTCTGACTTCTGCCTAGCCTACCTCTGGCTTTTGTGGATACTTAGGGGGTAAACTAGCAGGTGGTAGACCTCTCTGTGTCTCTCTATGTCACTGTCTCTCTAACTTTTAAATATATATTTTCCAAAACTTATGATATTTACATATAATTTGACACCATATTGAAAAATACTGTGTGTCGCATAGACACAGAAAACCATCGTGTTTAAAAAGCTTAGTGGTTGCTAACAACAACCCACATTTTACTGCAGGGACTTTTCTCATCAATTACTTGGTTAAACAAGAGAATTATGTGTTTCTACTCAATATCCACTCTGGTTTTATTCAGAGGTTAAATTTTATTTTATGCAAATAATGCTGACAGTAAATCACATGTTATGTATGTGGCCAAAAAATTCCTGAATCAGATCTTGGCCTGAGACTTTGCTTAAAACTTCTTGCATCCTTAGGGCTTAAATATTCCATTCAGCAAACTAGAAAGGATTTGAGGATTATGCGATTGCAAATTTCCCTTGCAGGTTTTGCAGAGGAACCACTAGATCGAATGTTCTATAATATGTTGAGATTTCTGTTTGTAATTTGTTTTCTAGATTTTCATTTAAAGCATGCATGCTAAAAATCATTCATTTAAAAAGTGTTTTTTAGTGGTGGTTTTATTGCATTTTTATTTGTTTGCCTTTGTTTATATTTTATCTCCTGCTTTGTTTTCTTCTGGATAGGGCCAGCTGTTGAGTCAGCAATGTGTAGGCAACTCAAGTAGGACATGATTACTGAGTTTCCTTTTATGTTCTCCTCCAGGGCAGCCACCTGCTTTGTCATTGAAAAAAGTGACTCATGTGGCAGCCTGACAAATACCTGGTTGCTCAGTGCAGCCCTCTGTGAGACTCACTTATATTCTGCTTTAAAAGAGGGCAAAAAGGAGATTAAAAATTCACTGAAAGATTCCATTGAAATAGACCAGCTAAAAGAAACATAAACAGAGTCAATACAGGTCAATGGGTCTCTTTTATGATTATTATACCTAAATGATGCAGGAAAATAAGGCAACAAGATAAAAATATATGTCAAAGCAATATTGGAGGCCCTAAGGGATTCTCTAACCCAACAGGCAAACACTTTCAGTCACAAGTGTCTTTGTAGTTTACCCTTTGAACCAGAGTAGTCTCAGTTAAATCTGTGCCCAAAATTGCAATGCAGTTCACTCATGATGCACAATTTAACCTGCAATACTCTCTCTTCAGTACTACAAACTCATAGCGCTGTTTTCTCTGCCATCTAGCAACGGTGTTGGGAATGCATTCATCTATTGTTGTGTGACTTATTATTCAAAGATTTAGAGGTTTAAAATGCCTATTTTATTTTGCTTGTGATATGTTGTTCAGGAAGTCTGGAAGATATTGATTGAGTGGTTTACTTCCATTTCATGATGGGATCAACTAGACGTCTGGAGCTAGAGAACCTGATTCTGAACTCACTAAATCATTTAAACATTAGTGCCTCACTTCTTGGCCTTTATTTCTCTTCACATAATATCTTTATAGCTGTAATTTTTTTAAAGATTTATTTTATTTATTTGAAAGACAAGAGTTACAGAGAGAGGTAGAGACAGAGAGAGGTCTTCCATCCGCTGGTTTACTCTCCAGATGGCCACAATGGCCGGAGCTGCGTTGATCCAAAGGCAGGAGCCAGGAGCTTCTTCCAGGACTCCCAGGTGAATGCAGGGGCCCAAGGACATGGGCCATCTTCTACTGCTTTCCCAGGCCACAGCAGAGAGCTGGATTTGAAGAGGAGCAGCCAGGATTAGTACAGGTGCCTATGAGGGATGCCAGCGTTTCAGGCCAGGGCTTCAACCCGCTGTGGCACAGCGCTGCCCCCCTCATAATGTCTTAATAGTCATCTGTCCCTGTGACTTGTGTATCTAATCACATAGTGATCTCAGGATAGTTGAACTTTTTAATACATCATTTGATTTCCCTAGAGCTGGTGTTCCCATATGTCTAGTGGCAAGATGTAAATTTGCTTATGACCTAGTCCCACAGTCCTAGAACCTCACTCTTGCATATTCTATTGGTCAATCACATCACACCCCAGATTCAACATGTTAAGGAATAGATTCTGGATGAGGATATGGTGTGCAGATACAAGAAAAGAACATACTGATGATAGTCATATTGAAGATGAACTGTCACAGAAATAGTTCAGGCTCTGTCACAGTCAGTATCTCCCTTACATGCAATTTTCTCTGTAGTTTATGGGTCTCTGGTTATTTTTGGAATTATTGCTTAACAATAAGGTTTAGGTACTTCTATTTCAAGAACTTTTACACCAGCAAGTTGTTATAAGCTGTTTGGAATCTTGAGTTAATTACCCATTCTCCAGTAAATTTTCTTCAGTGGACTCCACTCCCTCAATGATAATTTGCTGACCGTCTACCATTGTATCAGATTCATTGGTAGACACTAGAGTTTTTTTATAAAGCTTTTATTTAAAGAATATAAATTTCCAAAGTACAGCTTATGGATTACAATGGCTCCCCCCATAACTTCCCTCCCTCCCGCTACCCTCCCCTTTCCCGCTCCCATGTGATTCTCTTAGAAATTTGATTTTAGTACAGACAATAAATGGATACAAAAATATAATATGTCAAGAAATGAACATGGCATGTGGAAAAATATGTAAATTGTTGAAGAAGTCTAGGTAATACAAGTTCAACTTTATATTTTCTCAGGTTCAAATGTCAGCTTATTTCAACCTGTTGTCACAATCTCCAACTTTGTTCAGTAGTTAACTAAGCTCCAATACTGCTTTAATCAAGGCAATATTCTTAGAATGCTGGGAAAATAGTACCTAAATTTGAGATTTATAGACATGATTGAAATCATTATGAATACTTCTCTCCAGGAAAATTCATTATACACTGTTTTGGTAAAGAATTTAGTGCTCATATTTCCCAGAAAATCTTCTAGGATGTTCAGGTTTAGGCAAAGAGTTTCTTTTTTTTTTTTTTTTTTTTAATTCTGACAGGCAGAGTTCGACAGTGAGAGAGAGAGAGAGACAGAGAGAGAGTTATAGACAATGAGAGAGAGACGGAGAGAAAGGTCTTCCTTCCATTTGTTCACTCGCTTAATGGTCGCCACGGCCAGCACTGCGCCGATCCAAAGACAGGAGCCAGGTGCTTCCTCCAAGTCTCTCACGTGGGTGCAGGGACCCAAGCACTTGGGCCATCCTCCACTGCCTTCCCAGGCCACAGCAGAGAGCTGGACTGGAAGAGGAGCAACCGGGACAGAATCCAGCGCCCCGACCAGGACTAGAACCCAGAGTGCCGGAGCAGCAGGTGGAGGATTAGCCAAGTTAGCCAGGGTGCCGGCCGGCCCAAAGAGTTTCTTTTTGCCATTATCATAGAAGTCACTCTGAATTAACACAGGGATATTGTTTTTTGTGAGATTGCATCAGAAGGATTATGTGGGTAGAGTTTACACAAGATTTCTTAGGTATAAAAATGTGTGTGTGTGTGTGTGTGTGTGTGTGTATCTCATAGCAAAGCAAGATTAATTTACCTGGTATTGCTGAGTTGAGGTTCTAGCGCAATGAAGATAATATGATGATATTAGTATAGATCACAAGATGGGTTTCCATGTATTGTTCTTCTGTTATCATAATGAGGAAACACAGATGTTAACTATACCAATTTAATGGACTGAAAATCGTGGCTTGAATCTAGACTCTTCTTTATTCTGGTATTCTCTCTCTCTCTCTCTCTCTATCTATCTATCTATCTATATACATATATATATACTATAAATATATATTTATGTTCATTAATAAATGTATAAGTATATATATATATATATATATATAAAATCTGTCCATCCATTATGAGAGGTGTTGTAGTCCCCTATTATAATTGTATTGAAATTCATCTCTCCCTTTCAGTCCAATACTTTTCCTATATGTGTCTGGATGGTCTTGTGTTGGGTGCATATTTATTTATGATTGTTACGTCTTCTTACTCTATCAATTTTTTTATCTTTGTATAAGCTCCTTCTTTGTCTCTTTTTAATTTTTTTTATTTAAACTTTGTTTTATCTGATAAGGATAGGTACTGCTATTCACTTTTGGTTTCCATTGGTCTGGTTTATCTTTTTCCAACCCTTCACTTTCAGTCTGCAGGCTTGTTTACTTGTGAGGTGAGTTAATTGTAGACAGCATACAGTTGGGTCTTGTGCTTTTTTTGAAAAAAAAATATTCAGCCAACCTGCGGGGATTTAATGTATCCATATTAAAGGTTAGTATTGATATAGAAGAACTAACACTTGCTACTTTGTTGATTGGTTACTGATTGTACCTACCCTGTTAGTGAATCAGTATGTGCCATATGTTTTCATAATGTTTACTTCTTAGGGAGGATTCTCTTTAGAATTTCTATAAGGCTGTTCTGATGGTGATGAATTCTACCAGTTTTAGGTTGTCTGAGAAATACTTTATTTCGCCTTCATTTCTAAAGGATAGCTTTGCTGGATATAATATTCTTGGTTAGGAGTTTCTGCATAAAAATACAAATATAAAAACTGAGATATCCACACAAAAAAGTTTCTTCTTATTTTTACTTTGTATGGCAGAATTTCAGAAAATAGTATTTTATGTAAAAAGTACATCATGTGGTTAATCTTCTTTAACTAAAACATGATGGTTTTATATTTCTAAGAGAAAGTTCTAATTTATTTTACAAATGAGTTTGTGGAAATTCATGAAAGCATAAGCACATATTTGCAAAGCAAGACAGAGATCGTAAAAAATAGATGTAGGCATATACCCTGGGATGTAAAAGCTTTCGAATTTAAAGCTTTGGTACTTAAAATGGAAAAATAACCAAAGTGCATGCTACTTAGAATTTATTGTAGTATTATTAAAGTCCTCTATAATGCAACGATGCAATTTAGAAGCACTTATTCCGCTATTTAAGTCAGGTTCGTAATACTTTTGAGGCAATTAATATGAATATCTCATTTTATACTTTGAATTTCTTTTTGCTCTTATTAAATAGTAGTATAACTCTGTAGCCATGATAGACTTATTCCTGATAGAGGTACTAAAGTGTGAAGTGACTCAAATAATTAATAATCTAATTGAATTTTTTAAAAAATCACAATTAACTTATGACTTTAGTTTCTAATATTTGTAAACATCCTCTGATCTTTAGGAAGTTCTTAGAAGATTATATGACAAAAAATAATAACAATGATGGTAAATGATTATTGCTACCACTAATAACACTAATCAGGAATTTTTCCTATTTATAGAAAAATAATGAGATTTTTGAAAAATTCCAAACTATAGGCATCATTGTTAAACATTCATATTAACCTTCAAACTATATATGCAAACATTCTTGGTATCATAGCAGGACCTGCATGATATGCTCAGACAAGAACTTTTTAAAAATTTAATTTTGCCAATTTCCAGTCTAAATATTTTCCTATATTTTATACATTTCCTTCAACAAATTTTAATGTGCCTTTTGTGTACTATCATTATTTTCCCAATAAAACTGTGAAGCAGAAACTAAAATTCATGCAATAGCTCATTTCTTCAGCAACATATTTTGAAATTATCAAAAAGATATAAAAGTATTGCATATTTGGAAATCATTTTTTCCTTCATCTTAAATTGTGGCTTTAGGCATTATTACCTGCAATTTTTGTCTCCTACTATTATTTGATTTATGAGTTCCCATGAAAGATACCCAGAAACATATTTCTTATTATTTTTTGAGTGAAACAATATGTTGTGGAATTAAATAGAGATGTAGAGAATTGAACAGGAGAACAAACAATATAAAGGTTGCTTTTTTATTTGTTTTACTTATCATATAAACAGTAAGCATATCTTAAAGTGAAATTACATATTATTTAACAAAATTTACTAACCTAAAACAGTGGAATAATAAGATATAATTTAGTAAACTTATGGAAATAGTTACACTGCTCAAGATAAGTATAATGTATCTGCTGGGGCCTGTGTTGTGTTTTAGTGGGGCCAGCATCTCACATTAAAGCTGTTTTGAGTCCAGACTGCTTCACTTTCCATTCTGCTCCCTGCTAATGGCCTGGGAAAGCAGTGGAGGAACTCACAGGTACTTGAGCTCTGGCACCCACATGGGAGACCTGGATGAAGATCCAGACTCTTGGCTTTGGATTGGCCCAGATCCTGCCATTGCAGCCATTTGTTTGCAAAATTGCAGATTTTCCCAAATCTCCTATTAGTTGGATAAGATCATATAATTTCTATTGGCAATTACATTCATATTTTAAATGTGCTTTTTATTTATTTGAAAGGCAGCATGACAGAAGGAGAGACAGAGATATATCTTATGACAACTGATTTTCTAGGAAAGAAAAGACCAGAAAGAAGCACCTGGCTCTTGGCTTCAGATCAGCGCAGCACTGGCCATAGCGGCCATTTGGAGAGTGAACCAACAGAAGGAAGATGTTTCTCTCTGCTTCTCTCACTGTCTATAACTCTACCTGTCAAATAAAAAATGGTGCTAGGAAAACTGGATCTCCACATGCAGATTATGAAGCAAGACGCCTACCTTACACTTTACACAATAATCCACTCAAAATGGATCAAATACCTGAATCTAAGACCTGATACTATCAGATAACTCGAGAACTTTCAGGAAACCCTACAAGATATTGGCATAAACAGACTTCTTAGAAAAGATCCCAAAAGCACAGTCAGTCAAAATCAAAGTTGACCAATGGGATTACATCAAGCTGAGAAACTTCTACTCTGCAAGAGAAACACTCAGCAAAGTGAAGAGGAAACCAACAGAATAAGAGAAAATATTTGTAAACTATGCAACTGATAAAGAATTAATACCCAGAATCCATAAAGAGCTTATGAAACTCAACAACAACAAAAGAAACAATCGAATTAAGAAGTGGGCAAAGGACATGAACAGATATTTTTCAAGAGAGGAAATTGAAATGGCCAACAGAAATATGAAAAATGCTCAAGATCACTAGCCATCATGGAAATGCAAATCAAAAGCACAATGAGGTTTCACATCACTTCAGTTAGAGTGGCTCTTAGAGAAATCAACAAACAAGAAATGCTGTAAAGGATGTTGGGGAAAAGGTCCCTTAATCCACTGTTGGTGGGAACATAGACTGGGGCAGCAATTATGGAAGATATATGGAGATATCTCAGGTATCTGAAAATGGATCTACCATATAAAACAGCAGTCTCAGGAGTGGCAATTAACACAAGGGATTGAAATCATCATATGAAAGAGTTATCTGTACCCCATATTCATTACACATGAATTCACAGCAGCTAAGATATGCAATCAACCCGTATGTCCATCACCTGATGACTGAAAAAAGAAATTATGGCATATATGTCCTATGAAATACTACTCACCAGAAAAAATGAAATCCTGTCTTGCAACAAAAAGGATGCAATTGCAAAGTGTTATAGTTAGGGAAATTAGCCAGTCCAAAAACAACAAATACAATATGTTTTTTTCCTGATCTGTGGTAACTAATAGAGTACCTGAAATGTAATGTATAGGAGTGTTGACATTTTGTTATTCAATGATTATGTATAACTTTTGTCTGTACTGTTGATGAACAGTGATTTTTGTACTATTTGTTGAATTCTTAGTATAGAGTCAACCTTACGAGTATAAAGTACACTGAAAATAGATCTTTGTAACAATTAAGAGTGGAAATAAGAAAGAGAGGAGGAAAATGGGTGGAAATTTGGGTGGGAGGGTGGGTTGAGTGGTAAGAATCACTGTCTTTCTTAATTTGTACATATGAAGTTTATATACCCTTAATAAAATTTAAAAAACACTCCTAATTATGACTATATCTGGCATACTGCAAGAACTGTTTGTTCTATTATCCTATTATTTCTTCAGATCATTATCAAAATACTGGTAAAGATTAAATACAATGACATATAAAACTTAGGTTAAAAGGCTGAAGAAAATTGGAAATATTGATCAATTTGCCCTATTGTAATATGCCTTTCCTAAATATATTCCAATACATATTATATCAAAATATAATCAGCTTACTTGTAACAAATATTAAGATCAACATCTTCCTAACAATATTAAATAAGACACCAATGTATGTGGATACTTCAAAAAGTGCATAGAGGGGCCAGCACTGTGGTGCAGTGGGTTAAAGACCCGGCCTGCAAGGCTAGCATACCATATGAGTGCTGATTCGAATCCTGGCTGTTCCACCTCTGATCCAGCTCTCTGCTATGGCCTGGGAATGCAATAGAAGATGGCCCCAGTGCTTTGGTCTTTGAACTCACATGGGAGAACTGGAAGAAGCTCCTGGCTCCTGGCTTCAGATCAGTCCACCTCCAGCCATTGCAGTCATTTGGGGAGTGAACCAGCCGATGGAAGACCTTCCTCTCTGGCTCTATCTCTCTCTGTAACTCTGTAAATCTTTCAAATAAATAAAATTAAATTTTTAAAAAGTGCATAAAAACATATATCATATATTTCAAAATTGTTTATTCACAAATAAATGTATTTTTAATTCCGTTTTCCCATGAACTTTTTGAAATACTTTCATATGTTGCCATTAGAAAAAGCAATAGGAAAATATTATTGACATCCAGTCATAACGACAGGGAAAATACTACTGTTTTTCAACATGTGGAGCCAGTGTTGCTCTATTTAATTCACAGTTGAGGCTGCCACCATTTTGCCTCATTAGATATGCCCAAACATAATATTCCAGGAAAGATTAAATGTCTGGAGCCACATAGCCTCAGCTGCATTGTTTTAAACTGCGAGCACAAACCCAAGCTGTCAAATAATTCAAAAGGTGAGTGTATTTGACAGTTAATGAAAGTGCTCGTTGTCTAGGAATTGAAAACCAAGAGGAGAAAACTAAAACAAATGAAAGCCTTGTTACTAAATATAAACAGGTGCACTAGAAGTTTACAAAATGTAGCAAAGTATCAACCTAATTCCAAGAGAGCTGATGTTGGCAGAGCTTAGTGGTCAGGCATACTTAAGGAATGATGAATACTGATAAAGCTGCTTTTCAAGAACAGTGCATCACAATGAAAGCTCTGTAAAATACTTAATAAAGGAAGTTGGTCAGGGGCTTTTCTATCCTCCTATCTCACAAATATATCTGACCTTAGAACTTTGTTGTATCTCTATGTATCCTATGTTGTATCTCTATGTATGCACTATGGAAATAAGTAGAGAAAGTTTAAAGTGGTGTATCAGTATCTAGAAATTTGGATTTCCTTGAAAATATTATCATGAATTTTAAAATTGCATGATATTTTTAAAACGTAATGCTTCTTAAATCTGATATATATATATATATATATATATATACACACACACACACATTTGTGCTGTTATAGAGAGAATAAAATATCACTTATGCACTGTGGTCATATACTTTTCTGTTATTTATTCAAATAAGTTTTTGTATTAGATAGATTTCCTATTATCTGCCATCTCCACCTTGTTTACTCAGAGAAGTAAGTAAACTGATAACCTGGAAGTCTTTTGGTGTGAAGACATATAGAGAATTAGGCATTCTTTCACAGCATATTTGACTTTTCATATGACTTACTGCTTGTTTCAAAGTAGCATACATCATAAAAGAGGATTCAGTTTAAAATATTAGTGAGTTTTGCTTCTGATATTATCCTATCTATCATTACCTGAGAATAATAGCAGAAAGCATACCAAAACTCTTATTTTGTCTAACTGTGCTTCATCACAAATATGCAGGCAAACAGGCAAGCAAAGGAGAGAAAGGCAGAGCTATTTATGTATGCAGCAGAATAACATCACATTGAATTGAGGAAGTAGTCTCTTGGGGCCAATTTTATGCCTTCCTCTACAGCTGTATGAAGCCACTTTGGAACATAATATATTCTTTTGAAGTCAATGATCCCTGAGGGTTCAAAGCAAGATACGAATTGGGCTCTTGATAGAGTGGATGCATTGTGTGGAATAGAGCCCTTAGTTCTAAGCCTCACTGAGTGCGCACACTTCCCCACACACGCAAGATGAAGAGAAAGTGGGAGTATTCACAGGAGAATGCTTGACATGATTAAGACCCAAAATATTGACTTGATATCCACGAAGCAAAGTACAAGTTTATCCACCCTTTGTATTGGGGGTGTGGAGTTGTGACAGTATGTATATTTATTCTTCATTACTTGAAAGAGAGATCAATAATAAAAGGAAAATAAGAGAATTATATGGCCCAACAGGGTACATTCAACAGAAAAAAGGATCAAGCTTGAAAAGGAAGATATTACCAGTGTTTCTGAAATTCAGTTTCACAGCATTTACTCTAAAATTGATTTCCAAGTGAGAATTAAATTTTTGAAGAGATTTGATTGTAGTAAAATTGTACTCATTTAAGTGTCTGAAGACAAATCATTCAATGTGAATGTGTGTGTGTGTGTGTGTGTGTGTGTGGTGTTTTCAGCTTCTTTGGCATAATTTCTGCTAATATATTTTAAATACAAAAAACAAATTTAGTTTTTTTATACAGAATGCATGAAGTTATATAGTAAGGATTATCAGTTTATAATAATTGTAGAGATTAGTCTTTTTGATATTTATTTACATGTTTTTGGTTACATCCCTACCTGGTTTCAGGTTATAGGTTTTGAAACACATCCTAAATTCTTACATTGCTAACATGTATTATGGAGCCTGTGGCATGCTGATGATTAGGGGTTCTAGAATACCTATTTGTACTGGTTTATAATTGAAACAAGTTAAAATTCAAAAAAACTGTTAACAAAAATAAAGCTTATTAAACAGGAAGAACTGGTAAAAATCTAAGACAAAATGACTTGCTTTTAATGGTAATGCTTGAGTTAGAAAGGGGCAAAAAAAAGCATTTGCCCAAGAAAGGGGGATATATAATTATCCAATAATTTAGAGAGTCTGAAAATGAAAAATTCTATTAAGAATAATGTTGGATGAACTTACAGCAGAATATACCCTGTGATCTTTTCTTACAAAGCTAAGATATTGTGTGTGTATGTGTGTGTGAGAATAGCAACAATTGTGAAAGTTTGAGGACTCCTTTGATGGAAAAGGCAGCAGATGTGACTGCAGTGACAGACAGCTTGGGCAGATGCTAGCATTTGGCCTGTTGATTTTCCTGTCATCATCAAGGAGTTCAGTTATACTTCAGCGAGCCTTCTAATGTTCCCATTGTGTGTAGCACCTCACCTACTTACAGGGAAGCTTCCATCTTCTATCTCCAGATACTGACCGTATGTTAGACACAGTATAGTCTTTGATAGTTACAGATCGGTCACCTCTTTTCCCAGTTAAGGATAGATACTTTCCCCAACCTTTTCTGGTTGCTCTTGAGAAATCCCTCTGCCCTTGAAATTTGCTTAGCTGTATAAAAGAAACCAGAAGCAATGCCATACAGGATTTATTTAATATTTTTTTCCAAAACTTTAGTGCACTGTCATTGTGAAGCAACTTATAATACCAGTTTCTGGTGATTGCCAACAGAATACAGAAAATAATCAGTGAAGCATGTCTGGAGAGGCTTTTAAAAATCATTGGATCTGAACTAAAAAATGAAAGTATTTCTTTCCCAAAGGGGATCAAATAGTCCTTTACTGAACATTTGTATAAAAATAGATACAAAGAGACCCATATTACCCTGCCATTCTACCTGATTTTGCAGAAAAGAATGATGAAACAGGATAAAAAGGAAGCTGATATGTGCATCTCTAACTGCCTTATTAGGTGTCACCCTCTCTACCCAAGTGCCAAGTGAGACTGTTTCCTTGCTGACAAAGCAGGTGGGAGTAACAGGCATCGTGAACTAAAACGTGGAGTATTGATGAGAACACAGTAGTCAGAAAGCAGCATGATGACATCAAAGGACAGAGGTGATTTAAGAAACAAACTCTTCTCCCTGAATCTAAGGTTTCAACAGGATTGGGCTCTGATACTCATGCAGACTTTAAAACATGAAATTCTAAGCTAATAGTATGAAGAGGGTAAGAACCTAACCCAATTATGACAGTGAGATGTAGGCCTGGGGAGGTTCTGTGCACACTGAGGGCGTGTAGCGCCTCACACACACCAGGGCGTGCCCTGGGAAGGTGATTTTCCTGGGAGTGCTGGTTATGCAATCCTGCATAGCCTGTGCTACTGCTCTCTGCCAGTTTCTGCCATCTGCCAGAGGACTAAACCAACGAACTGCTGAAACTCGGACTGCAAATCTCCAAAATCATGAGCCAAAATAAACACATTTCCTCAATAAGTAGCATCTCTGAGGTATTTTGTTTTAGTGATGGAAAACTGATTAATGCACCATTCAGAAATGAAAACCTTATTATCTTAACTTGGTTCTCCTGTGAGGCTACAATTTGAGGTAAAATCCTTACTTAATCTTAAATGGAAGCTCTTCCTGATGGTGCCACTACTCACTCCTCCTTCAGCTTATCCCACCTGTTAAAAAAAAAAAAAAAGTTTTATTTATTCGAAAGGCAGAGTTACAGAGAGGGAGAGAGAGAGAGAGAAAATCTTCCATCCACTGATTCACTCCCCAAATGGTTGCAATGGCTGGAGCTGGGCCAATCTGAAGCCAGGAGCCAGGAGCTTCCTCCAGGTCTCCTATGCGGGTGTGGGGGCCCAAGGACTTGGCCCATCTTCCACTGCTTTCCCAGACCATAGCAGAGAACTGGATCAGAAGTGGAGCAGCGAGGACAAGAACTGGCACCCATATGGGATGTCAGCACTGTAGGCCCTGGCCCCCAACCCGTAACTCTTAGAACCAAGCTATTGGCTGCTCTTAAGTGTACCAGGTAATCTCTCTGACAACTCGTTCATCTCTGCTTAGGCTTAGACATTTTTTTCACCCAACCTTCCGAATAATTCTTTCTCTTCTTTCACAACTGAAGTTTGCTATATCACTGACCCTGTCATGCTCCAAGGCTGGACTGCATAAACATCCTTTATACCCACATTGCATCCTATGCTTATCTCCATTATATTCCATCTGCTTTGAACACATCTTCATTCCTCTTCCAGTGTTGAAGTCAATTATTACTGTATATATGAAGAGCCTAGCATAGAGTTTCCTACATAGAATCAACTCAAGAAACATTTTTAACCAGGTTTCAATCAAAGAGTTGGGTCAATAGGTCACTAGAAATTACTTTAGAGAATTCTAGCAGTCCTTTCACAGAAAGTGAATCTTAAGGGGACTATCACTATTTAAATGTAATTTCCATATAGTAATACCATACTAGCATTATTGATCAGTGCTGCTATTAAATTTCAGCATTTGGCTTACAATTTCTCTTTCCTTTTATTTTTGCTAATTTTAATATGCAAATTGTTCTGAGGATCATCACAATAAAATGCTCCAAGATATTCTTTACTACAACTTTGTTTTTATTGTAACATTTTGTGTACTTTGATAGATTTGCCTAAGGGCAAAAGAACAAAGTTCAAATGCTTCATGAAGCAAAAAAAAAAAAAAAAAAAAAAAAAAAAAAAGAATCTCTAGCAGTGGAAATTAACAGCACATTTAAAATGCTGTGCACAAATTTTTCTCATTTAAGCCTCCACAGACAAAGGAAAAACCTTAAAAAAGTATGTATTTGCTCAATACCTACTATATTGGCAAAAAGTCATAATATAGAAAACTTTACTTCACTTCTGAAAAGCAGAAGTCTAGTCTGTGTTTCCTTTAATATTCCTAATAAAATATTTCTATTCCAACGACACTAAATAAAGGCTTGAGTTGAAATTATAAAGCAGTGAACAAAGCCATGATCATGAAATATATAAAGCATAATTTCTGTTGTCTTTATTCAATAATCAGGGAATATTTTCTGCATGTCCTTTCATACCTGCCATGTGTCTCTGTCCCCTGATCTTCTGCGTGTCTCATGGCAGTGGATTCCAACAGGAAAATCAAGTGAGCTTCTTAATGTAGGCTGTAAATGTCAATTTTCATGGAGATGGGCAGAGAAGAATGGAGAATAAGTGAAGAAAGATCCTTATGCTGTTTTTAAAAATATATTTATTTATTTATTTATTTATTTATTTTGAAACTCAGAGTGACAGAGAGAGGGGTTACAGAGATACAGGGTAGGGGGAAATATATAGAGAAATCAACCATTCATCTGCTTGTTTGAAGCCAGGAGCTTCATCTGGGTCTCCCACATGAAAGGCAGCAACCCAAACCCTTGAGCCAACTGTGGCTGCTTTTCCCAGACCATCAGCAGGAAGCTGGGTTGGAAGTGGAGCAGCCAGGCTTGAACCACATCCATGTGGGATGCCAGAGTCACAGGTAGTGGCCTAATCTGCTACCACAGTGCTGGCCCTTTAGGCTTTTGTAAATATAATCATTAGTTATTAAAATTCTTAAATATAGAAGGAAAATGAAAATTTTAGCAAGAATATATGGCCATGATATTAAAATTAAACAAGTATAGTGAATTTTTGGGGGAAAACGTTACTTACAATTATTCACATATGGGCCAGCGCCACGGCTTACTAGGCTAATTCTCCACCTGTGGTGCTAGCATTCCGGGTTCTAGTCCCAGTTGGGGTGCTGGTTCTGTCCCGGCTGCTCCTCTTCCAGTCCAACTCTCTGCTGTGGCCCGGGAAGGCAGTGGAGGATGGCCCAAGTGCTTGGGCCCTGCACCCGCATGGGAGACCAGGAGGAAGCATCTGGCTCCTGGCTTTGGATCAGCACAGCGTGCAGGCCGTAGCAGCCATTTGGGAGGTGAACCAACGGAAGGAAGACCTTTCTCTCTCTGTGTCTCTCACTGTCTAACTCTGCCTGTCAAAAAATTTTTAAAAAATAAAAAAAAAAATATTGACATGTCCTCTAGGATCCATTAGTAAACTGAAAACGGAAATCACAGTCACTTCTTTTAAGGACTCTTTGTGCACCATAAACTCTCCTATCAATCCTTATTTTTCTTATACTTAGTATTGAAAATCTTTTGAGAGAAGGATTCAAGTTATATCTATGTTTAGTTGTTGCATTTCTGCATCAGATCATTATGACATATAGTATACACTAAATATTTTGCTAAATAAACAAGTGGTTCTGAGCTAACAATGGAATTAACATAGCTGTTACCTAGTTGCTTTTTATTCAATTTATTATCATCGTTGGAATACAACTATAACAGCAGAAACAATGAAATTGCACCTTCAAATCAGCATACACCCCTGAATAAACCAATTTGATTTAAAACAACCTTTTTTCAAAAATAGTATATATTTATTTTCATCTCAGAGGCAGAGAGACAGAGAAAGAGAGGAAATTGGAGAACTCTCATCTGCTAGTTCACTCTCCAAATGTCTGTAATAGCTTGAACTGTGGCCAGCCCTAAGCCAACAGTCCTGAACTCAATCTGAGTCTCCCGTGTGGTTGCATGGATGCAAGTATTTGAGTCATAACCTGCTGTCTGCCAGAGCGCACATTAGCAGGAAGCTGCAATCAGGAGTGGAGCAGCGACACAAACCCAAGCATTCCTATATGGGATGTGGGCATCCCAAGTAGCATCTTAACAACTGCACCGAACCCCACTCCCGAAAACAAATTTTGTCTCACAATGTGGAAACAAGTTACCTTTAAAAAAAAAAAAAAATATATATATATATATATGTATATAAGCACTTCTTTTTGCATGCCCACGCCTTTAGAGACTTACAATAATCAAATAAATATAAGTATTTGGGATAGTTAAGTACATTCATGGCATGACTTATGGCCTTCATGCATATAGGAAGGTAACAAAATACATATGAAAGCTGATCTAAACCAGATAACGATACCTTCCCCTTCATTGAAAAGGAATACATGAAATCCTCAACTCAGCTAAGCAGACCATCACATGCCTTTGCATTTTTCACTCAAATATTAGTCTTCAAGTTTTGAAAAAAACAATCTTATTTGGTACCATTAACAATACATTTGATTGGCCAGCGCCACGGCACAATAGGCTAATCCTCCGACTGCGGCGCCAGCACCCCGGGTTCTAGTCCCTGTCGGGGCACCGGATTCTGTCCCTGTTGCCCCTCTTCCAGGCCAGCTCTCTGCTGTGGCCAGGGAGTGCAGTGGAGGATGGCCCAGGTGCTTGGGCCCTGCACCCCATGGGAGACCAGGAAGAAGCACCTGGCTCCTGCCATCGGATCAGCGCAGTGTGTTGGTTGCAGCGTGCCGGCTGCAGCAGCATTGGGGGGGGGGGTGAAGCAACAGCAAAAGAAAGACCTTTCTCTCTGTCTCTCTCTCTCTCTCACTGTCCACTCTGCCTGTCAAACAAACAAACAAACAAACAAAAATCAATACATTTTGGGAGCAGGCATTGTGTCACAGCTAAATAAGCCATTCCTTGTAACCAGCAATCCATGTTGGAGTCCCTGGGATGAGATCCACGTGCTTCCCAACTAACTTCCTAGTAATGAAGGCCCAAGTAGTCGGGTTCCATGGAGGGGCCAAAGCAAGTTCTAGGCTCCTAGCTTCAAGTATGGCTCAGCCCCTGCTGTTCTGAGTAAACCAGCAGATGAAAGATAGCTTTCTCTCTCTCTCTCTCTCCAGCTCTTTACTCTCTTTTTATCTCTCTCTCCCTCTCTCTCTCCTTCCATTCTCTCCTTGTCTGTCTACCATTCAAAAACATTAATATAATGTTGAAAATATTTTAAATATAAAAACATAAAGATGATTAATTTTATTTAATTTTTGTTTTGATTTTTTTGGAAGAAGTTTCAACAATATATGATGGAATAAATTAGTCCCAAAGGGTCCATTACTGTACCATTTTTATTTTAATAGCATTCATAATGTATATATATATATATATATATATATAAAACTTTAAAAACTGAAGCCCATGGTTTAAAATAGTTTAATGCAGAGAAAATTTGGTAAAGAAAAATCTCAAATACTACATGTAGACGTAACCTAAAATGTTTTTCTGAAAGTTAATCATATTTCACTGAAATACAGCTCTAGAGCTCAAAGGAATATTTTTAATGGAAATAGTACTCAAATTTAAAGAAAACATTTTTTCCTGAACTTATCAGGACATACCTTTTGTATTTGATAATATTATCAGGACAGCAATATGACAGGTCTTCAAAAAGTTTATGGGAAAAAAGGAATTAAAAGATAAGCTTAGTTTGGTGAAAAGAATTTGAAATTCATGCATAATTTTATAGTAGATATATTTCATGAACTTTTTTGATGATCATTTGTACAGTCAGTGAAGTAAGAACGTGAAATAATAGCTTTCAAATGTGGATACACCTGATTACATACAACCACTGGCCCTTCATTTCCATGTTTTCACACAATATTGCTTTAGGGCAGGGGCAGCAAAGCACAGGAGAAACAGGAGAAAGGTGTACTCTGTTGGCATCTTAACACTGTTGTGGACTTACTTCCTCTAGGGTCGGTTGTGGATAACTTTAGATGGCAACTTTCTTACTGGTTACCATACCTTTATTCAAAAAGTTTTACTTATTTATTGATTTGAAAGACAGAGTAACAGAGAGGGGAGGGAGAAAGAAAAACATGAAGTGAGAGAGATCCATGGTTCACTCCCAAAATGCCTTGAACAGCCAGATCTGGGCCAGGCTGAAACCAAGAACCTGGAGCTTAATCCAGGTCTCCCATGTGGGTGCAGGGTCACCTTCCACTACCTTCTTAATTGCACTAGCAAGAAGCGGGATTGGAAACAGATTAGGCAGGAATCAAACTGGCACAGTGATATGAGATGTTGGCATTCCAAGTGGCAGCTTAACCCCTTCCACCACAGTGCCGACCCACCTTAATTGATTTTGTAGCTGTGCATCTTTTGTTTTCTATCCAGTTTAACCCAAAAGTTTCTCACTGAACTTAGTAGAATCAAGGCATGTTTGAAATAATACCTAAAGCACTATTTCTTGCCAAACTACCTTCTTGGAATACGGATTCAATTTTTCTTACATCTCAATAATGGAGCATTTTTACCTCATCAGCCAGAACAAACATACTTTAGCTGTCTGTCCCCAGGTTCTCCTACTCTTTCTATTCTGTGTTCCATTCTATGGGACAGATTGTCTAGGACTATATATTGGTTAATAAAATGTCCTCACATGAATTCTAAGTTCCCCATAAATTTCTGTATATCTTGCATCACATGATTGACTTTACACTTGGATGAAACCAGCCCATTAATCAAATTAATTTCCAATTCTTTCTTCTTTATAAAGATATTTGACAGAGTCAGCCATACTTTTTAGAAGTCAAAATTGAGCCTTAATCATTTTACAACACTTGCACCTTTATAATCATTGTCCTATATCCCATTTAATTCAAATTTAAAAGAGGAAGTGTGAACTCTAAGTATACTAATTTTAAGGTTGTTATGAAATGAATTGGAGCTCACACATACCACACAAATTTTTAAAAACCCCCCACACACATTATTTAGGATATAACTTTTATGGCTCACAAGATATAGATCATCAGTTAGTAACGGTGAATTGCAAAGTATGATTAAATGCTCTAAATGTTTATGAACACTGTAAACATCATACACTGACTAGCTGGTCACAAACTTCGACATGATTTTGTCAGACAACCAGAAATTCAAATAGGTAAGTAAGAATAATTAAATCAAAGTGTTAAATTAGTTAAGGTTCACCACGAAATGTTTAATTATTCTTTACCATTTTACAAAGTAAGTAAATATTATTTATTTGCATGTAGGTAAACATCTCAGTATTTCTAAATAATAAATTTGTAACTGTTCTACTCTTATAACTAATTGTAAAATGTATAATTAACAAATAAAAACAAAATGGGAAACTGGGATAATCTTTTGAAGCCAATGAGGAAAGCATGTATGGACTTTTTTATAAAGGTTTATTTATTTAAACATGTATAGACCTTTAATGACGATATTTATATAAGCAGTTTAGTTAGAATTGATTTAAAAATATTCTTCTAAAATAACTCCATTTTATTTTACTTAGTTTTTTTTTTTGAAGATTTATTTATTTATTTGACAGAATTACAGAGAAAAAGAGAAAAGCAGAAAGAAAGAGATCATCTGTCTGCTGGTTCACTCCCCAACTGGCCACAATGTCCAGGGCTGGGTCAGGCCAAAGTCAAGAGTCAGGGGCTTCATCTAGGTCTCCCATGTGGTGGAAGGGGCCCAGACACGTGGACCACATTCAACTGCTTTCTTAGTCATTAATATGAAACTGGATCAGAAGTGGAGCAACCAATATACAAACTGGTGCCCCCATGGGATCCCAGCATCTCAGGCAGCAGCATAGCCCACTACACGACAACATCAGCCATGATAACTCCATTTAAATATGCCTTAAAACAACTTTTTAAAAAATATTCATTACTTATTTGTGTATTTTACTGTAGTGGACATGATGCTAATCTATTAGAGTAGGAATGATTTTTTTTTAAATTAAAATTTGAAAACACAAGTGTGGAGAGGAATACAAATTAAAAACCAACAAAATCATAAATTAGTGTTGAGTGAAAATAATGTCTTTATTCTAAGCATCCTGTAGGTCTCTCTTTGTATTTGTCTGTAGTTTTTCTCATAATTGATCCCTACTATTAAAATTTCTACTACATTTATGTTTCTAGAAATTAAAAATTGTGCATGATTTATCTAGTATAGGATGTTGTTCTTGAGAATCATGTAATAGGGGCTCACTAAGTATTTGTCTACTCAGCAAATAAGTCGACCTTTGGTTGGTAACAAATAACAAAACTTTCAGAACTTGTGCATTCATTAAGATGCCCAGAGGATTTTAATTTCTATTTTTCAAGATTTGGAAGGGAAAATTCAGTTCAACTATATTATATTCCAATTAAAGAGGATATGGATCATTGGTCATTGGGTCAGGGCAACCTAGTTTATTCTAAAGGACAAGCAATGTATAGAGAGGATGATGATTAGCAAAGTGAACATGACTTCATCTGGGATGGTGTGGTAGAGAGGGTTGAGACATACGGTGTGAAGATCTATAAGTAGAACTGAAATCTGAACAGAAAACAAATCAAGACCAACATTATGTATAACTTGTTGTACAATAATATTAATGAATAAGGTTTTGTGCAAAGTATCCAAAAATACCAAACTGTCAATGATCTGCAAGAAGGATACACAAGAGTCAAAGTTCGTTACCATCTTGGCTATCATTTATTACATGAAAAGGACACATAGTAAAATCAGCAAAGGGAAGTGTGCTTGAGATGAATTCTAAAATTCTTCTAGATGTTGTCTTCCACTTAATTCTCCTAACAACAGCATGTGAAAACAAATATGAAGTATTGCCAGCCACAGAAACTAACCTGTGCCTGGGTACTCAGATAATACATGCAAGGTCAGTCTTGACAGTGCTTCTCTCAGCAACCCAAACTCTAACCCACTTACACCATTTCCCAAAAGAGAGATAACGTCTCACCATGTGTCACATTGTTAACATAAACTATCTAATCAAATTGATACCACATGGCCCCAGGCATACAAAAACAGGTATTCACCATAGATTACATTATTAGCATAAATTATCTGGCCAAATGGAGCATCCTTGGCCAAAGCCTCAGGCAAACAAAACACTTTTATCAGACAGAAAGTTTCAAGGGCTCAGAGCTCATCTCCTAGGAGCTGGCCAAGGGCCAGTACTAAAGACAGACATTTCTTGGGAATGTTCAGAATTCGAGCAACCCAGACCTGCAGAGCTAACTTTCTCATGCATGGATGCCTTCACAATTGCCCATGAATAAAAAAAAAATGATGCAGCCATATAGTATTCAGTATCTAATATTAAACACTAGTACCAGATATTTTCAATGTATTTTTTATTTAATTCTAACATGCAAAGCACTGGAAAGCACTGAATCATGAAAAGAAAAAAGCTAAATTTGAAGATAATGAAGAAAAATAAACAAATTAAATGTAAGATATGAAATAAAAAGCAGCAACAAAACCAAACATATCAATAGAAACAAACTATAATTGATATTAGCATTGTGCATCAGTAAAGTCAGATAATGTTGACTGAGATAAACATTAATACAAAACCCCTCTATGTTTTAGAAAATAAATTCAATCAAAGAAAAATGTCATAGGAAGTTGAAAAACTGGATGATATAAAATATAATTGGCAAACACTATAAAATAGAAATCAAGAAAAGTAATTTTTTAAAATGATTTATTCTATTTACTTGAAAGGCAGAGTTACAGAGAAAGAAGGAGAGATGGAGAGAGTGACCTTCCATCTGCTGGGTTGCTCCCCAAATATCTGCAACAGATATCTGATTGTGAGCAGTCAGACAGAAACCAGGAGCCAGGAACTCATTCCAGGTCTCCCAAGTGGGTGTCAAGGACCCTAGCACCTGGACTAATTCCACGGGTTCCCAGGCACATTAACAGGGAGCTACATCCCAATTGGAGCTGCTGGGACCCAAACAATATTACTATAGAATGTCAGCAATACAAGCAGTAGATTAAATTGCTAAGCCACAGTGCCTGTCCCAAGAAAAGTGATTTTTAAATTACGTAAGTTAAAAAAGATAAGCCTAATCAAAGCACAGGACCATGTGATTTTAGTATTATAAATAAATACAATTCACCAAGAGGATTTAATAGTAATGGACTTATTTACACTTCATATTACACTTGATCATAGCCAAAAGGCTGAGAAGCGATATATACCCCTAATATTAATGATTAAATATGCATAGAGAATATTAAGAGATATATGAAGACAATTAAAAATTTTACAAATTTATTTGGAGTGAGGGTAGGGTGGGAAGTATCATTATGTTCCTATTCTGTATATATAAAAATTAATAAATAGAAAATTAATTTTTCGGAGGCATTTAAAGTCTCTTTTCAGAAAGCATATGAAATAGGAACAATCTGAGAGAGGGTGGTGTGGTTGAGATTCTGTGTGCATCAAGTCTAAGTTCAGGTCCTCCTGGTCATGGACTTTCCCTCCATTTCAGCAACCCCAGGTAATTTGAGTCCTGGGTGATAATGCTGTAGGTGGTAATGAGGTAAGCTACTTCTAGTTCTGAATACAATTTTGCTGCAACTCTTCCATCTACTGATCAAAGTCAGACCTGACTTAAAAGCGGACTATGTGTCACTAGGGTCTCACTACTCATTGTGATTTAATGGAATTCACAGTCTTGATAGACATGAGATTCACATTGTGATGCAGCGGGTTAAAAGACCATTTGGGATGCCATATTAGAGTGCTGGTTTTTTGAGTCCTGGCTGCTCTGCTTCCAGTCCAGCTTCCTGCTAATGTGCTTGGAAAAGAAAGGAAAATGGCCTAAGTACTTTATCCCCTGCCATCCATGTGGGATTCACAGAGCTCCTGGTTCCTGACTTTCGTCTGAGTCAGACCTGGCTGTTGTGACTCTTTGGGAAATGAACCAGTGGACAGAAGCTCTCTTCCCCCTCTCTCTATCTCCTGTCTTTTTTATCTGTCTGTCAAATAAATAATACAAAAACAAATAAATATTTTTAAAAAACAAAAAATGATGGTCTATAATTAGATTTCATAAAATTTATGAATACAAAAGTAGATTCACACATTCATGTTGTTAAAAAAAAAAACATGTTTTCAAGCAACAGACTCTAATAACAAAGATTCATCTTTGTTTAATACATATTTATTTTCATGCCAAGGAAACTATTTCATTTTTTTTAGAATTGCTTTGACACTGAAACAAAAACATATCTGTTTCAAAATTATCAGGGCAAGTAAATTCACTACCTCCTGCACTAGCTCTGTATTATTAAAATTGAGCTCATATTATAAATAGAAAAACAGTTAATGGTTAATGTTCAGAAAGCAATTCCCAGGGCAGGCACAAGCCATGGCCTGAAGCACTGGCATCCGATATGGGCACCAGTTCTAGTCCCAGCTGCTCCTCTTACGATCCAGCTCTGTGCTAGGGCCTGTGAAAGCAGGAGAGGATGGCCCAAGTTTTTGGGCCCCTGCACCTTTGTGGGAGACCCAGAAGAAGCTCCTGGCTCCTGGCTTTGGATTGGTGCAGCTCCGGCCATTGCGGCCATCTGGGGTGTGAACCAGTGGATGGAAGACCTCGCTCTCTGTCTCTACCTCTCTCTGTAATGGTGTCTTTCAAATAAATAAAATAAATCTTAAAAAAAAGCAAATTTCCCAAAATTTTCTTACAATTTTTATAAATAATTTACATAACACAGTGAATAATAAGTAATATCTACTGCATATTGATTTATGTTAAAATATGTATATTATCCTAATTAATTGAATTAGTTGACTTTTACATTGGAAAAAATGTCTTTTTTTATACAAAACCATTTATTTGCCTATTGAGAATATTTCATATTTTAAACTTTGTTAAATATAATATCCTAATTTAGTTTCTTTTTTAAAAATATTTATTTTATTTATTTTAAAGACAGAGTTATAGAGAGAGGTAGAGACAGAGAGAGAGGTCTACCATCCACTGGTTTACTCCCCAGTTGGCCACAACAGCCAGAGCTGAGCCGATCCAAAGCTAGGAGTCAGGAGCTTCTTCCAGGTCTCCCACATGGGTGCAGAGGCCCAAGGACTTGGGCCATCTTCTACTGCTTTCCCAGGCCATAGCAGAGAGCTGGACCATAAGAGGAGCAGCCCGGACTTGAACCGGCGCCCATATGGGATGCCAGCACTTCAGGCCAGGGTGTTAACCCACTGCGCCACAGCCCCAGCCCCCTAATTTAGATTCTACATCAACAATAGTTTACTTTTACATCTCTCCACTAAAAAAAAATTTTGTTTTCAAATAAGAATTCAGAAAATTTTATATTTAGCTACATTTCAAATTCTCATACAAGAGACGATTTTTTTTTCCTTAGCCATTAAATGTTAAGCTCAGGTGGTTAATTTCATCAATTATTTTTGAGTGTAGGAAGGAAAATTAGAAAATTCTTTATGTGTTTCTTGAAAACATCTCGACATTACCCACTTGGTAATCTTTGAAATTTCTTCTCAGGAAATATCTTTCTTATTCTGAAGGAAATTTCCTTCTACAGCTTGAGATTTCATTTGTAGTCATAGTGACATTTGCAAGGCACTTTCTTCCGGTCGTTTTCTCTATTTCCTGTTGTAGTTTCATCACTAGCTTATGTTTCTCCACTGGATTTTGTGTCAGCAGTATGGATTTGTTGTAAATATTAAAAAAAATAAAATATAATTTAATTATATAATTAAACTAAATATAATAAATATAAAGCTGTAAAATGTGTCCACATTTTTGCTAAAATTATGTAGTTATAAATAAAATGAGTGTTACATTTAATTTCATTACGAGTTAACATGGACACCGGACCTGTGCTCTTTTCATAAAGTTGAAGAAACACGTTACCGTGTGGTACTGGTTCCTAGAATTTCAGTCAAACTAAGTCAGTCCTTTGCTATCTGTCACTTTTCTTAACGTGATTATGTGAAATGATAGAAATGACAAAAAATCAAATTCACAGCTGACAATAAAACCATATTACCCTACATGGTATAATAGCTAACGTTCAAAGTATCATTATGATATGCACAATGTGTTTATATAGAATAGAGATATTTCACACTTATCAATTTTTTGACTGCTTTAAAATGTTAATAGAATTTAATTCCTCACTCCCACTGCCTCTATTTTGAGTTCTCTATGGCTACATGTTGCCAGTGTCTACTGCATTTAGTGAAGTGTGTTCCTGGTCTGTGGTATGAAGGTGTGGTAGGCCCCTCTGTCCTTGAATCACAAATCAGAAGACGGTATTACTTCCGGGCCCAGCACTGCTGTCTGTGCTGAGGGAGACCATAAGCGTGGAGATCCAGGGGGATGCATGCCAACCAGATCCAGTCATAGCTGTTGTCAGTCTTAGGTTTGTGACTTCGTCACACACACTATGTATAAGAATGAACAAAGCACTTTCCAAACCGTCATATTTGAAAAGGGATGGATGGAAGACAACAGTCACGGCTCTATTGCAGCCATGAAACTGAAGCCATTCTGAGCAGACACTGCAGAGTTCCTTACACTGGAGCTAAGAAATGTTCTATTTTAGATCCCAATTCTGTTCTGTAAGATTGCTTCCCATTCTATTGTCCTCCAAGGCCCCTGGGGCCATCTGTTTCTTCCATTTTCATTATTCTTGTCATCCCCTATTTGAGCGAGCACCAGACTATATGGCTTCCTTGGGGACTGTAAAGTTTTTTTCACTCTGTTTGCTGCCAGTAAACGGTTGATAACCCGAAATTCCTTTTAAGTTTTTGCATAGTTTTACTCTCTTGGGTTCTTTTGGTAGGTAGAAATCTCCCAACAAACCATAATTACTTGAGCTAGGAGGGGCAAGGGGAAATAGAGGGAGTTTGAACAATGGGCACCAAATCAGAATTAGAAAGAAGGTATAAATCCCTAGTGATACACAGTATAATGGTATGACTATAGTTCACAATAGCTTATTATATATTTTCTGAGCAAATACAAGAGATGGGCTCCAAGCTTTCAATCACAAAGTATTGACACGGTGGGGGAAATGTTAGTTAACCTTTGCAAAACATAATTCTTGTCTATTTATTCATAAGGCAGCGTCAGATATATTTGCAGATAAACATAGATATTTATGGTATAAATATGTATATCTATGAGATACTGCATGATATATTAGTGTGTATATATATATATATATATATATACACACACACACACACATACACATATACACATACACACAACATTTAATGACCAAATCAGGGTAATTAGCATTTTAATTTCCTCAAATGCTTATCATTTCTTGGTGTTGTGAAACTTCATTTTCCTCTTATTTGAGATGCAAATTCTTATTGACTGTATATTCACCCTGCTGTACCACAGAACACTAGAGCTTATTACTCCTGTGTAACTGTTTTTTCATTCTCGCTTTCCAAGCTCTCAATGCCATCTCCTTCTGGACCCCTAGTAAGCACTGTTCTACTGACTACTTCTATTCCCTTAGCTTCAGTTAATTTTTCTAATGGTTTTCACATTCATCTAGAGAGGGCGAGCACACAGGAAGGTGAGGGCTTTATAAAAGGGAGGAGGGGGTTCAGAGAGTGAACTAGGAGGTCCAGAGCAGGCAAGGAGCAGGTGACGGACCTGGGCCAGGTGCAGGAGATCCACAGGCTGGAGCCAGAGCTGAGAAGAATGTGTGGATTAGGAGTAGCCGCAGGTAGTGTGGGGCACAGACATAAACAGAGAGAAGCAGCCAAAGGCCTTGTGCCCTCTTGGGGAGGGAGAGCAAGGGCAAGCCCAGTGCATTGCAGGCTTGTTATTCACTCCCAAAAGGGGAGTGGCTAAGAGTCTGATTAACAGGTGGACATATATAGCTGAGATCAGGAAGGGCTGTGAGATCATGCAGGGAGCAGGGAGGGATGTGGTCTCCAGCTCCCTAATCT
Source organism: Sylvilagus floridanus (assembly GCA_949820135.1). Taxonomy (NCBI): domain Eukaryota; kingdom Metazoa; phylum Chordata; class Mammalia; order Lagomorpha; family Leporidae; genus Sylvilagus; species Sylvilagus floridanus. The sequence goes on from OX463236.1 coordinate 21,563,079, forward strand.
GATTAATACAATCCTATCCGCCTGCCTGTATCATCAGATGCTCAGCTATTCCAGACTTTTTATCTTAACCGGATGCTGGAGGACACAGATCCATCAAGTATTCTGCAGCGACTTCCTGCTTATCCGGGCACAGGCCTGGCCTGTTCAGGGCCCGGAAGTCTCTCCCTATCTCATCTTACAAATTTGCTTCTTGAGCTGGAGAACTCTCAGTCACCACCAATGGTTGTGTCCCCTGCCCGGTCATCATTGAGTTCTGAAACATAAAAGCTTATCAATCAGCATAAACAAAACTGGAACAAAACCAATTGCAAGTGGAGTGCCTAAATGAGGGTTTTAAGAGCCAGATTTTTATTTAACCCTTTCCTCCTAGCATAACACTATTTTAATCACTATTAGTCAAAATTTTTCTTATTTTATTTCTGCTGTTTTCAATAGGCAACTGGTTTGTATCCTTAAATTTCTCATGTGTCTGAAATCTATGCTTGATTCATTCTACATGCAAGCAGTACTTTTCTTTTTTGTTATACTTTGCTAGACGCAGCAAACAACAAAATCACAATGCTAACATCCAGCAATTATATTACCCCTTTAGAATACAAATACATTAAATATAATACCTGCCTTCCAAGCAATTGCAGATGACATTTTATGTATAATTTACTTCTCAATATTTTCATCTTTAATCCTTTGAAACAAGTCTTACCAACACTTAAAAAATACATAATCAGGAATGAAAAAAAAGGAAGAAAATTATGAATAGGTCAATATATCTTAGGAAATAAAGGAACCATTCCATTCATAAGGAGTAATATGTTTGATGTCCCACTTAAACCAGTGAAAGACTCAGCAGTAGATACCACACTGACTGATGAATTGGCCAGATACCTCTAAAAAGATTCAGGATCAGATTTCTCATATTCTAGATGAAAACTATAGGTAATTGTGAATTATGACAATGCAAGGAGACATGGATATGTTTTTGATAATGATGATAGTTCTGGTCAATATATTCCAGTTAAAGTATTATGGATTATGTAGCATCTGGTAGGTTTTTAAAATGGATCACTTATATGGCCAGAATTGTGGTGCAGCAGGTTAAGCCACCACCTGCAACACTGGCATCCCATATGATGCTAGTTCTAGGCCCAGCTATTCCACTTCTGATCCAACTCCATGCTAATACACCTGGAAAAGCAGCAAAAAATGACTCCAGTGCTTGGCTTCCTGCCACCCATGTTGGAGACCTAAATGGAGTACCAGCTACTGGTTTCAGGCTGTCCTGGTCCCGGCTGTTGCAACCATTTCAGGAGTGAAGCAGTGAATGGGGATCCCTCTCTATATCTATTTATCTATCTCTATCTCTGTAATTCTGTCTTTCAAAGAAATAAAGCAAGTCCCTAAATTAGGGACACAAAATCTACAATAAAACCCATGAAAAAGAAAGCAAACTAAGAAATAAAATGTTATCGATTCATAAGTTGAAGTTTACCTATCAAAAGAAGGTTACCCTGATGTTCAGTGTGTTCCTTTTGAATAGTCTCTGTGTCCATGGTCAATTCCCATACTCAGATTACAAATCAATCAGTTAGCAACCAACTTATATAGGCTAGGAAGATAATGTTTTGCTTCTAGGTATGCTAAATTAGCTGCAAACATGGTAAGATTTCAAAGTAATCAATGAAAGCTTTACAACATTAAGAAGGAAAAAGTTTCCTAAGATAAACATCCCAAGAATGATCATGCAGATATTTATTATAACTTGCCTAAGCTACTTTTTGCTCATTGCTTGAAATAATTTTTTGTTTATTTATTCACTTTAGTTATTTGAAAGGTGGAGTGAGTAACAGAGAGAGAGAAAGAGAGAGAGAGAGAAAGAGAGAGGATATCTTCCATCTGCTGGTTTTCTTCCCCAAGTGCCCACAATAGCCACATAGAGTCAGGCTGAAATGAGGAGCCAGGAACTCCATCTGTGGCATGAATCAAAGTGCTTGACCCATAATCTACTGCTTCTCCAGGGCATTAGCAGGAAGCTGGTTTGCAAGTGCAGTGCCTCAATTCAGGCACTCTGTCAGATGCAGGCATCCCAAATGGCAACATAAACCAATGTGCCACAATGCCTTCCCCTTAAAATAAATGCTAACAATAAGTTACATATTTATTCATGTGTGTTTTGTGTTCTGTATGAGGTTTGGATTTTAAAAATTAGTTATGAGATATTATAAATGCCATATGTTTATGCTGCAAAACTTTAAATGTTTAAGAAAAATGTTTTGCAGAATCTTCATTATTATGCATGTATATTTAATAAATGTATATGTAATGTGCAATTTGGGGGCATTTACCTCATTTTATGGATACAAAAGATCCATGAAAAAGAGATCAATTTTTTTTCTGACAGGCAGAGTTAGACAGTGAGAGAGAGACAGAGAGAAAAGTCTTCCTTCTGTTGGTTCACACCCCAATGTCTGCTGCGGCCGTGAGGGCGTACTGCGCTGATCTGAAGCCAGAAGCCAGGTACTTCTCTTGGTCTCCCATGCAGGTGCAGGGCCCAAGTACTTGGGCCATCCTCCACTGCACTCCCGGGACACAGCAGAGAGCTGGATTGGAAGAGGAGCAACCGGGACAGAATCCAGCGCCCTGACGGACTAGAACCCAGGGTGCTGGCGCTGCAGGCAGAGAATTAGCCTAGTGAGCCGCGGCGCCAGCAGAGATCAATCATTTTTAAGTTGGAGAATATGGTTTACATCAAACCATAAGTCCACGGACAAGGGCAGAAAGCATGATGGTCATATTTTTTGATTATATGTAATATAATTGATTTTTTATTATATGTAATATAATCAAAAGAGAATAAACAATGAACAAACCAGTTTTATTCACATGGAAACAAAGTGACTAGAGAAATGCTCAACACAGAAAAATAAAAATAATTCCTGTGTTAGCAACTTTGCAGTCAGAAATGGTTGGGGCTCCAAAATAAGTGTTAAATAAAGAAAAAAAGGAAAAATTGCAAAACAAGAAAACAAACAGCAAAAAAATGAAATCACTGAATTCCCTCAAAAGATCCCCTGTAGTCCAGCTCCACTGTAGGGCTTAATTGAGATGGCTGATAGGAAAATGTGGAGGAAATGAAAAAGAGAAAGATAATGAGAAATTACACTTTATCTTATGCTACTCAAAGTTCAAAATGGGTACATTTGCCTCTTACTCAGCCTAAGAAACTTTACGTTTCTCCTGAAATTAGCATATCCATTCACGAGCATTTCTAATTTATTATCCATGTAAACAGAAAACTGGATTCTAATTATTTATTTGGCTTCCCCCCTCATCCTACATGCATAGTTACTGCTTTCTGTCTTGAGGGGATGTTATTGCCAAGGTGATGATTTAAATATTCATTTAAGGTATGAGATTATACTTCATTTTTATTTTATTTCATTTCTGACGTTTTCCTAATTTGGGACCTGGAATCAGCAAGCTGCTGATTCACACGCTTCCATAATGAAGGCTGTATCCTGACAACCTCTAGCACAAAGTTCGACGTTAAATATTTGCTTTAAAATGGCTAAGTCTGGAGTTTCTGTGTATTGATCTTGCTCCACTTGGATCACTTTTAAGGCCTCTAATGGAAAAGCAGCTGATTCATCACAATCTGATAGCAACAGAGTTTTCAACAAAAGCTTTGATTGTCTAAAACCCACTCCCTGAGGAGGAAAATCTAAATGTCCTGAAATATGAATATAATTTATTTGAGAGATTATTTTCAAAAATAATATCTTGCCATTTTCATCCGAATCTCCACAAATAAATCAATTTTTTTTCTTTTATTTACTTTGAATCGCTTATTAAATGTTATGCTCATGCTACTGGGTTAAAACACTGATTAAACTATACACACAGCCCTACGTTTGCAAGACGTCCAGACGTTAACATTTCTGCTTTAGCCTAAACATTAACCTCTTTATCAGTAGGACTCTTCCAACTTGACTGATTATTTCCAGAGTCTGCAGGATCATGATGTTGGTGCTGTCAGATCTTTACAACAGCCATTTGACTACTCAGTTCTCTGTCTACACTTAAAACTCCAAGCATCTGGCCCCAGAACAGTGGTTGTAACTCCTTGATTCCTATGAGCCTATATCAACCAGGAGATGCCTAAAAGTTGTTTCAAAGTTTAATGAAAACATGCACCATAAGAATTTCCCATCCTTAGTCATAATCTAATAGGTAAAGCCATTTTTAAATTTTCTATGGAATTTTTCAACATAGAGTGACAGTGTATCTTCTCTAAAATTTCAATTCTCCTTGTATTCAACTCTAACTTCCTAAGATATAACCCTTATTATATTCCTTGATTTAAATGAAATGGAAAGCTCCCCTGAGGACATTGTGTCTTCAATATCCATGTCAAATGTAATTCCCTCTCCAAACACAAGCTTCAGGATTTGGAGGTAATGATGATATTCTCCACACATTACATTGTTCTTTCCTGTCTATTTTTCCCCTGTGCAAGCATAAAAATAAGATATTCATAGTATCTAGTCCAAAACTTAATAAATTTCCTATTCATAATCTTTTCTTTCATAGGAAGTTATTTTTATAGTAGTTATCTATATTGCTATTTTTTAAAAAAAGTTTATTTATGTAATAGCAACAAATTTTATATATATAGGTTTAAGTGTACAATGATACTTCCCAACCTACTCTCCCTCCCTTTCTTGGGCCCACTCTACCTTCTTCCTTTATTGTTTTTCTTTTTTAAACTATTTTTTTAAAAGATTTTATTTATTTTAGAGGCAGAGTTACAGGCAGAGAGAGAAAGAGATCTTCCATCTGCTGATTCACTCTCCAGATGTCCTCATTGGCTGGGGCTGGGCTAGGCTTAAGCCAGGAGCCAGGAGCTTCCTCCACGTCTCCTATGCTGGTGCAGGGGCCCAAGCACTTTGGCCACCTTCTACTGTTTTCCCAGGCCATCAGGAGAGAGTTAGATTGATAGAGGAGCAGCTGGCACCTTAGGCAAAGGCTTAGTCTACTATGCCACAATGCCAGTCCAACATATTTTCAATTTACTTTATAATCATAAGCTTAACCCTTTGCTAAATGTATAATTCAACAGTGGTAAGTAGAAAAACTACTGCTCCTCAAGAGTATAGACAAAGACTATAAATCATAGTCAAACCTCAAAATGTCAATTTTGCTCATATACATCTTACTTTTTGATACTCTGTAATATTACTCACCACAACTCAAAGAAAACACACGACATTTGTCTTTTGGGGACCGGCTTATTTCAGTAAGCATAATGGTCCTTAATTGCATCCATTTATTTTAAGGGTAGAATGGCATACAGAGAGGGAGAGAAAGAGAAGATAGACCAATCTTCTATCTGCTGATTTACTCCCCAAATGCATGCAACAGCCAAAGCAGTACTAAGCTGAAGCTGGAAGTTCCATGCAGATCTTCAACAAGGGTGGCTGGAACCCATGTACTTAGGCCACCATCTGCTGTTTCTTAGGAGGATCGTCAGGAAGATACATCAGAATCAGAGTAGCCAGGAATCAAACCTGCACTCTGATATAGGTTGCAAGTGACCCAAGGTGAGGGTTAATCCTCTGCACTACACTGCAAGCCTCCATGTCTATACCATTCTATGCCAATTATTTGTACTGTCATATTCACTGATTAAAAGGTTAACAACATCCCAAAACTGTAAGCATATGATTAATGATTTTGATAACTACCCCAGGTGCTGCCATCATTCTACATAGCCCCAAGAGCTTTGAAGAATTCACCATAATTTTTTTTTCTTTTATATTACCTATAGTTTCCATTCCTTTGAAGTTCCATTCCCTTAGATGTCCTTATGATCCTGTACTGACTCAATAGAAATGTACTTACTCTGAACAAAATCAATTGTTTTAATTAAGTTTATGCTCTCACAATTTTACTGTTAATTTTTTTTTTGCCTTTTGGGAGTCTTTCAGACCCTCAACCTATCTAAATTCTTCCTTGTCACTAACTGCCCCTTTGTTCATTTCATGCTCACCTTAAATTCCACTTATCAATGATTCTCTGCTATTCATTATTGAAGGTCTTGTCAGTTGTTCTTCTGTTGCTGTTCTGATAAAACATATCTGAATCCATCTACCTTCCTAACTCTGGTGCTTAATACTCCTGGTGCCATGAATAATTCGCAAAGCATTCTAAATCCCAACAGTCATCGATTGTTATTTTCAAGGTGCTTTTATCTCACCACCTAGGTTCCTCCTATTATCTACCTTCCTTTCCTTACTTTACCCAAAATATTTATCCTAACATTTTCCACTTAAGTGTCAGTACCTGATTGAAGTCATTGTCTGGGTTTTAAATAGTAGACGTCTATGTCTTGCACTGTTGCTCTGAGACAAGCAACCTCCAAACCCAGTAGCTTAAGGTAACCATTTTATTATGCTCATGATTTTCTAGGACAAGAATATGCAGAAAGTCTGGCTGGATGATTCGTCTCTTATCCATGTGTTATCTTTTAGGATGCACTAAGGTAGAAGATCCATCTTCAAATTAGCATCTTCCCTTAATATTCCTTGACTCTCCTCTCTCATCACTTGGCATCGCATCGTCATTCCCAAGCTTCTTCAACTGGCTTGGACATGGTGGTCTCAGGATAATGAGATTTCCCACATGAAGTGTGGCATTCCAACAGGAAGAAGTGCAAGCTAAAATACCGGGACTGGAACTGACATGCAGTCATTTCCACTATGTTCCATTGTTCAAAGAAACTAGAAGGCCTCCCACTATTCAAAAGGGTAAAGAGAAAGATTCCCTAATAGTGCTGTGGCAAATTCACACTGAAGAAAAATGGATGGGGTGGAATCTATTATTACAGCAAAGATACAATCTAACAGAAAGCTAGAGGAACCTCCCCACGTTTTTGCTATTAAAATACCAAATATACTCACATTAATAAGTTATTTTGACAGTAGTCCTTCTGTCTTTCATATATTCAAATTTGTTCCAATTTAATTCGTTGTAATTTAAACAAATTCCAAAAATTAACCATAAAAAATCCCCACTTGCTTAGTGTCTGTCCAGGTTCTCTGTGGAATAGATACATTGACTGGAGTAAATGGAAAAGGATTTTGTTAAGTAGAACCCTACAAAAAAAGATAGAATGAGTGAATCAATCAGACAGTTGTATGATTTTACACCCAGTAATGGAGAGACTAAGAGAAAGGTGAGTGAAAGCATCAATCTTTAGAACGTTTACATTCACCACTTGTGAGACATATGGTCTACAAATACATTTTCTCACTCTGTAGTTTCACTCTGCTGATTGTTTCCTTTGCTGTGTGGAAACTTTTTGGATTGATGCAGCCCCGATTGTCTAGTATTGCACTTGTTGCTTGTGCTTTGGTGTCATTTCCATGAAGCCATTTCCAATATCAGTGTCAAAAAGCTTTTCCATTTGTATTCCTCTAGGAGTTCTGGAATTTCAGATCTTATGTTTAAATGTTTAATCCATTTTGAATTTATTTTACTGTGTTCTGTAAGATAGGTTTCCAATTTTATTCTTTTACATATGACTATCTACTTTTCTCAACATCATTTGTTGAAGAGATATTCCCCATTTGGCATGCTGTTAAAGTCAGTTGACAATAACTGCATGTATTGATTCTGGATTTCTATTCTGTTACCTTGCTCTTAAAGTTTGTCTTGATGTAAAATTCATACTGTTTAAATTATTGTAGCTTTGTAATATATTTTGAAAACAGAAAATGTAATGCCACCAGCTCCATTCTTTATGGTGTTGGCTTTGGTTACTTTGGTTCTTTGTAGCTTCACAAAAATGTTGGAATTCCTTTTTCTGTCCTGTAAAATATGTCATTTGGATTTTGATAGGGATTGCACTCAATCTGTAAATCACATTGGGTAGCATGCCATTTTAACAATATTAATATCTTTCCAATTATTTGTGACTTCTTTAATTTTTCATGAATGCTTTGTAATTCTCAGTGTACAAGTCTTTCAAGTACCTAGTTAAGTTTATTCTTAAGTATCTTATTCTTTTAAATTCTATAACAAATATGATTATTTTGTGGTATACTGTTAAGGTAAAGAAACAACTAATTTTGCATGTTGATTTTGTATCCTGCAACTCTACTGAATTTAATTCTCAGTAATAAATTACTTTTTGTGAAGTCTCTGTGATATTCTACCAATCAGATCATGTCATCAACAAACAAATGCAATTTGATTTATTCCTTTTCATTTTAGATTCCTTTTCTTTCTTTCTCTCGCCTACTCACTCTGAATGAGATTTCCAGTATGATGCTGAATTTACATATCAAGAGTGAGCACCCTTGATTTATTACTGATCTTAGAGGGAATCTTTTTAGTTTCCATAATAGAGTACTGATTGTGCATTTTTCAATTGTGACCTTTATTATCTTGGTGTGAATGACTTCTATACTTAGATTTCTGAGTGTTTTTAATCATAACAAGTTTTGAATTTTATCAAATTCTTATTGTTTCTGTATTAGTGCATTATGTATTTTTTATTCTTCATTCGGTTAATGCAGTGTATTAGATTAATTAATTTAGTATATGTTGAACCATTTGTGCTTCCTAGAGATAAATCCCATTGGTGTGGTGTTTAAGTCTTTCCTTGTATTGCTGAATTTGCTAACATTTTGTTGAGTATATAAATGTACTTTCATCAGCAATATATGGCTATGCATATATTTTTATGTAGTTTCTTTGTCTGGCTTTGATATCAGGTTAAATGAAATATTAGTCAGCCTTAACAAAACCCATAATGTAAAAGAAAGGCTGCCATTTGCAAGATTACACATAAACCTGGAGGACATTATGTTAAGTGAAATAAGGCAGTAACTGAAGGACAAATAAGGCATAACTCCATTTAAATAAAGTACCTAGAATACTCAGACTCATAAAAGCAGAGTAGAATGGTGATGGCCAGGGTCAAGAGGGAGAGGGAAGTGGAATATAATTCAGCAATAAACAATAAAATTTTATTATTTGCATAAAAATAGTTGGAACTGGAGGTCATCATGTTGAGTGAATTAGCTGAACATAGAAACATAAATACTACATGTTCTCCCTTCTATATGAAAGCTAAAATTAAAAAAAAAACAAAGGAATGAATGCCTGAGTGTATCAGTTTTGATGCAGATAGAATGCCTTGTCAAATTTTGTTTTAAATCTTTCTCAAATTGTTACAAATAATATGCCACATAGTTTTAATGATTTTTGTTGCTACTGTAAAGTTTACCCTATATGGGTGAAGTTTTATAACTTTTTATTTGATTATTGTTTATAGCCCTTGCCAATTATCCTGCTGAATTATGTCTTGTTTTGTTTTATGTTTTATTTGTTATGTGTTATTTAGTAGAACATTAAGCCTTTATGATGTAAATTTAAAATACATTATCTCAAAAATAATGAATAAAATATAAAGTTGAATAAATAAATGAAAGAAAGAATTGTCACACAAATCTACATGTTGCTATGTATCATCTTCAAAACATTCTCAAAAATCATAGCTATTATAATTTGAGAATCTTTACTATTTCAAAAATAATTTATATTAGAAAAGTGATATAGAATTCTGGCCAGATTATATGACTCCCTCACTCAAATCATTCCTTGTTTATTCATTATCATTAGTACTATAGGACATTGATTCATCCCACACCTGCTACCAAGACATTGCAGTACTATCTCTTATAACCCTATGGTAAAGAGTTTGTGCTATCCTGCTCTATAGAGAAATGCTTCTTACATAAAACAACGACACATTTTATGAAAGAAAACTATGCTTTAGCATTTCATCATCCTTTGAATTTTATGATATAACCTCATATCTACTACAGAAAAAACACAGGTGTAGGAATTTTATAAAAGTGTAAAATGTGCAAGTATCCGGAAAAGATCCAATGAGTTAAAACACTGTTATTGTTCTGTAACTTAATGTTATGTCTAAGGGACCAATACTAAGCCTGCATATAGTATACAGTAGATACTGAAAGTCTCTTTGTTGTGAGATCATCACAAATTTCATTGTTTTTAATTATTAAGTATTTTCCTAAAATATGAGAATTTAGGCTGAAATTTAAACTAGCCCACCAAGCAGTAAGAAAATTATGAGAGCTAAAACTCACAGTTTTTGCTAATGCTTCAGAACAGGGGAGATAGAAGACCAAAAAGGGAGAAAAAATTCTCTGGCTGTTGAGACCTGTGTCCTACTTGCTAATTACGTCCTGTGCATTGAAGATTTCCCAAGAAGTGATTATTTCTTCACATGATTCCCTATAATGAATCAGTCTTTTAAAACACCAAAGAATGTAGCAAATGATTATTTGTGATTTAGTGTTGTTAGATCCTGTCTTTTCTCTTTTTTTTATATTAAAGAAGGAATATCATTAAGGGAGTGGGATTCCTAACTAATTAATTTTGACCACATTGGCACTTTGTATCACTTTCTTTCACAGGAAAAGATTAAGTTTATATGTCACTATAGCTAAGTGGTTGGTTTCAGAATTAAGGAACAGAATTCTATTCATATTAAAATCTCTAATAAGCAACTATTGTGCTTTTTTTGCTGGCCATTATTATTTAATATGAAAATGATAGTGGAAGAAAATTCTTTTCAGTATTCAAAGCTCATAAGATGCCCTGAACATCTGTCTGCATCATTTGTGACATGATTTTCAAAGGTGAATAACAAGATGCTTTGACAGAAGAGTACACAGGTTAAAGGAAACTAGACACAATCAAAGGAAAATTCCATAGGCCTTTTCCAGCTCACTCTAAGAACTATTACTGTAAAGTGTCTCCTGAAAGTTGTACCTTTTTTCCTTTCTGAAATATTTCATCTTAGTGCAAGTATACTTTTCAGAATTACTTGGGGAAACATTTCATTGCTAGTTTATTGCATCTTGCACATTTGACCTTCCATTCATATTGAATATAATGCCTTACTATCACTGTAACAGGCCCATGTTTGAAATACTCTTTCTCCACCAAATCCTGTGTTTGGTATTATGGGGCATGTGTTGAATAATGCATTCCGCTTAATAGAAGCACTTGGTGTAGGAACGTGTAGCAATATAATTCTGGTAGGAAAAGGCCAAAACTAATATGTGAATATAATCAAAAGTGGATGAATACAATAGAATGCTCTTTTGTATTGTGAAAAAATAGCATATGAATATAGAGAATATGGTCTGAATTTTCCTTTCATTACCTAAAGTGTGTGACCTTTAATATATCATGTAACATTTTTGAGTATCTGTACGCTCATATGTAGAATGGGGTTAAAAATGCATTACCCAAACTATGTTGGCAAAGATAAAGTAAGGGGCTTTCTCTAAGAAGCTGGCACATGATAAATTCATAATAACTTCACTAAATTAACAAAATACTGTCTTTTACCTTCTACCTTATAGGAGAGATACAATTTTCTTCATCATCAAACACTAGGTTTATGACTGAGACTCCTATAATAGATAGATTAATAAGAGAAAAACACAGGCATACTTTTAATAAATTTTATGTGACATAGCTGCCTTCAGAAATGAAGACCCAAAGAAACAAGAAAAATAATATTTTTATGCTTACATTTGATGAAGAGTAGACAGTTATTTAGCAGTGTGAATGGAAAAAGGGTGGGGATCTGAAGATAATAAACTAGAGAGGGATTTAGGAGCCTGTTGGCTCAAGCTTTTCTTTGTGACACTGTGTCTTTGTTCATTTATCCGAGTCTAGGGAGGATCCCTTGGAATGGGATCTTATAAATGACTTTAGAGAAAGCGATTCTTTTATAGCCAGCTTCATGGGAGAACAGAGAAGGTTAGAGAGACCTTCATGCTTCTGCTGTTTCCTCAAAGGCCAAGGTGTTGATGTTCTGAGTTCTTGTGTCCTGAACCCCCATTAACTCAAATTTTATATCTTCCTTCTGTAAATTCCCAAATGTATCTTTCTATCTAATACTTATTATATGATGTACATTTAATCTTATAGTAGGCAATGCGTACTGTCAACAATTACTAGAGATTGAAAGCAATTGGCACAGTTTGATGAAAGCTATTTCCATATGTATAAAATGTCATTTTATTTTGTTTCCAAAAACAGGAATGGAGCATTATCTTTCCAAGTGTGTTTAAGACTATTTTAATTCTTTGATAGTTCTCTTGTTTTCCTTTCTGGTTTCCTGTGTAATCACCTGGTTCCGTTCGGTAGAATCCACTGGAGACTGAATGAGACTGTTTGATCTTGGAGGACATCCACACTCCATTTTTAATACGCTGTTCACTCATTTCTTGCTGGAGTATCAGGGATGTTCTCAGGCTATTACAATACCACCAGCTGTGATGACGTAGCATGATCTGTCTTTTCCTGCTCAGAGAAATAAGAGTTTCCTCCCATTTTATGTACCACTTTATATATCAGTAAATCTGCATGAAATGATACCATGCATACCAAAATAGTACAATTTGTAATTTAAGTATGCCCTCTTACAAAATAAAACGATTTTCAGCAGTCATTTTTAAATTCTACATTCAAGAATCTTCTTTGTTGGAAATATTTTATTAATAAATATAATAGCAAGATAACTGTTTCCCAGTTTGTATTCACATTGAATCTGTAATATACATGCATGAAATATAATCACCAGCTATTCAAAAAGATTATAATTAACTGGTGACAGCGTCACATATAATAACTTCTTTAAAAAATCTGTTAATGTCTATAAAGTGATTTGCTGTAGACCAAATGTGTAAGATTGTTCCTTAATGTTTATATCAATAATATAAACTGCCTTCTGAAAGAATAAGACAAAGAAAGAAGAACCAGAGAAGAAAAATAGTGAAACTGGCTTCTCCCTGAATGGAATTTGTCTCCTCCAAGATGCTTTTCCCCTCTCACAGACATAGTCATCATTCTCAGTTCGTAAAGAGGCATGTGATAAACTGGAAATCACGGTAGAGTGATGGTAGAATAATAGTACGATGCCATAAACAGTATTTTCATGCCAAATTTCTTCCTAACACTATCTTGGAAAAAAATGATGAGTTTTTAATTGTGGCTTAATAGTGAATGTGAAAGCTTAGTAATGCTTTTATCGCTACTAATTTTGTTTTCTTCATCAACTGTTTTATTCACTCATGCATTATTTCCGTGGTTGTAAATATTCGGAATGCAGCAATGGACAAAAGTGATGGATTCCACAGGCTCATAGAGTTTGCATTTTTGTAGTGGGAGACAATCAATCAATAGATGAATAAATTCATAAATATAAGATGGTAATTAGCCCTGTGGAGAAATAAATTAGGGGAATATAATGGATGTGCTCCAGACTGGGATGACTAATTTCTGTCAATTGATTGGGGATAGCTTTATTCATATAAGATACATTTAAGAAGAGACTTAAAGGAAGTTAGAGGACAAACCATACTAATATCTGGTGAAAACACAATTGAGATGAAGGAATTGACAAGTGAAAAGTCTGCAGGGCTCTGATGATTTTGAAAAAAAAGAGCAGAGTAGCCAGATGGAATGGAGTGGATATATTTTAAAGAAGTGCAAGAATCAGATGGGAGGCGGACATAAAAGAAGCTAAAAAGCCAACAAAACCTACAAGATTTGTGATGTAAGGACTGAAAAGACGAATGCTGAAGTGAAAGCAGGTGAGAAGGAGCTGCAGACTCAGTGTCTGCTTGAGACATGGCAGGATCAAGGTGTCTGTCGATGGAGGTGTTAAGAAGCCAGGTGAAGATGAATACCAAACCAAGTGGGACAGAGGCTAATGGTGACAATGGAGATTGTTATACATGAGTGTCGCTATAAACCTTTTCAAGAGTGATCCTAGGCTCCAGAGTGAAGAGGTTAGGGTTATGAGGAAGAACCAGAAAAAGAAACTGAGAAGTGCCCTTGGAATTTGGAGGAAAACTGAGTGAGGTTTTAGAAGTGACCAAGAAAAAAGTTGAATGAAGACGAAGTGATGAACTATGGGACACACTGCTGATCAGATGGGAAATAAGTCTCATTGATCTTCAAACACAAACAAAACAGGTTGGGCTCTGTGGTACAGTGGTAAAGCCACCACCTGTGATGCCGACATACCTTATGGGTGCCGGCTCCTGTCCAGGTTGCGCCCCTTTCAATCCAGCTCCTTGCTAATGTGCCTGGTAAAGCAGTGGAGGATGCTCCAAGTATTTGGGCCCTACACCCACATGAGGGACCCTGAGTTCCTGGCTGCTGGCTTCATTCCTGCCAAACCCTGGTCATTGCAGCCATTTGGGGAACAAACCAATGGATGAAAGATCTTTCTTTGTAGCTCCCTCTTTCTAACTCTGTCTTTCAAAAAAATACATCTTAAAAAATGGTATTTCAATAGGATGGCAAAAATGAAAACTTTGTTAACTCCACAAATAAATGAAGACATCTGGGGCTGACTAGTTTACACCCATTAGCTCTCCGGTTTATAACCCCAGGAAGACAGACCAAGTGTGACACTGCAAATCATGGTTTGAAGCCACTGGAGCAGCTCTCGGAGCTGCTAATATGCCAAGGGTCCAGTAACTGGAGAAAGGAAATCCAGAGGCTGAGCCTGATGTTGGGTGCTGCTCTTCCCTGCTGACTCATCTACCAATTCCCAAGGCACAGGACAGAATCCAAAAGAGGAGAGAAATGTACATTTTCACGCACTGGAAGAACAAAAATTGGAGTTTGAGGCTTTCAAAGGGGAAGCAACTGTGATAACCTTAAATTTTTCTGTTGTTAATCCTCAAAGAATATACACAATCAAAAACACACCAGGCCTCATATGTAAAACTCAGCTTAAATCTTCTCAGTCAGTGATTAGGTTAAATCAGAGTAGGTCTGATGAAGAAGCAACATCAATGGAAAATAAAATACTGTGATGAATACAAAAATTGTAGACTTCAATTTTCTTTATAAAAACATCAAAACTGTGATACCAAAGATCTGACTAGAAAATCAAATGAGACTAAATTTTCTCATAAAGTAATTTAAAAATCATTTCAAAATGTAGAAACACACATTGACTAGCATTTTTTAAATTATTAATTACATTTTTGGTGTAAGCCGATACAAGATAAAATAAAATTGGGGTTGGTATTACGGCACAGTGTGTTAAGCTGCAGTTTGCTCAGTGTGAGTTTGAACACTGGTTATTTCACTCCCTGCTAATGTGCCTGGGAAAGCTGCAGAAGATGCCCAAGTACTCTGGCCTCTGCTACGCTCGTGGGAGATCCAGTGTAGTACTGAGCTCTGGTCTTCTGCCTAAATGGAAGCCTTTGGAGCTCTTTGGGGAGAGTACTAGCACATGGAAGACATCTCTTTCTGTCTCTCTGTAACTCTGCCTTTCAAATAAATAAACGAATATTCTAAAAAAATCTTGAGTCCCTCCTCTCACAATGAAGAAAAATATAAGTTCAATATGAGTTATAGCTATGCCATGGGAAAAAAAACTACAAAGATTTTAGAAGATAACAGGACTTGGCCAGCACCACGGCTCATTAGGCTAATCATCCACCTGCGGCGCCAGCACACTGGGTTCTAGTCCCGGTGGGGGCGCCGGATTCTGTCCTGGTTGCTCCTCTTCCAGTCCAGCTCTCTGCTGTGGCCTAGGAAGGCAGTGGAGGATGGCCTAGGTCCTTGGGCCCTGCACCCGCATGGGAGACCAGGAGGAAGCATCTGGCTCCTGACATCAGATCAGCGCAGTGTGCCGGGCATAGTGGCCATGTGGGGGGGGGGGGGGTGAACCAACGGGAAAAGGAAGACCTTTCTCTCTGTCTTTCTCTCTCATTGTCTAACTCTGCCTGTCAAAAAATAAAAAAAATTAAAAAAATATAACAGGACTTTTTAAAAATATTTTATTTATTTCAAAGTCAGAGTTACACAGAGAGAAGGAGAGGCAGAGAGAGAGAGGTCGTCTATCCGCTGGTTCACTGCCCAGTTGGCCACAATGGCAGGAGCTGCACCAATACAAAGCCAGGATCCAGGAGCCCCTTCTGGGTCTCCCACGTGGGTACAGGAGCCCAAGGACTTGGACCACCTTCCACAGCTTTCCCAGGCCATAGCACAGAGCTGGATCGGAAGTTGAACAGCCAGTACTCAGTACCGGCGCCCATATAGGATGTCAACACCACAGGCGGCACCTTTACCTGCTACGCCGTAGCACCGACTCCACAGAAAAGTATTTATATGGTTGCTGAAAGTAAAATGTTTGGCAAATGAATCTATTAAATTTACCACCTTTATTTACCCAAATCCACTATTAAGAGAGTCAAATGCAAATTCCAAATTAGAAGAAATCTGTGATCACAAAATTGACAAAGCCTAGGGAGATTACTGACGCCATAAACAAGAGTGTCAAATTGTTAAATCAACATCAGGAGTCACTGTGTACTTACGTCTCATGAGGGATCTGTCCTTAATGTGTTATCCAATGTGAAGTGATGCTATTACTAGTACTGAAACAGTATTTTTACACTTTGTGTTTCTGAGTGGGTGCAAACTGATGAAATCCTTACATAGTATATATTGAATCGATCTTCTTTATATAAAGATAATTGCAAATGATTAAAAAATCTTGGTGTTAAACTGGAAATTGCATAGACAATTAATCAATTTTTAAAAAAAAAATCATGTAGGATCTCTGTCCTTAATGTGCTGTACATTGTGAATTAATACTATAACTAGTACTCCAACAGTATTATCATTTTGTGTCTCTATGCGAGGGCAAACCGTTGAAATCTTTACGTAATATGTACTAAATTGATCTTCTGTGTATAAAGAGAATTGAAAATGAATCTTGATGTGAACAGAAGGGGAGAGGGAGCGGGAAAGGGGAGGGTGGGAGGAGGGAGGGAAGTTGTGGGGGGGGGGGAGCCATTGTGGTCCATGAGCTGTTCTTTGGAAATTTATATTCTTTAAATAAAAGCTTTATATAAAAAAAAACAAAATTGACAATAATTTTATCCAGAATATGTAGAAATGTCTTTAAGATAACAGAAAGCAAAGCTGAGGTCTTTATAAATTAGGTCTTTACAATTGGATGCTTCACAAAAGAAGATTTCCAGGGCTGGTGCTGTGGTGCGGTAGGCTAATCCTCTGCCTGTGATGCTGGTATCCCCTATGGGCGCCATTTCTAGTCCCTTCTGCTCCTCTTCCAATCCAGCTCTCTGCTGTGGCCTGGAAAGCTCCTGGCTCCTGGCTTTGGATAGGTGTAGCTCTGGCTGTTGTGGCTATTTAGGGAGTGACCCAACAAAAGGAAGACCTTTCTCTCTGTCTCTCCCTCACTGTCTGTAACTACCTCTCAAATAAATAAGTAAAATCTTTTTAAAAAAAGAAGATATCCAAATGGCCAATAAACTTGTGATATTTTGTTATATTTCATTTGTCTCATAAATTACCACATTTGTCATGTGAAGATGTCAGTGTGGTAGCACTATACACCTGTAACATGCATAAAATAAGAATACAAAAATTAACTGCTTCGGGTCTGCACTGTGGTGCAGTGGATTAATCTGTATGGGCTCTGGCTCAAGTCCTGGCTGCTCCACTTCCGAATCAAATCCCTGCTAATGAATGCACCTGGGAACAAACAGCCAAGGATTTGATGGAGCCTACGCACCCAGGTGGGAGTCCTGGATAAAGCTCCTGGCTCCTGGCTTCAGCTTGGCCTATTACTGGCTGTTGTGGCCATTTAGGGAGTGAAACAGCAGACAGAAGATCTGTCTCTCTCTACTCTTACCTCTCCCTCTGCAACTGCCTTTCAAATAAATTTTAAAATCTTCCAAAAAAAATGACTGCTGCAGTATTCTAAGTGTAAGATACTTAAAAATAGAGATGCTTATCAGTGGAATATGAACTTATCTAAAGGAAGAGAAGACTATATTATGACAGATTGAGCAAAAATGAGCTTTTAAGGATGGAGACAGGGTTTTCATTTGTTTTGCTGCCGCTTTTTTTAATCAGGTCATAGTTACAATGGTATGTTAATTTTGTGAAATTGCTTTGGTTAGAGCACTCATGATGCATGAAGTTTTCTATATGTTATATATAAATAAAATATTTATTTGAGGGTGGTTGCTGGCCTAGTGGATAAGATACTGCTTCGCAAGCCTTTACACCACCTCAGAGTACCTGCACTAAGTACTCAGAGTACCTATTCCTGATTCCACCCTTCCTGCTGATGCATATCCTGAGAGAATGCAGGCAATAGCTCAAGTATTTGGGTTCCTACCACCCATAGGGGAAACCTGGATTCAGTTCCCAGTTCCTGGCTTTGGTGTAGCCCAGTATAAGCCATTGAAGACATTTGGTAGATTCAGACTGAGTTCTTATCTCCTAGTTTTGGCCCAGCTCTGCCTCTGCTATTGTGGGCTTTGGGGAGTGACCCAGTGTGTAGACTCAGTCTCTCTCTCTCTCTTTCTCTCTCTCTCTCTCTCTCTCTCTCTCTCTCTCTCTCTCTCTCCCTGCCTTTCAAATAGAATAAATATTTTAAAGTATTCATTTAAAAAATATAAATAAAAGGAGATCAATAATTATGATCAATTTAGATAGTGTTTTCAAGAAATTTTCTGCTAAGAGGTATAGCTTAATGGAATAACAACCTAAAGAAGTCAATTTTTATTTTTTAAGGTTTAGTTATTTATGTATTTTAATGCTGAATTAAAGGGAGGGAAAGAGAGAGAGATAGATCTTCCATCTGCTGGATCATCCCCCAAATAACTGTAATGATGGAGCTGGGCCAGGCTGAAGCCAGGAGCCTGTAACTCTATCTGGGTCTCCTTCATGGGTGGCAGAGGTCCAAGCACTCTGTCATCTCCCTATGCTTTTCCAAACACATTAGTAGGAAACTGGATCAGAAGTGGAGCCACCAGGACTTGTACCTGCACTCATATGGGATGCCAGTATCATAGACTCTGATTGAACCCACTGTGCCACAACCCTGGCCCTGCAAAGTTAATATTTAGAAAAGTGGCTTTTTATATGTGAAATAATGGTGAGAATGAAATATACAGAGGGAAAAACGATCCAGGAGAGAGGGGAGAGAAATTTTGGAATATGTCTGATGTTGAGGGAATAAGTGAATGAGATCAGGAACTATAAGAAAATAGAGGTTGGTGTTAAGTGGGAATGAGTGTGTTCTTCAGTGTTAGTGATGTTATTTGCACTTTAGAGCATTCTCCTCCAAAGACACTTTAGTCTTTCTTCTTGTAATTATAATTTCAATGTGTACTAATTTTCTGAATAAATGGCTTTATTGATTTAATATCCATTGTGTGATATATTGCTTTTAGTTTGACGTCCTAAATTAACCTCTTTCATGTTTTAAGAGCCTATATATCTTCGCTGTTATACTTCGTATGTTCCCACTACATTTCTGTAGTTCTCTGATTCAGACAGAAGCTGTTTGCCTCGAGCAGCCATTGGTTTTTTTTTCCTTTCTGCTATAATTTCTTGATTTTACTTGATCATCCCTGTAAACTTTGCAACTCGATTATACCTACTTTGATTCATGGGGCCCAAACAGAATTCCAGGTACATTTGTATCCTGTGTTGTGCAAAGTGAATTAAAATATGAAAATAACATTCATTTTGCTTATTTTCTTTAAGCGTCTTAAGAATAATGAATATTATTTCATGAGTCTATTTTTAGCTATAAAATGCAGTGGCACACTGAACTCCATATTGTCTACCTACTTACCTTTAGCCAGATCATAAGAATCAGTTATAGAATTAAGATCCTATATATATTACATCTGTAGGATTATTATTTATATAAAATAGTATTTGATATTGGTTCATATTTTGTTCATCTTTGCCCTCTCCATAGAGTCAAAAAGATCATAGATCACTACTCAATAAATATGTCATCATAATATTCACCAATTTAGGGGATGCATCAGTTATTAAGTCTTGATTCGTATCTATAGTGGATGGACCATAATCTCCAGATATGAGAACTGATACTTTAACAAATGCTCTGTATGATTATAATGATTAGCTAAATTTTAGAAACATTAGATTTTGTTCACTATAAACTAAGAGGTCCATTTCTTTATGCTTCCTTGTTCTGTATGAACATGGGGGAATTCTGTTATTAAAAAGGTGAACTATAAATAAGCACTTTGAAATATTGCAGAATTGTTATTCTGGTTTCAAAGTCTTCAAATTTGGATGTCACATCCTCCTCATCAAACATTTTTTTTTTACTCTTCTAGGTTTCAGAATGTGTCTCTTGTCCTGTCCACACACATATATAAAACATACCACACACCTATCTCCGGCCTTTTATTTACAAATGTTTCTAAAGGAACCCCTTCACTGCATATCCAATCCTGTTGACACTGCCCAATTTTCTTTCAACAAGTTTTGATTTTAATTACCTAAGTCAGCATTATTAGTTGCCTACCAAGAATTTTGCCCCTTTATTCTTAACATACTCATAACTTCTCTTCCACTTTACTTGAGCAAATGTAACTCCCTTCTGAGTTCAGTTATTAATCAATTAACACATGGAAAACTGCTTCCAACTATGAGATGATTCATCAAGATTAAATAACAGAACTTTGTGGGGTTGTGTTATGGCGTAGTAAGTAAAGCCACTCCTGAGATACTGGCCTCACATATGAATGCCAGTTCATGTCCTGGCTGCTCCACTTCCAATCCAGCCCCTGCTAATGGCCTGGGAAAAACAGAAGAAGATGGCCCAAGAGTTTGGGCCCCTTTTATCCACTTGGGACACATAGACTGATGCTCTTGGCTCATGGCTTTCAGTTGGCCTAGCCTTGGTCATTGTGGCCATCTGGGGAGTGAACCAACAGATGGAAGATCTCCCTCTCTCTCTCTCTCTCTCTCTCTCTATCAGTAACTCTGAATTTCAAATCAATAAATATTTTAATAACAACAAACAACAGAACTTTGGTCATGTAATTTGGGATGTGTTTTCCCTCCTTTATTCCCCTTCTATCTTTCACAGATATAAACGAGGAAGCACAATGCCATAGGTAAGGCCATTGATTGTATCTGAGGAAGAAGGGAGCCAACTGAGACCAGAACAATCTCTTTGAAAACCAAACCAAGAGAATCACAACCAAGTGGCATTAGGATCCTCACATGATGCATATGTAGCATCTCTACTTTCTGATTTGCCATGAAAGATAAATTTCCTTGTTATTTAGTGGTTTGAGTTCAATCATGGCATTATTTCTATAAAGATTATTTGAGAGGCAAAGTTGACATGAGTAGAGAATGTGTGCTCATCCACTGGGTCAGTCTCCAAATGCCTGCAACAGCCAGGCTGAGTTGAACCCAAATCTGAGATCCAGGAATTCAATCCACGTTTTCCACTTGGATTGTAGGACCCAACTAATGGAGCCATTATCATTGCCTTCTAGGGTCTGAACTAGCAAGAAGCTTGAGTCAGGAGCTGGAGGCAGACACTGAAGTCAGGCACCGTAGTGTGGGAATGTATTTAATTCTCTTTTTTTGCCTAGGATTCGGCCTGAATCAACAGATATGTGGGGTATATTGTACTCTCAATTTAAGATATATGAATATTTAATAGATTTTCTTTGTCATATTGTTAAGAAAAAAATTGCTTATTTTCAGTCTCTCCCAGAAAACACTCATATAAGCATCTCAGAAACACTTTTTTGGTCTCTAGCTTTCACAACATATCATGACCATTATTATCATGTAACAAATTATTGTAAAAGTTTTGATGCCACCTTTTCTTTCCTTTCACATCCAGTTGTCAATCTCTCCTTGTTCGATTTATGGGGGAATCACACCATTCTTGACTCTGCCACGTATCCATATTTCATATTGTTAGAGATTTATTCTCCAAAAAACAAATAATATTATTTCAAACATTTAAAAATCTCAAAGGCCTATCAGTAATAAAATCAAACAATAAACACCACTACACGGTAGTTGGACATTTAGGAAATTTGACTTCTGATTCTTACAAATTCTATCTTGACAGTTGTCCCATTGTATTTATAGCTTAATTCCAGAAACATTCAGCTTTTTCTAGGCAAGTGATATATTTTGTGTCTCTGTTTTTAATGCCTGTTTTCCTTCTTTTTCCTCTCTAAAGAATGTCACCCCTTGTCCAATTTCACTATTTCTAGGAAGCTATTCCTCATCGACTTTATTAGCCACATCCATTTCCATCTCCCCTTACCACTTTTTATAGGTCACAATTTCAGCGCTTGACATAGTTTATAACTTCCTTTAATGCTTATATTTTTTCATGAACTAAGAGGTTGTTGAAGTTAAGAACTTAAGATTATTTGTACTTTCTGTCTTTACCTCAATGCCAGGGATATCATAGCATGCTTAAAATCATTGACTGAATAAACTCATACCTTGTACTTATGACTCTAAGACCATCTCTGAAAAAGGAAGATCTTCTAATTACTGTCTCCTTACTTCTTAAATTTAACCTCTGGTTAAAAAAGAAGTTTTGAATTGCTGTACTCACTATTTGCACCTTTAATTTTGTCTAACACAATCATCATAAAATAATAGTAGTCACAAATAATTTCTCCTCCATTTTTTTAAAAAAGATTTATTTATTTGAAAAGCATTTACTGAAAGAAAGGGCGAGCTCTTCCATACACTGGTTTACTCTCCAAATGGCAACAAACAAAGCAAGGAGCATGGAACTCCATCTAGGTCTGCCTCATAGAATACAGGGCCCCAATTACGTGGACCACCTTTTGCTGCTTTCCTGTGCACATTTGCAGGGAGCTAGATTGGAAGTGGAACAGCTGGGAGTTGAGCTGGTACTCATATGGAATGGTAGAATCACAGCTATTGGCTTATCCCACTACTCCATGACACTGCCCCATCTCCTCCAATTAACCCTTACTCTCAATCCTCTGTAACTGAGAGTTGTATAATTTACCAAAAATGATATCAATCTTCTAAGTATAGAATGAATAGTTCATATCATTCAGTATTGTAGGTAAAAATCATGGAAGCAATAAATCCTTCAGATTTGCCACATGAAATAATAACATAAATTACTACCAATTCCCTTCCTTTCCTGTTACTTCAGGAACATATCAGAATATAAATTGCTTTTCTGAATCCAGAATTCCAGACTTATAATATGCAAGTTGTTAAATTAATATTCACTGTTTAGGAAAGGAAGATTCTGACTGTTGAGCTCTTGCCATTCTATCATGAAGTTGAACACTATTGGTTGAACTAACCACTTTATACTGTCACTATCTTCCCTTGTTGCTAATTCCACTTGTGTTGGGTACAAAGAGGTGTCACTGTTCTAGGTCTGCTAAATGCTATAGAAATGAACTTGTCACCAGGTTGGGTCACCTATGCTATGGGATCTCAGTTACCTCTCTGGACAGAAATTGAAAATTGTCCAACAAATGTCATGGTTGTAGGGGAAAGGATGAATTTTTTGCTAAGAAGACTCTGCATTTCAGCAATCTAGAATAGGCAATCGTGCGTATCTGAGTGTTATTGTAAGGATTTTGCATTGTCGTTAAATCTAGTCTTCGAAAGTAGTAGAAGATATAGGATATAGAAAATTATAAGTTAAATGAAGGAGAAGTATTTTCCCTTATATGTGAAAAGGTGAATACTTCAAAATATTTCCTAAGTTGAGAGCAGCTACTATCTCTAATTAAATTTGATACCGAAACAAATGAGCAAACAGAAAAAGTAATTCTGTCTCACTTGGAGTCCATAGGTGCATAGAATGGGGGGGAAGCCATTGTAATACATAAGCTGTACTTTGGAAATTTATATTCTTTAAATAAAGGCTTTATATATATATATATATATATATATATATATGTATATGTATATGTATATGTATATAAAGAATTTAATAATTCTGTACAGTGACTATCAGCATCTTTACACATTTATAGAAATGACTTCTAACCCAGTACAGTGTTGTATACCTTCAAATGGTTTGAAAAATATGTTGTCAATATAAAATAATGATACACATTAACAAGTGATAATATATGGGTGTCTGTATTACTGATTGTTAAATTCTTACCATGTTTCCCACAACTGTCTATGTATCTTACATAGAGCTTGCATAGTTTGATTTATCACCAAAAAACATTTAATAGTGATGTTCTGAAGTTAAGAAATCTTAAAAAGCGGCTTTAAACATATACTCCAAATCATACAGTAAGTCTGAATTATTATCTATCAAAACATTTTGAAATTCTGCAATCTCAAATACTATACTTTGATACTTTCCTACACAATTAAAATATGGTCCTTGTAGTATTATATTTTAGTAAATAAGGAAATATTCAGTTACTTGATTTTGGAGAATTAGAGCTTTTTAATGAATGCAGTACCTGGATACTTGTTTAAACTATTTTAGTCAATTGGTTATAATGAAAATATTTCTAAAGAACTTAATTTGACTTTAATTATTTGTAAAGCAAACACAGCATTTTAAATGAACTCTGTGACTGTTGCAGTCAGTTATTAAATTCTACTAAATACATGGTGGTAGAAATTGTGCGTATTTCACAAATACGAACATCAACTACAGAAGCAAAAAGGCTTTCCCCTTGCCTATTGCTCTGAAGACCATGTGCAGAGTGCATGCATAGGTCCTTGGAGTCAAAATAGGCTTTTGGAAAATAAAACCACTTGCTAAAGAAGATAAGGGGTTTTATTTTCCCTTTTGTGTGTGTGTGTTTGTGTGTGTGCATGTGTGTGTATGTTTGTTTGTTTTTAATTTTTTTTATTGCTTCTCAGGAATTTCTTGTCTGAAACTCACAGGTTAGCAACAATATTGTTCAATCTCATTGCAGTGTTTGTTTTATTTACCAGCAACAACAGTATTCAATGAATATTTGTAGATTTTGTGAATTATATGAATGGATAATATTTATTCCTAAAAAGTCAAAATGTTTTGACAAAATTTTACAGTTTTATGAGCACACCATTTGTATGTACTAAGATTTCTAGTAAACACCAATACATCCGGGTAATTAATAGAAAAGATCAAATAAGTCCTGCCGGTAACTCTTTTCATTGGTGCTGGGTTTGTAAGATTTCTTTCAGTACATGACTCTTCCTCGGGTTAAACAACTTATGAAAGCTTTTGTCTACATTTGTTTTATGTCCAAATATAGAACCCATGTTTTTTTTTTTTCTTTTCTCTAGAGTGTTAAACAGAAGTAGTTTCTAAAAATGCCTTTAAGCATAAACTCCAAACCACAGTGTCAGAGGCAAGGTGGGCAGGGAAAGAGGATCCAAAATCGATTTTGTGCCAGAAACTACACTTATCTTCAAAAAAAAAACAAACCCCACAATAAAACCAAAACTACGTGCCCAAATTAATCCCCACAAAAGCCCTATAAATTCCACGTAATCTATACTGATCATTAAATGGTAAGAAACTAGGGGACGGTGCTGTGGCGCAGCAGGTAAAGCCGTTGCCTGCAGTGCTGGCATCCCATATAGGCGCAAGTTCTGGTCTCAGCTGCACCACTTCTGATCAGCTCTCTTGTGGCCTGGGAAAGCAGCAGAAGATGGTCCAAGTCCTTAGGCCCCACACTGGGAGACCTGAAGGGACCTCCAGGTTCCTGGCTTCCAATAGGCTTAGTTTACACTGTGTAGCTGTTTGCGGGGTGGATGATCTCTCTTTGCCTCTGTAACTCTACCTCACAAATAAAAAAATAAATCTTTAAAGAAAAATAAAGGATCAACTTTAACAAAAGAAAACTTAGAAAATAAAAAATGAAATAACTTTCCTGAAGCACACTGCTCTGGGATTTGGGACTGAAACCAGATTTGTTATTCACAATTCATTGCTTCAAATGTGAAAATGAAATATTCAAAAAAAATTCCCTGGTTCACAAAAACCTTCATACTAAGACTCTTAAACTAAATGAGGATTTAAAATTTTTGTCAAATTTAATGTAGGGGTGGAGAGAAAGAGAGAGAGAGGGAGAGAGAGAGAGAAAGAGAGAGAAAGGCTCCGACCCTACCATTCATTCCCCAAATGCCTGCAATAACTGAGGCTGGGCTAGGCTGAAGCCAGGAGCTCAGAACTCAATCCAGGACTCCCACATGGATAGCGGGGTCTCAGCTGAGCCATCATCTGCTGCTGTCCAGGATACACATTAGCCAGAAGCTGGAATTAGAAGCCAGGGTCAGGACTTGAACAGAGATGCTCCTATAGGATGCTGCCATCCTAACCTATATCTTACTACAGGGCAAAATGTCTGAATCAAACTTAAACTTTCTGATCATCATATTCTTTAGTAGTTGGAATTTCAGTCACTGGAGTTTCAGGTTAATAGGTAAATACAAGTACTTACAGTTCTACTCCAACTGAAATGACTTGCTTGTCACAACTAAATTCAAACTTAATTATACTTTTGGTGAAGGAATTATACAAGTTTTACTAGTTCTGTACTTTCAAAAGACTTATCTATCTGTTCTTAATTTACTGTTCACATTTTGCTAAAAGCAGTCAACCAAGCCATGAACGATAACGCAGTAAAATAGAATTTAGCCCGTGGATTAACTCAGTAGGTATGGCAGAAAGGCCACATTAACATATTGCCAGTTTCCTTGCTCAGTTATTCAGTAAGAGAGTGAAATGTGCAGACTTTTTTTAGGAATTGATAATTACAGTAGGAAACATTGGTGATAAGAATAGAAATATTGGTAATAATAGAAAATATTTATTTTCATCACAATTAAAATGTGTAGGTCACAGGGCTAATGACAAGGATATGTGTCTGTTATAGATACTAAATCAAGACTAATTTTTAATTTGTTGCAAACTAACACATCAGAGGAAATAATCAAAGACATGATAACAATATAATCAAAGTGAATATATTCGAACAACTTGATTCATGTGGGTGTTGCATTTCAGACTTGTTCATCATCAAAGCTAACAGTAACAGTTGCTGAGTTGCAATGGGACAGACAGACATAAAAATTTTTAAAAGGTTTTCGGGATAAGAGTACAGTTTTAAATTAGTTCCAGTTTTATCAAAAGGACTATTGGGACAGATTATAATATAAATACATGAGAGAAATACCAATTATAAAAGTATAGTGTTGAGTCTGATAAAATATAAAAATTATTTTAAATATAATAAAATTATCTTAACTATTTTATGAAAATATATTTGGAATTATCATATTTTCTTCTAATTTTAATAAATTAATAAGTAATTGGAATAAGTGGACACATATTAATAAACATTGCTCACACATTTTTTCTCCTGTGAGTTAATTGATGAAATTTTAAAGAGATAGTTCTGAGACAGTAGAAAATTTTTGTACCAAGAACAGAAATTCCTAATCAATAAAATAACATCGTGTGAAAAATGTCAGAGTATATCTCAAGTTGGAAAATTAGCGATGCTTTTCTAAAGGAGGCCAGCTCTGTGGAATCATATCTTCTGTGACATGGAAACTTGGGAAGACATCATTCAATAACTGCAGTGAAATGGAAATGAATTCTGGTGATGCTCCTTTTTTGGGGTGGAGATTTCCAGCAATACTCCTCTCAGTTCTCTGTTCCCTAATAGAACAATGTGAATCCTAGATCCTTTGCAATTTGGTGAGGTCACGTCATTGGATTTAAGAAATAAGTGTGAGCTAAAGAAATGTCTGTCTTCTTGCCTGGCACAAATCCTCTGTTTCTCTCTGGAAGCCATGTCTGAAGCTATCTCTGCCACAAGACAGTTGAGTCTGTGTCAGCAGGGTCTCTAAATGGCACATGTGAAACACAGCCTTCTTCATAACCTGGCTATTCCCCTGATTAGGGAATCAGTGTTTACTTACAGAGCCACTGAATCATTGGCTTCTTCTCACTGGTAACAGAGCAGGAATATGTAGTTGCCAAAACTTTACAAGATGGGAAGCAGGAAGAAGAGAGAAGAGCCAAGACAAGTGTATTAGCAGAAGGAAAGAGTCTGTAGTTCTGGATTACATGAGAATAGGACTCCAAATGTCACTGGGTTTATTTCTGGAGGGAAGAAGAGTAAAAACTGGCTTCTTTCTCAGATGGACACCAATGGGATACAATTCAATATCCTCATATTTTGTTATCTCTGAATCCTGTATGGGTGCTGGCTTAAGTATCAGCTGCTCCGCTTCCAATCCAGCTCCCTGTTTATGCATCTTGGAAAGCAGTGGAAGATGGCCCAAGTATTTGAGCCCCTACACCCATGTAGGAGGTGTTGAAGAAGCTCCTGGCTCCTGGCTTCAGATTGGCCCAGCTCAGGCCATTGCCACCATTTAGGGAGTGAACCCGCAAATGGAGGATCTGTCTTTCTGTCTCTCCATCTCTCTGTAACTCTTCCTTTCAAATAAATAAATATATCCTCTTTTTAAATAAGGCTGGAAATTAGCAAACATATGTTATAAATCAATTTATTTGTGTATATGACTTTATGTTTATAGAAAAAATTAACCTGTCCTAATCTACAAGTATAAGCAATATAAACAGTATCAAAGTTGTGATAAAGCGAAAATAAATTAATATATGAAAGGTCTTTAGGATTTTAGAGAACCGCATCATTTCCTGAAACTTGTAGAGTATGATTTGATTATAACACAAACAGCAAAAATGGGGAATGATGGGAACTGAAGAATTCAATCTGTTATGGGTGGTGCTCAGAGATCAAGTGTGAGAAAGTTCTCTAAATCTGTGATTTCTCCTCATACTGGACTCTGTTAGGATGAACATGGAAATTCAAGTTGAACACCAAGTCAAAAGTGGGCACAGAGGAACCTGGCTGTAGTTTGGTTAAAGAGAGTCTTTGTCAGAGGTATTTCATAAAACAGAACAGCCAAAACTGTTTGCTTTGAGGAATTCAGATTTTCATGGGTAGAGGTAGGAAAAAAAATTAGCTTTCATTGAAAAGGTGAAAGTTGAGAAAAATGTGAAAGACATTAAGGGTGTAGTATATGCAGAAATTTGGGAGAAATATATTCTAGATGTAAAGGAAATGACCAATGGAAAGGCCACAAGTGAAAGCAGTCAGGGCACAGTGGAGAAAAAGATCTGTGGCTGGCGCCGCTGCTCACAAGGCTAATCCTCCGCCTTGCACACTGGGTTCTAGTCCCGGTCAGTGTGCCAGATTCTGTCCCGCTTGCTCCTCTTCCAGGCCAGCTCTCTGCTGTGACCCGGGAGTGTAGTGGAGGATGGCCCAAGTGCTTGGGCCCTGCACCCCATGGGAGACCAGGAGAAGCACCTGGTTCCTGCCATTGGATCAGCGTGGTGCGCTGGCCGCAGCATGCCGGCCGCAGCACGCCAGATGCGGCGGCCATTGGAGGGTGAACCAACAGCAAAGGAAGACCTTTCTCTCTGTCTCTCTCTCTCACTGTCCACTCTGCCTGTCAAAAAAAAAAAATTCTGTGACATTGCTTCTCAAATAATTGTGATATACATGGCGGATGTTCTTAAAATGAAGACTCTAATTCAGGAAGTATAGGGGAGGGAGGCTGCCATTCTGCATTTCCAAGTAGGTACCAGATGAGTGGGAGAGGATGCTGCTATTCCACTATCCTGATTAACAATAGCCTGTGGGAAGATGGGATGCAGTAAGCTTTGGAGGAATAGCCAGATAGATTAATGAATTCAATTGAAACTTACCATCCTGAATATTTTTAAATTAGAAGCAAGATTGTGGCCTTATGACCCCAGAATTCATCACTTTATACTGATTCCACAACTCTTACTTAAAATTAGAACTAAACATTAATAACCAAAATTGACTTAATAGATGTAGGCAATACATTTTTTTTCTACAGCTGAGCTGTCTGCATTGCCTATTTTTGCTTTAAAGACTAAAGGGATGTCATCATTAACAGGGATCCTTTGACTACTTTTTATTGTGTTGAGACTCATTTTCAGGTAGACTTTCTCCTTGTGGTTCCCTGACAGCAATTAAGACTTTTAACCACACAACTCCAAGTTTATGGAAAGAATCTCTCCTCTTAAAAGTTCCAAAGAGTTCCCGAATAAAGTTGCATTTGATCGAGCTGATCAAATGGCTATCCTGTACCAATTGCTATTGCCAGTTGATTGAGTCTGTGTTTGGTTTTTCCATGGTTATGTAAGTCCTTGTTGTCAAAGTGAGTGTGTCCCTAAACCACAAGTAATGATAGTGCAGGCAGAGAGATTTCCCCAGAAGCATTTCTATCATTAGAAAAAAGGAATAGATGATAATTCTAAACCAACAATGTCTACAATACATCTGGCTCTGAACATCACCATGTGAGAAGAGTAGTGACAAATGTCACTGAGCTTTGTCAAATGCATTTTCCCCATGAAATCTGAATAAGATGTGCTAAAAAGAGTAGATGAAATGAAAGCAAAACCATAACCACCAAAAAATTATCTTAAATACTTTCAATGCAGTTCAAGCGGAGAAATTTCCATTTGTGTTTACAAAAGAACTAACAGATCAAGGCTAATAATTTGATGTGTTAAAGGATGCTATTTGCAGAGAATACAAAGAATTTTTTTGTGAATTAGAGCTTACCATCGGGTCCCTTTCGTTGAAAATATGTTTTTTCATGGAGTTAGATATCTGATTTCTATATGAAATTTTTAAGTCGTGATAATTACTGTGAATAAGTCTTCAAATTCTTGTTTAAATTATCACATGGAAATAGAATAAGAAAAAACAATATTGTATTAGTACATCAGTATAAATCAGTTATAACTCTTCTTGGACATGTGCTAAGATCTGCAGGCACAGCTCACTTTATTTTTTTAACCAGCTGTCGTCTATAATTTCATGCAGTGAAGAGGTACTAGAGAGAGGCTTGGTTATATTCTCCATATAATTTCAGTGGAAATCCCCCAGAAGTCTCTTTTTGAATGCATCTTTACCTGGTTCCAGGCCACTAAGCATACCTCACATTCCTCTCTACCTCCTCTTTCCATTATTCGTTTTGCTTTATTAGAGTATTTCGCACTGTAGGATCTATAAGGCTTGTTTGTGGCTTGTAGTGATTCTTATTAAGCCAGTCTTTCCTCACAGGAGATTTTTCTACTAACACTAGAAAGGTAACATTCCCTCAATACTATCACATTAGCATGGAAAAGTTTATCACTTTGCTTATTACCTTGGAAGTGTTAAAGAGAAAAAACTAAAAACCCTTATATGTCCTTTTAAAGTATTCTCTACCATTAACCCATTTAAGGGTTCTATGTTTACTGTGTTCATTTCATATATATATATATGAAATATATATGGATATATATTTATATTTATAAATTATAATATAATATAATATATAAATATGAACATATTTATAAATATAAGTATATAATATATATGTGAAATATATATTTATAATATATTATATATAAATATATAACATGCATATTTATATATATATAATATTCTTGCAGATACTTTTAATGCTGTCAAATGCTATTAATACAAGTTATTAAATTTTAACTCAATTGTAGAATGAATGGGACCAAATATAGTGGAACAGGAAAACCTAGATGTCAGTCCTCAGGACTCACTATTCTTGAATATGCAGTGATGTTGTATACTTGGGCTACCTCATTTTCTTGAAAATTTCCTTGCTTATTTTCCATGACATGCTGTTTCAAAGCTTCTCAAAGTGTGGTTTTTAGAATAGTGTTAGCAGCGTCACTCAGAAATTTTTAAAATTCAGAATATCTTCCTTCATTCAAGAAGATGCACCTGAAAGACTCCTCTCCTCTTTCCCTTCCTTTTATCCCTCCTCTTCCTGGTCTTTCTCCTCTCCTGCTCTTCTTTTCTTGCCTACATCTAATTTTTTCTCTATTCTCTAATCCTTTTGTTTTTCTTTATCAGATTCTTTTCTTTTTATTTCTTCTACTGTGCATAATCTACAGGTGAATCTTTATCACCTTGAAACGGGGATTTTCAAAAATTTATTTTCTTTCTCAAAGTCTCCCATGCTTCAACTCCAAAGATAAATCCCAGATGAACTCTAGTTTCAATATATTACCAGCTTGATTTTTAAATGTGTCAATTTTTAAAAATTTAAATTGAATTTTTTTCTTTAAGGTTTTGAATGAATTATTTGCAAGTTCTGTTTCCATTCATGAAGTGATGGTTTTCCTTTCAGCCTACAGAATTCACAGACTCAGAGACATAGTTAATTCACATAAACATTCGTGTAGATATTTACTTGCCTGTGTAGAGTGTAAGCTATGAATAGCGGCACCGTCATGCAATATTGGTACACATGGTTGGTATCTGTGTAATCTTTATTTGTAAGTGGAATCTCCCACTGGCCAATGAATGTGGTAGTCCTTCTGTTAGTGTTTGGTGTTCCGTGAAAACAATAATTAGGTGGCAACATGAACCAAATCAATAATTACATAAGTCAGCAAGATGTTGGAATATGTCACTGTAGACTTAGAAACTGCCTCTGTTCAAGAATGTGAATTTAAATATCTGCTTCCTTTAAACACTCTTCATGTAAGTACATTATACTCTGTGTGGGAATGTAGCCAAGTTTTATTTTTTTTAACTTACATCCAGACTTATCCTTCTGAGGAAGAGGCTCTAACCAGTTACTCTGATAAATTTTAACAGAGGTTATTTTTCTTCTCTAAATTTCTGGAAACTTCTGTGAAAAAGATTGGGTCCAAAAGAAAATTGTCCTGTGGAGCATTAGTGTTTTAATCTTTCCTTTAAATGAATATCCAATATTAAAACCATTCCTTTCTAATGTGAAAGAATAAAATATGAAAAGAAAAAACCTTTTTTTTAAATATAGAGACCTTTTGGTTAAAGTTTTAACCTTTCTAATGAAGAATTTTAAAGGCTTCCAACTCAATATGAATATGATTTCAAGGGCAGTTGAATTTCATGTTAGTAATAGAAATTTATAAAACTTATTTATTTTAAATTTTGTAAAATAGCTACAATAAAAGAAAAACATAAACAATCTTTCCTGTTAAATTTCTATTTTCATTTGCACATTGCTCATAAGAAGAAATCTATTTCATTATTTCTATTTTTTATTTTTGTGCATTTAGGAAGGAAGGGGAAAAAAAGAGAACACAGATCAACATAACTTGGTTAAGTTTCAGAGATCATCAAGCTAGACAATAAATTAGTGTGTGTGAGGGTAATATACAAGAAAAATGCAGACAAATAAGGGAAACTACCATGGCCTCTTAAATTAAAAGATCAAAACACATACCCCATTGATGGAATTCCTTACATGCTAACTTATGAAAGAGAGCACATCCACTCAATTTCAGCCAATTAACTATTTAAATATTATTCTCAGCAAAGTCCATTCTGTACTCCAATGCCTTATTGAGATTATATACATATTTTTAAATAATTGGTTTTATTTTCTAAAATCCCACCCTCATTGTTTCCACAGACATAATAGAGCTCATGAAAAATTACCTATTCCACATTGTCAAAATAAGAGTTGCTTTCATTCTTAGAATGACTCTTGCATCTATGTTATATTTTCAAGAAGTTTAGGTTTTATCACTCAAGTACATTTTCTCACAATTTTCTTTTGTTTTAGGGTTAAAGATTCCTGCTTACATGGGCTGAACTAAATTCATCACAATTCGTGAAAGACTCTAGAAAGTTCCAATAGGAGTTTTGTGAATTTGGCTCAGTTGCCAGGAAAAGGAAAGGAAATGAAGTAATAAAGTGGAACTTTGAAATAAGATTTGGATTTATGAAAGAAGCTAGTTTTGTGAAGGTCACAAAAATCTTGCTTCAGTGGAAGACTGAAACAAAAATGGGAAAAATAAGTGACTTCATTCTCCTGGTTTTAAAAAAATAAGTCTTGAGGTCACTCAAGATTGTCATTTTTCTCAATATTCTGTGTTCCCACATATTAAAATTGTTCCTGATTGTGCCTCTACTTACAACAACATATCTGTTTATAGATGACTATTTCAAATAGTGTTTCATTTATAGTAGTTTTGTGAGTCTGCATCCAACAATTGTGAGGGGAATCCACTTTAAGTTACAGTCTAGCAGAAAATCATCTGGAATCAGGCATGGGGAATTTACTTAGTGTTTGGAATATTCAATCCCTTGGAAAATTATGATTCTTTTCATAAACAGTTTCTAAATGTAAAATGTTTATAAATATTATATAAAATGAATCTAAAAGACTTTGAATGTTGACAATGCTTTTTCATCAAAAGACATCAACAAAAGAAAATTCCCAAACAATTATTGAAAGATTTCATAAGTAATTTATGGCCTTATCAATTTTACCTATGACCAAGAAAAATAACTTTTCTATTTCATAAAACATATTCACGTAAATCACTTCCAACAAACAAATAGACATTATTTGAAAAGTCTACAATTATGTTTAAAATTTATAAAATTTGGCCACTGAAGCAGGAATTGAGTCACAGCAAATTACTTGATGTTACTTTGGATACCCACATCCCATACTGAAGTGTCTAGGTTTGAGTCTTGCCTCCACTTCAGAGAGAGCTTCCTGCTAATTTATATGCCAGGAGGCAGCCAATAATGGCTCAAGTACTTCGGTGCTTGTCTGAAGTGAGATATGTGGATGGAGATCCTGGATCCTGAGTTGGGCCTGGCCCAGTCCTGGGAGTTGAGGGCATCTGGGAAGTGAACCTGCAGGTAGAAGATTTCATCTGTCACTGTGCCTTTCAGATAAATAAATAAACTTTTTTTTTAATAACGCTTTTATTTAAAGAATATAAATTTCCAAAATACAGCTTATAGATTACAATGGCTTCCCCCCCATAACTTCCCTCCCACCCGCAACCCTCCCCTTTCCCACTCCCTCTCCCCTTCCGTTCACATCAAGATTCATTTTCAATTCTCTTTATATACAGAAGATCAGTTTACTATATATTAAGTAAAGATTTCAACAGTTTGCCCTCACATAGCAACACAAAGTGAAAAATACTGTTGGAGTACCAGTTATAGTATTAATTCACAATGTATACCACGTTAAGGACAGAGATCCTACATGATATATATATTTTTAAATTGATTAATTTTCTATGCAATTTCCAATTTAACACCAAGATTTTTTAATCATTTGCAATTATCTTTATATACAGAAGATCAAAACTTTTAAAAAACGTTGGCTATTGATTTAACTTATTTCAACCTTCATATACTTATAGTTAAAATGCTCTATCCTGATAGAAAACGGGAAATAGACAAATAGTTAGATACTGAATCTAAGAGACCAGGCATTAGACATTTCCAAACAAACAAGCAAACAACAAAAGAAAAGCAAATAAACAAAATTCTTTCTAATTTATTTGTAAAAGGGAGTCAAAGCACTTTTATCTCCATGGCTGGGATAGGCATTACCTAAAGACCCAAGTAGTGGGAAGAGGGTACCTGTATTGTTTTATATAGTATGGAAGATAAAACTCAAGAAGTCAAATATCAAAGAGCTACAAATGGCTACACATCCATATCAATATGAAGGATCTTCAATAAATTCGTGGAAAAAGTGTTGTATGAAAAAAAGGGAATGGATTCCAAAAATTTTTGCACTAAAATAATATATTTCACTTTGTGTTACTATATGAGGGCAAAGGGACGAATTCATAACTTAACACATACTAAATTGATCACATGTATACAAAAAGAATTGAAAACGAATCTGGATGTGAACAAAAGGGTGGAGGGGGCGGGCAAGGGGGGAGGGTTGTGGGGGGAGAGGGAAAATATGGGGGGAAACCCATTGTAATCCATAAATCATACCTTGGAAATTTATATCCTAAATAAAAGTTAAAAAAAAAAAAAAAAAAAAAAAAAAAAATAAAATAATCTCTTAATTCTATTTTTCTAGGAACTTTTTGAAGTTTCTTCACCTAACATCCTCAGAATACTACAAGATAAACTGTTTCTCAAATTCACAATTTATAAATTCAAATGTTTACCGGGTACTATGCAATAGCTTTTTTTAACTTTCATTTAATAAATATAAATTTCCAAAGTACAACTTTTGGATTATAGCGGCTTTTTTCCCCCATAGCCACCCTCCCACCTGCAATCATCCCATCTCCCACTCCCTCTCCCTACCATTCTTCATCAAGACGCATTTTCAATTATATTTATATACAGAAGATCAATTTAGTATATACTAAGTAAAGATTTCAACAGTTTGTACCCACACAGAAACACAAACTATAAAGTATTGTTTGAATACTAGTTATACTGTTAATTCACATAGTACAACACATTAAGGACAGAGATCCTGCATGGGGAGTAAGTGCACAGTGACTCCTGTTGTTGATTTAACATTGACACTCCTGTTTATGGTGTCAGTAATCATCCGAGGCATTTTCAGTTTGCCAACTCCAATCTTGTTTAGACAAGGCCACAGTCAAAGTGGAAGTTCTCTCCTCCATTCAGAGAAAGGTGCCTCCTTCTTTGACGGCCCATTCTTTCCACTGGGATCTCATTCACAGAGATCTTTCATTTAGGGTTTTTTATTTTGTTTTGTTTTGTTTTTTGCCACAGTGTCTTGGCTTTCCATGCCTGAAATACTCTCATGGGATTTTACCTCAGTCTGAATGCCTTAAGGGCTGATTCTGAGGCCAGAGTGTTGTTTGGGACATCTGCCATTCTATGAGTCTGCTGTGTATCCTGCTTCCCACGTTGGATCGTTCTCTTCCTTTTTGATTCTATCAGTTAAAACTAGCAGACACTAGTCTTGTTTATGTGATCCCTTTGACTCTTAATCCTATCATTATGATCAGTTGTGAACTGAAACTTACCACCTTGACTAGTGAGATGGCATTGGTACATGCCACCTTGATGGGATTGAATTGGAATCTCCTGGCACTCTACCATTAGGGGTAAATCTGATTGAGCATGCGCCGAACTGTACATCTCCTCTCTTATTCCCACTCTTCTATTTAACAGGGATCACTTTTCAGTTAAATTTAAACACTTAATAATTGTGTGTTAATTAAAGAGTTGAACCAATGGTATTAAATAGAACAAAAAAATACTAAAAAGAATAAAGTAGTAAGTTTTTCTTCGACAGTCAGAACAAGGGCTGATCAAGTCATTTTTTCTCATGGTGTCCATTTCACTTCAACAGGCTTTATCTCATTGCAGCATGTGTGTATGGACTTCATTCTTTAAAAGAATAAAATTTATGAGGCACACCTCACTGAAACTATGTTAAGCAGAGTGAGGAGAACAATATGTGTTTCTATGTTACTAGAATATTTAACTCAGTAAACTTTAATCATTTTTATTATTTAGCAGTTAGAGTTATTTTAACACTAGAACTTTATGGCTTAGTCGGAAATTCCTCAGAGGAAAGCAGGAGGTTCTTAATGAAGGTAAGCGCATTTAAGGACAGAAAATAATCTTAAAAATTCATATTAAATACAAATATCTGCAGGATTAATGGTTATATTCAAGAGCCAAGAAATGGTTCATATTCATCAACAATGTGTCTTCCTCTCCTACCAATATCCTTAAATAGTAATCTGAAAAAGCAATGTATTTTGGATATTTGACTTTTATAAACGCATAGAAGGATTTTTACTAATTTTCAACAGAATGATCTGAATTGGGTGGGGTTAATTTGAGTCATATGTTGACATAATGAGTTTTCTGGGGACCCAAATGATGTGGAGAAGCTAAAAGAGAAATAGGTCGTAGGTGTCACTCAAAAGAGAAACAAAAGATGTCTGATCACATTGTTTTCCTGCTTGACACCATGCCCTGCAGTACAAGATTATAAACCAGTCTAATATTCATCATATTTATTTAGAAAGTATCACAAGGGGCTCTATGCAATATTAATTAGTAATTGGGAAAGAATCAGATATTGCAGGTGGACAACGATATTTATCTTTATGCTAATAGAAATGAAATTATATATTTATTTTAATTTTTAAAATATTGACTTAATTATTTTAAAGGCAGAGAGGGAGAGAGATAGAGAAAGAGAATCTTTTACCTACTTATTCCATTTACAAATGACCACAATGGCCATGGCAGGCCAGGATGAAGCCAGGAGCCAGGAAGTCCATTCTGGTTTCCTACATGAGTAGCAGGGTCTCAAGCATTTGAGCTTTCTTCTGTAGCCTTCCCAGGCACGTTAGCTGGAAGCTGGAACAGAAGCTGAGTAGCCCAAATTCAAACCCAATACTCTGAAATGGGATGCTGGGATGTTGCTTCACCACAACACTCATCCTGAAATGATACATTCAGATTTGCATAGTGATGAGCATGACGGGGCAGAACCTAAACTGTTATTTAAAGGCAGATGAAGCCTCTTGTGGTGGTCCAGGTAAGAGATGGTGTTGTCTTGGTACATCTTCATATTTGTTAGTGAATTCTGGAACTTGGATTACAAATTGGTTATAGAAATGTGCAGGGAAGAATATTAAGGTGATAGAAGGCACATTTGTTTCATTTAATGAGTCATAATTCCATTCAATAAAGCAAGGAACATTAGAAGATCAAGTTTGGAAGCATGGAAGGTGGAACTTGAATTCTGTCTGGGAAATAGTCACTACGAGGTGTCTGAGACGGCAAAGAGAATAAGTTAAGTTGAAGATGGTGGCCACCTCTAAGATTCCTGCAGTTGTCGCACAAAGGGAAACCACATTTATTAATCTTCCCCAACAGGGTAGCGGGTTTCATATGGCAAAAATGATGATATTTCACACCTAAGATTATATGAGCATTACAGCATCTTCATTCTCTCCCTGCCTCACTCACACACACACACACACACACACACACACAATCACTTGCACTTTCAAACCATAAGGACTATGTTGTAAAAAAAAAATTTCCGGATGACATTCAGTGAGGAAATGAGAAATGCCAACACCAATGAACTTAAATCAGGTCCTTCTCTAGAAACTTTACTGCCTTATGGAACTTTCAGGTGGGATTGCAGCCCCAGGTAACAGCTTGATTGACACCTCATGAGAAACTTTCACAGTGGGACTCATTTGCTATGCAATAATAGGTGTCTCATACATAGATATTATAGATTACTACTCCCATGAGGAAGGGGAACTTGTTTTGTGCACTCTTGTGTCCTTAGAACCAGAAGGAAGCCTACAGGTAAACTGTATAAGAAATATAATAATTGTTTAGGGGACATAGAACAAGAAGAGGAGACAGCCAATCCCTGAGACCTAAAATATTTAAATATTTAATGGTCAAGTGGGAAAGACAAGTCTACAAACCAAACAGAAGAAATATCCAGGAAAGTGGTGAGCAAATAAGAGATTATTGTAGCATAGATTAAAGCAAAAATGTATTTAAAGAATGAGTGAGAAGTCAACAGTATCAAGTGTTTTTCAGAAGCCTACCAAAATGAGGACTATAATATATTCATTGGATTTTAAAATATACAGCTATTGGTGAAGTTAGAGACAGATTTTGTGGGACTGTAAATTAACTTTCAATAGGTAAACTAAGATGCAATTGGGAGTTAAGGAAATGGATATATTATTTACATGTAATGTGGCATGTTTCATAATTATTTCAAAATATTGGAAGGTGAAGAACAGAATGAGATATATAGATCATCTGATTGTACAATTACCTGAGATGGAAAACGCAAGGACTGGAGAAAATTTCTCCAGGCAGAAGGAATCAAGAAGTATTCTTAATGTGTTACTTGGAGATGTTGATTCATTATCCAAGTGTTGAGATCAACTACAGAGTTCAATTCATGTATCTGAAACTCACAATAAAGTTCATGCAAGAAACGAAAATGTCAGCATCTTCAGAAATTAAGTTTAGAAAGGAAAATTAAATACAAATGAGTACATCAAGTCTAGGTCACTCCAGTGTTTTGAGTAGGGAATCACAACATAAGAAATCTGAAAAGAGAATTAATAGTGTTTTTAAACATAGACAAACTATTACATGAAAAGTCCATGGAAAATGGAATTAAAAGCTGTTTATTTGGTTCAGAAGTTATTGAAATCCTTGCAGTTTTTTCATAATACATATATTTCATGACCTTCCTGATGACTTTAGGATGTATGGATTTCAGAAGTTTTTGAACCAAAATAAACTTACCTTTTAATTCCTTTTTCCCACAAATTTTTGAAATGACTTTGTATTTGTTTTCACAGACCAATTATCTGTGATGTAGTCATTTCTTTATGAGTATAGGCAAAGTTCACAATAATGTGTTCTTAAGGGCCATGCTACATTGTTTGTGCTTACACAAGCCTCAAAAAATAGTTAATAGATTCACTATTAGCAGATCTCACTATTTAAAACACTCATAAAGAAACAGAAAGTAGTATACTAGCATATCCAAGGTTTAAAAGCATACATTGTTCCATTTGCAAGCCTATGGATTTTGTTTCTATATATCATACTGAAGAAACTCATAAATCTCGCTAGATTTCCTGAGAATACCAGAACAAAAAAGAGAGCAACCTTTGTCATAAAGTATAGAGAAAAAAGCAAATAAAGCAGAAAAATATTGCATTTTAATTTAGATTAATAGCATTATTATGCCTGTCATTTTATAGGGGAAAAATATTTTTTATGGCCATAGACCTAAAATAAAATAACAGAATGATGTGTAGTTATGCTTCCTTAGACTGCCTTTCATTTAAATATTTGGCAGGTGAATAGGCGCAGGAGTGAAAAGATCTTAATAGACTTGCAGCATGATCAATGAGAAGGGCACATAACAAAAGGGACATTATTATTTATCATTTACACAGAACTTTAGGTTTGTGAATGGCTTTGAAAGGCTTTATTTTAAATATATTATAAAAGTAGGCTAGGTAGATTAGTATGAATATATTTGCTGAAAAATGGGACAAACAAGGGAAGGTATTTGGGGCAGTTGCTAAGATGCCACTTGTGACTCCCATATCCCATATTGAAGAAGTACCTGGGTTTGAATCCTGACTGTGTTTCTGATTCCAGCTCCCTGCTAATGCAAACCCCTGAAAAGCAGTGGGTGATGCCCCCAGGACATGGAAGGAAGGCATGGATTGAGTTCCTGGTTCTTAGTCTCAGTCCACCCCAGCCCCAGCTGATGCTGGCATTTGAGGAGTGAACCAGCAGATGGAAGATCTATCTCTCTACCTTGCCAATAAATAAACAAAAGTTAAAAAATGAAACAAGCATATGATGTTCTATTGGCTATGGGGGACTACTTTTTCTGGCCAGAGAAAAATAAAGATGCAGGATACAACTTTCAACTTTAATCACACAGCATTGCCCTAAATTACTCCAAAAATTTTATTTTCTCTGGGATTCAGACTATCCACATTACAATAATTTAACAAATAATGCTAAGATTCATTTAATAATTCTGATTCTTTAGGATAGTTCTTTATATATAGTTATCAACTAGTTGAATAATGATCTTAATAAACCCATTTACTTTCACCTAAAGTGGTTGTTCTCGAAATTTACTGCCCTAAATATTAATCTGAAGAGCTTAAAAAGCTTCTCCGTGGTGGCATCTGTCACCTCTGTCCTGGATCACAGTGCCTAGATTAGACATTCAGATTTGGCTCTTGCTCCTGATTCAAGTTTCCTTCTAATATAGATGATTGGAGGTAACAGTAATGGCTTAAATAGTTGGTTTCCTACTACCTACCCACCTGTATAAAGTCCTTACCTCCAGGCTTTGGCCCTGGCCCAGTCCTAAACACTACAGGCTTTTCAAGAGTGAACAAGCAGATAGGAGCTATTTCTCTCCATCTGTTTGTCTCTCTCACTGGCACAAATAAATAAAAATTTAAAAAAAAATTTAAAACTCATAAAATAAAACTTCCAGGATTTGCTGTGGTATATCCTTAGACATGAGGTCTAAATATATTTTTTTAAAAAAAGTCCTCATGTGGGACAGATATTTAGAATGGTGGTTAAAGGACAGATTGGGATGCCTGCATGCCATATCAGAGTGCCTGGCCTTACTTCTAATTCCAATTTCCTGTTAATGCACACCCCGGGAGGCAGCAGATAATAGTCTAAGTCGCTGGGTTCCTATTAGCCATATTGGAGACATGAATTGAGTTCCTGATTCCTGTGTTTGGCTTGGCCCAGTCCTGGCTGTTGTGTGAATTTGGGAAGTGAACCAGAACTCTTTGTCTCTGTTTCTCTCCCTCACTATCTGCCTTCCATATAAAAATAGAGAAATGGAGAAATTTGTAAAATTTCACAAGTGATTCCAATTGCAGCCATATCTGATCACTAGTGACATAGAAAGGAAACAAAAGAACATTAAATTGAATCAAGGCATTAAATAAGACACATGGCATCAGTGTGCAGAATGGATGGGTTACTCAAGGTCCTCACCTGTCAACAGGAGATACTTTTCCTCAGTGCATGGCTAACCTGCACATCACCTAGAAATAACACTGTCAGCCCAGTGCCACACCTTTGCTAGATGTAATCATCTTCACCCTCTAACTTACTATAGGTGACAATCTTTGTGAAGTTTTCTTGTTTTAATATTACTGAACATTTTTTTCCATGAAAAGACTGGGAATGACCAAAGGAGAATATATTAGTTCTTTTTTTTTTTTTCACCTGTCAGTTCTTCCTTTTTCTTAATATTGTCTCCATTTCCATTTTAGGTCACGCACTCTCTTCTATGCTGAGCATCTTCATCCTGTAGACCATTTATCTAAGGGTAAACTATGGGCTGACTGTATCAGAATAACCTTTATCAAAAACACAGATCCATGATCCTAATCAAAGAAAGATTTCAACCAAACCTCTAGATTATCATGCCTCTTACACCTGCATGAAGGTTGGTTCTATTTTTTGGAATTTAATGTAATTGAGAAGCACAGAAAAAGAGAATGTGACAGAGAGCTCCCAGCCACTGGTTCACTTTCCAAACACCTACAATAGTCAGGCCTATGGCAGGGCAAAGACAGGGGCCAGTGAAGCAAACCAGGTCTGCCTCATGACCAGTGTGGACCCAGTTCACTGAGTTATCACAGCTGCCTCCCAGAGTCTGAATCAGAAGGAAGAGCCAGAGCTGGTTATAGGTGCTCAGATCTGGGACAAGGATGTCTTAACTTCTGGTTAAAAACACCCTCTGAGAGGTGATTCTCGTGCAACCTGAGAACAACTGTTTTAAGCAATCCTTATGCCTTAGATCTTGCTTTGGGCAAAAGAGCAAATTCATTAATAAACAGTTTTGTACCTCATATTATGGGCCACTATAGCTGTCTTCAGTTTTGTTCTTCCTGTAGCTCAAGGTGAGTTACAGTCTTCCAAGCTGTCAATCACAGCTCTCTGCTCTCTAATCACTGTTCCCAGGTGTGCAAGGTTTAGAGACATGCAGCTTTTATGCCCACCTGTCTGCTTCACATGCTCTCTCTGATGTTGTGCACAGCCATCAACATTTGCTATCAGTAATGCTTCATCCTGGATTCCCGTTAAAATCAACTGGTAAGATTTTTAAATTACTGATGCTTAGCATGACTTCCTAAGATTACAATTAAATTGTTCTGGGATAGAGCTCACACAAGGATTTTTTTTTTCTTCTTTTTAACCCTAGCTGATTATAATAGCCGATAAGATTTAAAACCACTGAGGTACTTGTTAGCAAAATAGTTTGCATTTTCACCAAAAACTCAGATTTTAGATTCATTATGATTCAAAGCATCAAGACTGGGACATATGTATCAAGGGGTTAAGTCATTATATATACATAGTCTTACTACATAAATGCCAGAATACTGGAAAGAATAACAACATCTCTCAGTTTGAAGAGTCCTGTTTTCAAGCTGCTGTTACGTCCATCTTCAGAATTTCTTGCATAAGGATTGCAGATGGTAGACTGCTACTTAGAAGAGGCACCCTGTTGGGAAAACCACATTACAATGCAATTAATAACCAAGATAGTTCATTTCCTCCCTCCCTGTTAGATATCAATTGAAAAAAAATATTGGTTTTAAGGATGTTAGCCAATCTTATACATTTGGGAATATATAAAATACATGTACTTTTAAATAGGTTTTAATCAAATAATAGATAAATATGATGGGAAATATTTGTTTTAGAGATAAGCTAGGGAGAAACAGTTAATCGCTTGCATTCAAGTAACCATTTCAGCACTCTGTAGTAAGCAGTTTTGTTCCATATAAGAAGACAGATTTTTTTCAAAGTGGCTATTTTTATTGATATTCCATCCAACATATGAGCAGGGATCAGAGTGAAAATCCACTGCATATACAAATGCAAATATGTTTTAATAGTTTTAGTTAGATATTCAAGTTCTGCTGTTCATTACTGATGAAAGAAATGCATAGATGTGGCCGGTGCAGCGGCTCACTTGGCTAATCCTCTGCCTGCGGTGCCGGCACCCCGGGTTCTGGTCCTGGTTGGGGCACTGGATTCTGTCCCGGTTGCTCCTCTTCCAGTCCGGCTCTCTGCTGTGGCATGGAAAGTCAGTGGAGGATGGCCCAGGTGTTTGGACCCTGCGCCCACATGGGAGACCAGGAAGAAGCACTTAGCTCCTGGCTTCAGATCTGTGCAGCACGCTGGCCGTAGCAGCCATTTGGGGGATGGACCAATGGAAAGAAAGACCTTTCTCTCTGTCTCTCTCTCTCTCTCACTGTCTAACTCTGCCTGTCAATAAAACAAAAAACAAAGCAAAACAAAAACGAAATGCATAGATTTTAAGTGGCGATTTTGATGGGTTTTAAGCAATCCAATAAATCCTCATCTACAATAATCCAGTATCTACCAGAGTGAGCAAATGATTGTCTGTATCACAAGGTCATTGTTGGCTTCCTGAGTTCAAAGTCACAGCCACAGAGT
The DNA here is from genome assembly GCA_949820135.1 of Sylvilagus floridanus. Taxonomy (NCBI): domain Eukaryota; kingdom Metazoa; phylum Chordata; class Mammalia; order Lagomorpha; family Leporidae; genus Sylvilagus; species Sylvilagus floridanus. Next base: position 21,607,925 of record OX463236.1, read on the forward strand.
GGCTTCAGCATGAGTGCTGGCCCTCCTCAGCTCCTCTTTGCTAGACGTCTCCTTCCCACATCATTTCCCCTCTCAGAAATTGTCATCTCTTGATCTTTATGATAGATTGAGGAAGGAAGATCTGTCTTCTGTAATTCTTTGTGCTGTATCAGGATGCCATCGCTTCTTAGCCAAGGAACGAAAACCCCTGCTACTGAACGTTGAGATTTCACTTGAGGAGCTAGAGCTTTGCACCAGTGATTGGCTTTTTTTGGGATCCCTGCATGACTGTGACTTCTACATGAAGCTAACTGAATCAAATAGGATGTCGAAGGTGAGGAAGAACCTCCCATAAAACACCTTACATGGGCTGAGCTTAAACAATGTACCCTTCCAGTGGAGGATGGCCCAAGTCCTTGGATCCAGCACATGCAGGGGAGACCAGGAGGAAGTGCCTGGCTCCTGACTTCGGATTGGCACAGCACACTGGCCGTGGCAGCCATTTGGGGGGATGAACCAATGGAAGGAAGATCTCTCTCTCTCTCTCTCTCTCTCTGTCTAACTCTGCCTATCAAAAAAAAAAAAAAAAAAAAAGGAAAAACCAGTAGCCTTAGATGCCACCCCCAGCCTAAACAGAGTAATAGGCAATAATTTGTTCTGGGACCTTGGCTATTACAGCCATTTCCAGATTCCCTATCTGTTGCTGTCTTTCCAGGCTGCCTTACCACACTAATTTTAGCTTTTGTCACTGGTGCCTTTACTATTTTGGGGTTTCTTCTGCAGCTCCACTCTTACAGTTTTACCATACTGTGCTTCACACTGGGAGGGGGGCACAGTCCTATAGCTCAACCCTGCCTGGCCTCTCAGTCTCCTTTGAAATATCAATTAAAACAGCCATGACCCCCTAACTCTGTTATTGTGTATGCCTCCCAAACCAGCACCACATGGACAATGCCAATAACTGTCAACAACATGGGTGCATCTGGAACTCCTTCATGAACTCACTCTGCCCCAGATAATCGTTGATACAGGTGTCCACTTCTTTGCCTCCCACGCAGCAGTGATAGGAGGGGCAGCTGCAAAGATGGGCCACGCACAAGTCAGGAGCCAGGAGCTTCATTTGGGTCTCCCAAACGGGTGGCAGGAACTCTAACACTTAGGCCATCTTCTGCTGCTTTCCGAGGACATTAGTAGGGAGTTGCGTCAGAACTAGAGCATCCCAGACATGAACTTGTGCTCATAAGGGATGCTGGCATCAGAGGTAATGGCCCTAGCTGCTCCACCACAAAGCCAGCTCCAATACCTAACTTGTTAACACATACATGATGATGTTTTGCCTGAAATTGTATATTTAGCTAGCAGTTTATTAATGGTATTTTCTATTTTTTTAAGGAGGCAATCTAGTGGTGAGTCCATGGAAGTGAGTTGAGAGGTATTCATGGCTTAAAAAGCCTCTTAATAACCTAGAGAGAGAGTAGATCAGTTTGGACTTGTCATCCCTCAGTGTTGAACACATCCCTTTGTCTCCCAGGCTTCCTTAGGCTTCCCTTGCTGATTGATTCAGTCCTGACATCTCAGACCATGAATCCAATCCAGGATTCTCTAATATCCTCAGGGCCCTTCACAGTGGGATGTGTAAGGTTGACCATAAGAGATTTTCAGGGCTTAGCACAGCAGCAGCCTGCTTATCACCTCAGACTCAGCCAGAAGCTATCTGATATGACCATTCCTGACAGTTACCAATTGAAAGGAGGTTTGGAAATTATATACGAAACAGAGTTCAGCAATAGAAAAAGAAAATCCTCTTGGCCAAAAAGCTACTGTCATGAGTCCATCAAACTATGTGATATTACCATAAATCAAAGTACTCTAGGTATCTGTATCTACTAGGGCCAGGACTTGCTGGATATTGTGTGGCCCCCAGTAAAAAGTGATATCAACATGTGGTCATTAGTCCACTGAGGCAGTCCACAGAATCTCTGGACCCAGGCCCTATCCCTAGTCATATGCCTGAAGCCAAGAGGGAGAAGAGTCCTCTTCCAAGGGAAATGCCATTGCTACTCCCCTTTCTCCATCTGCTCCACACCTCAGAACATCCTGCAACTCCAGTGAGGGCTTGGGAGGGGTCTGCTCTAACTCTTGTACCTGATTTGGTATTTCCTTTTCTTTTTGAAGGATAGGTTGAACTCTTGGCTACAGTGAGCTGTTTTCATAATCCCATCAGGCCCAAGTTGTATTGTTCATCTCTTTGCCTTCTAGACTTCTTTACCAGCCTGAATCACAGATCAGTTTCTCCTAAATTAGCCATGGATTGGGTAGCCCTCTGCCCCGTGGCCCCCATCATTGGAGAACAAATCAGACAGCAGCATTCCTCACCACACGATAAGGGTTGATGGCAATGTTCTGTCCTTCATTGACCTGTAAAACAACCACATTGGGTCCTGTAAATTCTTCCAGACAAATTGTACACATCATCCCTTTCCTTAGTCTGTTCCTAACATCTCTGCAGCACATTTTATCGGCCTGCGTGAGCTTTACCTGTCACTCTAGCCTCACATAGCAGTGCAAGGGCCACCTTTGTTCTTTAGCAGGACTTTTTCTCTGTGATCATATAGGGTTCCTAACAAACCCATGGGTGTTTTAGGGGCACCTCCATACTCACAGGTGTTTCCCAACAGTTCTGCAGCCTGGCAACCTAGAGCCACATTAACTCTATGGCCTGAGATTTCCCCTAGTTGACAATTCTCTCCCACTTTAGAAGTTCCTATCTGCCCCAGTTGACCTTGCCACAAGGGAAGTCTTTGGAAGGTCCTGCTGATTAAGCCAGTTGTCCTGCCATGGGAGCCCAAGTTCTGAGAGTGCTCACATATAAGTTTCATTAATTCCAAAGAAACCATCCAAAGATCCAATTGTGAGAGACATGGACTTTACATATGGGAGGGACTTCTGGTGTTTAGTTGGTCAGTGATTTGCACCTGCAGCCCAGTACACAACATTAAATACTACGCTAGCACAGTGCATTCCACAAGGCCATCAACTCAAAGACACATGCTGCAGCTGTATGTAGTTTACCTTCCCCTCTTCTTTACCAGATTCTACTTAAGATGTTTAAAGAAAGGAGGCCTAGCCCAGATGCCACCCTCAGGGCATAGAGTTCACTTTCTAATGAGGACTGGAAATCTTAGGAGCTTTCCCTACAGCCTCACAAAGTGACATTCCTATTTTGACATTTATTGTATATTTAGCAATGTGCTTTGTTCCCTATTTACTATTATTTTGGATCAGTTAAATATGTATTAGAGTTGTGTTTTTTTTAATCCCCTGTTGATATTTTAGCTATTTCTCATTTTGTTATTTTAGTGGTACCCATATATATCACAATATATATTTTTATGTTACAATACTGTAGGTTCAAACAACACTATACAACTTCATAAATGGTATAAAAAACCTATTTGAATTTTATGCTTATATTGTTTTCTTAGTTATGTATGTATGCTATAAATGCCACATTGCATTGCTATTATTATAACTTTTAATGACATTATTCTTAGAAAGAAAAATTTTATTAAAATATTTTAATTTCTAAAAACTTATATTAAAATTTACATAATTTCATTGTACAGTACTTGATAGCACATTCCAACAAACTGAAAGGTGAAGCCAACAACTTAAATTTAAGCTTATTGTCTAAGCTTACTGATGTACAAACTCCACCCTCTTCTCACTCTCCACCCTCAGAAGGATGCCCCTCTGAAAGTGGGATATTTAAATTAATACAAAGTAAAATGTTCAGCCAAAAAGAGTTTTAAAGGTAAACTAAATTTCCTTAAGGCATTCTGGTCTGGCTGAAAAGCCCATGGGAGCATTTCAGGCATGGGAAGCCAAGACACTAGCAAAAAATGTCCCACATGAAGAACATTTGTGGAAAGAAATGGTCATCAAAGAAGGAGGTACTTTTTGCTAAAGAGAAGCAAGAACTTCCACTTTGCTTATGGCCTTTTCAAAATTCTGATGGAGTTTGTGTATTCAAAAGTTTTCCATAGCCTAGGCAGCTTATGTCAAGAGACTTGGGTGATCACTGATGTCATACATGAGTGTTAATTGTTAAATTAACAACAGGAGTAAGTCACTCTGCACTAACTCCCCACACAGGACCTCTGTCCTCAATGAGTTGTATTATGAGAGTTAACAGTAAAACTTGTTCTCAAAGATTTATCTCATTTCAGTGTATTAAGCGGAGGATATTCCTATGTCCCATAAGTTTTAGTTATACTTAAGTGTCCAGCTCCATTGCTTGTTTTCTTAGGTGCTTCCTTAATTAATGATAAAACTTGTCCTTGACGAGCCAAAGGGACTCATTTTTGAAACAATAAAAAGCAGCCTCCCTTTCCCATAGCAGACCCCAGTCCTTATAAAAGCAGACATTCAGGCATTCTGGAGATATCAAAGCTTACCAAGGACAGCTCCGCAGACCAAGGGCAGCTCAGTAGAGATTACCAAATGAGGTAACTCCCTGAACCTAAGCCAAATGGAGACCCCCCCCACCCAATCACAAAAGGCCCTGCACCCTAACCCCTTGCTGACATATCTTCCCTTTAAAAGCACCCCCGAACAAGGACCTGGGCTTTTCCTCCTTCCTCTGCTGTGCTGGTTGGTTGGATGAGGTCCCTGTCGTGGCTTGTAGCTTTTTAATCAAAATCTTGCTTTTGCATTTCAGTGTGCTCAGGCCACTGATAGCTTCTTGGGGATCCACTTATCTGGGCATAACATCTGGGGGCTCATCCCGGGATCCTCAGAAGCCCCCAGTGGCCTTGACCCCGAAGGTTTATACCAGTCAACTGGGTGAGTTCGTTAGTCTATTTGTCCTTTGTCTAATTGTGTCTAACTTTCAATTCTGATTCTGTTGGTGCAGCTGCCATTGCATCTGGGAATCATTTTGGGACTGGGTCCCACTCGGATTTGCATGGATGAAAGAACGAACTCTATTGTTCCCGAGCGGATGCGCTGGGCAGAGTTCTCGTGCCATTTAGGCATCGCGTGGGTTTGAGTCTCATTTGGGCATCACCATTTGTACTCTGTATTTCAAAATCCTCCCAGTCTGGGACCTGGGAAGGAGAGTCCAATCTGCAGTCTGGGTGAGGATTCTGAGACCATTTGTCTGCGGAAACTGTGTAATTCCATACGGGCCCAATGTATGATCATCTTTTTGTTAAGTGGTTGTCTTGTGTTATTTCTGTTGATGACTGACTTAACTGGACAGAGCATGGGGGCAACTCCATCCTCTCCACTGGATCTAACCCTGGCACATTGGAAAGATGTTAAAAAGGTGGCTCATGATAACAATGTAAATGTTAAAAAGAACAATTGCAATTGCGTTGATTTCTGTTAATTTCTGTTCCTCAAAATGGCCCACTTTCGATGTGGGCTGGCTAGGGAAGGAACTTTTAACCTGAGTGTTATTTCCAGAGTTGAAGATTTGGTCTTTCAGCCCCAGCCAGATAACATGGTGGCTCTACCTCTTAGACTTGCAGGAATGGTGGATGCAGGTGGCGACCAGTCTCTTTGTCATGCTAGAGAAAAACAAGACCCTGGAGGCCACCCAGAAAGTGGTAACCAGGCCAAGCAAAGCCCCATGGCACCAAGTAAGGAGAGATTCCATGTCTATTGCCAGGCTCTGTTGGCATGTCTCAAAGTGGCAGTGCACAAGACTGGTGCAAAATTCGAAATTGGCTTTTGGCACAAAATTCAAATTTGGCCTCAGAGACTGGCGTGGACTGGGTAATTCTCCTCCCCCTTGCCTTATCTCAGAATTTGAACTTTATCTTAGAACCAGGTCTGGTCCAAAGTCTACTCTCCCTGTCTTATCAATGAAACATATTGGGTATCCCACCCTTCTGATGACTCTTCTGTTTTATCTCAAACAAGCCAGAAGATATAGCTTTGTAACTTGCTGAACTTATTTTGCAATTTGTTTTAAGAAATTTATGGATAGTCAGTACTCAATAAAACAGTAATAGGTAATTAGCCCTTGTTTTAGATAAATACAATTTTAATTTTAATTAAATTCAGATAAAGATATATAATATCAACATCTTAAGTCAATTAGGTGTAATTGCTAATTCAAACTGGGTAAAGACAAATGAGATAAATCTGTCTAAATGTAAACTTTGGTACTCTCAACATCTTACATTCTATAGAAAAACTACTTGAATTTGCTAACGTGTTTTTATAGATTGTCCATATAAAAATAGTTTAACATCACTTAAAATAATTAATGCTGAAATTTGATGTGTTACCTTGTTTAGAAATCTTGTCTTAATTTGGAAATTTTAATAGGTTATTTCAAAATGTAAAGCAAGGAAATTCACAGATGGGAAACATCACAAGTATAGAGATATGTGCTTAGTAAAAAAGGTTAAAAAGAAAAGAGGTTTTTTTTTTTTTAAATAAAGAAAGGACAGGGTTTGTAAAAATTACTTCATCCTAATGGCTAGTTTACTCTAGACTGAAATAAAAATGATAAAATGTTTCAAGTCAGTTAAAGAGGGTGTGTGGAAGTCACAAAAAGTTATAAAGAAAAAAATTTTAGATACAAAATCTGTTACTGATTCTCTGTTAAAGCAATGAGTTAATCTATTATGTTCTCTTGATGTCTCTAGTTGTTTAAAAACAATTGAGTTTCTATTATTTAAATATGTGCTTATTTTCAAACATTTGAATAATCACCTTGTGACAACAATCAAATTTGGTCTGTATTATGTCATGATATAAAATAGTATTGATACAAATGTCTGAAAATTGTGAAGTCTAGTAATCTAGTGTTACTAAACATAATGGTCATCTTGGTGAGGGGCCCCAGAGGCCTAAAAGAGTTAAGTGTGACTTGTAAAATCCTTCAGTTGCTTTCAAAAATGCTATGTAAAGTAAACAAGTGTCTCTTGCTGGTTAACACACACTTGAGGTCTTTTGTCATCCACAGTTTTGTATATCAGATTTACTACTCATAAATCTAAAGCTGTTGGTTCTGTGTTTAACTGTCCTCATATAGGTTACAATGGACTTTTTCCAGCCGCATCTATTGTTCAGTACTTTGGGATAACTCTGTAAACTGATAAAGCCAATAATGTATTACAGGTACCAACTGAGAAAAAGTATAGATAACTAAGGTTACTAAGATCAGAAAGTAATTCAAATCAATTGGTAATTTACAAAAAAGAGAAAAAAGATTTTAACAGCTATTACTGAAACTGCTTTATTGTTCTGATGTATGTGACCCTGTAGTTGGCCAGTGGTACTAAATGCATCTGTCTGAATGTAGTTGACCTTTAAATGAACTCCTCTGTATCATATATATATTTTTTCTAATGTCTCTGCTGGTCTAAATGGTCTGTATACAAAAAAGTTATCTCAAGTGTTACATATTGCTGTAGTGCCTGATTATATTATAATCTGTAACAGAATGTTTCCCGTAAGTTTAAACAGCTAAAGTTGATGGAAAAATTGTGTAACCCAAATCTCTGTAAACTTGTTAAAAGAGAAAAACTAGAATCATTTTATATACTTGTGCTTAAATTTGCTGGTCAAACAAGCTACACCATGTTGGGTACTTAAGAGATGTTTCTAAGTACACATATTCTTAAAATTTGTAAAGGACATTGTACCTACTGACATGTGTTTTCCTAAGTTGTTGTCTAATGATTGGATCTGCTTGCTAAGTTTTCATTTGATATTACTCTTAAAATGTTTGTGCGTGAAAGAGCTGCCCTGCCTTTTTGACCCTATTGCCATATATGATTATTCCTTGTGAAATTACTTAATTACTTGGATTAAAGACTAGTGTAGGAAATTAAAGCCACTGCCAGGCAACACCACACAGAGTAACATATCTGTTTTGCCTCTGGTGGTGCAAGGTTTTTAAGCATGGATGCTAACTGGTAAGATTTTGTAGTGACAATCTGGCAGTATCCTTGCATAGCTATTTGGGTTAGGACATGTCAGTTCTGTTAAAGGTCAACCATGTTCAGAAATTAGAGTAACTCAGCTCAGCTAAATATTCATCAGAAACATGCCTATGTCTATAGACTTCTAGAAAAATTAGAGGTGGGACTGAGTGCCCCCTTGACTTGCATTCTCTGGTCTGCTTTTACAAGAACCAGGAGGAAAAGAGAGCTGGGCATCAGAAGCAATGTAAAGATGGGTGGCAGGCCTATCACCAGCAGCTCTGTGCATTGATCTGCCCTCAGGGAGACCCAATGGGCCAGTCCACTGCAGTGACTTTTGGTGTAGGAGGCCTGGGCTTCAGCAGAAGTCAGCTTATAAAGAGCCCTGACAGCTCTCCCAGCCAAGAGTTAGATCACTAAAAATGGACCTGCCCTGGAGTCAAAGGACTTCAGGTCAGAGCCACAGATCTTATTGGCTCTAAGCGGAAAAGCCCTTCACTCAGCCCAGCCTCCAAAGTGACCACAGCTGATGAGAGAATGGCCAAGTAGGGTCAGTAACGTTGCAGACAAAGCTTTAAATTTCCTGTTAGAGATGCCACCTGCCTTTAGCTGGCCAGCTCTCCTCCCAGGCCAGGTAAGTAATAAAAGTCAACAGGTACCTTCCCCAAGGATGTTCACACCTCCTTTAAAATGTAAAGAGATAGATAGGTCTAGACCCCTTAATTTACAGGGCCTAAAGCCTACCAGGTTATTACCAATCCCCTTCTATCAGGTTCTCTTTGCCTCTCAATCAGAAAACTTACAACACCTTTCTTGACTCCTCTAATAGCAACTCTGTCCTTTGTTCTGGATCCTGTCTGACCAACTCCTGGGCCTCATTCCTTTGTAATTTTATTGCTTATTAAAGTCAGTGTATCCAGACATTCTGTACATATTCTGTGGGGAGAGCAGTAGTATCTCTTAAACAGTATTACGATGAGTACTTCAAAATGTAAATTAACTTCTTTAAAACTGTGACTTTAACATCTGTGTAATTGGTGCATATGGTGTCTACTCTTCATTATCAAGATAATTCATTATTAGGTAAATTTGGCTAGTAGGGAGTATAGTTCTGTGAGCAGTGTTTCCTATTACATATCAACTACTGTCTCAGTTACACATAGCAGCAGCAGCTCCGCCTTGTTCAGGAAAAGTAAATGCACAAAGTTAAAAAGTTAAAGATTACTGCAAATAACTAGTCATTATTCTGTGTATAAAAGCAGAGCAGAAATTAAACACTGAGGATTTCTGTAAATTCTTTGTTCTCTGTAGTAGATTGCTGTTTATACTCCCAGCATGTGTGTTCTGATAATCCTCTCCCACACTAATGAGTAACTTTTCTCCCGGTCTTGGCTGGAATTTGCTTTATTCTCACCCTGTCTCTATACTACAGTGTCTGTTTAAGTGTTTACAGCTGGTGACGGAGCGAACCAAGGCCTTCGGCAACCCGGCAGTCAACCAAATGCTACTACAGGAATGTGCTCGGCTCCGCACCCAGAAGACAGTGGCTTAAGGCATCACCCCATGCCAGCGAAGAGTGCCTCATTGCCCCACATCAGTAGGGGTGGCTTTGAAGACAAATAGTCATCCCTCTGCCCCTCCTGGAATTTTGGTCCTGATGTGGTGGGCTGTGCACCACTCTGGAAAAAAATGCTGCTTTTATGCCCATCACTCGGGCCAAATAAAAGATAAAAAACTAAATAAAATAAAGTATTAAATGGAGGTCTTGTGTCTCATAAGTTATAGTTACGTCTAATTGCTTGCAAAAGATGTATCATTCTTGGGTGTTTCTTTAAAGTTAATTAAGTTTCTCAAAAAAAAAAAAACCAAGGAAGTGAAATTTACTTTGAGATGCAATAATTTTTTTTTTTTTGGACAGGCAGAGTTAGACAGTGAGAGAGAGAGAGAGAGAGAGAGAGACAGAGAAAGGTCTTCTTTCCGTTGGTTCACCCCCAAAATGGCCGCTATGGCCAGCGCGCTGTGGTAATCCAAAGCCAGGAGCCAGGTACCTCCTCCCAGTCTTCCATGCCAGTGCAGGGCCCAAGCACCTGGGCCATCCTCCACTGCCTTCCCGGGCCACAGCAGAGAGCTGGACTGGAAGAGGAGCAACCAGGACAGAATCCAGCACCCCAACCAGGACTAGAACCCAAGGTGCCGGCATTGCAGGCGAAGATTAGCCTAGTGAGTCGTGACACCGGCCAAGATGCAATGACTTTCAATAGCCCTTGTGGCAACTGTTGAAGAACAGGTTTTTTTTCTTTCGTGCAAATTGTTGAACTCTTTACTTAGTGAAGAGTTGGTCTTCTGTGTATAAAGTTAATTGAAAATAGATGGTCCTGGGAATGGGAGAGGGAGGAGCAGGAAGTGTAGCTGTGTGGGTAGGAGGGCAGATATATTCCAATATTCCTATATTCCTAAAGTTGCACTTATGAAATGCATGAAGTTTGTATTTAAATAAAAATTTCTTTTGGAAAAAAGATAAACTAAATTTTGACTGGCAATACTCACAACTACAGTTTATAGTAGACAGACATTTAAAGCAAAACAAATTCAATGGAATCAAACCCATAATTAGCTGAAGTTTTCATTTTATTCAGCTGTGAATAAAATAGCAATCACTGTTTTATCCAATAGATGATGGAGTCAGCTTCAGAATGTTCTGCCTAGGGTGTGCCAAACAAGAACAGTTTTTTTCAGCTGAAAGCAGAAAAGCTTTCCAAACTCAGTTCTTTCTCATTTACTATAATTTCCAGATGAATGAACTCCAGCTAATGTCTTAACAGTCCAGTTCCCTACATATGTGCTTCCCAGGCTGTCATCATGTGGCTATTGATGGATATAGTCTTTGGAGCACTCTATGGTCTCAAAAAGGTATTTAAAGTCTTGAGGGTAGATATTAGTTATTTTCACCCTTATTTTCTCTCGTTTGCATCAATATGCCCACTGCATCAAATGAACTCAATGACCTTAAATGTTCCTTTAGCCTTACATTGCGCCTCCCAAAACAATGCTCTACCACACAAAAAAATACATCCTAGTTAATCGGAGTTAAATTTTCTGTAGATAAACTTCAACATGGTGTCATTCGAATGAAATACAGGTTTTGCTCTATTAGTTCTAATGGATCTCAACACTTTGGCTTTTCCAGTTGCCCATTTTGGGTATATCCATCAAATGATGACCAAGGATCCATGTGCAGAATCTTAATCTCACAAGCTACCTGCCAGAGCACATTGCATACGCCATATGCTTGGATGCTTATTTTCACTTATAAACAAATTTTAGTTCCCTCGTCCATACCACTATATAGAAGTACAGGGATAAAGGTTATGTAAAAGATTCCAAAGTACCTTTCTTTCACTTTTAATTGGGAAGTTTCCAAATTTTTTAAGGGGATACCTGCTGACCAAGGAAGTGCCTTTATTCCTAAATTCTGAAACAGCACATGTGATATCATGATGCGTGGTCAACTAGTTCAATTGAAGTTAGGATCAAATTTAAAGACCTCTCAGCGAGCCATTTATAGTTTTCCATCCAGATTATTTCCTAAGGACTCCAAACGCAGAATGAAGGTCCTGTGACTTTCAAGGATAACCACCGTGGCACCGATTTCACGTGATGCCCGAGTCAGGATTCCAGGACCTGGACTGCACTCAAGGACAAGACAGCGAGGGTTTTCTTGTTTGTTTCCCTCTTAAGATTTGCGCAAAGGTCTCAAGCAATTTCCAACTGGTCAGGTTACTTAGACTCCAAGCGGTTCTTGGACAGCTATGGAAGGGAGTCCCCTAACTCAGGATAGGGCAACAGCGGTGAAAAAGAATCAAACAAGTCGCACAACTTGGGTCTGTTGTTCCAGTCGCTCTGGTCCTTGAAATGCAAAAGTGACCAGAGCCTGCCCAGACTGAGGGCGCCCGCCACAGAGGAAGCCCTGCCTGTGGGACCCATAGTGTCGCCTCTAAGGTTCCTCCACTGGTGACCTAGGGTCGCTATTTCAGCGAACACCCATGGAAGCATCGCAGCTGCAACACCCCGGTGCTGCCGAACGGGTCATATAAAGAAATTAAGGACAAGAGCCCCTTTTGCATTTTCCCAGTTATTTTCCGTTTCCTGTACTCAAGGATTCATTGTTATAGATCTGGAATTCTGTACGGTTACCATAGCTAAAAGTGCTTCTTTCAGAATTTCTTATAGTATTAGTCTACTGGATAAAATCTGTTAGCATTCTGTGTCAGAATATACCTTTATGAATGTCATTATTAGTATCATTTTCTCCTATTTTAAGTCGTTTTTTCCCCTGATTTATAATTCTAAGAATGTGACTTTAGATCTTAGCAGTCTGTCTCTGATGTGTGTATGAGTGTGTGTGTATGTGTATGCATGTATATTTTATATTTATTAATTTATCCTACCTATATACTCAGTGAACTTGGAACCCTGGATTTTTTAAATTAATTTTATGAAGTTTTTTTTGCCATTATCTCTTTATATATTTCTTCTTACTCATTGTATTGCTTTTCTCCTTTTGATAATTCATTGCACAGTCCTTAAATTTGTCGATATTTCATCACCCTGCATTCTCTGTTTACTCTTCAACTTTTCTGTTCTTAGTTTTGTTTGTACACTTTTTCTTCAAGGATTTTTCTTTACTAATCTTCTTAAGTTCATAAATGAACTGTTTATATCTGATTCTTTTACACTACCGTTTCTATTTGTTCTTTTATGCAATGTCCAGATCTCAGCCAATATTTTCATCTCTTCATTCATTAAATCTTTTCACCTTTTCCACAAAATCACTTTCATTTTAATAATGGTTAATTCACACTTGGTACGCTAATCCCAATACTTGGGCCATCTCTGGATCTACTTATAATGATCATTTCTGCTCCTGACTATGGCACACATTTTCCTTATTGTGAGTATATTCATTATGAGTTTTGATTACATGTTGTAATTATTGTCTAAAAGAATAATAAAGAGTGAAGTAAATAATTTTTAATCCCAGAAAGAGACTTACCCTTTCCTATGTAGGCTAATAGAATGAGAGTGCATGTGAATTTACTGATGGTAATTCTAGGCTTTATTTAAGTTTTAGTGATAATCAGTTTGCACTCATTTTTAAGGTTTAAGGCTGGGTTCATAGCTTTTCCTTCAGCAGGGTGTGGGATCTGACCTTCGATATGACTCAGAAGATCTGCTTATCTTTGATGTTGAGCTATGCTTTTTCAAGAAATGGAAATCGCTCTTTGATTTGCTGCTTTGCATCTTGTTTTAGGGGCTGTTAACAGAATTTTATCCACTCCTGTTCTCACTTAATCATTGCTTTCTGAGTCTCCCCAGTGGTATTGCTATGTCAGCTGCTATGATTGGGACCCTACTCTTCTCCTATGTAGATGAAAATACATTTTACCTGCAGGATTCACTTCATGTTCAGCCTGAACGCCTTGTGCAGGGCTTCCCTGAGGCTGCTTCTCTGTACTTTGACATTTGGTGAGGAGTGGCAAGAACTCTCTTCTCTGACAAGACATTTATTTATTTCCAATTTCTTTACTTAACATTTGAGTCGTGTAATAAAAAATCCTAAATAAATCAAATAAATTCAGTAATGAATATTAGAATGGTAAAAAAAAAAGTACTATCTTTTGTACCAAATACTTTACAAGGGCTATTCAGCAGTATAAAGGACCTGAGGCACAGCATTGCTTAAGAAGTGACAAGCATTCACTGACTATTTTGTGAGAATCACAGGGACAGTGCCCGTTTTTATAATATTTTAAAGAAAGAATCTATTCAGCAAGATAATGACTATTTTAGGATAAATTAAAATATTTTTTAAAACTGATATTTGATTATCCCTTATTCATACTTAATTTTGTTTTGTCATTATAACTTAAACTTTAAGCTACTCAGGCAGAAAACAGATTCTTTTGTGTATGTGCGAACATTATCATTTCTTAAGGAATCATTTCAATAATCCTTAAAATCAGAATGTATTAATCAACAGGCAATTTAAAAAGATGTTCAACACTCTCACATTTAAGAGGAAATCTGTAATTATTTAGACATTTCCCTAGATGCTCAATTATTTGGAATTCTTCATTTTGAAAAATACTCATTCAGATATTTATGAAAAACATAAAATACAACTTTTGGAGTGCTTTCTAGCTGTTACAGTGTTCTTTATTTGGAAGACAGATTGCTGGGTGTAAAAATTACTCTAGGAATATGGTTTATGTTATAAAATTGTGCAATTATTATTTCAAGTTATTTTGAGAAGTTGCAATCTGTTGAATTTAGATAATGAAACTCTGACAGATTTTGTATGATTTCAGTAAATAGACACTTGATAATTGCATGTTTTCAGTAGCCTATCTTGAGACTCCGTCTAAGTAAAGAAATTCGATTCTTGACTTTCTTTGTCTCCTTTCATAAAATTCCAGGTAATTCTATGTGTGTCTCCATTGAATCACATTCAGAGAACAGAGAAAGGACACTAGGATAAGATTTGCTCCAGCCTGGTAAAACAGTTCCAGCAACGGCCCAACACAGATTATAAACTGCCACAAGGCCAGGGCCACAATACACATTCTACTTCTGGATCTAAATGGCCCTATCTTTAGTAAAGGTTATATTTCAGGCATTGCAGTTGCTATCATAATTAGCAGTACCTATCGGATATGGACATATTTTGGGGTCTGAATGCAGTCAGGGGTTAATATAAACTGTGTGATCTGAACACTGTAGTTGTCAGTAGTCTACAGTTTTCTTCACACCATAAATAAAAACTGCTTCTGATTTATATGAAAAATAGCTTTCACAAAAGAAGTTCAGCAATATTTTTTCCAATTAAAATAGTATTCTCAGATAGAACTAAGGGACCTAAGAATTGTCTTAGAAGTATTTCCACGTGGTTAAGAGTGAGAAACTTATATTGCATGAGGCCAGAGCCACCTGTGGAAAGAAGACAAGATTGGGGGTGGGGGTGGGTCTGGGGCTGTGGCTGCCTGTGGAGCCAGCATCCAATATAGGCACTGGTTTGAGTCCCGGCTGATCCACTTCTGATCCAGCTCTCTGCTATGGCCTGGGAAAGCAGTAGAAGATGGCCCAAGTCCTTGGGCCCCAGCACCCATGTAGTAGACCCAGGAGAAGCTCCTGGCTCCTGGCTTTGGGATAGGTGCAACTTCGGTCATTGCAGCCATCTGGGGATTGAACCATCAGAAGAAAGACTTCTTTCTCTCTCTCTCTCTCTGCCTCTGCCTCTCTGTAACTTTGCCTTTCAAATAAATAAATAGAATTAAAAATAATAAAAAAGACAAGATATATATACCTTGATTATGGGTATACACAGACTGTTTCAATTGTTTCATGCATTTATTCAAGTTGAATAGTTTCAGATGAAAATAAAATTGGTTCAAATTAAACAACCAATTAACTGAAATAGATGATACCTCAAGTAATCATTTAATTAATTTAATTAATTAAACTATTAAATTGAATAGTGAAAACAGAACAGTAAGTCTGGCGCCATAGCTCACTTGGCTAATCCTCTGCCTGCTGCTTAGGCACCCTGGGTTCTAGTCCTGGTTGGGGTGCCAGATTCTGTCCTGGTTGCTCCTCTTCCAGTCCAGTTCTCTGCTATGGCCTGGGAGTGCAGTGGAGGATGGCCCAGGTCCTTGGGCCCTGCACCTGCATGGAAGACTTGGAGGAGGTACCTGGCTCCTGGCTTTGGATCGGCCCAGCATGCCAACCATTAGTGGCCACTTGGGGGGTGAACCAATGGAAAAGTAAGACCTTTCTCTCTGTCTCTCTGTCTCTCTCTCACTGTCTAACTCTGCCTGTCAAAACAAAGCAAAAACAAAACAGAACAGTTGACCTTTATGTATTTTATACATATTTAATCCTGATCATTTCTTTGGATTCTTTCAAAATAAGTTTAAGATTTCTGTCCTTATAAAATAACATATTTGACACATATATGCATATACATATAAATCAAATGTTCCCAAGTTGATTATATGGTGGTGCCTATGAAATCCAATCAAATGTACTTGGTATAGCGTGGAGGTTGTCTAAATAAATATCCGGTCTTGATCTGAATTGTGTTAAAGTATGTTGCTATTCTCTAATAACTGTATTTAATGAAACATTTTGTCAGAAACTAAAAAAATAAATAAATAAAATAGAAGCAACTAGAAGAAATTTCATGGTAGCTGGTTTTCTGATACACAAAAGCAGAAAATAACAGACACAAATTTAGAAATTATATGAAATGCTGTGAGAAGTTAGAAGTGTCAATAGAAAATTAGTGAAGAGCTCTGTATGAATAAAGAACTTGGTGTTTGTATGAAACCTGCTATAGACGTTAGACAAAAGACATTGCCCAAAGAAAAAGAAAAGATTGGTAAGGACAATGGGCCACATCCACAGGTAATCATATGAGAAACCAGGCTCTGGCACCATACCAGAACACACCACAAAGCAGCATGTCTTGAGTGGTTAACAGCTGACAGGGGAGGCATAACCTGTGTTAATGTTCAGGTCAATATGTCCCAACTCTTACACCCCTAAATTGGTCGACATGGTAGCATTTATTAACTCATCAGGAGCCATGTCCTCTATGCAACAGACACAGACAAAACAAACCAGATCCCTGACATATTGAAACAACGTGGAAGAATTGATAAATTGATATGCACTCCTTAAGTAATCTCTGAATACCCCAGACCCTTGGTGGAATTCTCCATGGAGGGCCCCACCTGGCAAGCAGGAATGTCTATTTCTCTTGTTTTGCTCACCCCCTGTGTTGTATGTGTCATAATTCTTCATTGCCATGAGACAAAGAGGTGAATCTCAACTGCTGTAGCAATGCAAAAAGAAGAAGAAGAAGAAGAAGAAGAAGAAGAAGAAGAAGAAGAAGAAGAAGAAGGAGGAGGAGGAGGAGGAGGAGGAAGAAAGAAGAAGAAGAAGAAGAAGAAGAAGAAGAAGAAGAAGAAGAAGAAGAAGAAAATGGCTTAGTAACAAGAGCACCATCAAAGCCCTGTCTTGGAGGACTGAGAGATTATGGCATATTAAAGTAATGCAAATGCACAATTTGAACCCTGTGATACTTGGGGCATGAGTTGGGATATGATGAGGTTAAGCTCAAATAGGCTTAGACATCAGGCTCAGTACTTTGTCATTTATCCTAGAATCAAAGTGATTCATTGAAAAAGAATATACAGAACAAGGTAAAATTGCCACATTTAAAATGTATCAGGATTACTTGCTGAAATTGGCAGCAAATTCTGACTGAATTTTCAGAAGAAATTCTCCCAACCTAGCACACTAAATGTGTCCTCAAGGAATATAATACTTTTTCTTTTAATTCCATGGTTAAAATGGCAGTAACATCAATGGCACAAATGTCAAGAAACTTTATTCCAGAAGGCGAGATGAACTGCCACTGACATTTTCCCTGGAGGTATCTGGTAGGATAAAGCTGGGATTGTAACAGATGTCTGGCTTGGAGTACAAAAGGCAGGGCTTGAATGTTGCCAATACTTTTAAGGCCATATTAGAGACTTTCCACTTTTACCCTTTGTGATGTTTGGATCCCCAAAAGACATCAATATGTGAAAAAAGAAAAATTACAGAAAAACAAAGTGGAAATATATGCCTATCTCAGTGTCTTCTCTGAATACAACAGGTAAAATTAAGTACACATATCTTAACAATTTCTAATCAGATGCCCACATGCTCCTGGATCTGATTCTTTGGATAATATACTGTCTGTGTTGTCCAAAGGACACAAACTAACATTTTATTTTAGTCTAGTCCCAAATTGTAGTGCTCCTAGGTGCCACAGAAAACTGTTGAAAGATTAATAGAAATTATAATCAGGTATAATTTATTTACTATACATAAAATGTAAAGGAGATTTTGAAAGTGATACAAAGGTGAGGCTGGTGCTGTGGGGCAGTGGGTAAAGTCACTGCCTGTGGTGCTGGCATCCCAAATGGGCAACGGTTCAAGACCTGGCTGCTCCACTTCCTATCCAGCTCTCTGCTATGGCCTGGGAAAGCAGTAGAAGATGGCCCAAGTCCTTGGGCCCCAGCACCCATGTAGTAGACCCAGAAGAAACTCCTGGCTCCTGGCTTCAAATCAGCTCAGCTCTAGGCATACTGGTCATTTGGGAAGTGAAACAGTGGATGGGCGACCCCCCTCCCTTCTCTGCCTCTCCTTCTCTCTCTGTGGCTCTGACTTTCAAATAAATAAATAAATCTTAAAAAAAGAAAATGATAAAAAGGTGTAGTAATCTATAAAAATTGAGCAAAAAGATTTTTACAAGAATATTTATGAATGTAAATACATTAACAAAATTGAAATGAGAGAAAATGAGTAATAGGTTTAATATTACTGAATAGTGAATTAATGAATAAAAATACATGACTAAAGTTATTAGGAACAAGACATCTAAAAACAACTAAATGGAAAATATGTATGAGGAGTTAATAGCATGGAAGATAATGTAATTCACAAATATGTATAGTTGAATTTTTAGAATTAGTTAATATAAATTATGTAAAAGAAACAAGAAAAGAAAGGCACCAATGTTCAAATTCAGGATACTACAACACTCATAAATCTTAAAAGTAATTTTAAAAAGTTATTTTAACTTTGACACACAGTTGTCAAGTTGTTTTTTTTTTTTTTTTTTTTTTTGACAGGCAGAGTGGACAGTGAGAGAGAGAGACAGAGAGAAAGGTCTTCCTTTGCTGTTGGTTCACCCTCCAATGGCCGCCGCGGCTGTCGCGCTGCAGCTGGTGCACTGTGCTGATCCGATGGCAGAGCCAGGTGCTTCTCCTGGTCTCCCATGGGGTACAGGGCCCAAGCACTTGGGCCATCCTCCACTGCACTCCCTGGCCACAGCAGAGAGCTGGCCTGGAAGATGGGCAACCGGGACAGAATCTGGTGCCCCAACCGGGACTAGAACCCGGTGTGCCGGCGCCGCAAGGCGAAGGATTAGCCTGTTGAGCCAGGGCACTGGCACAGTTGTCAAGTATTAAAAAAGCCAGATGTTGCAAGACTTATAACCTAGTAAGTAAGATTTAGGTTTATAGATCATTGGTTAAATTCACAAACAAGGGAAACTTGCAAATATTAGCAAAACATCATCAAAGACCAGAGATGAAAATGTGGCAACGTACTGCTAAATATATACTCTGTCAAAATTTACTTCCAAAAACAGAGTATAATAAAGATATTCTCAGACAAGTAATTAATAAGAGGATTTACTTTCAATGGTCTCTTCTTTTTTGAGATCATATATGTATATAAATATATATATATATATTTGAGTTATAGATATATATTTTTGAGTTATAGAAAGAGATATATTTGAGTTATATATATATACATATATATATATATATATTTGACTTATAGATAGAGGGAGAAACAGAGAGGTCTTCCATCCACTGGTTCACTCCACAGATGGCTTCATTAGCTGGAGCTGGGCTGATCTGAAGGTAGGAGCCAGGAGCTTTCTTCAGGTCTCTTCCACAAGTGCAGGGATCCAAGCACTTGGGTTATCTACTACTGCTTTCCTAGGCAATAGTGGAGAACTGGATCTGAAGAGGAGCATCTAGGGAATCGGCACTCCATGGGATGCCAGCACTGTAAATAGAGGCTTAACCTACTACTCTACAGCACAGGACTCCAAGGCTCCCTTCTTAAAGAGTTTATAAAGGATACATTTCAGGAACAAGGAGAATGATCCTAGAAGAAATACCTCAGATGTAAAATGTAAAACACAAATAAAGTGCTAATAAAGATAACAAAGAAAATGATAAAGTACTGCTAAAACAGTTGTTCTCAAGAATGTTAGTCTCAGAACTCCTTTATGTCTTTACAGTTGTCAATGACCTGTAGTAATTTTAAGTGGTTTATATTTAATAGCATACACAATATTAAAACCAAAACTTAGAAATTTTTGAAATGTGAATTTATAATATTTTTGAACTTAATAAATTCATTAAATGTTAAGGATGAAATTACATATACATGTCAATATTGGAAAGGTATTACAGAAATGTGGATATTAATATGATATTACATATACAAAATGAGTCTAGATCTAAGCCAGAATCCAGTTATCCAGATTATCACTCAGGCTCCATCACAGGCAATTACAGAGCCTTCCTAGCAGACTTACTGGGGAAATGCTGCCCTTCCTACAACAAGCATTATGGTTTTTCCAGAGGGACTAGCAATGATGGACTCACACCCCGCCTGTACTCCAATGCAGTTTCGCATGTATATCTTTGCATTCGTCAGAAGGATTTTGACTAATTCATTTCTCCACTTTAAATTGTTTCCTACTCAAAACTTTACTCTCTCACACCCAATAGCTACCTGAGTCTATAAAAAATGCAGGGGCCTTGTATTCAGGGATTCTTGATAGTAGGTTGAGCTTATCCCCTTCCTGTCTACACTGCCTGACATCTGGCATTTCTCTGGCTCATATTCACGGAAAAGAATGAACCACTTGGGAGCTGACACCTTTACTCTTGCTCATTGCCTGCCCTGTCAGTGAAGACTTGACTGCTATTTTTACTTTGGCTATTTGTTCTAGTTTACTATCTCAACACTTTGCTACTGGACAAATTGGCGCATTGATCATGAAGTCTATTGAGAACCACGCCCTTTGCAAGAACAAAAAATCTAAAGTTCTCACAGTCATCTCTCGAAGAGCATGAGTGGATGCCACACACTAGTTATAGGTCCCACAGTGATGTCACTGATGAGTCCAGCAGATGCCATGTGGTACTCCAGCCTTCATACTGACCAGTGTTAGGGAGAGTTTTGATTGTTTGCAGAAACATTTCAGATCTGAAAGGAACCCCAGAGGATCTTGCCTAAGGGGACAAATTAACAATTCAATAGAGGCTCTTAAAGAGCTAATGGCCACTACTAGGGATCCTGTGGTGCTGTGACTGAAAAAAAAAAAAGTTAGAGACCCTGCCAGCTGAAATGTACTATCTTTAACTCTAGGCAAATCCATGGTACCAACAAACGCACTATGGCAAAGCAAATTATTGACTCTCAAGTAGAAGAGAGAATGGATTCCTACCAGATGTCTTCTTTCAGTGGCCTGAAGAAATCACAGAGCTTGATTTACTCAACTCCTAAGAGAAGTGGTCTTTAAATGCATGCTTCAGGAACCTGCTCATTCAAACTACCTTTACAGGAACAATGAGAACCCATGGAAAAAACTGGGACAGTGCCCAAATCAGGCATCACCCTCAGGGACTCCAGTTGTGAAATCCATCCCACTCCATGCCCACTGCCCTATCTCAAATCTCTCTGCTCCTATACTAGAAAACCCATATACAATACCATAGCAAATTTGCACAGGACCATTAAACAGATAAGAGAGACTTTAGTCAAGAGAAATGCAACAAGAAAGAAAGAACAGAACCTAGTCTGAGTTCAACACCTTTGTAAAAAACAGGCTGATTTTTTTAAATCATTATTGACTTAGAAAAGATTGTGCATATTCAACATTTACAGCTTTTACAGCTTGAGTTGTAAAAGCACAGACAGGTCATTTTCTCTGGATTGAGGTTCGAGTCCACCACCACTGGGACCCTTGTCTGTGACCAGATACAGATGGGCCCTGCCAGGGCCCTACAAACCTCAATTATTATAGCCACAATCCTTAAATGCACAATTTGTACAAATGTATTGTCTCATGCACTTCTGCTTTTCTTCACCCCACACCCTTACAAGAATTGATGTCATTAAGGGCATCTTGCTGGGACATCTCTAAGACCTCACTCTACCTCAATATTAGCATCTTGTGTCCTAAAAATTGAAAGAAAGAAAGAAGAAAAGAAAGGAAGAAAGAAAGAAAGACGGACAGAATGCTTCATACTGAATGAATGGCTACAAGATACAGAAGGTCATCCAACACATGAGCAGTGTTTCTTCCGACTGAGTCTATGGCTTAAGTTCTGTTTCATTCAGCCACTGGAAGGCCTCAGACTGGCAGAGAAAACAAGAGCCCTTTCAGATGATACTTGTGGATTAAAATCCACTCTGCTCCTAATTAGTTTTTACTAGCCAGTGTTTTTTCACCAGGAAGGCTACCACACTGAAAAAGGGAAGCATAATCAAAAAGCAGATCAGTTAAACATGGAGATCAAATTGTTTCTCCCAAGTAGGCAGATGTACAACCAATTTTGAGGACTAATTTTATGGATAAATCTTCACAGAAACGTTCACTCTTTTTTTTACTGAAAATATAAATAGCTTTTAATTTAGGTTTTTTTTTTTTAAAAAAATCTCATTATAAGTACCAATTCAACATCAAAAGGGAGAACTACTAGCAGAAACAAAGATAGATTAATCAAAATATTGAGAAAGCACTTACACATTGCCCAGTCTATGTATAATCACATGAGTAAAATTTTACAAATAATAAATGAAATCAAAATCAACAAGAAAATCCAGATTAATAAGAGAATGCACTGGAAAATACAAAAACACAGGGAAGATAAAGGAAGGGAATCCTTCCAAATTCTTTCTATAAAGCCAGCATCACCTTAATTCCTAAACCTGAAAAAGATGCAACAGAGAAATAGAACTATGGACCCATTTCCCTGATGAACATAAATTAAAAAATCCTCAACAAAATTCTAGCCAATTGAATCCAACAACACATCAGAAAAATCATCCATCCTACCAACTGGGATTTATCTCTGGTGTTCAGGGATGCTTCAACATTTGCAAATTAATCAATGTGATACTTCACATTTACAAATTGAAGAGCAAAAACCATGTGGTTATCTGCATTTGATAAAATACAACACCTTTTCATGATGAAAACTAAACAAATTTGTGATAGAAGGAAATTCTTCAACACAATCAAGGCAATTTATGAAAAACCCACAGTCAGTATACTATTGAATGCAGAAAAGTTGCAAGCATTCCCAGTGAGATCCAGTACCAGAGAGGGATGCCCACTCTCACCGTTGATATTCGATAGAGTCTCGAAAGTTTTAGCCAGAGCCATTAGGCAAGAAAAAATAAATTAAAGTGATACAAATTGGAAAGGAGGAGGTCACACCATCACTATTGTAGATGACATGATTCTATACATAGGGGATAAAAAAAGACTACTGGAACTCATAGAAGAGTTTGGTAAAGTAGCAGGATATAAAATCAATACACAAAAATCAACAGCCTTTGTATACACAGACAATGCCAATACTGAGAAAAATTGTCTAAGATCAATCTTATACACAATAGCTACAAAAAATCAACAGCTTGGGATAAATTTAACCAAGGATATCAAGGATCTCCATGATGAGAATTATAAAACATTAAAGAAAGAAATAGAAAAAGATGCAAAACATGGAAAAATCTTCCTTTTTCATGTATTGGAAGAATCAATGTCATCAAAATGTCCATTCTTCTGAAAGCAATTTTCGGATTCAATGTGATACCAACCAAAATACCAAAGATATTTTTCTCAGATCTGGAAAAAAATGATGCTGAAATTCATATGGAAGTACAGGAGACCTTGACTAGCAAAAGCAATCTTATACAACAAAAACAAAACTGGAAGCATCACAATACCAAATTTGAAGACATATTATAAACAGTTATAATCAAAAAGCCTGGTACTGGTACAAAAACAGATGGATAGACCAATGGAACAGAATAGAAATGCCAGAAATCCATCCAAGCATTTATCCAACTTATATTTGACCAAGGACCTAAAACCAATTCCTGGAGCAAGGACAGTCTCTTCAACAAATGGTGCTAGGAAAACTGGATTTCAACATGCAAAAGTATGAAGCAAGACCCCTACCTTACACCTTACACAAAAATCTACTCCAAATGGAATAAAGACCTAACTCTAGGGCCTGACACCATTAAATTATCAGAGAACATTGGGGAACCCCTGCTAGGATTTGGCACAGGAAAAGAGTTCTTGGAAAAGATCCAGAAGCACAGGCAGTCAAAACTAAAATTAACAAATGGAATTACAGTAAATTGAGAAGCTCCTATACTGTAAAAGAAACACTCAAGAAGTGAAGAGGCAGTTGACAAATGGGAGAAATTATTTGCAAACTGCAATTGATAAAAGATTAACAACTGGAATATGAAATGATCAAGAAACTCAACAAACAAAACAAAAAATCTAGTTAAGAAATGGGCAAAAGACTTAGACATTTTTCAAAAGAGGAAATCCAAATGGTCAACAGACACATGGGAAAATGCTGAGGATCACTAGCCATCAGGGAAATGCAAATCAAAGCCACAATGAGGTTTCACCTCATTCCAGTTAGAATAGTTTTTTTTTTTTACACAAATCAACAAACACAAATGGTGGTGAGGATGTGGGGCAAAAGGTACCCTAATCCACTGTTGGTAGGAAGGTAAACTGGTAAATCCACTATGGAATACAGTATTGAGATACCTCAGAAATCTGAATATAGACCTACCATATGACCCAGCCACCTCACTCCTAGGAATTTACCCAAGGGAAATGAAATCATCAAATAAGGGTTATCTGCACCCTCATGTTTATTGCAGCTCAATTAATAATAAGACATGGAATCAACCTAAATGTTCATCAGCCAAAGACTAGCTAAAGAAATTATGGGAAATGTACACTATGGAATACTACACAGTGGTAAAAAATGAAATTTGATCATTTGTAACAAAATGGATAAATCTGGAAAACATCATACTTATTTAAATAAGACAGTACCAAAGTGAAAAATTCCAAATGTTCTCCCTTTCTGTAATAACTAATAGAGCACGTAAAAGGAAATCTGTAAAAGTGAAATTGACTTTGTGAAGCAATGACTTGAACAGCCCTTGTCTTGACTATTGATGAACATTTTTTTTCTTCATACTATTTGTTGAACTCTTTACATAGAGTTAATCATATATATATATATATATATATATATAAAGTCAATTGAAAATAGATTTCAGTAAAAAATAAGATCAAGAATAAGAGAGAGAAGATGAAATTTGTAACTGTAAAGTTGTATAGTTCTGCACACATTCCTATGGACTTACTTCTAAGGGTACAGTTTAAAATCTTACCATGGGATCCCAAGTTCCTTTAAGCTGGGTGGTCAAATTATGATCTAAAGTGCTAAAGTGATCGTATTACATAATAAAGTGAACATATAAACAGAGTTATGTGTTAAAACGATCATATAAATAGGATCAAATGTCTGGTTGTAACAATAGATATAAAGGAAAGAATATGCCAATATGGGAAATAGTCCATACAGCAGACTCATAGAATTATAATCACTTTAATTAACACTCTGACCTCAGAATCAGCCTTTAAGTCATCCTGGTATGGTTGATAAACCCAGGAAAGCATTTCAGTTATGAAATGCCAAGACACTATAGCAAAAAAAATGTTCTATATGAAAGACCTCTTTGGGTGAGATCCCAGTGGAACAAACTGGCCATCAAAGAAGGATGTACTTTTCTCTGAAGGGAGGAAAGAAGCTCCACTTTGATTGTGACCTTGTCTAAATACTGACAGAGTTTGTGGCTTCAAAAGGTTTCCATAGTCCACGTAGTTCATCTAAAGATCCTCAGGTAGGCACTAAAGTCATACATAAGAGTGTTAATTGTTAAATTAACAACAGGAGTCACTGCATACTAACTTGCCATGCAGGATCTCTGTCCTTAAGGGGTTGTATTATGAGAGTTAACTGTAAAACTTATTCTCAAACAGTTTGTGTGTTTGTGTGCAAATTGTTGAAATCTTTACTTAGTATAGAGTTGGTCTTCTGTGTATAAAGTTAATTGAAAATGAATCTTAATGGAGAATGGGAATGGCAATGAGAGAGGTAGGAGATGGAGGGATGGGAATCTGGGTCGGAGGGTGAGTATGGTAGGAAGAATCACTGTATTCCTAATTTTGTACTTATGAAATTTTATTTCCTTAAATAAAAATTTTCTTTGGGGAAAAAAAGAAGGTAAATTATCCTTTAGAAAATTACGTAAAGAACAAGGGAGCAATCTAAAGTTTTTAATATAATAAACAGAGCACCAGTAGTTCATCAATTTAAAACTACTAGAAAAGTTCTAATAGCTCTGCAAGAATATCAAGGTCACCATGTTCAATTGCAATCAGTTCAAAAAACTTCAGAATCTGGAATGAAGTGCTTGGTCAAACTGCCAGTTAATTGTAATGTCATCATACTGAAACAGCCTGAGGGCTTAATCCTCTCAATCTACAATTAGCTCTCTTGAGCTTTAAGTGTCCTGCCAAATATGTACACTAACAATCAAGGCAAAACAGAATAAAAAGCTAACATAAAACATTTGGTTTGATTTGTAAGAATGAAATTAATATTTATAGCATCATTAGGTTAATGCAATATTTTTTTCAATACCATTTCAATCCATGACATCAGTTCTTGGTTAATCCAACTTTATGTTTAAAAAAGGAAATCAAACAAAACATTAGCTGTATAAAGGCTCTAAAACATTAAAATTCAATTCAGGGATATTTTAACCATGATAAATCTGCAAAATAATTATCTTTTTGTGCAACAGCTTCCTTCTGAGTTCCAGTTTCCTATTAGTGTGCATCCTAGGAGTAAGTGTTGTGGTCCTTGTCACCAGAGAGTCCCATGTTTCTGGCTTCTGCTTTGTCCAGCCTTTAACTGTTGCAAGCATTTGGGAAGTGAGTCAGCAGATGAAAGAGTTTGCGCTGTCTCTCTGTGTGCCTTTCTTCCAAATAAAATAAAAATAAATGTAAAAAATTACAAAAATCTTATCAAAATCCTTTTTTAAGCGTAAACACTTTGCTTTTTATAGTAGTTATAGCAAACTTTGTTACAAATTATGGGTTGTATAACCATAAGTAAATTCTTAACTCAGTAAACCTCAAATGTTTAATGTATAAAATAAGAAAAATATATGAAATATAGAATTATTAAGTTGATTAATGAAACCCGGTGTGCCGATGCCGCAGCTGGAGGATTAGCCTATTGAGCTGAGGCGCTGGCCTATACTTATTATTGGAAAATATTAGAAAGTTTGTGGGTGTTGTCCAGATACAGTTTTAGGATTGTCTTGTACAAGAATTTCCACAGAAGTTGCCCAGTGCCTTACCATCAACAAGAGGAATGAGTTTGTAGTGCTACTGACACTGATACATTCTGATCCAAATTTAATTTTTTATGGTGCAACATGTTAAATTGCTTTTAGTGCTCTAATCATGCTTCTTCCTAAGAAATAGTGGTGTGCAGTAACTCCGAGTCTTATTTACTTGTGTCAGTTGTTTTGATTGTGTGCTGTATGGTTATAAATCAACAAAGGCTATTCCGCAGGGTGTTTGAACGTAGATTTCCCACACTCAGTTTATTCCAGAGTTTACAGAATTTTGCTTATATGTGATCTTTCACTATCTTTACCTCTTTCTCTTCTCTTTTCATTAAACTAGGTTTAGCAAGCTATGCCAAGTGTAACAATGGATTTTGTAGCTCTTTTTAAAATAGACCACTTAGATAAAGAATTATGAAAAGACAAAGCTCCAGGCATTATTAAGTGCCCTATAGTTTAAAAGGCTGGTAAACATCCTTCAGTTGGCCCACTTAATATGAACTGTAGTGAGCAACTGTTGTTGTAGTCCCATAAACAGTAAATGGAATAATAAAATAGCACAAATTTTTAAATATCAAGCTTTGAAAAATAAATATAGATTTTGTTGGATACAAAACATAAATGCTTTTAATTTGGGATTGATGTTGACCGATTTCATTCAGCATTCTCCCTAATAAAATTTTCATTTAGATCTAGGTTTTGGAAAGTCACAAATGTATTATAAGTACACTTTATTAGTACAATAGATCTGTGAGTTTCAAAGAAATTTACTTCCAAGGTGGCAATAGAAAAATGCATATTTTGATTCATGCACATCAAATTACTTTTAACAAAAATATTCCATTACCCATTATATATTGCTAACAAATATACCAAGAAACACAGTAGAATAATTCTAAAATACACTTTATTAGATACTTAAGTAATTTAAATTAAAAGTTTCCTCAGTTCACAAATAACAACTTTGCCTTTACCCCTTTTACTTCTTAACAATGCATTGCTTCTTATGCATAAACAGGTAAATTAAAATGCACTATGAGCGAATTAGGTGTGTAATATTTACAATTAAATACCTCTAACTACTTGAAAAAAGTGGTGAGTGGAATTTTCAACCTCATATCTTAAGGAATGATTGCTTACAAACACAGATTCTGAGTAGAAGGCAAGCTCATTTTCAATGTTGTCCAATCGTCTCTTCCAGCAATATTATTTAATTCTTACAGTATCCCTAAATATTTTATCATATTTATGTCATTATTTTAGAAGTTGGAAGTAAAATAATATTCTTTTGTATAAAAATAGGAAGCAATATCTCCAAGAGATAAGTTACAGCCACAGAAGGTAACTGTTCTTGACCAGCTGTTCTGTGACATAGCACAAGAAAGGATCCAAAAAAAGCAAATGTGTGTTTGGGGCAAATCTTGTGCTGCATCATTGGCTTGGGAGTGGAGTAGGGACATATGGAGCTGAGAGTAAGAGGGAATGGAATTTTACTTTAATGAATACAATGAATATGTTTATATAAGACAAAGTGTTTTCAATGTCACAGTATGACTAATGCTGAAGGAAGAATTGTTTGTCTATAAACGACAATGGTGGAATCTTCAAGGACATTTTGTTATGTAAGATATTACTCCTTAGGAAAAATCAGTCTTTTTTTTAAAAAAAGGAAATAGAGTGTACTAAAAATTGTTGTCTTAGGAACTAAATATATTTTATTTTCTACTATAAACTTAAAATGTAAGCTTACTATCTACTAGCATATCAGCAACCTTTTTTTTCTAGGAATCAGTATGCAAGAAATGTGAGCAGTCACAACTTTCCTGTTTTCCTTCTGTTTGCTCATTTTAAGAATTAAAATACAGTTATTTAATAAGAACATCATGTTTATGACCTTACTACATAAATAAGACAAATGCAAAAATAGCACAGCTGTGGTTTATTTGAGGGATGGGTAAAATATCAGCAAATGTTTGTGACTGAAAAGCATATTCTTTGGCATTTATAAGAGAACAGGTGGCTTTCGCTTTAAAATATAATTTTAAAAACTTTTTTTCTTGAGAGACACAGAAATCTCCTATCCACTGATTCACTCCCCAAATACAACTCCAAATCGGGACAAAGTTAGGTCACTGCCATGAATGAGGAGTTCAATCCGGGTCTCCTTTATGGTGCAAGCAATCCAACTACCTGAGCCATCAACTGCTGCTCCAACATCTACATTAGCAAGAAGCTGCAACTGGAAGGAAAGCAGAACTTGGATTTGGGTTCTCTGATATAGAATGCAGGCATCTCATGTGATGTCTTAACCACTAGGCCAAATACCCAATCCAAAATATGAACAATTTTAGTGCTTTTGTATGAATGGAAGACATTCATCCCAGTATTGCATGGTTAGAAAAAGATATATGAATCAAAATCCAAAAAAATCTTGCAATTAGTTACTTTGTATACAAATTTCTGTTGCAAGTATAAATAAATAAACTGTATTTAAGATATTTTGTGAAGTAGACACTGGAAAATAAAAGAAAAAGCCTTATTAGGGGGTATGTGCTGGTCATATGGACAATATTTTACCCAATTATTTTTAAAGATTCATTTATTTACTTAAAAGTAAGAGTTTTAGAGACAGAGAGGGAGAGACACAGAGGAAGAGATCTTCCATCTGCTGGTTCACTCCCCAGTTGGATGTATTGACAAGGGATGAGCCAGGAACCAGGAGCTTTATCTGTATCTTCCATGTCAGTGGTGGAGCCCAAACACTTGAGCCATTTTCTGCTGCCTTTCCCAGGCCATTAGCTGGCTCGATGGGATGCGGAGCAGCTGAGACGTGAACCAACACCCATATAGGATGCCAGTGTCTTAGAGTGTGGCTTTATTGACTATGCCACAACAAACCCCCTTACCCAGTTTTTATCCAAATCCCAATTTCCAATTAATTATCAAAGAATGCATATAGATAGGCTTTGAATAATAAAATGACACATCCCCCCACTTAGTGGAGTTGATTTGGTTTAAATTGTGAAGAACAGAGATGGAAATGAATCTGCCATCGGTTTGTACGTGGTACTCAGTCCAGGTTCTTGTCTCAGCTACAAGAAGGAATTACAGTATGGGATGGATGTAAAGATCATGAGAGAAGCAAGCTTTATTTGGATGCAAAGTGAAAACACATACTCAAGAAGGGGTGCAGGGTGGGTGTAGATGGGTATGTGGGCAGCATTGTGGCACATTGGGTCAATCACTGCCTGCCACACTGACTTCCCTTGTAAGAACTATTTTGAATCATGGATACTCTACTTCGGATGTAGCGCCCTGCTAGTACACCTGGGAAAGCTGTGGAAGATGATTCTAGGCTCCTGGCTCTGGCCTGACCCTGTCCCTGGCCATAGGGCCATTTGGGGAGTGAACTGGCAGGTAAAAGTTCTCTTTGTCTCCATGTCTCTCTGTAACTCTGCCTTTCAAATAAATAAATAAAATTAAAAAAAAAAATAGAGTATGGACACAATCCGAAGACAGCTACACTCAACGAGGTGCAGGTGCATCCTATGATCTGGGCTCATAGGTGATGGTGGGGTGAGACTTCACGGAATATTACAAAAAAATAGACTTTTGGGCCATGCTTGAGAATCACCCATATCCTTGCCCATTTTGGAGATCTTGTAAGTATCATGGCATCGGGGTAGAAGTGGAAGTGTCAACCATGATAATTTTATTATGCCGACATTATAAGAGGTAAAGGAAATCATGAGGATTGCACCACCAGCCAAGGTTGATAATTTTGTCTAGTTCCCGTGCTAAGCATAGATTTCACAGAGGCTGCAGTCTTTCTGCTGCACTGTAGGTGTGGGAGGGGTCTGGGTGCAGCAGGGGCGGCTGTAGCACAAGCCTAATTATTGGATGGGGCTGGCAACCTCAGCTCCTCCTTGCTAGCTACCTTCCTCAAGTATACCAGATTGTCTGAAAATCAGTTCTTAAATGGACAGAAGCCCACTTTTTCCTATGGACACTGATTTCAAAGCAGGGAAATGAGGAGTTTTTAATGAGCTTTTGATCAAATTTGGACAAAGCAAGCACAATTTTTAATTGCTGATCTCATCGCTCTGAGAAAACAGTGTGGATGTTTAAAGCATTGTTATTCAAAGTGTAGACCATGGACCAGCTGCAGGGTATCACCTGGGAGCTTGTTAGAATTACAGAATCCTAACTCCACTCAGATCTACTGAATTTTAACAAGATCGCCAGGTAATTGAAGAAACATTGGTTAAAGGAAAACAGTGCCTTAATAATAATAAAATTATCAAATTTCTCTTGCTGGTATTGTGATTTCAGAAGAAAAGCCTGTCAATCACAGATCAATGACAGAAAAAAAAAATTACAGACATGATTAGAACACAAAGCCAAACTCAAAAACAAGATACACGAATGAGGAAATCAAAACAGAGACTAGATTAGAGCACATGTGTTTAGAAATGCAGCTTGAGATGTAAGATTGTTTTTTCCATATCATTTTTAAAAAGATTTTATTTATTTGAAAAGCAGAGTAGCAGAGAGAGAGGAGGAGACAGCGAAAGAGACCTTCCATTCACTGGTTCACTCATCAAAAGGTCAAAACAGCTGGGCCCAAACCAGGAGCCTGGAACTTCATCCAGGTCTCCCATGCAGACTGCTTTCCCAGGCACATTAGCAAAGAGCTATATTGGAAGCAGAGCAGCCAGGATTCTAACCAGAGCTCTGATATTAGATGCCAGGGTCAGAGGTAGCAGCTAAACTCACTGTGCCACCATGCAAACCCCTGTTTCATAATGCTTTGAGATATTTTCATTCTAGTTGTAAATTCAGCAGAGGCCTGAGAGTCAGTGCTCTCTGGAACCAGCCCTATCTGGATTCCTGGGTGACAAAGTATCTGAGCTGGGTTGCATATTAAAATAGTGCATTAGTAGCTGACATAAAAGTAGTTGGAAAAATAAATTAGTGAAGCATGTTTATGTAAGTAAATTACTCTTCCATGTAAAAATGAAGACTATTAAATGCTTTTTTTGTTTAACTAAAAAAAACCCTGTAACATGGAATATAGGAGACATTATTTCCGTGTACCCAGGCTCTTGTCTAGTTTCTAAGTAAGATACACATGCATAACTTAGGCTAATTTATGAATACTATTTAGTAGTGGAATTTGGAGTTAACAATTTAATACAAAAGAAGGAGTTTGTGTTTGGGTTTAATAGTTAAAACACCAGTTGGAGCGTTCCCGTCCCATATCAGAGAGCCTGGGTCAGAGTCGAAGCTCTACCGCCAGTTCCAGCTTCCTGGAAGTTTATGGAATCTTCTCTACATGGATTTACTTGATTTTAAAATACATGGAATCAAATAGCATGAACAAATATGAGTGATACACTAAAATTGAATGAAAACCAAGAATAAAAACTGAGTAAACATATAACAAATATTATCCAAAACATTTATAAAAATTGAATTAGTACCAGAAAAACTAGACATTCAGACAAAAATATTAATGAAATTAATGCTATGATATACTATAAATAAGAAAAGGATCGTTTTTTAAGTAAAGATAAAAAATAAGTGTTGCATTAACCTGAAAACAACAGTTTAAAATCTATAACGATAAATTAAAGAACAACATTTTCAGGAGAAATAAATTTGCCTTGATCTGACAATGATATTTTAATACAGCTCTGCAATAATTAGAAAGAAAAACAAATTTAAATATTATAAAAATATGGATATTTTCAACAAACCAGTTAAAAGTTTATCTAATGCATAGTTGGAAGATCCCTAAATAAATGTCACCACCCATGGTCAATCAACTGGCTCAAACATAAATGAATCTTTTCCAAAAACAAACATAAAAAAAAGAATATGCTTAAAGCCAGAAAAAAAGTCTTTAGAAATCCCACTAATCATATGATATAAAGTCTTTTGACAATAACAATATTAAAAATCAGATCTAACAAAATCAATGGGTAGCTTTAGCATATTTAGAAGTAAACAAAGCTTATATTTTCAGGAAAAATGAAGAAATATACTTTAAGCTACTCCTTATTTAATATTTTATTTATCTTTAACAATTAAAACTTGTGGATTATATACAAGCAAAAAGAATTTGAAAACTAGAGAAAAGACAGACTAGCTAAGGACATCAGAATTCAGGAAATGTCATAGTTGTGACTTCACTGGGTTTTCTTTGTGCCTCATATATATCCCAGAATTAAAGACACAGGCATCCTAGAAATATCTCTCATGTGCCAGGCAAGAACAAACAAACAAAAACCTGCTCTGAGTAGCTAAAGGGCCAGGAAATGACAAGCCTGCCAAATGGAAAACTTTTAGACAACAGCTGCTCTACTTTGGCCAAATATCACAGAGAAACAGTGACTCTACCATCTCCCATTCTAGAAGAGATTACAGGAGGATTCTAGACTTTGTACCAGGAAATAATGAGATGCAAAAAAAATTGCTGGGGTAACAATGAAAAAAATTGAATAGAGAGCTGGGACTTTCATCTGCCTTTGGGACACAGTAAGACATCATCATCAACCAACTCATCACTCCATGATGTCACTGGAGATCACATCGGGATCCTGGAATCCACCTCCACTGACGCTAAGAAGGGAACAGCTACAGACTGAATTCTGTCCCTCCCAAGTTCAGAGTTTCAAAGCTTAATGCTTGTCGTGACTGCATTTGGAGAGAAGACCTGTAAAGAAGTAATTAAGATCACAAACAGGTGCCTTTTTCCAATACGAGTAGGAATTAAGAGCTATCAAAGAGTTCAGAGAGGCAGTGTCCTTATCTGAGTATAAGTAAAAAGGTCACAGATGTCATTTCCTTATCCAATAAAACTTAGACTGGTTTCATTATTTAAAGGAGGAGAATGAGGAGGAGGAGGAGGAGGAGGAGAAGAGGGGGAAGACGAGGAGAAAGAGAACAAGGAAGAGACACAGGGACACACAGAGGACAGGACATTTGGGGACATCATGCAAAAACAGCAGTCTGTAAGCCTAGCAGAGAGGTCTCCAAAAAACCAACCCTGCTAGCACCTAATTTGGGGCTTTCAACTGCCAGAAATGTGAGAAAACATATTTCTATTAAGCCACCCAATCAGTGGGACTCTGTTTTGGCAGTACTAATATGGTTCCCCGCCTCCACCCTGATGGAATGAAATCAAAAGAAACCCAGATATGAGTCAGGAATTTCACCATCTTCCAAGTAATTATGAGGCCACCACCCCCATGCTGTCAGTGAGGGTCATGTGGAACAGGAAAGAGATATTTCTACATCCTTCTGCTATTGTATCAAGAACAAACTTCAGAAAAGTCATTCTAAAAATTCTTCCTGATTGATATATAAATACATTTGAAACAAGTAAAGCAAAAAGTCTCAGGAAAGAAAAGGATATACCATCAAAATACAGAAGCAATAAAGAATCAAGTAGATATTTCAGAACTCAAAAATACAAAAACTGGAATGAAAAAGTCAATGTTTAGACCTTTCAGAATATTGGGAGCAGGCAGAGAAATACAGGAAATTGAAGATAGACTATTAGAAATCATGTAATCTCTGGGACATGCTCAATCAGTCGTGACCCAAATGATGGAGTTAGAATCGTGCCAGGGGATTCCAATACAATCCCATCAAGGTGGCATGTACCAAGGCCATCTCACTAGTCCAAGTGATCAATTTCAGTTCACAATTGATCACACTGATAGGTCTAAGAGTCAAAGGGATCACACAAACAAGACTGGTGTCTGCTAATGCTAACTTATAGAATCAAAAAGGGAGAGAATGATCCAACATGGGAAGCGAGATACACAGCAGACTCATAGAATGACAGATGTCCTAAATAGCACTCTGGCCTCAGAATCAGCCCTTAAGGCATTCAGATCTGGCTCAAGAGCCCATGAGAATATTCTAGGCATGGAAAGCCAAGACACTCTGGAAAAAAAAAGAAGACCTAAATGAAAGATCTCTGTGAGTGAGATCCCAGTGGAATGAATGGGGCCATCAAAGAAGGAGGTACCTTTCTCTGAAGGGAGGAGAGAACGTCCACTTTGACTATGAACCTGTCAGAATAAGATTGAAGTCAGCGAACCCTAAAGGATTCCATAGCCTTGGCAACTCATGACTAGAGCCTAGGGAGATTACTGATGCCATAAACAAGAGTGTCAAATTGTTAAATCAACTTCAGGAGTCACTGTGTACTTACGTCTCATGTGGGATCTGTCCTTAATGTGTTGTCCAATGTGAAGTAATGCTATAACTAGCACTGAAACAGTATTTTACACTTTGTGTTTCTGTGTGGGTGCAAACTGATGAAATCTTTACTTAGTATATACTGAATCAATCATCTGTATATAGATAATTAAAAATGAAAAAAAAATCTTGGTGTTAAATTGGAAATTGCCTAGAAAATTAATCAATTTTTTAAAAAAATATATCATGTAGGATCTCTGTCCTTAAATTGCTATACATTGTGAATTAATACTATAACTAGTACTCCAACAGTATTTTTCACTTTGTGTTGCTATGTGAGGGCAAACTGTTGAAATCTTTACTTAATATATAGTAAACTGATCTTCTGTATATAAAGAGAATTGAAAATGAATATTGATGTGAAGCAAGGGGAGAGTGAGTGGGAAAGGGGAGGGTTGCGGGTGGGGGGGAAGTTATGGGGGGGAAGCCATTGTAATCTATAAGCTGTATTTTGGAAATTTATATTCTTTAAATAAAAGCGTTATAAAAAAAAAGAAATCATGTAATCTCAATAGTATAAACTGGACTGAAAACAAATTGAATAGAACCTTAGGATCTGTGGAATGATGGATTAAAGATTTAAATTATATTTATCAGAATATCAGAAGGAAAAATGAAAGATTAAAGGAAAAAACAGGGGTGCATATTTTGGTGCAGGAGTTAAGTCATCATTGGGATGCCTGAATGATGCCTGGGATCAAGTCCCACCTCCGATTCTGATCCATTTTCCTTAGAATGCAGCTAGGAGGTGGTAGATGCTGATTGAAGCACGTGAATCTCAAGTACTCTTCTATGTGACAGACCCAGCTGGTGGTCCTGGTGCCAAATTTAAGCCTGGCCCAGTCCCAGCTATCGCAGAATTTAGAGAGTGCACGAATGAATGGAAGTTTTCTGTCTTTTCTTCTCTGCCTCTCTTTGTCTCTCTGTCATTCTGTCTTTCAAAATAATAAACGAAACTTTAAAAAAAGACATAGTGAAATACTCCCAACACAAAAATATGATAACTGCCTGAGGCAATGGATATGTACACTTATTATATGGCAATTAAAAGTAAATAAATTTTAAAGCAACTAACAAACAAATATAATGGCTTGTAAAATCAAAATCCGGCAAATGTTATAAACCTGTTGATTCAAGGAGCTAAATGAATCTCAGTCTAGCCTAATGAAATATGCAAGAAGACCCATTACGGGCTAGCTTATACAAATTAAAGACGCAGA
Organism: Sylvilagus floridanus; assembly: GCA_949820135.1. Taxonomy (NCBI): domain Eukaryota; kingdom Metazoa; phylum Chordata; class Mammalia; order Lagomorpha; family Leporidae; genus Sylvilagus; species Sylvilagus floridanus. Next base: position 21,644,514 of record OX463236.1, read on the forward strand.
ACAGTGAGAAAGACAAAAACACCTTCCCTGTAAGAGAAGAATCATTTGCTTGGTAACATATTTGTCATCAAAACCATAGGTCAGAAGGAAGTGACCTATTTCCAGTGCTGAAAGAAAGTAACTTTTGACCCAACATTTTATATCCAGTGATATTGGATATTTTAGGCTTCACAGCAAAGAATGTTACCGGAGTCAAAGAAGGAACTTACATAATGATAAACACTTCAGCCTGCCATGAAGACATAGCAGTCCCTAATGTTTATGCACAAAAGATCAAAACTGACAAATATCTGAAACAAAAACTGATAGAACATAAGTGAAAATTCAGTGATTTCAATGTCTATCATTTTTTGACAATTTATAAAAAAATAGAAAATTCACTGAGATAAAGAGGAACTCAAAAACATTATCAAATAAGATTTATACAATATTTGTACAATGGCTCTCCCAATAATAGAATACATGTTCTTGTTAAGTGACCGTACAACAAACAGCAAGGTAACATTTGACAAAAGTAAACACACATGTACAATAAAAACTCACAGATTATAAAAAGGAGGAGTTTGTCAAGTTGAAAAATACCATCTACACAAAATCTATAGATATATCTATAGATTTATATAAATAAATATATATATTATATATAATATATAAATAAATATATATAATAAATATATATATAAATATATAGATATAGATATACTAGAAAACTTAATGCTTTCTCCCTAGGATTGGGATCAACACAAGGATGCATAGTACTGCAAGCAAAGTGAGGCAAAGAAGAAAAAGAAACCATAACACACAGATCTTAAAAATAAGTAGAATTATTCCTATTTGCAGAGGACATGATCATCCACATAGAGCATTCCATGTTGCTTAGAAAAAACAACCGCCTAAGTCTACTAAGTGAGTCTACCAAGGGGATAGGATACAGGACTGATGCACAAAAAATTGATTGTGGCTCTATACACTAACAATGAACAAGTGAGCACCAAAATTAATATTATAATATTAATACTAAAATATCAAAAATTAAAATATTTATATGCTGACCTAACACAATCTTGGAAGACTTTTATTCCAAAATAAAAGTTATGAAATCAAACAGAAGAAATCTAAATAAATGGAGACGTATATGCTTAGAGATTCAAATAACTCAATATATTAACAATATGAATTCTCATAATATTGAGGTGCAAGTTTAAAATGGTTACAACCCAAATCACAGGTTGATTTTTTACATATATAAGTAAGTTGTTTATGAATTTAAATGAAAAGTCAATAAAGGCAGAATGAGATAAATGTGACAAAGAACAATGTTGTAAATATCACTCTACTTAATTTTATGATTTATTACATAGCCACAGTAATCAAGAGTTAAATGGTGTCAGTGTTGGTAGAAGGAAAAAAAAACTTAAAAATAGATCCATATAGATATGCTTAACTAATTTTTAACAAAATTTAAAAAGTGACTTAATGATATTAAAAAATAAATCAAACCAAGAAGCAAATAAACCTTCAAGCTCAACCTCGAATTTTCAAAACTAAATGTAAAATATGAAAGTATAACACATTTTTAAAAATCCTTTAAATAATATTTGAATTATAGAGCTAGGCAGAGTTCTTATAGTTAACATAAAAACCTAATTCCTGAAAGAAAATATTTAAAGTTGAGCTTTTCCCAAATGCATTCTCTTTCCTCTGTAAAAAAAACCTTATAAGCTATTAATTGGTAGAAGATATTTATTAACAAAATGTCTAACAAAGGACTACTATATATAAATATATATGCCATATATGTATAACTATATAAATAACTGAAAATTCAACAGTGAAAGAATCCAATTAGAAAATACTCTAAAACAAAAACAGACATTTCTCAAATAGCATATACCATGGACCATATTATATAATTGGAAAGAAGTTCAATTTACTCAACAGGAAAATGCCAGTTATACTCACATTAGTAAATCACTACTCACTTATCAGAATGAATGAAGCAGAAAATAGTGGCAACCCAAATACAGGGCATCCATGGAAAAAGAATGGCAAATATTGTGGATAAAATGGATATCTTATATATTGTTGTTGTAAATTTTTTAAAAGAATAGTGTATCCTTTCTTGGAAGAAGGGAGTTTTTTAAACAATTTAGTGTGAAATTTCTATGTAATCCAGTAATTCTAATTCTAGGATTTTATACCAGAGAAATGTAAAATTGTGTTTTTAAAACTTGAACAAAATTTCCTTAACAGTTTTATTTGTAATAGCCCAAAGTAGAAATTAATCCCATGCCCCTTTTCAAGGTATGATTTATTTAAAAATCAGGTACTTCAATACCATGAAGATTTGCTCAGCAATGGCAAGGAATAAACTATTAAAATAGGTAAATATACTCAATTATATCTCACTAAAGACTTTATTAAAGAAAACAAAATATAATTGGAAGTATCTTTGTGTATTTGTGGAATTAGCTTTTTTTCCCATCAGCAGAATTCTTTGATGATTCCTCTAAGGCAATGCATGGTTATATTTGCAGCTTTGTGTAACCATCATCACCATCTAATTCCATAACATTTTTATTACCTCTCAAATGAGCCCCATCCCCATTAGCAGTCAATCTCTAGTTTATTTGTGCTCCTCAAATTGTTTTGGCAATTTTATGGCCCTTGAACAAGAACTTTAACACCAGATTGCAAGTACTGAAAAAAAAATGTCATTTAGCAGGTATTGTGTTGAATCTGTCAACCAAATTGGGGAGAGTTGTCATCTTTACAATATTGAGTCATCAAATGTCTTTCCACTAATTTAAATATTTTCAATTTTAACAATTTTTGTAATTTTCAGAAGAAAGTTCTGTGATTTTTTTGTGATTTCAGGATTTTTATATAAAAATTATATCATCTGTGAATGGGGATAGTTTTACTTCTTCCTTTTCAATCTACTCTCTCTACTCTTTATTGTTTTTTAATCTTCCCTAGTTGTCGTGGTTAGAACCTCCAGCACAATGTTTACTATAAGAGGCAAGAATGGACATCTGGTTCTTCCTCCTGATCTGAGGATGAATGCATTATCCTTCTGCACCATGTCTGATGTTAACTGTGGGGTTTTCAAAGATACACTTTGTTAGATTGAGGAAGTTCTTTGCATTCCTATTTTAATGAATGCTTTCATCATAAAAACGTGTTAGGTCTTATTTTTTAAGTGCTTGAGGGAAAAAAGCATGTTATGTTACTTCATTTAAATTCTGAAACTGTCTCCCTGCTTATATCAAGTCTCAAAGGTTGAGAGCTCAGTTACACAAGACAATCCACCAGTTCAGATGCCAGTCACAAGTCCTAGGTCGTGACCTGTTCTTCTGAGCATCCCAATATAAACCAGGATTCTCAAACCTCTCCTCCTGCTCAATCTATTTGCCAGTGCAACTCATAGAACTCAGGGAAACACTTTACTTACATTTACCAATAAATAATAAAGGATATTTCAAAGAATACAGATGAACAGAAAGATGTAAAATAGAGTCAGGTATAGGAGAAGGAGAATGAATCTTTCACGTCATCTTGTGTATCAACTTCAGGAACCCCCATGTGCACAGCTATCTGCAGCTCCCAGTCAATCATTTGATGACTGGAGCTAAACAACTGATACTCTTTAGTTTATTGTGTTGCTAGTCTGTGATTTTGGGTAGATTACTTTTTTAAATGCATTTTCAACTTACAATATTTTCAGTTTATAAGAATAGGACCCCCATCATAAGTTAAGGAACATTTGCATATCATTGTTGAGATTAAATATATATATATACATATATATATATATAAACAAATGAGTGGATGTCAGGAGTTAAGAATGAAGGCAAAAACAAGCAAAAAAAAAATTAAGGCAAGGGAAGAGAATAGGAGGCAAATGAAGTAGCTATAAATGGGAGTTCTGAGAGATCCTTGTGAAGATAGAAATGTTCTGCATCTTGACAGCTTGACAGTATTCGTGTAGTAAAGAGCTGAATATAATATTGTACCGTGATTTTGCTAGTTGATCTGGATTAGTAAGGATTTCCCAGAGAATAGCATGTATGTATATATACCTATGTGTCTCTTTGTAGTTTTAGGAATTGGTTCATGAAGTTTTGGAGGCCAAGGAAACCTCTCATCTGCTCTCTGTAATCTGGACAATCAGGAAAGCCATTGGTATAACACAATCTGATCTAGGCAACAATGTTCGTTAGTCTAGACCAGATCCAAATGCCCAAGAAATCGGATTGCCAATATCCAAGAGTAGGAGAAGACAGATGTAGCTCAAGAACAGAGAGTGAATTTTCCCTTTGTCTACCTTTCTGTTCTATCTGGGCTCATAGTGGATTTAGTGATCCACTTCCACATTGGTGCAGGCAAACTCATTTATTCAGTGTACTGATTCAAATGCTAACCTATTCTGGAAGCACCTTCACTAGCAATTCCAGAAATAATGTCTTTCTAGGTATCTGGAGTAAGGAATGTACAGAATTGTGTTTTTCCATTAATCTTATTTTTTTTTCCCAAAGAAACCTTTTGTTTAAGGAATACAAATTCCCTAAGTACAACTTTAAGAATACAGTTATTCTTTCCACCATACCTGCCCTCCCACCCATACTCCCACCCCTTCTCCTCCAACCTCTCCCATTCCCAGTCCCATTCTCCATTAAGGTTCATTTTCAATTAACTTTATACACAGAAGACCAACTCTACACTAAGTAAAGATTTTAGCAATTTTTACACACACACACACACACACACACACACATAAACATGCAGAGAACAAGTTTTATAGTTAACTCTCATAATACAACCCCTCGAGGATAGAGGTCCCACATGTGAAGTTAGTGTACAGTGACTCCTGTTGCTAATTTAACAATTAACATTCTTATATATGACATCAGTGACCACCCAAGGCTGTTGACATGAGCTGCCTAGGCTATGGAAGCCTTTTGAATCCACAAACTCTGTCAGTATTTAGACTAGACCTTAAGCAAAGTAGAAGTTCCCTCCTCCCTTCAGAGAAAAGTACATCCTTCTTTGATGACCACTTCTTTATGCTAGGGTGTCACCCACAGAGATCCTTCACACAGAACATTTTTTGCCACATTGTCTTGTTTTTTTTCATGCCTGAAATGCTCCCATGGGCTTTTCAGCTAGACCAGGATGCCTTAAGGGCTGGTTATGAGGTCAGAGTGCTGCTTAAAGTGATTGGCATTCTGTGAGTCTGCTGTGTGGACTGTTTCCCATGTTGGAGCATTCTAAATACAGATCATGGAAATAGTAAGTGGTACCTTAAAGGATTTCTTATAGACACAGTCTACCTTGCTTTCACTGTGAGGAAATTTCCCCTTGGAACTACAAATCACTAACCCAAGCCAGACCTTCTTTACCTGATGATTCAGATGCATGAGTAGCGCAAAGTGCCTGGTGGTAGTCTTAACTTCCTTACCAAGGGATTCATTGGTATATCTTCTAGTGGAAGCCTTCTCTCTGTGAATATAAGACTTCTAGGCTACCAGAGCATTAAGTCACTGGAAAAGCAATCAAACATGCTTCTAGAAGAACATTAGAGGCAATTGTGACTGGTGCCATCCCCATTTTTATCCATTGATTTCTAGACTGTGTTCCTTGTCTTTATATTTCCATTCAGGGATCTGTTTATTTGACCTAGGAACTTTCTGCTTATGCAGCTACTGTAAGAATCTAGTAGGCTCCCTATCTCTTTCACTCTTTTGAACATCTTTATTATCTAGCCATTGTGAGTAATCTGCTCAGGTGAAATTGTTCTGATTGCTGCTTAAACTTTGTTGTCCACTACCAGTCCACTTTGCCTTTGGTGCTTGAGTGTACTTGTACCTGCCATCCAGGGATCTAATTATTCTCAATACATATGAGAGGCTGTCCCACTGTGAAGTCTCACATACAAAAAACAACCATCATGGAGCTCTTCTAGAATGTTGGAACTCTCTCCAAATGTTTATTTTGCAATGTGTTCATAAAAGGTATTTATTCTGAACTTTCCTAGTGTGGGTGAATAGGACTTAAGTGACAAGTCCACTCTAGCCTCCCAATCTTTCTTAGCTTTTAAATCTCAAGGGAGTTCAGATATTTCCACCTTTTTATCCATGTTTCATCCAAACAAACTATTAGAAGACTTCATGATGGAAATATAATTTCAGATAATGGGTTAATAAAAATGACCTGAATGGATTAACTGGGAAAAAATTCAATTCATTGATTACCAAGAATAATGTCTTTTTCCCATAGCCAAAGTGGAGAGTATCTTATTTCATAGGATATTGACTGGAGTATTCAGAAGGCTTTGTTTTATCTCAGAACTATGGACAAACAAGATGTAGACAAAATAATGCCCTGCTCCATCTAAAATCTTAAAAGCAAAATATGAAAAATAAACTTGAGAATATTTATAGCATATAGAAATGCCAAGTACCCAAAAGGAAAATTCACTTTAACTACTATATTTTAAAGGCGACAAGCATGCAAAAAAGCAAGTCAGGGACAGAATATGGCCCCAAAGTTTAAGCCTCAGCTTATGATGCTGGCATCCCATGTTGGAGCACAGGTTTGAGTCCTAGGTACTCTGCTTCTGACCCAGTTCTTTGCTAATGCTTCAGGGAAGGCAACATATGATTACTGAAGTGCTTGAGACACTGCTACCATGAAGGATACAGACGAAGTTCCTGTCTCCTGGCTTCTGTTTTGCTCACACTTGGTTATCAAGGCCATTTTGGGAAAAACCATAGGATGGGAAACCTCTCTATGTCTCTTCCTGTCTCTATAATGCTGCTTTTCAAATAAATAAAACTTTTTTTAGTTTTTAAACCTTTAACATTTTTATTAACACTTACCACTTGTACTTTTTTATGGGATACAGTGCAATCTTTTTCCATAAATAGGACTTCTTAAGTGTCACTATTAAAATCCAAATTTTAAACAGATTTTTGGACTGGTGTTTCATGCCCATTAATTCATTCATCTTCAGCACCTTTCTCATTCCCAGTGGCTTCTCCAGATCTACTACTGTCACACTAAAGCTGGGTGAGTTTTCCCAACTCAAACTTGGGCTTCCTCAACATTTTCATTTTTTTATTTTTTTAAACTTTTATTTAGTAAATATCATTTTCCAAAGTACAGTGTATGGATTACAATGGCTCCCCCCCATAACTTCACTCCCACCTGCAACCCTCCCATCTTCTGCTCCCTCTCCCATTCCATTCACATCAAGATTCATTTTCAATTATCTTTATATACAGAAGACCGATTTAGTATATATTAAGCAAAGATTTCATCAGTTTGCACCAACACAGAACATAAAGTGTAAAATACTCTTTCAGTCCTAGTTATAGCATTAATTCACATTGGACAACACATTAAGAAAAGAGATCCCACATGAGGAATAAGTACACAGTGACTCCTGTTGTTGACTTAACAATTTGACACTCTTGATTATGGGGTCACTAATCTCTCTAGGCTCCAGTTTCCAAGGCTATGGACGCCTCTTGAGTTCGCTGACTTCAATCTTATTTAGACAAGGTCATAGTCAAAGTGGAAGTTCTCTCCTCCCTTCAGAGAAAGGTACCTCCTTCTTAGATGGTCCGTTCTTTCTACCGGAATCTCACTCACAGAGATCTTTCATTTAGGTTTTTTTTTTTTTTTTTTTTTTTTTTTTTTTGTCAGAGTGTCTTGGCTTTCCATGCCTAAAATACTCTCAAGGGCTCTTCAGCCAGATCCGAATGCCTTAAGAGCTGATTCTGAGGCCAGAGTGCTGTTTAGGACATCTGCCATTCTACGAGTCTGTTGTGTAAATAAATCTTGAAAAAATAAGTGATATTGAGGCTCTGTGGCATAGTAGACTAAGCCTCCACCTGTGATGCCGGCGACCCATATGGGTGCCAGTTCAAGTCCTGGCTGCTGCTCTTCCAATCCAACTCTCTGTTTATGACCTGGGAAAACAGTGGAAGAAAGTCCAAGTATTTGGGCCCCTCTACCCATGTGGGAAACCTGGAAGAAGCTCCTGGCTCCTAGCTTTGGATTGGCCAAGCTCTGGCAGTTGTGGCCATTTGGGGAGTGAACCAGCATAAGGAAGATTTTTCTCTCTGTCTCTCCCTCTCTCTGTCTATAACTCTGCCTCTAAAATAAATTTTAAACAATCTTTTAAAAATTTTAAAAAGTGATATGACTTATGATTTTAATAAAATAAAAATCAAAACTAACTCTGAAAAGACACAGATTATATAATTAATAGAAAAGTATGTCAAAGGGTAGAAACTGTGGAGTAGCAGGTTAAGCCATTACTGGGGTGCCTGCATCCCAGATTGGAATGCTAGTTCAAGTCCTAGCTGCTCAACTCATATCCTGACTCCCTGATGATGCTCCTGGAAAATCAGTAGATTAGGACCCAATTACTTTCATTCTGGCCACACATGTGGGAGATCTGAATGGAGTTCCTGACTCAGCCTGGCCCAGTACTGGCTACTGTAAACATTTAGGGTGTTAACCAGCAGATGGAAGATCTATCTCTATTATTCTGCTTTTGAAATAGATAATATAAATAATTTATATTATATATATGCATATTTTAAAAAGTTACTATAGATTTCTTAGAAAGCTGAATAATACAATATTAAAATTACATTCACAGTAAAAGAAATAAAATACTTAAAAATAAATTAACAAAAGCCTTGCAAATCACTTCACTGAAGGCTACAGAACATTCTTAACTAAATTGAAAGCTAAAGCTGAGCATATCCAATTTATTGTTTGAGAAAAAAATAAATCATCTTAATATTCAACATTCTTACAGGGATAACTGACAGATTCAAAACAACAGCTATTAGAATTACTCCAGCTGTTTTTTTTAAAATAAATAAATTTATTCTAAAATTTTATGGAAATAAGGATGTCTGAAAAGAGTCACAAAGGTTTTGTAAAAAAAAGCACAGCGTTGATTGCTTACACTGTCCAATTTTAAGGTATAGTATAAAATGTATGAGTATGATGATATACTCATCAAAGCAGTATGCGACTCATGAAAGAACAGATGGATAGATTAGTGGGATAGAATAGGATCCAGAGACAGAATAATCCATATACTTCAAATAATTTTCAACAAAGATGACAAGGCAATTTAATGGCTAAATTTTGCAAAATATTATGCTGTGTTGGGTTTTACATTTGGTAGAAAAATTAATACATACATACACTAAAAGTAATTTGAAATGGATCATAAGTCCAAACTTAATAGCTAAAACTATAAAACTTCCAGAAGAAAACATAAAATAACATCTTTTTATCTTGATTAGGCAAAGATTTATTAGATAAGACACAAAAAATATAAATCATATTAGACAAATTGATAAAATGGAGCCTATCAAAACAGAAGCAAGTTATGCCCAAAATACACCTTTAAAGGAAACAAAAATGAAAACCTTCAAATAGGAGAATAGAGTTTCAATACTTCTATGGGACAAAAGTAATTGTACCAGAATATATAAAAAATTCTTCCTGGCCGGCGCCGTGGCTCATCAGGCTAATCCTCCGCCTTGCGGCGCCGGCACACCGGGTTCTAGTCCCGGTCGGGGCACCGGATTCTGTCCCGGTTGCCCCTCTTCAAGGCCAGCCCTCTGCTGTGGCCCAGGAGTGCAGTGGAGGATGGCCCAAGTGCTTGGGCCCTGCACCCCATGGGAGACCAGGAAAAAGCACCTAGCACCTGGCTCCTGCCATTGGATCAACGCGGTGCGCTGGCCGCAGCGCGCCGACCGCGGCAGCCATTGGAGGGTGAACCAACGGCAAAAAGGAAGACCTTTCTCTCTGTCTCTCTCTCTCACTGTCCACTCTGCCTGTCCAAAAAAAAAAAAAAAAAAAAAAAAAAAAAAAAAAAAATTCTTCCTGTAGGGGCGGCCACGCCTGCGCCTACAGCCGGGGCTGCAGGGGTGCCGCGCAGGGCGGGGCTAAAAAAAAATTCTTCCTGTGAAATACATGAAATCTGTTCTCTTTATATCGATATAATTTAAAAAAGAAGTCTTGGAAATCAGATGTGAAGGGGATAAAGCCTATTAAAAGCATAAATATTTGGATACACAATAGCAAGTATAGGAAAGAAACACATGAAATGTTGCTTAACATGATCTGCCACAAGAGAATGCAAATCAAAATCACAATTCCATTCCACTGGGTGCTTTTAACATATTTTTTATATTTATTTGAAAGGCAGAGAAAAAGTAAGAGATCTCCCAACAATTGCTTTGCTCCCCAGATATCTGCAATAGCCAGGAGCCTCAAAGTGAATTCAGAGCTGCCCACGTGTGGTTGGCAGGGACAAGTAGTTTAGCCATCACCTAGGACTTCCAGAGTCCACTAATGAGCAGGAAGCTGGAGGCAGAGGTGCAGCCAGAAGCCAAACCAAGGAATCCTGGGATGTGAGTGTCCCAGAAGACAATTACATATTTACTAGAAAGGCTATAACTATAAGATGTATCAGTTTCAAGTTTTTTAACAGATGTGATACCATTAGACCTCTAATACGTGGATGGTAGGAATTTAATGATGCAATGGCAGTGGGCATTTGGCCTAGTACTTCATCATTCATGTTGCATGCTGAGTGTCTACCTTTGATCTCTGCCTCTGGCTCCAGATTCCAGCTTCCTACCAGTGCAGATCCTGGATGCAAGGTGTGACAGTTTGAGCAATTGACTCCTTGCCACCCACATAGGAAACCTGGGTTGAATGTTTGGATTCCCGACTTTGGGCCAGCCTAGCCTGGCTGGAGCAGAGAGTAGTGTAGTGAATAAGCATTAGGAGCACTCTCTGTCACTTTCTTTGAGCCTCTTGAATAAAAATATTCTTTTTCAATCATACAACTACTTTGGGAAAATAGTTTGAAATCTCCTAAAGTATTGAACACATACTGTCCACAATTTCTTTCCACTTCATTTCTATATACTTATCCAATATAAATGTAAACATATATTGAAATAAAGTTATGCATGTGTACATATGCTTGCTATTGTTCCAGTTTTAGCACTGAAAATTATTGAGTTTTGAATGAGAGATCCAGATTTCCTGGACAAGCTGAGATCAATAGTTACCAATAAAAAAATACGAATGAGTGTATTTATTTATTTATTTAGAGATAGAGAGGAAAGATCTTCCATTTACTGGCTCACTTCCCACGTAACTGCGAAGGCCAGGACTGGGCCAGGAGCTAGGCACTTCCTCTAAGACTCCCACATGTGTGGCAAGGGTCCAAACACTTGGGCTATCTTCTGGTGCTTTTTCCAGGTCATTAGCAGGGAGCTGTATTGGGAAGGGAGCAGCCAGTACAAGAACTAATGCCCATATGGAATGTCAGTGTCAGGGGGTGGCTTTTACCAGCAATATATATACTCTTATTATATATTTAAACTTATATATATATATTTTTTTTTTTCAAAAGGTCAAAGTGGATTTTTGATGTTCCCACTACAAATAAATGCCAAGGATTTGAGTTGATTGGTATGTTAGCTAGTTTGACTTGACCATTCTATGTGTACCTAAACATCATATTGTACCCTATAAGTAGACGTAATTATTATTTGCACATTAATGAAATAGGGGTGCTTGGTTCTGTGGTTAAAGCAGTACTCGGAATGCCCACACTCTACATTAGAGTGCCAGGATTCGAGTCTCAGCTCAGCTCCGGTTTCCAGCACTGTACTCACGTGCACCCTGGAGGCAGCTGGTGATGATCCAAATAGATGGATCCTTGACACCCACACAGGAGATCTGAATGGAGTTCCAGACCCTGAGCTTCAGCCTGGACCAGCCCTAGCTATTGTAGTCATTTGGAGAGTAAACTAGCAGATGAACATTTTCTCTCTCTCTTTCTCTCTCTTGCTCTCCCTCTCTCTCTCTTTCTTCCTCCCATCGTCATTATTTTATTGTTTTAATGAGGTGTGATGCATTTTCAGCAGTTCTATTTACCTATGTAGATTTCTCTAGCATATGTGCTTGTCGGTATGAAGAAAAAAGGAAAAATATCTTTAACTCAGGACAACATTAAAAGTTGAAGCACATTCAAGAAATTAAAATAAAATTACCTCAACTATTTAAATTTCCATGAAGTACTTCCATTTTCATATTCTCCTTGTGAAATAAATTTCTATAATTTAATAAGTATCTGAGCATATGGAAACTAATTCAATAAAACTTTTACACTCAGAATCATCAATTAAACTTATATTAAATTTCACATATTCCCATTTCAGTGCTTATTATGCCACTTTCATGCAAGTTGATTTTCAGCAAATGATATGTATTTATTATAATTTGTATAGTTAATCTGTTTCACCTAACCCTAGATAATATTGCTCATGAAAAGATTATCCAAAAACTCAAATGTAGAGCTTGCATTGTGGTGTAGTGGATAAAGCTGCCACTGTGACACCAGCAGTCCATATGTGCACAGGCTCATGTCCGTGCTGCTCCATTTTCTATCTAGCCACCTGCTGATAGCCTGGGAAACCACTGGAAGATGGCCCGAGGACTTGGGCTCCTGCTATTTATGTAGGAGACCCAGATGAAGCTCCTGGCTTCTGGCTTTGTCCTGGCTCAGCCCTGACCATTGGGGCCACCTTGGGAATGAACCAGTGTACAGAAAATTCCCTCTTTCTCTCTCTCTCTCCCCTCTCTCTCTGTATCCCTGACTTTCAAATAAATATTAAAAAATAGTTCAAGTGTATTTATTCTATTTTTAGTTTCATTGGTTTGTTTGTTTTAACCAGAGGGGCAGAGAGAGAGAGAGAGAGAGAGAGACAGAAGAAGACTGACTGACAGAAGCATAGCGAGAGCTCACATCCAATTTTTCACTTCCTGGACACTGGTGGCAACAGGTCTGGAGCTGGGGCAAGGGGACCGGAACAGAATCCAGGTCTCCCGTGTGAGTGGCCATGGGAGTGGCCATCACTAAGCCTCCCAGTGTTGACATTGACAGGAAGCTGGAACTAAGAGCCAGATTTAGGGATCAAACCCAGGCACTGTGATGTGTAATGTGAGTCCTAACTGCTAGGCTAAATGCCTTCTTTATGTTCACCCTCTGTGAAGCAACATAGTGATTGAACACACAGGAAGAAAAATGGCACAAACTGAGGAATACACTGAAATATTTCAAGAAAGTAGTAAAAACTAAACTACAAGAAATATTATTGTGTCACTATAAATGCAGTTCAAAGGATGATGATTTATTTGAGGAAGGTAAGTTGAGATCATTTTGGTTAGTAGTTGGCATTTGGGCATTTAAGTATATTCATAGTGAGGAAGGCCTTCTCAATGAAAGTGATTTGCATGTTCCTCCACTGATAGAAATTTCATTTTATTATTTTTTCTTTTTACAAAATAATGAATAAAAAGAAAGTGAATGAAGGAAACGAAAAGAGAACAGCCCTTAATCCAGATTTCTAAATGATAAAGTGCATGACAGGCCCCTGGGCCACTTAAAATCTGCACCACAGGTTTCCAGGGAGTCTGCCAATAGGAAAGGCAGCTGGAAAAACTGTTTTCACAACTTGACACTACACACCACGGTGGCTGTCAGGGGCACAAAGTAAGGAAGAAAATTCAGATGGAAAGAAGTTGAAATACAGAGTGACAAATTTATGATATATACATGATTGTCAAAAGTTATTTGCATGGATATACCCATGGTATATAAGGATCTTTCAAAATGTCCATGGAATGTTAGAATTAAAATAATTTATTATACAAAAACCCTTTTAAAGCCATGAATTTCTTTTCATAATCCCTCTATTCCATGAGTTTTTGAGAATCCCTTGTATATTTTTGACATAAAGACACAGTTATAAGTATTGAAAAAAGACTAGTTTTATATAAATTGGATTTAATCTTTCTTTATTATGAACCTTTAATATTTCTGTCCTACTTTGTGAAGAATACATTTAACACATTCACATTATTTCATTTATTGTGTATATTTTGGGATTATTCACCATATAGTACTCTCAAGAATTTCTCATCAATTATCATGTTGTTAATATTATTGTGCCTGAAATATTTTTGTTTCATTTATAGTCAGCTAAATTTCCAGTGTTTCCTCTAAGAAGTTCCCAAAGCATCTAGTATGGCATTTGATAATTTAAGACCTTAGTTTTGCACATTGATGATGTATCAAATACCTAGCAGCACACATCTTGAAATACAGAAGTTTCTTGAAGAGGCAGCGTTGGGTAGCCTGGGTTGAGCTACCACCTCCAGAGCCAGAATTCCACACTGAAGTGCACGTTGAAGTCCTGGCAGCTGTGCTTCCAGTCCAGCTTCCTGGAAAGCAGCAGCAGATGAGCCATGTACCTGGGCCCCTGCCACCTGTGTGGAAGACCCTGATGAATTCCTGGCTCCTAGATTTGGCCTGGACCAGCCCCCGATTGTTGCAACCATTGGGTTCACTTCTCAAATGCCCATAAGAGTGAGACTTGGGCTAGACTGAAACAAGGAGCTGGAAACTCGTTCCAGGTCTCCCATGGTGCTTAGCAGGAGTCCAGCTTTTTGCTCTATCACTGATTTCTCCCAGCAGGAAGCTGAGGTTTAGAACCAGAGTTTGATATTGAATGAAAGTACTCTGCTATGGTATGTGGTGATCTAACTGGAATTGTAATCACTAGGACAAAATCCCATGTAATCATTCCTTAACTGAATTGCTTTTTGCTCTTTTGTCAAAAGTCAGTACAGCAAATTTGGGTGTATCAATTTCTGGGTTTTCTGTTTTATTCTATTTATCCATCTCTCTCTCTTCTGGCACTAATGTCTTGGTTTCTATAACTATACAAGGATAGCACACTTAACATGGACACAGTGATTACTCATTTGTGAAATTCTTATTTCATACTTTATTTCTGTTATTCAAATGTCTTTATTCATAATGCATATTATATTTTTATACTTTTCTATATAAATTTTATTTTTAACATCTTTTTGCTTTTTAGGTTTTTTCTCTAAGTTTTTCAGAATTAGAATCATATAAATAGTAATTAGAACATATTGTGCTGTGTCCTCAGTGAGCATATGTGGAACTCTGCACTGGAGCTGTGGGAGTTGTATGACAATGTAAGGCAATCACATGTACTATTCTTAAATAGCTCATAGTATATACTAGCCCAAAAATCTGAAAAGAACTGAGAAACATTTATTAAAAAAATAAACTCAGTGGAATAACATTCTTCTCTTCTCTAAAGACTTGCTCCAAAAATTTTGCCCCCTCTTGTAACTTCAACATCTTTCTCTTAAATATGCCAAAGCCACCAAGAGTTTGAGTAAGAATTTCTTGTTTGACTCTAGCTGTCCCTCCCTCACACTGTAGTTTTTTTTCTTTTCTTTTTCTTTCTTCTTTTTTCTTTCTTTCTTTCTTTCCTTCCTTCCTTCTTTCTTTCTTTCTTTCTTTCTTTCTTTCTTTCTTTCTTTCTTTCTTTCTTTCTTTCTTTTTTGCTTGACAGAGCTAGTGAGAGAGAGAAAGAGAGAAAGGTCTTCCTTCCGTTGGTTCACCATCCAAATGGCCGCCACAGCCAGAGCTGAACCGATCCCAAGCCAGGAGCCAGGTGCTTCCTCCTGATCTCCCATGTGGGTACAGGGCCCAAGCACTTGGGCCATCCTCCACTGCCTTCCCAGGCCACAGCAGAAAGCTGGACTGGAAGAGGAGCAACCAAGATAGAACCCGGCACCCTTATGGAACACCTGCACAATGTAGTTTCTGGGAAGAGCAGTGCACGTCCTCAGTTTCCCCTTCACCAATGCATCATGGTCACCAGGAGTCTGATAGGGTGCCACCCAGCGACCCTGACCTCACACTACCTTCCTTCAAGCTCTTTCTCAGCTTCCTTGATAAGTCTGTTTGCTTCCCACAGTGCGCATTCTGGGGTTGGCAGTGGTTCGGTCCTGGACTTCCTTCTGCAGCTTACATTGTCAGGGCCAGAGTGGGGGTGGTTCCCTCACACCTGTCATTCTCATACCTGACTTCTGTCAATTTGCTTGGTGCTGATTCAAGGTGTGAATAAGGGAAAGTGGTTGACAGCATGAAATTTAAAGCTTTGCACCTTTGGGTTTGAATTTCTTCTCTGACACTTTCTAATTAGATAAGTTTTCTGAGACTCAATTTGTTCATCTGTACATAGGGAAACTGATAGTGCTGACTTTTTCAGCCATCCAAGCCATGCACAAGAGCATGTCACAGTATTCTGTGCCCAGGAGGAACACAGTAAAGCTGCAAGAAATAAAGGCCACCATGAAGAGCATAGCACAGTGGTGAGCACACAGATGCTCTATAAATGTTAGCTATCATTAGGCACTTACAATTGGATGCAACCTAGGTACCTTGAGCTAAATGTGTTCCATACTGAATTTAATTTTGTCCAAATCTACACATTTTTATTTTGGTTTTGCTTGATGATTTCATAATAAACTCAGTTGCTAAACACAGATCTACTTACATTTATTTGCTAAATCCTTTCTTTCTCCCATGTCTATATCCAATATTTCTAAGGTCAATTTATATAGCCGTTTTAGCATGTCTTTGTAAATTTTTAGTTAATATGAAGAGAACAGATTTCATGTAGTTCACACACTTCTAAGAAAATAATAAGTCTACCCACCCTCTCCCTTCTCACTCCTTCCCTCCTTCCCTCCTTACTTCTTTCTTTTAATTTTTCTGATAACATATTTTTAATTTACTTTCTAATCACAGGCTTAATCCTCTACTAATAAGAAAGCAAAAATAAATAAATAATGAAACAACAAAAAATGTAAAAATTAACTCAAAATCAGTGATGGACCTAAAGATAAAGTATGAAAACACAAAACACTTCCCCCAAAAGTAAAACACAAAACACTTCCCCCAAATACACACATATATACATACATATACAGACATTCTTTTTCTTGATTAAAATTATTTAATATTTATTCATTTACTTACATCTAGTTGAAAGGCAGAGTAACAGAAAGAGAGAGTGGCATGGACTGAAATACCCATTCCATTGTCTATTGTCTCCCAGGTGTGCACCAGGAGGAAGACCGAGAGCAAAGGTGGGACAGGAAGCCACACACTGATACTGGCTGTGGGCGTCCCAGCTCTGGCCTTATATAAATTTTAGAGTAAGCTTGAATGTCTACAAAAGACTATGCTGATATTTTGAAGGAATCACATTAAATCTATAGATTAATTTGGACAGAAATGACAGTTTACTGTATTGAATCTTCTAGTCCATGAAATTACCTCACTCCACATACTTCATTCTTCGATTTCTTTCATCAGAATTTAGTAGTCTTCAGCATATACTAATTGCGTGTCTTGTAAATTTATACATGATTATTTAATTGTTTTGGAACAGTTGTTACAAGTAACTTGCTCTTAACTAAGATGCCCTTAGTGTTCATTGACAGTATATAGAGATAAATTTGATTTTCTATGTGCTGTCTTATATCTTCAGACTTTGCATAAGTCACTCATTTGTTTCAAGAATTCATATTATTCATACTATCTGTTTATTTAGGGTTTTTTTGTGTAAACCACCCTGTCTTCTGCAAATAAAATCAGTTTCATTTCTTTCTTTCAAGTCTGTATATGTGCCTTTTAGTATTTTTTGGTTTTCTTCTTGTCTTGTAGTTCTGGGCAGAATATTTAGTCCTATGCTGGATATGAGGACAGATAACAGATATTCTTGACTTGTTCCCAATACCACATCTAAAACATTCAAATTTTTTATGCTTTGAAATGTTTTAATTGATTCATAAAATCATACATGTTTATGAGATACATTGTGATATGCTGATACAAGTACATATTATGTAATATTCAAATTAGGGTGAATATACCTCTCCTCAAATATTCACCATTTTTTTATAGTGAAGACATTCAAAATCCCATTTCTAGCTTTTCTTTTCTTTTTTTTTTCTTTTTTTTTGACAGGCAGAGTGGACAATGAGAGAGAGAGACAGAGAGAAAGGTCTTCCTTTTGCCGTTGGTTCACCCTCCAATGGCTGCTGCAGCCGGCGCACCGCGCTCATCCAATGGCAGGAGCCAGGTGCTAGGTGCTTTTTCCTGGTCTCCCATGGGGTGCAGGGCCCAAGCACTTGGGCCATCCTCCACTGCACTCCCGGGCCACAGCAGAGAGCTGGCCTGGAAGAGGGGCAACCGGGACAGAATCCGGCGCCCCGACCGGGACTAGAACCTGGTGTGCCGGCGCCGCAAGGCGGAGGATTAGCCTGTTGAGCCACGGCACCGGCCAAGAGAACAGATTTAATATACTTTACAGATCCAATTCTGAGAATAAAATGAAACGTCTCTTTCTCTTTTTCTCATTTTTTATTCTTTGAAATAACATATTTCCAACTCACATCATAATCAAAGGCTTAATGCTCCATTGAATAAAGAGTCTAACAAGTAAAGTAAAAACATAATAGTTCAGCAGGAATATTAGCAAGGATTATAAAAACTATCAAATTAAAATGTCAGTGTCATTCACATATAGTAAATTTTAAAAATAACCACATATAATAGAAGTTACAGTAGTATATTATTCTTAATTACTTTAAATGCAGACTGACAAAAAGAGAGAGCAAGAGAAGGAGAGACGGAGACAGAGATCTTCCATCTGCTGGTCACACCTCAAACGTCCACAAGAGCTGGGTCTGGTCTGAGCATAGCCAGGTGCCTGTAACTATACAGATCTCCCACGTGGGTGGAAGGACCCAAGAACTTGAGGCATCACCTGCTGCCCCCAGGGTGAGCATTAGCTGGGAGCTGGGTCAGAAGTGGAGCCAGGCCTCACTAGGCTCTCTGATATGTGAAGTGTGCACCCCAAAATATAGCTTGATTGCTGTGCCAAATGCCTGTGCCTGTTTGCTGTTATTCTTACTGTCAAAACCTCACAGATTATCTCGCCACCCTGGAAACATGCTAGGAGCAGACTCAGAGAATGTCCCATTGTGTGTAATGTCCTCTGGCTACAGAGCTCTTTCAATTTAAAACTCTGCCTCCCTTCAAAAATTCATATAAAAGTCTTTATTCAGTTTCACTTTCTTAGTGATATTTTGTATGTGTATTTTATTTTTATGTATATATGAATGAAATAGTCTCTTTCACCTTTTAGAGTTTGATTCCTTTTTTTTAGATTTCCCAATATATGGCAAACATTTCTACTTCTCCACTAATCCATGGGTTACATGAACATAGAGAACTTTGCCTGTTTTATTCATTCATTCATTCATTCATTAATGTTTAATTAATTAATTAATAAACTACCTGTCCTAATAGTTAAGGAAGAACCATCTGGTACCTGATGCTCAGATTCAAATACTTTTCTACCACTTTGTGACTGTGTGATACAGTGAATTTCTTTAAGTTTTCTGCAGTTTAGTTCATTCATCTATAAAATTGGGAGAATAGCAGGTGCTGCTGCTCAGTTGGCTAATCCTCCACCTGTGGCGCTGGCACCCCGGGTTCTAGTCCTGGTTGCAGCGCTGGATTCTGACCCGGTTGCTCCTCTTCCAGTCCAGCTCTCTGCTGTGGCCTGGGAAGGCAGTGGAGGGAGGATGGCCCAAGTGCTTGGGCCCTGCACCCACATGGGAGACCAGAGGGAAGCACCTGGCTCCTGGTTTTGGATCGGCACAGTGCGCCAGCAGTAGTGGCCATTTCGGGGGTGAACCAACAGGAGGAATACCTTTCTCTCTGTCTCTCTCTCTCACTGTCTGACTCTGCCTGTCCAAAAAAAGAAAACAACAACTGGGAGAATAATAGTATTAATCACATAGGGTAATTTGAAAGATCACAAGAGATACTATATCTAAAATATCTGGTACAATGCCTGGCACATAAAAGGTGCCAAAATATTTGTTAATATAAATAACCTTTGCTTTCTATTTTTACATTAAGATAACTTTTAGAGGTATATTCAGTAATTTATCAGCATGTGTTAATTTTAAGGGTCTTGGTGCAACACATATTTTTATACGACGTGGTTCTGTATCATTCAAAAAAAGTAACTATAAAAGTAGTGGTTCTGAAGGTCCTAATATGTATTATCTACTTGTCTTTTATTTGTTTCCTTTTTCTCGCAAGTGCTTTTCTTTTAATTCTACTCATTGCTTTCTACAAAAAGCGATTATGGGTATAATATTTTTCACACTTTCTATGAGTTTTGGTTAGGTTGATTTATCATTCCTCTTCTGCCCCAAAGGCCCAACTCGAACATCTGAGAGTTTTATTGCTCGGGGCTTTCTTTCTCAACTTCCCAGGAGGCCTGCTTCTCATTTGCTCCACAGCTGTGTGCTGGAGCTTCTATTAGAAATGTGGGAGACCTATGGTTATCACACTCAGCAATGCGCACAAGGAAATTTTCAAGGTCTCATAGAGTTTTCCTCTCTAGAAATCCGTGGTATTTCATTTCAATCAGCATGTAAATTCCTTTGCTAAATCCCCATCATGACTGAGAATCATTTGTTATATTTCAGTAATCTCTAGAGCAATGAGAGGACAGTATTGTAAATATTTTTGCCAGTTTTTATTTCTTAGGATAAGATATCCTTCTGGGTTGAAAAGCATAAAAATAGAAATTAAAGAAGCAAAATATCAATTTTTTAAAAAATTCAAATTATACTGCAATAAATATTCATGTATCTTAAGTGTTTATATAATTCTATGTGTTATCCTGTACTCAAACACATCATACATTTATTATATACATTCTATATTCAGATACATAATACACATATCTGTGCAAATATCACATGTACACATTTGTATTTTAAATTTACATATATAAACATCCAGACTGTATGTGTGTAAGATGTACACACAAACACACAAGTGTTGGAAATTTGTGCTCCATAATGAACGTATCATTCTGCATGCTCAAATAACTATTTTCAATGGCCTTATTCATTTTCTTCTCTTTAGCAGTTTTTTTTTACTATTTCTGCTTCTCAAGTTTCCAATTCCTACCTCTCTCTCTCATTTGAATGAAAAAGAGGAGGATAATGACCCCCAAATTATGCTGTGTTTTAAAATAAGGCTTAGGGGCCAGTGTTGCAGCACAGTAAATTAAGAAGCCACCTGCAATGCCAACATCCCCTATGAGTGCTGGTTGCATCCCTAGCTTCAAGTACATCCCCATGCTAGTGAGCCTGGGGAAGCGCTGGAAGATGACCCCAGTGCCTGGTCACCTGCCACACATGTGGAAGACCCAGATGGCAATTTGGGGAGTGAACCAACAGATGGATCACTTCTCTGTCTTTCCTGCTTTCTTTGTAACTCTGCTTTTCAAATAAATGAATATTAAAGAGTAGCAATGAAGAATTTATTTTACGTATTAATCATTGTATAGTTTTATCTTGTGAAAGGCATAATTCCTATTTTTGTTTTTCTTTTTTTTTCAAAGATTTATTTTTTATTTTAAAGAGCCACACAGAACGAGAAGGAGAGGCAGAGAGAGAGAGAGAGGTCTTCCATTCTCTGGTTCACTCCCCAATTCACTGCAAGGGCCGGAGCTGCACCCATCTGAAGCCAGGAGCCAGAAGCCTCTTCCGTGTCTCCCATGTTGGTGCAGGGGCCCCAGGACTAGGGCCCTGTTCTACTGTTTTCCCAGGCCATAGCAGAGAGCTGGATTGGAAGTGGAGCAGCTGGCACTCAAACTGCCTCCCATATGGGATACTGGCACCACAGACGGCGGCTTTACCCGCTACACCACAGTGCTGGCTCCTCTATTTTTGTTTTTCCCATGTTTCTTATTTTTATGATGAATAATAGCTTCTTGTGGTGTCAGTATAATTTTCATTAACGTTATTATGAGCTGAATTATGTCCCCTTCCAATTTATATATTGAATTTTAACCTCTAGCACCTTAAAATGTAATTGTATTTGGAGAAAGGATCTTTAAAGAGATAACTGATTTAAACTGTGGTCATCAGGACATGCCTTAATTTAATATGACTGGCACTCTCACAAACAGAGAAGATTAAGACACAAACTGCGGACCATGTTAGGATGCAGGGAGCAGATGTGTCTTCAAGCCATGAGAGGCCTCAGAAGAAACCAAAACTATCAATATTTTAATCTTTTAAACTTAAATTTCAACATTTTAATGGGTGCCTAGACTTTTAGTTTCCAAAAGGACAAATTATGACTGCTGTGGTTTCAATATGTGTCCCCCTTAACCCAAGGCTTTGGTTCCCAAAGTCTCATGTTGATGATACTGAGGAAGTCATCCAGCTGTGGTGTTGCGAAGTGGGACCTCTGGGGAGGTGATTGGATTGAGTTGGGTCATTAGGGTGGAACGCCAGGATTACATCCAGAAGGCTTTATAAAACACCACTTAGAGATTCACAGAAGTGCACTCCTTGTCTCTTGCTCTATGGTGCTCTGCTCCTTGTCAGAAAGTACAGCAAAGGCTGATCCAATATAGACTCCAGTCTCTTGGACTATGAATCTCCAATAGCATGGGTCAAAATAACAATTTTTCCATCATAAATGTACGTTGCTTGAGATATTTTGTTCCAAAAGGCTGACTGATATACCGGCCTGGCAGCAGTATAGCCATATATCTATATCTATATCTATATCTATATCTATATCTATATCTATACCTATATCTATATCTATACCTATATCTATCTATATCTGAGAACTGCACTTGCTTCACGTCCATAACAACATTAGCTATTACCAGTCTTTATTCTAGTTATGTACATTTTCTTCATTTTATCCATTCCATTTTGTGCATAGTAGCATGTTAGAGCTTTGTTTCAATTTTCCATTTAGTATAAGACTGAGCATCTTTTTGATCAGTTATCCTTCCCTTTGTGTGGCACCCTTATTCAATAGCTTTGACATATTCTTATCATCTCATCTTATTTTCTTATTCATCTTTAAGGTTTATCAGTATATAAAATACACTGTTTATTACCCATGTGCGACACACACTTCATCCATATTTCATTTGCCAATATATTTTTTAAGATTGTCTTTTAATTAACAGACAACTATTTAATGTTGTCCTATTTCTCATGCATTTTCTCAATGGTGGATGACTTTGGTAACTTCTTTAAGACATTTATCACAAAGGAATTTGTTCTACATTGACGTCTATAAGTTTTTATTTCTTTTTATGTCTTTAAAGCATCTGGAATTTAGAAATTTTATTTTTAAGCATTACAGGTCAAGATTATTTTTTAAAATACAGATAATTAATTCAGTATCACATTTTTTCTTCTCTGGACTGCAGAGACACATTGGTTGTAAACCAAGCCCACATGCATGAAATTCTCTATCTGAATTTTCTATTCTTTTCTCTTGATCTCTACAAAAGCCACTTTGGTTGTATATATCCTCCGTTTTCACCTATTTGAAAATATCTTAACTTTTTCCTCATTTTTGAAGAACATGGTTAATAGGTTTAAATGTCAAGGTTAGCAGTTATTTTATTTCAGACCTTTGAAAATGCAATTACATTTTATTTGGGCTCTCTTTCTTTTAGATGTCAAGACAATGCTTTTATTAGGTTGACAGTTACACAATTAACTGGAAATTTGTTTCTCAACCTGGAAACTTTAAAGAGAAAACCTGGATGTTATTGTATATGACAACATAAAAACAACAAAAGAATAAATATAACATGATATTATTTAGTGAAATCATAATATATACTTAACTGCAATTCCTAATGCAAGTTTTTGTTGATTTTTAGCTATGGAAGTTTTTAGTTTTTCATGGATCTAATCTTCCTGAACGTATTTTCAACACATTTTATGAATTTTACTCCAATATCTCTTCAGATATTGCTTCTGTCCAGTTCTTTCTAGGGTTCTTAGAAAACCAATCATAGTTATAATAGAATTTTAAATGGCACCCATCTATTGCTCTGCTTTCTGTATTTTTCACTTGTATAACTCTCTTGCCATACAGTGGGTACTTCCTACAGGTTCATCTTTAAGTTTGCTGTTTCCTTTGTCTCTGTCCTCTCGGATATTAAGCCCATCTATTGAGCTCTTAAAACTACTGTATTTTTATTGCTACAATTAACACTGTGTGTTTTATCAATTAGAGTTTTGTGTACAATATTACAGTTTTAATAGTTACAAGTTTGTTTTAAAGTTTGTATTTGGATTTGCTTTTTCCACTTTTTATTTCTGCCCCCGTTTCTTTTAAACATGGAAACTTTTCATTGAATAGCAAATACTTTGACATTTTCAAAAGTTTCTAGATAACCTTATCTATACATGAAAATAATTTATTTCAGTTTATGACTTCAAATAAAATGTTGATGCAGATTATAATCAGAAATTGGGCTGATTCGAGGCAGTGTTAAGAGGCCTGTTTCTGATTTGCTCCTAATACCAGGCTCTACCCATGCCTAGATCAAGTAAAGTGGTTATGATGCTGACCAAGTCTCGTCACCCTTGGAAGTCCATTCTCTGTTCATCAGAAACTTTCTGCACAATTTTGTCTCTTTCTATCCAGCAGCATTCTTGTCTGGGTAAATGACTCAAGCAGAGAAGGCATGCAATGTAAGAGGTTTATTTCTCTGTGCTTCATTTATTTTAGAAATCCGGATTCCTCAAGTCCTACTTACTTTGCCATCCCTGAACTCCACATTGTATTTCCTCTATCCCTGGGAGATTAATGAAGTATTTTTAAGTCCTCTCTGCAGTTTTCTTCTGAGCATTTTAGTTATGTGGTATGAATTTCCTATCTACTGGTAAACAGGGAAACAATTGAAAATGGGCCCACAGCAGAAATCATCCTTTCTTAAAGGATCTTAACCCAAAATATCCTAGTTGTTTTGGACCCTTTTAAGTTGAATTGTGTAATTTGTATTCACTGCAAAATACGAAATAATGTGGTTGCATTATATAAATCATAATGGCCCTGAAGGTGTGATGTTTTAGAGATAATTTTTCAGTAATTTTTACTGTGACTTTTTAGTTTTGATTAAAAATTTTCTTAGGATTTATAGAAAACATTTTTAGTTTAAAAATATTTTCATAAAAGTCTTCCAAGTCCTTAATGCAGTATTGGCTGACCATAATTCTCTGTATTTTAATTTGCTTTAGCTGCTCACTGATTGCTACTCTAGTTCTGAGAGATTGCTTTATAGATCACATGAGACTTTCACCCATTGTGTTCTTATTGCTACAATCACAGATTAGTTCTACTCTTTATTGAATTTAGTTTTTTTCTCTTTCTTGTATTTTGTTTGTTTCTTTATTTTTGCTACAATATATTCAGAAGTATGGGGAGTATTTATATCAGAATGCATGAATAGGAGTTTATTTAACATCTCCCATACCTAAAATTGTTGTTAATGATCCTAACTCATGACTAACATCTTTATAGTATTATAGGATTAAAGTTTTAAACATTTTGTCACAGAACTGAAAATCTTATCTTTTATATTACACAAAAGTAAAATGTAAATTGTTTTCTCTTGTAGATCTCATACTCCTTTTTGCTTTGGTCCATTAATTTTACCTTAATTTGTGTGAACTGCAGTTTAAATTTGAAAAAATTATTTTTCTTCACTTTCTTCCACATTCTTCTATCATCAGTTTAGTTATATCATTACTTTCATGGCCTCCTGATGGACAGAGACTAAATGCTCATTTTCTAAAGATTTTTGGTTGAACTTCCTTTTGTGTAGAGTTGTTTTTATGGCATTGTAATAAAGATGTAAGTTAAGTTACCTGAGTAACTTAGAGAACACAAATTCACATATCAGTTATATTTTTGTTTAGATAAATCATTTAAATCTGTAAGGTGGTGCCAGTTCTTATCCTGGGTGCTCCACTTCCAATCTAGCTCCCTGCTAATGGCCAGGGAAAGGCAATGGAAGATAGCCTAAATGCTTGGACCCCTGTAACACACATGGGAAATCCAGGTGGCAGTCCTGGCTCCTGGCTTTGACCTGGCCCAGTCCTGACAATTCTAGCCATCTGGCAAGTGAGCTAGCGATGGAAGATTTCTTTCTCTTTCTCTCTATGTAACTCTTTCAAAATACACAAATATTTTTAAAAAAATCTCTAATGTATCTTCTCTCAATTGAATTACAATGTTGGAATTTTTTTCTCATTGTTTACAAAATTTTTTATAGTTTTTCCCTACTATAGCTATCCTGAGCTTGCTTACAAAAGTTAAAATTTGTATTTAATAAGCTTACCATAATTTCCAGAATATATAGCTGTCTACTACTTGCTGTGCTAATATCTATGATAAATATTTATCTGAATTAAAATATTGAAATTCACTTTACTTTTATGAAAATAAAGTTTTGTATTTAAGATTTTAAATTTCCTTTTTTATTGAAATATCCCTGTATGTCATGTATTATTATTTGTATAATATATGGCACATTTCTTTCCTTGCCATGATACAGAACCACAAACTGAGTAGTTGAAAACAAAAGAGATGTGTTGTTTCACAGTGTTGGGGGTTGGAAATTCCTAGTTAAGTGACAGCAGGGTCACATTCTCTCTCAAGGTTGTGGGAGGGAATCTTTCCACTTCCAGCTCCTGGCTTTTGCTATCAAGTTCTTGCATTCTGTGATCTGTCAATGCATCCCTCTCACATATCCCCCTGTTGCCATATGGACACATTTTCTGCTTGTGTCTTTGTGTCTCTTTTGTCCCTTTTGCCATGATGTTGGTCAATTTGGACCACCCTACTACATTATGGTCTCATCTACAGCAAACTTTTTTTTCTGTCAAATAAAATCACATCCTGTTGGAATGTGGAAGTCCTAGGAGTTAGGATTTTCGCATATCTTTTAAGGGAACATAATTAAGCTCATACCACATGGAAAAGTAAAAGATTTTAGAGTATGTGATTTCAAATAAGATAGGACACATACTTCAATTATGCAGAGCCAAAATTGCTGAACTGTGGCATTGCCACAACTAGTTGTCTTTCAAATTGCCAACCTAAATTGCAAGTAATTTAGTTGATAATTAAATTATTAATATTCAATGCAATTAAGGATAGCAAATTAAGCAAATTACTGCTCTTTTAGTGATTAGATAAAACAAAAGCCTCAATTTGGTAGTAGACAAAAGAAAGTGAACAATTCCAAATATCCTGACATTAACCTTTCTGTTCCTTTTCAGTATGAAAATTATTACTAAGACACTATTGTCCGTGGAGCACAGAAATAAAAGGAAATATATGGAAAAGATATAAGGGTCTGGTTAAAGATAATTTAGAACAGTATTTCCTCTTTTTAATCTCAAATTGACATTTTTCTCTCTATGTTCCTTTTTTCCCTCATCCTTTCATATAATGATTCTCAAATTTTGGTAGAGAAGCACCGTAAAAACAACATGTGAAATTTCTGGGTTTAGCACATGGATGTTCTGTTTCAAGGGGGCTGTGGTATGACACAGTCCTCAATGTTAATAGGTAATTTCATCCAACAGTCCAGGAAGGGTTGGATTAGAATACTTTTGTCCTGTATTCAGCTCAGTGATCTAAATCTACCCTGCAAGTTTCCATGGACAGAAAGTTTCTACTTCTTCATCACTTAGCTCAGACTTGTCCGAGGAGTCTATAATTGAGAAACTGGGGAGACTCTGTTCATTTCATTTTCATCTTCATTTGTGCTTTTTTCTCCCTGTGTTCACAATGAGATCGTGGATTCCTCCACAGGAAAGAAGTCTTAGTGAACTTTTATTCAGCTGAGTCTCCCAGCTCCTGTGGTTGCACTTGTGATGGCTTCCACTGATGCAGCCGCTCTACTACAGGGAGAACAGGTGTCCCAA
This sequence comes from Sylvilagus floridanus, assembly GCA_949820135.1. NCBI lineage: Eukaryota > Metazoa > Chordata > Mammalia > Lagomorpha > Leporidae > Sylvilagus > Sylvilagus floridanus. The sequence continues at coordinate 21,672,330 of OX463236.1, forward strand.
AGTGGCCCTAACTTCCTTGCCCTCACTCATGTCTATGCACTACTACTGCTTATCCAGGGTGCCTCCGTTACATCTGTGATATTTCTTGGCTATCACAAAGAGATTTAGCCAAATTCTCATTGGTTTTCCCAGATAAGATTCAGAAATGGGAATTTGGTGCCTTCTAAATTCTGGAGACTTAGTGTAATTTTGAGAGCTTTTTAACCAAAAGGAATCAAGTAAAAAAATACAAATATTAAATTGTCTCACTTTTATGTGGAATCTAAAAAATAGATAACTTCACAGAAGAAAAAAATATAACGGTGGTTATCAGAGGCTTGGTAGGGACTTGAGAGGTGAGGTTTGGGGAAAGATTGATTGACAGGTATTGGGTTATAACTAGATAGGAGAAAGAAGTTTAGGGATTATGTTGCACAAATTGGTCACTATAGAAAAATGTTGATTTACTGCATATTTCTCTATTTAGAAAATAGAAGATAATAATTTGGATATTTTCACCATAAAGGGATGTTAAATGAAAGTACAAACATGTTTAGTTATTAAACATTATAGAATGTATGCATATAACAAAACACCACCTAGTGCTCCGTAAATATATATAATTTGTCTGCTAAAATTATAAAGAAATTTAAATAGTGTTATATCACTTTTCAAAATGGTATCTTTCTTCTTTTTTTTTAACAGATCATCAATCCTTTATTCATGGATTGATATGTTCTGCACTCCTGGTAGATGGCTTTCACACTTGAGGACATTTACTCTCTTGAAACACATCACCTAGCTTTCCCACAAGGGTACTGGGGATCCATAAATCAGTCTGACAATTCTCTTCAAAAAGAATCTCATTTACTCTGGAGCAACCTCCTGTCTTTTCATAAACATCAACTTAATATTGCTGATTGTGAAAGTGCCATGGGATTGTTTTTGAAAATTTAGCACCTACATTTGAACTCCAAGCTAGGAATTTGAATCACGTTGTAATGTTCCAATAACATCCAGAATCAGAGGATTCACCTAAAGTAGATTGCTCTGCTTAAAAAAATTTATATATATATAGGGGGGGGGGAGATTTCATGCTATAAAGATTGCCCAAGAGATGATGATCTGAATATCTTCCCTTTCCTATGTGGGCCAAGTTAATATTATCTGGTAAATTTGTTTTTCTGAATCTAGATTGAATTTAAAGTTCATAAAAACTGTAGTTGTCAGTAGGATGTGAGCTGGAGAGGATAACTCTACATCTGCAGACAAGATTCAGTGGATGTGAAAGAAAAGAGGAGCCAAATTATGGAAGTGCAATCAGGAGTGCATTAGCCAAGGAGTAACAGAGTAGGCCAGATTGGAAGGAGCATGAACAACTCCAGGGAAATATGAGGGCTTTTTATCATTTCAGGGTGGTTAAGCAGAACCACAGCAGCTCTGTGTGTCCCTCAAAATTGCCATTTCTCTGTGTGTTCCCTTTTTGAAAATTTATGCATGTTCAATTATTTATGTGCAAGTTGTCATGAAATTAAAACTAAATGTACTATTTCCATAATATTCAGTCAAATAAAATATTATATTCTCTGGGGTGCATGCCATGGCTCAGCAAATTACATTATTTCCTGGGATAGGATCAGAGTGCTTGGGATTGAAACTCCTCTGTGCTTCAGACCCAGCTTTCAGCTAAAGCACAGCACAGAGATGATACAGATGATGGTCAAATACTCGGGTTCATGCAATTCATGTAGGAGATCCTGATGGATTTCCAGACTGCTGGCTTCTGCATGGCTGAGCATTGGTGGTTGCATGCATTTTGGGAGTGAAACTGTGGCTGGAATCGATCTCTCTCTCTCTCTCAATTCAAACAAATAAAAATAAACAGTAAAATGTTATCCTCTCTGTAGACATCAAAGTTTAAACAATTTAAAAAGCGTCTAATGAATTGTATTTCTTTTTCTTTTTAAAAATATTTATTTATTTATTTGAATGTCAGAGTTACACACAGAGAGAAGGAGAGGCAGAGAGAGAGAGAGAGAGAGAGAGAGAGAGAGAGAGAAAGTCTTCCATCCGCTGATTCACTCTCCAATTGGATGCAATTGCCAGAGCTGCGCCTATCTGAAGCGAGGAGCCAGGAGCTTCTTCCAGGTCTCCCACACAGGGGCCCAAGGATTTGGGTCATTTTCCACTGCTTTTCCAGGCCACAGCAGAGACCTGGCTCAAAAATGGAGCAGCTGGGACACTAACCGGCGCCCATATGGGATGCCGACACTGCAGGCAGCGCCCCTACCCACTATTCCACAGCATTGGCCCCCAATTGTATTTCTTTAATATAACACCAAGGTTGAGGACGTGATTAACAATATTTTCAGTTCTCATAACTTTTGAAAATAATCTGCAAGTTGATTTAGTCTTTGAATAAAAACAAATTTGTAAGATCTCCTTTCTCATTAAGCTATTCTTTGGTTTGACAATTTAAAAATCATTATAATTTCTCCTCACTTTTCAAAACCATTTTAATCTCATATGTTTGGGACTATTTTAAAATGTGATAGTCTCTCATTTTCTCTTAATGAGTTTAACACATCTTTCTTTTTTATCAAGTAATCTCTTTCAGAAACAACTTTTTCACTAGTAACTCTAACAGTGTTTCCAATTAGAAATCTTGTCTCTCTGTATATTTCTTTCTATAGATCTGTTTTTTCTAAGTTATCTATATACATTTCTTTGAATTCCATTCCCTCCTCAAGTCAATTTTTATATTATATTCAATTGATCCTGGATTTTGATTCTAGTTGAATCAGGAGCAGCACAAATAATGTTCTAGATATGTCACGAATATTTTTATTTCATTTTTTTAAAGATTTATTTATCTATGAGGTAGAGTTATAGATAGAGAGAGGGAGGGACAGAGAGGAAGCTCTTCCATACACTGTTCACTCTCCAAGTAGCTGCAAAGGCCAGAGGTGGGTCTATTTGAAGCTAGGAGCCAGGAGTTTCTTCCAGGTCTTCCGTGCAGGTGCGGGGGCCCGAGCACGTGGCCATCTTCTACTGCTTTCCCAGGCCATAGCAGAGAGAGAGCTGGATCAGAAATGGAGCAGCTGGGACTCGAACTGAGATGCTGGCACTGCAGGAGGCGGCTTTACCTGCTACACCACAGCTGAAGCCCCAGAAATAGTTTTTATATTTTTAAAGACTTTAAGCATAGACATGAAATGAAGCTACAGCTGATACATGAAGCATCGCTCCTGATGATGGAGAAAGAATTCTGGGTTCTGAGATTTTGGGAAGCTTTGGATGGAGAAAAATCATAGTCAGCAAGCAGAAAATTGAATGGGATATCTTTTTAAATTATTTTGGAAGATCTATTTATTTATTTGCTCATTTTAAAGATGTTACAGAGCTGGAGGTGGAGAGGGTGGGACACTCTCTCCAGATGGTAAGCATCAAAGTACTTGGGACATATTCTGCTGCTTTCCCACATACATTGGCAGGGAGCTGAATTGGAAGCAAATCAGCCAGGACTTAAAGTGGCACTCATATGGGATGCTGGTGTTGCAGGAGGTGGCTTATCTTGCTGTGCCCCAATGCTGGCCCTAAATGAGGTTCTTAACTCCCCTCAATGTTCCATAAGGCCATGGTAATTATCTACTTGACTTTGAAAGCTATAAAATGTCTAAATAAACACAGTAATTCCTGGGCTAGAAGGTCTTGATTGAAGTCTTGACATTTGATTATTTGATGGTGTATCATACTTGTAAGAAAAACAGGTTTATTTCTGTATGAATGCATGTACGTATATATGTGCACAATCCTTTCTGAATTTGCAGTGGTATAATATAAAATGACTTTTGGTAGGTTTAGTCCATAAAACAATAATGTATTATGTAAAATGTTTCTTAGACTTCTTTTTGTAGAATAATAAAAGTTTAGTAAAATTAGCTCAAGATTTGAACTTTTCAAAATTCCTTCAAAAGACAACTAAAGGCCAGATTGGAAGGGCATTTGGAGGAGACACATTAAGGTCTGCTTACTCCCTGAAAAGACCCAAAGGAGATTACAACAGAGGGCCACTTCTGTGCAGGGTTGTGTGGCACTTCGCTGGTGATGGTGCCCATTTGTCACTTCACTGACTGTCCATCCTGGCTTACTGATGAGAAGTTCCGCTCTGCTAACTGGAGTCGTGAGTCTGCTCATGTGCATTTTGCAAAGCAGGCAAACAAACAATAATGAGTTGTTACTGGGCCTTTTAGTTAGAAGTTATTTAAAAATAATAATGGAGGGTGGCGTAGCGGGTAAAGCCAGTGCCTGCAGTGCCGGCATCCCATATGGGCGCCAGTTTGAGTCCTGGTTGCTCCACTTCCAGTCCAGCTCTTTTCTATGGCCTAGGAAAGCAATAGAAGATGGCCCAAGTGCTTGTGGGAAACCAGGATGAAGCTCCTGGCATCTGGCTTCGGCCTGGCCCAGCCCTGGCCATTTGGGGAGTGATGAAATATTCTCTGTCCCTCCCGCTCTCTCTGTAACTCTGATTTTCAAATAAAAAGATAAAAATCTAAAGAACAAAAAGACATATTATGTTTAGGTGTGTCAAAATAAGCTGAGCATAGAAATATCGGTCCTGATGTAAATTTTATTAAATACTTTTTTTGTGTATTTAAAAGGCAGAGAGATACACACAGAGATAAACAGAGATTCAGAGAAACAGACGTATCTCCCATCTGTTAGTTTACTTCCCAACAGCAGAACTGAGCCAGACTTACACTGGGAGCCAGGAACTCAATCCAGGCCTTTCCCATGGGTGGCAGGAAGTCAGGCACCTGAGCCATTGCCTGCTGCCTCACAGGACGTGCATTCTGGAATCGGGAGCACAGCAGGAGCTTGAACCCAGGAACTGTGAGCTCTATGAGATGTGGAAATCCTATTTGGCATCTGAACTGCAAGGCCAAATGCCCATCTCCAGGGGCTGGTGCTGTGGCATAGCAGTTAAAGCCACTGTCTGCAGTGCTGGCATCCCATATGGGTGCCAGCTCAAGGCCCAGCTGCTCCATTTCCAATCCAGCTCTCTGCCATGGCCTGGGAAAGCTGTAGAAGATGGCCCAAGTGCTTGGGCCCCTGCAACCACGTGGGAGACCCGGAAGAGGCTCCTAGCTTCTCATCAGCACAGCTCTCGCTGTTTTGGCCAATTGGGGAGTGAACCAGTGGATGGAAGACCTCTCTCTTTCTCTCTCTCTCTCTCTCTCTCTGCCTCTCCTCTCTCTGTGTAACTGACTTTCAAATAAATAAATAAATCTTTAAAAAATGCCCATATCCAAATGTGGATTTTTTTCTCTATATAATTTCATGTTACAGTATTATGACAAATTGATGTTTTACTAAGTTATGTAGATTTTAAAATAAGTTTTCCTAATGCTTTCAATCATTATTAGGATTATGTTAGACCTTCATGAAGTAATAGTTTTAAGGTATAGGATGACACTTCTAAATGTTAGCGGAAAATGTGGTTATAAGATAAATTTACATCGGTGCAAAAATTTTTGAATTCCATGGGCAGATTTCTCAAAATGTGCATTTTCCATGAGCATTTTTTATATTTTACACTTTGATTTAAAAATTATTTATATAAATCAAAAATATTCATTTTTTTAAAGACAGACTCATAGAGAGAGGTAGAGAAAGAGAGAGGTCCTCAGATGGCCGCATTGGCTGGAGCTGTGCCGATCCAAAGCCAGGAGCTTCTTCCGGGTCTCCCATGCAGGGTCAGGGGCCCAAGGACTTGGGGCATCTTCCACCGCTTTCCCAGGCCACAGCAGAGAGCTGGATCGGAAGAGGAGCAGCCCGGACCGGAACCAGTGACCATATGGGATGCCAGTGCTTCAGGCCAGGGCGTTAACCTGCTGCGCCTCAGCGCCAGCCCCTAAATTTCATATATACAGATTTAAAAGCACAAGGATACTTCCCACCCTACACTCCCTTCTGCCCACACTCCAACCCCCCCTCCCTTTTCCTTCTTTCCTTATTGGTTCTGTTAATTTTTACAATACATACTTTCCATTTATTTTTATAATCACAGGCTTAACCTCCATGAAATAAAAAATTCAACAAGTAGAAAGTAGAAAAACCACTGTGCATTTGGAATTTTGTGGAAAGTTGCTTGTTACAGATAGCTGACTAGCAATAGTTCATGGTTTTCTCTATTAATTCAAAAAATCTTTATTTTTTTATCCACTGAAATGTAGTCATTTCTATAATATACTATAGCATATCATGTTATTATGTTAAATCCTGTTACTCCCCAGACAGGCACACACAGAGATATGAGAGTACTTCAAGCAGTTAATGAAAAAATGAATGAAAAGATTTTTGGTGCAAAAGTTTTTGAAACCCATGCATATGAGGGACCTTCAAAAAGTTTGTGGAAAATGCACTTCATGAAAACACTGCATACATTTCAAAATTTTGGGGTCAAATTCAATTTCTTTTAATTCCTTTTGTTCCACATACTTTTTGAAGAATAAATCTCTCACTGAGCATGCTTATTTGCTATTTGCAAGACAAAACTTTGAGTTCCTTAACCAAAGTAGCTAATGTGTCTTTATCTGCAGCCTATCACAATTAAAGTGAAATAATAGAAATTATGGTAGCCATGATTTGCATTCACTCTGTACATGCATTTCTTTGTTGTCCACATCTGATACAGCTTTATTTTAGTACTAGTTTATCTGATGGCGCTGAACATGATGAGATTTGTTTTTATATTTCACATTCTCATTTAACATATCCCTACAACACAGCTGGGAACAGTTACAGCCATAAACTCAGATGATTATGTGGTTTCTAGAATGAAGGAATATTGATAGAACTGATAGAGCACAATTTTTAAATCAAAGGCGAAATGCTAGGAAAGATTTGTGGTTAACCGGTAGCTTCAGGCCAAGCTAATCATTTTCAACTGTCCAAATATAATCATTTCAGTTGAGGGTGATTCAATTACTGTGTTAAAAGACAGGTAGCCTCCTAGGAGGGTGTGCGAAGTATTTGTTGCAACTATATTTTATGATGTGTGTAATAGTTTGTATTTCTTACAGCATGTGTAGGAAGTAAATAATTTTCCATTTGGTAGATGAACCAGAAACATCAGTTAAGAGTGTGAAGAAAAATAACATGGAGCAAAGTGAGATTCAGATTTCAAATTTCTTTTAACAGTTTTGGCTTTGTTTTGCTGTGATGTGTGCTTCCATGTGAACGTGTAATTCCTTAAATTCTGTTGGGGTAAAATGGCTCATATTCATGCTTATTTGAATATTCAAGAACAAAATATAAATATAGGTGTATTAAACAATATAAAACAAATGTAGAATTCTGGAGGTGATGGATTTATTCATTGTATAAATTGTAGTCATGGTTTCACAAATGTATACTTACCTTCATACACATGAATTTGTTGATATTAAATATATAATTTTTACGTCAATCATACCTCAATAAAATAATCACTATTCATGATAATGTCTTATATCATATCAAGCTAAAAACCCAAAACTAGAATGGATTGCTTGTAGTATTTTATAATGAAGAGACTATTGCGGCCCGCGCCTTGGCTCACTAGGCCAATCCTCCACCTTGCAGCGCCGGCACACCGGGTTCTAGTCCCGGTCGGGGTGCCAGATTCTGTCCCAGTTGCTCCTCTTCCAGGCCAGCTCTCTGCTGTGGCCAGGGAGTGCAGTGGAGGATGGCCCAAGTGCTTGGGTCCTGCACCCCATGGGAGACCAGGAGAAGCACCTGGCTCCTGGCTTTGGATCAGCGCGGTGTGCCGGCCACAGTGCGCCAGCCGTGGCGGCCATTGGAGGGTGAACCAGTGGCAAAGGAAGACCTTTCTCTCTGTCTCTCTCTCTCACTGTCCACTCTGCCTGTCAAAAAGAAAAAAAAAAAAAAGGAGACTATTGCAATAGAAGAATGGATGTTATACAAAACTACATACCAAGACCATAATCACCAACAACTGGAAATATTGTGTAATCATCCATATGTAAAAGAAGTCCTTCCAAAGGTGGGCTTTTCGTATGAAAATTACATTGAGGTGAAAATTACATTGAGGACACCTGCATCCTCTTTGCAAGAGCCTGGGTTTTGTTTCCATCTCTGCTCCCTGTTCTAGCTTCCTGTTACCCTGTACCCCGGGAGGCAACAGTCGATGGCTGAAGTGGTTCAGTCCACCCTGTCCATCTGGCAGACGTGGATTGAGTCCCTGCCACCCATGTGGAACATCTGTGCTGATATTCTGACTCCTGACTTCAGCTCAGCCTGCTGGAGGGGGTACACAGTGACTATATTCTGGAATGGGAGGTCTCTATCTCAACTTCTCTCTCTCTCTGGCTCTCTGCCTTTCAAGTTAAATAAATCCACCCATTTATCCATACATACATAAAAAACAAATTTTTCCAAGTGACTGCCCAAAGTGAATGATTCAAACACATGATAGATTTCTCCAAAACTTCCTCTTTTGATTTGCAAATGCGCTCAGGTAGAAGCAAAAGCAAATATTAACTATATTTGACATGTTGTCATCATCTTTATTACATTACCTACCTACTTTGCATACCCACTCTTTAAAGTTCATTGTTTCTTTCAATCTTTAGAATCATAATTTTTTGATTTTTGATTTTAATTTTTAATTTGTGTTTTGAGAGTCAGTGTGATTGGTAAATACAACTCAAAGATTATAATGCTATTCCCTCCCTCCCCTTTTCTACCTTCTACTCTCTTTTCTTCACCCTTTCTTTTTTTTTCTGTTTTTGAGATAACATATTAAAAATTTACATTACAGTAAAAGGCTTGATACTTCACTGAATGAGAAGTGTAACAAGTAAAAAAGGAAAAAAGACTCCAGTTTGGTGGGAATATAGACAATAGCAATAAACAATAACTAAATAGAGAAATACAGCTATATAACATTCTTAACAAGGAATATGACAGATATAAAACAAAATTTTGAAAAATTTTATCTGCAGTACTATGATACACACAAATATTTCTCTTGTCTTTTCTTTTTTAAATTTTAGTTTCCACATATTAGGAAGAACATGTGGCATTTGTCTTTCTGGCTTCAGCTTATTTCGCTCAACATGATGTTCTTCCATTGAGCCATTTTGCTGCAAATGGAAGAATTCCATTTTTAATAGCTGAATAATATTCCATTGTGTATATATACCACATATTCTTTATCCACCCATCTGATGATGGACATCTTGGTTGATTTCAAATTTTGGCTATTATGAACAATGTGTCTATAAACATGGTCTTGCAGGTATCTCTTTGACACCTGTGTTAAAGTGCTCTGGGTATATACCCAGTAGTGAGATTGCTGGATTATATGGCAAGTCTATTTCTGTTTTTGGGAGACATCGCCACACTTTTCCACGTGGCACACTAATTTATAGTCCCACCAGCAGCATGTAAGTGTTCCCCTTTCTCCGCATCCTTGCCAGCATTTGTTACTCCTTGTGTTTTGGATTTTAGTTGTTCTGGCAGTGGTGCCATGATATCTCACTGTGGTTTTTAAGACTAGAAAAAACTCAAAGTAAAATTCAGCGTGTGTTTCATATTCATGTATTAACTTAAAAGGTTTATTCAAAATTGATGACATAAATTTAATTACAAGATTGTAAACCTCTGATTTCCTGGATGATAGGAGTTTGTTTCTCTGAATAAATAGCTTACAAACTCCAACATTAAAAAAAGCTAAAAAACAAAAAATTTGGTCTGTGATATTTAGATCAACTTTCAGCGTATTTTGTTGTAACTTTTAGGTAGTGTGGAATACAATGGTCATTGAAAATACAGGAGCACAAGAAGAATGATGCTGTCCACCACAGAAGAAAATGTCCCTTTTAGGAACACACAAAATTTAGTTGTACCCGCTCTTGCCAGAACAAAACCCTAAAGGAAGTTTCAGCTGATTTTTTCTCATTCATCATGAGATGACATTTTGCTCTCAGTGGCTATAACCCAACCGGGCTCTGCACATTTTATTATCTAACTGGTGTGAGGTCCTCAAAAAATAAATTTAAAAAGCCAATATATTTCTGTGTATTTGTATTAAAATGACATGTGCTTGTAGTATCAGTTGGCATCTCCCCCTAAGCTGTACACATGTGAGGTTGCCTTCACAAGTATTCAGAGGCACATTTTTGAAAATTGTGTTATTAAAGAAAAGACTCCTGTGCATGAGCCAGGAGGTCTGGTTCAGTGATGTTTTTTATAAGTGTTAAAGTAAAATCTTTGAATTATATATAATTCAGGAAAGCACTAAACCATAATCAGTGGATGTATTATATGAAAATTATTCATATCAATCAGATCACACATTGGAGATTACTGTGACTTACAATGGAATATGGGTTACAGAACTCATAAATGCCTAATATACTCTCTTTGCATCCTGATCATCAGGGTTCAAAGAACAACTGAAGCACACACGAGGTGCCACGACTTCAACCAAGATCTCCAGAGGAGAGTGTGAGTGAAGGAATTGACCTGTGGCATTTGGCAAGGACTGGGAAATACTATCAAAAGAGAAGGCCACACTCTGTGCCCTGAACACTCCAGGAAGATGAGTAGGCTGGAAATGCAGCTACTGAGAAGCACTTCAGAAACAGGTCTTATCACAAGCAGGTGCTGCCCTGTGTCAGCTCATCTCCGGTTTGCCTTTACCCAAGTGATCCTATAAGCTTGCCTTAGAAAGCCGATAAAAGAAGGCAAGTTACGGTGCAATTAAAGAAAAGCTATGCTGAATCCAGTCATTGAAGGAGGTCATTAACCCGTGGGAGGAAGAGGCAGCTGAAAATATGAAAAATCAGCGACTCCTACTGAATTGTAACCTGCAGGGAGAAAATAAAAACGTTTATGAAAAATTAATAAATACTCCCAGTGACATAAAATTACACTGCACAAAGATGTTCTGATTTAAAAAAAAATAAAACACGACTTTCAAATGAACAGATTGCAGCAAGTTAAAACAAAACCAGAATATCACTGCTAACATCTAGATAATGTCCTGAAAGGTCAAGCGGAAGCTTTGTCTGACAATACCAGATGTCACTTCCCAGACAGCAGGTCCCAGCACATCTTCCTCTGCTTTCAAAATATATATGGAACAGGCTTAGTAAGCACTTGTTAATGGAGACCCAATCACACACAATGAGTTGGAGATTAAGAATTAAAATGATTAAAGAAAACAAGAGCTGGCACTGTGATTTAGCAAGTAAAGCTGCTGCCTTCCATGCAGCCGCCCCTACTGGAGCTGATTTTGAGTTCCACCTGCTCCGCTTCCAATCCAGCTCCCTGCTAATGCACCCAGGTAAGCAGCAGAGGATGGGCCAAGGGCTTGCGCCCCTTACTACACTTGGGAGAACCACAAGAAGTTCCTGGCTCCTGGCTTCAGCCTGGCCCAGACCTGGTCTTTGGAGCCATTTGGAGAGTGAACAGTGAACCAAGAGATGAAAGATTCATTCTCGCTCTCTCTCCCACTCTCCCTCTCTCTCTGCAACTCTGGCTTTCAAATAAATAAAATTATCTTAAAAACAATTAAAGAAAACATAATTAGAAAGAGCAAATGTGAAGATAAATCAAAGAAGGAGAAAACGATTAGCTTATATTGCTTGCATAATAAATATGGAACAGGTAGGGCTTATTCTCTGATAACAGAGATATCCACAGTGTGGGTATTATCAGTGAAAAATACAAATTATAGTGTAATATATAGTGAGATTTATAATCATGTTTGTCATTAAAACAAGATTTAATTTTTGTTTTTTAAAAAACAAAGCACAGTTATGTAATTTGAATGATTCCCAAATCAATGAAGCCATATGAACTTGAAACCACATGCAAGCATAACATAGCTGATGTTCATTAATGTTTACATCACAGGAGTGGGATGGGGTTGTGTGAAGAAATTTTAATGTTTCCTTATGCAATCTGATTATTTTATAATTTTATTTGAATCTAGTTTTTCTAATAAAGATGAGTTCAATCCTTAAACATGGGAGATAAAATTAAAAAAATAAACAAACAAAAACAGAAAAGAAATATCTGTGTTTATCAGTATTGCTGCAAATACAGTTTTGTAAAACTTTATTTCCAACATTTGTGAAACTAGTGGTTAAGAATGTTATAGTACTATTGTTTTAATCACCTCTGATTATTTTACACTTTATTGTACTTGGGTGAATTGCTCATTTTTCCATTCAATGATTATTTCTAGTTATTGTCTATATTCCCATTAAAGTAGGGTTTTTTAAAAAATTTTTCTTGTGAAACTTCTCATTTGGTGAAGTACTAAGACTTTTTTCTGATAATATAAATTTAAAATATGTTATCCCAAGAACTAAAAAGTGAGAGGGAGAAGGAAGTTGTGTGGGAGGAAATGAGGGGTAGGGGAAGAGGGAAGGAGGTAGGGGGAAGGAAATATTATTATGCTCTTAGAATTGTATCTGCAATTCACATTGAATCTGTTAAACACTAATTAAAATTAAAATTAAAAAAATTGGCAACAGAAATACTCACGAAAAGCAGGGGCGGCTTGGGAAGCCAGGCTGTGGGTGTCCTCGACGTCAGTGAATCCGACAGTGGTCGTGAAAGGACTGAGTGCCGGCTGTGTGGTGAGACCACTTGGACTTATCCTCTTGAAACTACAAAGCCTCCAGAACATTTTCCTCTCTCTTAATTAAAATTGGGGTGAAAGTGGTGACCTCACCCTCATCGAACTGTTGGGAAGTTTAATGTATTAGCACATGTAAATCATTTGAGTAGAGGGAACATAGATCTTCATAGATGTTAGCTTCATAGACGTCAAGCTAAAACTTCAACAAAGTGGATGGACTACAGGACATTTCATCTACAACTAAAACCTCTAAACACTCCAGCAGATTTGAATGTAGAACAGGAAAAGTAGGTTAAAATAGCTTTGCAAAATAACCTTTTCCCACTCTTATGAGCCTGAGATCAAAGAAACCAAGAGGCATTCAAGACTTTAGGGAGTAAGGCACATATTTTATTACACATGCAGACTTGACAGGACTCCTGTCCTGAGTGTCAAGCCGCAAATTCTTGGCTCTCTCTTGTTTTTATAGCCCCAAATCAGGAAATTAGGATGACAGGGTTATTCCATGGGACACCTAAGCATATAGAGATAACCATCTCAAGTATGTAGTGGTTCTTTCTGCAGAAGCAACCTGTTCCAGGAAATGCTGCCAAGTGTGGGGTTGAGCAGCTAAATTAATTAATTAATTAATTAAAAAGTCCCTTAGCTATAGTCCATGGACTCAACCTGTCTGTCTGAGCTCACACAGAAGGGGGATGGGGGCTCCAACCCTAGTTATGGACCTCATTCCCTGTTAATGCCAACATGTAAGAAACTGTCAGAGAAAAGACTCCTATCGAGAATAGCATTAGCAGGATACAAGCCATAGCAAACCTCCAACATCACAGCAGCGCTCAGTCACTCCAGAGTGGCAGGGTAAGCTGGCTGCATCCCAGTTGTACCCGGATGGATGGAATCGTTTGGAACTGAGCCGTGGCCCGTGGCCTGCAAACACTGTGGCAGCTTCCCCAGAAATCACTTCTCACGGGGCAGCAGCATGGAGTGCTGCTAACCCACTGTGTGTTGGCAGAGATTTTTGAATACCTCTCACCAGGCTCCCTAAATCTGAAAATGTAGCTGCAAATGTTTGTAAAGATGACTTACAAGCATTCTTGGGTTGGATTACAGTTTATAGTTTCCTGATAATGGACCTTACAGATTTTCTCATGAGTTTTTCAAAATTAAGAAAATATAACTGAAATGAGAATAGAAATTTGTAGCTGGCAAGGTGGGCTTTTCTACTTTGCAGTGCATTGTGGACCAGTGTTACCCTCATGTAGAAAAGTATCTGGTGAACCTGCATCAATTTTCCTTCATCCATTTCATAAGATCATCTATCGACTGTTACAGCCTACATTGTCAGACTTTAAAAGGTTCTTTTTAGAAGTTATTTTAATTATAATTTTGATTTGAAGGAGGGTAAGAAGGGTAGATTTTCTCAATCTCTGTTCCAACAATTAAAATCCTGGGGCCGGCGCTGCAGTTCACTTGGTTAATCTTCAGCCTGTGGCGCTGTTATCCCATATGGTCGCCGGTTATAGTCCCAGTTGCTCCAATCCAGTCTAGCTCTCTGCTGTGGCCTGGGAGTGCAGTGAAGGATGGCCCAATTGCTTGGGCCCCTGTACCTGCATGGAAGACCAGGAGGAAGCACCTGGCTCCTTGCTTTGGATCCACGCAGCTCTGGCTGTGGCGGCTATTTGGGAAGTGAACCAGCGGAAGGAGTACCTTTCTCTCTGTCTCTCTCTCTCACTGTCTATAACTCTACCTGTCAAATAAATTTAAAAAAAATTAAAATCCTAATGGCTAACATGTACCTTGTATTTCTTATTATTTTAATGTTGATGTTTACAAGTTTATTTATTGACTGGTATGGTATTTTTTTCTGTTTTGGTTTAACATGAAGTGTGCTTTATTTGGAGACAAATTAGTGTGTACATGTGCATGTGTGTATGTATGTGTATGTGTGTATACATAGTTTAACATGAATATTCAACATTTCTATAGCTATTAACTTATCTGTTCATCTATCTTCATTTAGTTGTTGCTGCTACATTTTTGTAGATGTACACCTTAATTTAAGTATTCCTTAACAAAGATATATGTTAAAAATAATATATGTCCTGTTTCTGCATTTTGTGAATTTATTTAATATTTATTTTGAAAAAAAATTACAAAAATAGTATTCCTGAACAGATTTTTAGTTTCCTTGCTTTTTTTTGGTTTTCTTTCTTTTTTTTTATTTTGTTTTGATAATGACTCAAAAGGAGTTTTCAATATATTGTCTAAAGTTACAAAAATATTTGCTATTAGCCATTTTTTTTTATTTGAAAGTCAGAGTTACACACAGAGAGAAGGAGAGGCAGAGAGAGAAAGAGGTCTTCCATCTGCTGGTTCACTCCCCAACTGGCCACAATAGCCAGAGCTGCGTGGATCCAAAGCCAGGAGCCAGGAGCTTCCTCTGGGTCTCCCATGAGGGTGCAGGGGTCCTAGCACTTGGGCCAGCTTCTACTGTTTTCCCAGGCCGTAGCAGAGAGCTAGACAGGAAGTGAAGCAGCCAGATCTTAAACCAGCACCCATATGGGATGCTGGCATGGCAGGTGGTGGCTTAACCCACTATACCACAGCGCCGGACCCTAGCCATTTGAAATTTTGCAGGGATAGGTATTGTTGTGCCACAGGTTAAACTGCAGCTTGGAATACTTGCATCTCCTGAGTGTCTGTGTTAGAGCCCCATTTTTGCTTCTGATCGAGCTTCCTGCTACTGCACGTGCATCAGAGAATGACTCAAGTACCGGAGTAACTGCCATCCACGTGGGAAACCCAGATGGAGTTCTTGCTCTTGGCTTCTGCCTCACCAGCCCCTGGGTGCTGTAGTCATCTAGGGAGTGAACTCTCTCTCTCTCTCTGCCTTTCAAGTAATACAAATAAATAAATTTTTCAAATACATTTTATGAATTAGAAAGATTGCAAAAATTACATGATATTATTATTTTCTTTGCATTTCTTTGATTACTAGTATATCTGAATCTATATTTGGTACCGAGTTTTAAAATTTTTATATACATTTACATTTTAACCTGATTTTCTATAACTTTTTAAAATATAAATAAAAGATATTAGTACTTTATTATTTTCTACTTCAGCTAATACAAACTTTCCATTTACATTTTAGAAAATATTTATGTGTTCATTTATTTACTTAGCTAGTTACTTATTTGAAAGGTGGAGCAAGTGTAAGAGATAGAGAGCAATATTCACCCTCTGGTTCACTCCCCAACAGCCAGTTTGTGGCCCGGTTGAAGTCAGGAGTTAGAAACCCCACTCAGGTCTCCCATGTGAGTGGCAGGGGCCCAAGCAGGTAGCGCCATCATCTGCTGCCTTCCCAGGGATATTAGCAGGAAGTTAGAAAAGAAGTGGAGCAGTCAGTATTCAAATTTGCCCTTGGATATGGGATGTTAGTGTTGCAAGCAGTGGTTTGAACCAATGAGCGACAATAGAAATTTTGCTTTTATTTAATGGATTTCACTTTTAATCACTCAATTTTAAAAATGTTTTCTGGGACTTTCACTGTGGCGTAGCAGGTAGAGCTGCCTGAGGTGCCGGCATCCCTTATGGGTGCCGGTTCGAGTCCCGGCTGTTCCACTTCTGATCCAGCTCTCTGCTATGGCCTGGGAAAGCAGCAGAAGATGACCCAGGTCCTTGGGCCCTTGCACCCACATTGGAGACTTGGAAGAAGCTTCTGTCTCCTGGCTTTGGATCAGCACAGCACCAGCAGTTGCGGCCAACTGGGGAGTGAACCAGAAGATGCAAGAACCCCCTCTCTTTCTCTCTGCTTCTCCTTCTCTCTGTATAACTCTTTCAAATAAATAAATGAATCTTTTAAAAATGTTTCCTTATTTTTTCACTGAATATAGTTTAAGTTATTTTTATTTATTTCAAAGGCAGAGTGACAGACAAAAATCTTCCATCCATGGATTTCACTCCCCATATGCCCACCCAGTCATACTGTGACCAAGCAGAAACCAGGAGTCTGGAACTCAGTTCAGGTCTCTCACATGGGTAGCAGAGACCCCAGTGCTTGGACCTTCACCTGCTGCCTCCCAGAGCGTGGATTCTTGGGAAGCTAGATCAGAGGCAGAGCAAGTGCCATTCCAATATAGGATGTGGGTACCTTAACTGCTGAGTGAAACATCCACCTCAAATCACTCAAGTTTATATTGTGTTTAGAAGGCATTTAATGCCTTGAGATGAAAATCTTTACTCAAATACTCATAAATATTTGATATTCTAATAAGAAGAACTATTTCATCCACTATTATACAATAATTATCTTTAGATACACACCATAAAAGAGTAAATGTGTAACAAAGTACTGGAAATGTGTCTGAATGATGCTTCTGCTTTCTTTTGGAAGTTGTAGAAGCAAAAACTTCAGGTACATCTTTAACTTGTATCCAGAATGTTTCCAGGCAGCTCAAAGAGCTTCAGAATCATTAACTCATTTAATCACTGCCTCTTTTTTTTTTTTTCAGGGAGAGAGAATGCATATTTATTAACCTTCTCTCTTCTTTAATTTTTATTTATTTATTTGACAGGTAGAGTTACAAAGAGAGAGAGAGACAGAGACAGAGACAGAGACAGAGAGAAAGGTCTTCCCTCCATTGGTTCACTCCCCAGATGGCCGCAATGGCCAGAGCTGCGCTTATCCAAAGCCAGGAGCCAGGTGCCTCTTCCTGGTCTCCTATGTGGGTGCAGGGGCCCAAGCACTTGGGCAATCCTCCACTGGGCCACAGCAGAGAGCTGGACTGGAAAAAGGAGCAGCCGGGACTAGAACCGACGCCCACAGGGGATGCCAGCACCGAAGGCAGAGGATTAACCAAGTGAGCCACGGTGCCAGCCCCTAACCTTCTTTCTAGAGGACACCCTGCAACATAATGTGGTGTGGCTGAATGACCCCAGTCATTCTACAGACCAGAGGCAAAGAAAATCCCTCCTCTGCCCTCCAAACTGTCATCACTTGTCTAGCCTCTTATTGAGCCTTAGCTATTGGCAAGTTATCATTCAACTACTTAGATTCCAAGAGTCAATGACAAGAAGTACGCTACATTTGCAGCATTCGGGGTCCTGAGCACACTGAGAGAACACAACACAAATGACCCAAGGAAGCAGGGGGTAAAGTAAAATAATTAAAAAATGCTGGGATGTGAGCCATCCCTCAGTATGTGCATGAATAAATCTGCGGCATTGTCAAGAACCCAAGTGTGCAAATTGTAAGAGAGCTGTCAGGGAAACTGCTGGGTGCAGTTCCAAAGAGAGAGGCCATTGGGATGCATCAAGTACGATCTTTCCTTGAAGTTATTTTCATTAATGACGTTTTACCTACTGGGTGTTTAATGGTGGAGAAGACTGTGCTAGAACGAATTCTGGTGACAGCATCAGAGATTTAATAAAAAAAATCCAGCATATAAGAGAATGAATGTGAACAATGAAGAGAAAGAATTGCTCCTCCAGGCCTTTTATAATCTGTGTAAGCACATTGCTAACTGGCCCTTTCACAAGTATGAAGCCTCGGCTGTATAATCATTAAAATTAAACCCTCTAAAATGTTGCTTTCCCAGAGGTCTCAGACAATAGTTAAAGTAAAACATGGCTCTTTAATATTTTTGTTCATCTCAGCAGGATACCTTAATCAATTATCACAACATTGTTTGTGATAATAGTCATTTCATTTTCAAATATTTAGTTATTTTGGTATTTTTCTATTGCCTACACACACACATTTGATAACAGTTATAGTTTGGGAAAGGTTATGTCTGGAGATGTCTGGTCACTCGTGGAAGCTCAGACATTAATAGTCATTATACCATGTATAGTCTCTTACAATGAATGAAAAAGATAAAAATTAAACAGAGTTTTCAATCGTATACACCAAACCAAATTGCAGGGAACAAATGGCTAAACTTGACTTGAAACTGGGGGCTTCTTGAGAGTCCTAGTTCAAAAATGCCAGTGGGAAGGTCCCCTCTGGGAGCACAACTGGGTACGTTTTTAGATAAACCAGTATGACTTTTTTTTTTTTTAAGAAACTGTAATATGTAACTCGATTTGGGTATATGTTATCCAATCTTTCTCTATCCCCTCTCCCCAAACATTCCTAAACTCTAGTAATCACTATTCTATATTCAAATTAACTTTCTTTAGTTTCCACATATAAGCTAGAATATGTGGTATTTCTCTGTGTGTGGCTTATCATTGTGATCTGAGTAGTACACATTGTTTAAATTTATTGAAATATCAGGCCGGCACTGCAGCTCACTTGGCTAATCCTCCACCTGCGGCGCCAGCATCCTGGGTTCTAGCCCTGCCTGGAGTGCCAGATTCTGTCCCGGTAGCTCCTCTTCCAGACCAGCTCTCTGCTGTGGTCCGGGAAGGCAGGGAGGATGGCCAAAGTGCTTGGGCCCTGCACCCGCATTGGAGACCAGGAGGAAGTGCCTGGCTCCAGCCTTTGGATCAACAGCACGCTGGCCATAGCGGCCATCTGGGGAGTGAACCAATGGAAGGAAGACATATTTCTCTCTCTCTCTCTCTCTCTCTCTCTCTCTCTCTCTCACTAACTCATGTTTTTCCCATAAATATGTACAAATAAAAACATTAGATGTTGAAGGGGAGAAAGTTTCAGTTTTCCGAAATTGTTGATCTTCTCCCTCACTATTTTTGCTGTTATTATTTGAATCATCATCTTAAATATTTACTCCTATAATTCATCTCAGCACAATAAATCCCACCACCTATCAATGCTTTACTCCCCTTTCATTTAAGAGCTGCCCATTGCCCCTCCCACTCAATATGCATATAAGTGTTGTAAGAAAAGTACATTTATATCCTGCAATTAACATTTTATTAATTGAATGACCCTAAGGGAATTGGTTAACTGTTCTGTTTTTCAGTTCTCTCAGCTGTAAAAACATACACCACCTAAATCATGGCCATGTTATATTTTAATTAAAAATGAATGATAGCACTAAATGCTTACAGTATACCAGGAGCTATCCTAAGTAGTTCAATTGCATTGGCTCATGTAATATGAAATTTTGAATAATCCCTTGGAATTGACAGGTGAAGATACTGTACTGTACAGTGGTTACCAAGCACCTCCATGTTGTGTAATGATGTGGATTTAAACTTACACAGCGAATTTCCATGGCTCATTACCTTAACTCCAGTCCTAAACTATTACAAGCACAGTTCTCAACATCTCTTAGCATCTTTCTCAAATAAGCCAATCCTAAAGGCAAAAGAAAAACATTTAAAAATGAGGGTGGAGGTGTAAGTATTCAAGCAGACCGTTTGGGGAAATGTTCCTATTGATTTTTATCTTGCAGTTGATCTTTCTGGTGTCTTGATGGATGTTTCTTAATCAGGAATGAGAGGAAGCAGAACTTGGTCACAGGTCCTGGCTACTCCTGCTTCCCCTTGGCACTTAATCTCCCTTCCATTCCAGGCTCTGTCACCAACCAACTCGCCCCAGTGAGGAGCTCTCTCTCTGGCAAGCTTGGTGTAAACACACCACTCAAAAATAAATCCCCAGGGCCAGAACTTTGGCATAGTGGGTAAAGCTGCGCCTGCAGTGCCAGCATCCCATTGAGTGCAGGTTCTAGTCTTGGCTGCTCCTCTTCCTATCCAGCTCTCTGCTATGGCCTGGGAAAGTAGCGGCATATGGCCCAATTACTTGAGCCCCTACACCCATGTGGGAGACCCCAGAGAAGTTCCTGGCTTCGGATCAGCCCAGCTCCTGCTGTTTCAGTCATTTGAGAGCGAACCAGCAGATGGAAAACCTTTCTCTGCTTCTGCCTCTGCCTCTCTGTAACTCTGCCTTTCAAATAAATAAGTAAACCTTAAAAAAAAAATCCCTACTCAGTTCTCTAGCTGCCTGACTTATTTCTAATAGAATGACTTCACCACAATAACTTTGAATGTCTTGTAAACAGGATAGTCACCATCCTTCTAACCCACTGGGCCTCAATAATCCATCGGCCTTCATGAGAATAGGAACGAAAAAGAGATATTCAAACTTTTTTTTAGCATGTCCTAAATACCAATAGAGAAACTATTGCACCCTCTTTGAGAATGATACATTTGTTTAATATTAAAATAATGTTATTTTTATGAGTGAGGCGTTTGCATTGCCAGTGTTTTATTGGACTGCAGTAGGAGAAAAATAGCAATAACAGAACCACAAAATGGGTCTTAAATATTCTATACAGAAATCTGATATGTTGCAGCTCAGCTTTTTCCCAGTGCAAAAAACTATGTCAGTGAAATAGGGAGTCTAACCTGGGCCCATGGAGAGGCACCGTAGATCTGACACTCAGGTCACCTTCCAGAAGATGAACACCAGTGAAAATGAGAAAGCTCCTGCTAGCGTGATGGCATCAGTGTAAACATAACATATTATATGCACATGTGCCTCTGAAATATTGTAATTTCCAGTGGATAAACCTGATTCCAAGAAGTAACTGGCTCACATGTCACTGACCCTGATTAGGGATTCTTCATGGCATTTAAAGAGTATTCCATCATAATATAAAAATAAATGTCTATAGTCTTCTTTCTTAATTGAGATGTGAATTTTCTAATGTTTTTAAACTAATTTTTCCCCTTTGAGTTAAGAAATCTGGCAAAAAAAAAAGAAGAAGAAGAAGAAACCTCCTTGCCTTCAGAGTAGATTTTGTTATGGATCCCAAGAAAGGATCTTAAGGCAAGTGTCCCGATGCTTTCTCAGTAAAGCTGGGACCAGTCATCTTTTGTGCTAGACGTTATAGAAAGGGCTGAGAGACTGACTGGAAGGGTGAGAAGGATGGTGGGGTTGGGTGAGAGGAACTTATTATGAGACTGGACAGAAAGGAAGCACAATGAACCCAGCTGATAGATGGTGGGAAACACAGTAGCCCAGAGATGAAGTCCACCGTAGGGAGGGATGGGTGTTGTTGGACAGATATGAGTGTTGTTCTGGGTTTATGCAGAACTTTGGCAGCACTTGGGACTTGGCAGCAGGATTTCTTGGAAATGCTGGAATTTGGGTGGTTTGAAGGTTAAATATCAATACTGATTTTTTTCTAAGCACTAAGCGAGTCTGCATTCCTAGTGTACTTTTCATCAGCCTATCATGCTGGCAGTTTGTCATCTAAATTAAATTGATTTAAAGACAATGAAGGAGTTCTATATCTTTTAGCATTTGAATTTATGAGATTTTTACCTTCTGAAATTAACAAAGAGAATTTAATGTCAGTCTATGCTGATAGATTTGGAGTTAAAATGTTTTTCTCAATTTCCTTTGCTGTTTAGTTGACTCATATATAGGAAGACAACTGACAAAAATTATTTGCTAGCCATTATATGAGAGCCTGTGGAATATCTCAGGATTTTCCTTTCCCTTGTTATTTATTTATCTATCTATCTATCTATCTGCCCCAAGGAAGGCAGGGATATTTGAAAAGAAGCTAGATAACAGGTTATCTGAGACTATACATATTTCATAGCCTCTTTTTTTTTTTTTCTTGTTTGTCTCCTTGTTTTTACTTAGTGATTTATGTCTTATCCTAGCCTCACTTTATCCCACCCACATCACTATCTCTGAAATGTTCTTTTGAACATATCTTTTTTTTTTATAGATTTATTTATTTATTTGAAAGTCAGAGTTACACAGAGGGAGGAGAGGCAGAGAGAGAGAGAGGTCTTCCATCTGACGGTTCACACCTCAGATGACCACAATGGCCGGAGCTTGCCAATCCGAAGCCAGGAGCCAGGAGCTTCTCCCGAGTCTTCCACGTTGGCGCAGGGGCCCAAGGACTTGGGCCATCCTCTACTGCTTTCCCAGGCTGTATCAGAGAGCTGGATTGGAAGAGGAGCAGCCGGGACTAGAACCGGCGCCCATATGGGATGCCGGTGCTTCAGGCCAGGGTATTAACCCACTGCACCACAGCACCAGCCCTCACACATACCCTTACCCAGAATTTTATAGTGGATTCCTGCTTTTACCCAATATAACCTGAGTGCTCATACTCAAGATCAAGCCTCCCCTCCCAGGCTATTTCTAACAAATGTAGCATAAATCCCAGCCATCTTCTCTCTGTATTTTCTTTAACTTAATATCCCACATAAAATTTCCCTCTATTTCAACTCTACTTTCAAGTATTAGAAATGAAAACTCAAGTTTTTTTTTTTTTTTCAGTTTTAGCTTAATCATCTTCAAGTAAAGAAACACTAGAATAAATGTTCAGGGTTATTGTGGGAATTGAAGAATGATAGCTTTCCAAGGTACATAGGCTAGTATATATGCTGTGTTTGGTGCTTCATAACGGTACATTCCATTCATTTTTCTTTTTTCACAGATTTTTATATTTGTGCCATTAGGTGATTTTCACTTACTCGAATTGTTCTTGTTTTTTCCTTGTGTGGAATTACAACATGCACCATGCTCAGTTAACTATCACATCAGCCTTAAGATATCATATCTCAACTTCTCATCACATCTACGTCCAATGTCTTAATTCAGATATTTTAATTAGGTTCCGATGGATATTATTTTTAGTATTCTTTGTACCACTAGTAAACACCTCTTCTGATAGCATGATACACACATTTTACTTTTAGTTCAACCTTTATACTTTTCCTATAATCATTTTGTGTCTTATGCAAAATATCATAAGAACTACTAAGTTGTGCTGTACATGTTGGATTAAAGTGCTATCTTCCCATTAGACTATAAATGCCTGGAGGAAGAAAAATCGATTCATTTCATTTTTATATTGCCAATACCTATCACAGTGCTCGGCATATTTGCTGAATAGAAGAGTGCTGCTTTGAAACATTTTCAGTCTGTCTTACAGAGAAACAATATGATACAATGTAATATGAATATGTACATATATCACAAAATCTGGTTTCTAGTGCATATTCACTAGAATACGCACATCCATCCTTGGAGTGTGATTGATGGAAAATTTCTTGAACTCTGTGATTCTCAACACATGATATAGAAAATGTAATTAAAATATTGGTTAAGTATCTGTTAAATTAATTTTTGATTGAAACAAGGTGATGCATTTGAGAATGTCATTAGTCCAGTTGCAATTGATGAACAGCAAACTACCACAAATTTTGTGGGTTAGACATTAATTTCAAAATGATTCAGATAAAAATTGCTGTGTAAGGGAGTTTACTATGGCTGCACTCAGATTGCAGTTAGGATTGTAACCATTTGAATGTTCTACCATGATTGCAAAAAATTTCTTTAAAGTACTGAAGCTCTAGGTAATATGGTGAACTATCTTGAGGCTACTATGCTATGGGGATACTGGGCACATGGACAGCCCACATAGCTGTTCAGATTGGAAGTCTGATATTGATTCCCAGATAATAATCACTTTGGCTTATTCACACAGCTGGCAGTTGATTCTGGCTCCTGGCTGGCATTTCAGCTAGGGCACTTTACTAGAACACCTGATTTTCTCACAACATGGCAGCCTCAATAATTGGACTTCTTATATGGTGGTTCCAAGCTCCAACCATATACAAGCCTAGCAGAAACCAAAGTCATAATGCCTTTTATAGCCTAGATTTAGAAGTCATGAGACATAAATTATTCTGAATTCTTTTGATGAGTCACTAATGTCATCCCAGATATAAAGTCACTAAAAAGTCACTAAAGTCATCCCAGATATGAGTCACTAAAGTCATCCCAGATATAAAGGGACAAGACAGGCATAATACTTATTGAGCAGGATGCTAAAGGCTGTGTGTGTGCACGTGTGTGTGTGTGTTTTCAAACCATCATTTAACTATACATGGAGCATTTTTTTAAAAAAAATATTTATTTGAAAGGCAGAGTTACTGAGAGGCAGAAGCAGAGGGAGAGAGAGAGAGAGAGAGAAAGTCTTCCATCCACTTGTTCATTCCCCAAATGGCCACAACAGCCAGAGCTGGATCCATCTGAAGCCAGGAGCCTCCTCGGTGTCTCCCACATGGGTGCAGAGGTCCAAGGACTTGGGCTATCTTCTGCTGTTTTCCCAGGCCGTAGCAGAGATTTGGATCGGAAGTGGAGCAGCTGGAACTTGAACTAGCACCCATATGGGATGCCAGCATTGCAGGCGGCATTTCATCTTTTGTCCATGTACCCTATTGGTATATTCAATCACTACACACTCAAATTGTCAA
The DNA here is from genome assembly GCA_949820135.1 of Sylvilagus floridanus. Taxonomy (NCBI): domain Eukaryota; kingdom Metazoa; phylum Chordata; class Mammalia; order Lagomorpha; family Leporidae; genus Sylvilagus; species Sylvilagus floridanus. The sequence goes on from OX463236.1 coordinate 21,697,165, forward strand.
AGCGTGACTTTTTCCTCTTTCCTGCATAATCATTAGAATTTTGCCAGAGCATCGGCAGCAGACCTTTTGCAAAGATTACTCTCACAGATGGATGCATAGAAATTGTATATTCAAAGTTCACACACCAAGCTGGTTTCCCTGCATCTCTTTGTGTAGTATAATTAAGAAAGTTCTGGAGGCTGGCTTTGTGACATAGTGGGTTAAGCTGCTGCCTGCAGTGTTAACATCCCATATGAGCACTGGTTCATGTACCAGCAACTCTACTCCCAATCCAGCTCAAGTACTTGGGCCCCTATCACTCTCATAGGAGCCCCAGATGAAGCTCTGGATCCCAGCTTTGACCTGGCCCAGTCCCAGCCATTGCAGCCATCTAGGGAATGAACCATTAGATGGAGGATCTCTTCCTCACCACCTCTCTCTCTAACTCTACCTTTCAAATAAATAAATAAATTGTTTTAGAAAAAACCAAAGTACAGAAGAAACATTAGCAAGCTATGAATAGTGGATAACTTTCTGAGTAAATATGAGGTTTTCCTAAAAATGTCATTTTTCATTATTCTATATATTTTATATCAACCTAAAAGTTTGAAAGGATTGACACCAGATTGGCGTGTTAATCCAGCCACTCGCCCTTCTTGATGCTTTAAGATTTTACACAACCTCCTTCCGACCATTTGGTCACTCATTTGTTCATTTGCCAAATGGTGGGGTATTGGCTAGTGAAAGCTGTATGGAAATCCATTTCTCCTTATCTGTCATTAGTCTGAGTATGTGTGTAGTGTAATTGTAGCTAATGAGTCTTGAAGGAAAGATTACTACAGTACTTCTGAAAGAGTGTATTTGCTTTTCAAGTAGAAACATAATGAGTACTTCATTTCTCTGTGAAGGTGACTACATTAGGAAAGGAGGCCTGGGAAAGTGGCATTTATACTGAATCAAGATGACCTCATACTAAGGAAAAGAAATTAAATGTTGAAGAACTGGGATCCTTGAGGACATCATTGAGTCATCAAATTAACTAGTCATGGAATCATACTTTCTCTGTGAGTCTAGTTGTGAGGAAAAAATAAGCCAATTAACTATTGTAGTTAAGTTTTGTTTCTTTTAGTTGTAGTTGAAAGCATCCTAATTGATTCAGACTTTAGAAATTAATTTACCCATCCAACTCAAGGAAAACAAACCATTAACTAATTTGTTCCAAACCACCTTGTCTTCTTAATCATCCTCCGCTCTCTTCCCCTGCCTTCCTCTCCCCTGCCTTCTCCTCCTCTCCCCTCCCTTCTCCTCTCCTCTGTTCATCTTCACACTATGCTCCCTTCCTTTTATTTTATATTTCCTTCTTCCCTCCTCTTCCATTTTCTCCATCCTCACACATGCCACATTCGATAATCACGTGTGTGCATGCATTCATAGATACTCCTCCATTCTTCACTCAGTTCTCTTGCTTTGACCAAAGGAAGATCATGACAGACATGCTTTTAAGTAGTGCACTGCTGATTCCACATATGAACTGTAAAAAAAATTACTTATTTATTTGAAATAAATAAATGAGTTATACACACACAGAGAAGGAGAGACAGAGAGAGAGTTCTTCCATCCACTGGTTCACTCCCCAAATGACCTCAATGGCCAGGGTTGGGCCAGGCCAAAGCCAGGAGCCAGGAGCTTCTTCTGGATCTCCCATGCAGGTGTAGGGGACCAAGAACTTGCGCCACCTTCTACTGTTTTCCTGGTGCATTAGGAAGGAGCTGGATCAGAAGTGGAGTAGCTGAGATTCAAACTAGTGCCCATATGGGACGTTGGCACTGCAGGTCTTGGCTTAACCCACTGCGCCTCAGTGTTGGCCACAACACAATGATTTTTTTTTAATTTTACTTATTTATTTGAAAAGTAGAGTCACAGGTAGAGAGGGTAATACAGAGAGAAAGGTATTCTATTCACTGGTTCAATCCTCAAATGGCTGCAATGGCCAGAGCTGATCCAAAGCAAGGAGCCAAGAGCTTCTTCAGGGTCTCCCACATCGGTGCAGGGGCCCAAGCACTTGAGCTGTCCTCTACCACCTTCCCAGGCCATAGCAGAGAACTGGATTGGATGAAGAACATCCAGAACACAAACACGGTCCAATATGGGATGTGGGTGGCACAGGAGGTGGCTTAGGCTATTATATCACAGCACCAGCAACAACACATTGATTCTTAAATGCTCTGCAAATTAGATATTTAAGTATTGCTATTGCGTTGTAATGTCTCCAAATTCATAAAAATTATAAGAACTATTTGGTTTTCTATAAAAATATTTTAGCAATGATAACTTTACCTTGAGATTTAACAAGTTTAATATAAATGAGCTTGTATGAATCTGTTCTGTAAAATGGTCATCAATCAGTAATAACTATTCATTTATAATCAATGGAATCTTAAGGGCTTAATAAACCCAAAAATATTATTGAATCATGGGGTAGCTAATTAGTTTTATGAATTTGAAGTGCTGTGTTTGCACATGAAAGCTAATTAGTGATTATACGCACCTTGAATCAAATATTTTTTCACATGTTGTTCTGATGGTTGTAATCGTAAACTTTCTGGAGATTTAAGACATTTCCCTGTGATCCAGATTTCAACATTCAGTTAATAAATTATCCTACAATTTACTATACAGATATTGCTTTTCCCTCCAGTACAATTGCTGCCAAATATAACCTCAAATCTTTTAAAAACACCTTATGTTTATATCTTGACATAATTTTACACCATGGAGTCTAATCTGATTTTGATATATGATACATCAACTGTAGTGCTTTAATTAACATGAGCAGGATTCTGGCAATTATAACTCAGAACAGTCAACTAGCTGAGTTTATAGTCTAGAAATACTTCATAGATAATTATGACTACAACTCACACACTTGAATGCAAAAGAAGGAAATCATATGTAAGTACTTTGTGTTATTTCTGATGACAATGAAAAACAGGGGAAATTAACCAAGCAGCTGTCTGTGTCCAATTCACCAAATAAATAATATATCCTAACAAAATACTATTTATGGGGACCAGTATTGTGGCGTAGCTGGTAGAACTGCTGCCTGCAGTGCCAGCATCCCATATGAGTGCTGGTTTGTGTCTCACCTGCTCCGATTCCAATCTAACTCTGCTAAAGTGCCTGGGAAAGCTGTAGAGGATGACCCAAGTCCTTGGGCCCATGACCCAACATGTGAGACCTGGAAGAAGCTCCAGGTTCCTGGCTTCGGATTGGCTCAGCCCTGGCTGTTGTGACTATTTGAGGAGTGAACCAGCAGATGGAAGAGTCTCTCTCTCTCTCTCTTTCTCTCTCTCTCTGCCTCTCTGTAACTCTGTTTTTCAAATAAATACTCTTTAAAAACACTGTTGATGACATGGACATTTATTTGACGCTATAAATGTCACTACTGCCTTACATCCCCATTATCCCAAAGAAACAATCTGATAGCATCATGTCACTGTGATATCAGTAGACTGTTCATTATTTTACACTAGAGAAAAAAAGGAACAAGACTGAATCTCATCCTCTCTCATATTGCTGTGCTTCTCAGAATCTTCTCTACTGGACACTCTAATTAGAATTTTAGTCAATTTTCAATTGAATGATATCTTTTAGGGAGAGATAGGTAGAGAGGTGATTGATAGAAGATAGATAGATACATAGATAGATAGATAGATAGGTGGATAATGAAGAAGAGGAGGAAGAGGAAGAAGGAGGAGGAGGAGGAGGAAGAGGAGGAAGAGGAGGAACAGAAGGAGGGGAAGAAAGAGGAGGAGAAGAAGAAAAGAGAAGTGAAGGAGAGAGGAGAAGAGAGGAGAATGATCTTTCAGTATTAATGTCACTACTTTGGAATAGACATTTTTCTTTGACAAATAAATCAAAAAGCTGAATGTTTCTTGTGATCCTATTGTGGTTGTCTCTTTCAGCATATCTGACAACTGTCCCTCTTGTATGCAATTTTGATCTTAATTATCTAACATTCTACTCTGATTCTCTCTGATTCTTTTACCAAAATTCATATGCAGAAAAAGGATTTGAAGAGTCTATTATCACATACTTATTCACTGTACTCAAGCTTAACAGTTACACAGAGTCTATTACACAATTTCATGAAAAAAGTTGATCCTAATATTTTAATTAATAGTGGTTTGGAGATGGGGATACCTCTTTGATATTAAGAATAGAACAGATATCAGACATGCTTCCTCTGTAAATCTGTTGAAGTGTTGTCTTTTTTTGTTTGTTTTAACAGAATTCATCCATCTTAGCTGCCATTTTTAAAATTTACCTTGATTTTCAAATAAGCTTAGAAAATTGCTTTACTTTTACAATGTTTGATTTTTTGTTACTCAGATTAAGTCCTTTTTTTGCAATCAGTGGATCTAATTTATTACTACAGTTGGGCTTGTCTATATCAGTCCTCAGTACACAAAATTCCCAACTTAAAAATAATGTTCAATTCCTACATTTTTATTCTCATTCCTTGCAGTGCTATTAATAGATCATTATTCTTTAAATTTGTTTGTAAGCAGAGGAGTAGAGATGCACAGAGAGAGAGAGAGAGAGAGAGAGCAAGAGATCGAGAGAGAGAGAGAGAGAGAGAGAGAGGGAGAGAGAGAGATTGAGAGAGAATCATCTACCTCCTGCTTGACACCCCAAATGGCCACAGCAACCAGGTCTGGGCCTGGCCAAAGCCGGGAGCTGGGAACTCCATGCCTCCCATGTACTTGGCAGGAAATCAATTGCTTGAATCACCATCAGCTGCTTCTCAGGTACATTAGCAAGGAGCTGGATCAGAAGTGTAGTAACCTGCACTCCAACTGACACACTAATATGGGATGTGGGCACTGCAAGAGGAAGCCCAAGGCCATGCATCACAATGGCAAAGATTATTTTATAGTTAATGCCTCATCCGTATCTGATATGGGTTGCTATTATTTTATCTGATAACATCAGAAATTTTGTTTCAACAAGAAGATCACCTGGTCCTAAGAATCTAGCTATACCTCTGAGAAATTAGGAGTGATAATGATTTCCTGTTTTTAGTACCATTTGGAATGCATAAAACTACAGTAGTGTTGACAAGAAAAAATAATAGAAGACATGAGAACTAATTGTTCTAATACTTGATAATGGTGCCAAAGTTTACCACTATTTTCAAGAAATACATTCCAATTTTGAAAACTGGCTCTCTTGGTTCAAATGGACATTTTTTTTTGACAGGCAGAGTGGACAGTGAAAGAGAGAGAGAGACAGAGAGAAAGGTCTTCCTTCACCGTTGGTTCACCCTCCAATGGCCACCATGGCCGATGCCCTGTGGCCCGCGCACTGCGCTGATCCGAAGCCAGGAGCCAGGTGCTTCTCCTGGTCACCCATGCGGGTGCAGGGCCCAAGCATTTGGGCCATCGTCCACTGCACTCCCGGGCCACAGCAGAGAGCTGGCCTGGAAGAGGGGCAACCGGGACAGAATCCAATGCCCCGACCTGGACTAGAACCCGGTGTGCCTGTGCTGCAGGTGGAGGATTAGCCTATTGAGCCATGGCGCCTGCCTCAAATGGACATTACAAAAACATTTTATACCATTTCCATTCTACACGTAATATTTTAAAATTTTCTTATAATCAGCAAATAAAAAGACCAAGCAACTGAGGAGAATTGCAAGCTTTGAATAAACTTTTTAGTTTGTTACCAATTCAGCTGAGATAATACCCAAAATACTGACAACTATGAATGATACAAAAGTCTTAGGAAATCAAATGAAACTGTCCAACCACTGAAGGAAAGCTTCATTTTGGGATGCTAATTTAAAATGTAGACATAGACAAATTGAAGAATTGATAGGAGAGTGCTGAATTAAATAAAAATGGGCATTAAAAAAATGGAGACCTATTAATCATTTAGAAAACCTATTAATCACTTTGGGGAATCTCTAAGATATTATTTTCCTATGTTCATATTGATACAAATAATAATAATAATCACAGTATATTAGAAAGTGGATTTTTATATGTAAGGTGCTAGAATAGGATGACTGGACAAAGAAAATGTGGCATATGTATGTATATATGTACATATATAAGCATACAATGGAATACTACTCAGCCATAAAAAGAATGAACCACCATCTTTTGCAACAAAATGGATGCAACTGGGAATCATTATGCTTAGTGAAATAAGCCAGTTCCCAAAAGACAAATGCCATGTTTTTCTCTTATATGTAATAGTTAATACAGAATACAAAAACATATAGGAATGAATCAGACATTTTGTGATTTAATTGTTTTATCCTCTTGTTTATATTGAATATCATGGTTAGTGGTGCATTAAGCCTATGACTATAAAGTAGACTGAGATTATGCTGTTACAAAAGTTAAAGAGACAAAAGAAGGGAAGGAAGGAGGTAGATTGAGGGAGAGAGGAGGAAAGGAGGGAACTTTGATTATCTTCTTAGAATTGTACCTAGGGGGTCCAGCACTATGACATAGAGAGTAAAGCTGCTACCTGCAATGCCAGCACCCCAGCTCCTCCATGTCCAATACAGCTGACTGCTAATGTGCCTGACAACGCAGGTGAGGCTGCACAATTGCTTAGGACCCTGTATCCATGTGGGAGACCCAGATGAAGTTCCTGGCTTCTAGTCACAGACTGGCTCAGCTCCAGCCATTGGAGCTATTTGTACAGTGAACTGGCAAATGGAAAACCTCTCTGTCTCTGTCTCTGTAACTCTGCCTTTCAAATAAATAAATAAATCTTTAAAAAACACAAAGAATTGTACCTATGAAATACATGAAATCTGTTCTCTTTATATTACTCACCACAGGAAATTCAACTAGTAAACATCCACAGGGAACACTTTGGTGAAAATTTCCCAAATTAAAAAGAAAGCCTGAGGCACCTGTGTGGTTCACTGAGTTACTAGAAAATGGGCTTACTTTGATCACATTGCCCATTCCCTTCTCTAAGCTGGCATAGTTACACAGAGAGAGGATTCCTAGGGACAATTTCTACACAGAGAAAGAGAAACCAGTGGTAGGTATCCAGCTTCCTCAGCATTCCATGATTTTCCTCAGGAGTGCCACTTCGGTCTCACTGGAAAGAAAATGCAAGAGAACATGACCTGGCTAGACTACCCAGGGTCATGTAGTAACAAAGTAGGGGGCAGAACTCAAAACAACCATCAAGAACACCTTGATGGTAACTCGGTACCCGCCAGTGGTGGTGTCAGGGCAGAGGTACTAGCTAATAGCATAGCCCATCTGCAAGTCAGAGCTGGTAACCAACAAAAGGGCATTCTTTCTGTATTGAATCCATAGGTTCCCAGTTTTCAGGACTAAATTTGGATGCTCCTTTGTGGCCCTGCCCAGAAATAGAGATGACTAGTGCAGTTAATTTCGGCAAGAAATGCGGCCTCGCTCTGGCATTTCTAATTTAATAACTCTCCATGTGACCTCAAAGCCCAACTCCCAAACTCATCCAGGGAGGAAAATGAGCAAACATGGCAGTGAATCTCAGCAAATAGGACATACTTATGTCACACCTAGCCTTTTTGCCCACCAAAAACTCCACCTAGGAAAGGAGAAAAACCAGAATCCTATATTTTTACTGATTATACCTGTAGGATCTCTCCATCCAGATCAGTATCTCCATCTAACCTCAGGTCTCTCCCATAACCCAACCAAATGTTGACCCAACTGGTAGTACCATCTGGCCAGGCACTACACCTTGTGGCACAATCCAATCAGAAGGGGTCTCACTGCCCATCCATTATCTCAGCCTGATGAAGTCCAAGATCTTTCAGTATAGCAGAACCTATCCAGCTTTCCTATTTGAACTTAGAGCAAAAGCACCACTCAACTCATCTACAGAACCTGAAAGCAAGACGTACCTGCTTACGTGACTACCAGCTGGTACACCCAGGATCACAGACTAGATTACATAGTTAAAGTCTTCTGGCAAACAACACTTGTAAAAGCCAGAAAAGATCAATCACCTGAAATGTGCAGAAAACAGTGTAAAGATAAAAAGGTTAAGCAGACTCCATGATGCCTCCAAAAGAAACTAAGAAATCTCTAACATAAAGAAAGGAAGATTTATGAAATGACAGACAATGAATTTGGAAATATTCTCTTTAAGAATACATAGATAAAATAGTTAAGTAGCATTTTAAAAAATGTACACAAAGCAAAAAGTTTGAAGAAAATAGAAATGATTTTAAAAATCAAATAAAATTATTAAAAATGAAGAATATAAAGACAACTGAAAAATATGATGAACTTTAACAGCAAGATTGATTAGGATTAAGATAGAATCGATGAGCACAAAGAACAAAATTACTTGATCAGAGGAGAGAAAAGAAATAAAAGAATGAAAAGGAATACAGAAAGTGTCTAGGAATTTTAGGATACTAAGAGACCTAATGTATGCACATAAAGATATCAATTCAACAAAGCAATACAAAAATGTTTAGAAGCAAGTGTTTGCCTTGGCAATTAACGTTGTGGATTGCAGGCACTCCATATCAGAGTATTTGGGTGGTTTATCTGTCACTAGCTCCTGCTTGTAGCTTCCTTGGGAGGCAGCAGTGACATCTCACATGGTTTGTTTTCTTCCACTTATGTGGGAGCTCTGGATTGAGTTCCTAGCTGTCGGCTTCAGTTTGGTTCAGTACTGCACACAGAGGGTGCTTCGTGAGTGGCTTATGAGTGGGAGCTCTGTCTGTCAACTCTCAATATCTTTTAATCTCTTTTTCTCTCTCTTTCTCACTCTCTCTCTCTTCTCCTCTCTTTTCCTCCCAAATCAATCAATAAATAATTTAAAAATACTACATAAAGAAACAACAGGTGAAAACTTTCTTTAATGGTATGCTGACTTTCAGTTAAAGGAAGCACAGAATTCTCCAGAAAAATTTAACCCAAACACGAATTCATAAAGACACATAATAACCGACTGTCTAAAATCAGGGACAAAGATAAAATTCTGAGAGCAGCCAGAGATAAACATATTATATGTGAAATGATTCTAATATAATTATTGTTGTATTTCTCAATGAAAGCCTCACAGGTCAGGAGAGATGATATATTCTAAGTGCTGAAGGAAGAAAATACTAGCAAATTCGACAACACATTAAATTCAATAACACATTAAAGGGATTATTCACCATGATCAAATGGGATTTATCCCTAGGATGCAAGGGAAGTTCAACAAACACAAATCAAACACAATAGGGAGTCCAGAAATAGACTCAAGAATTTATGGTGGAATGATTTCAAAAAAAAAAAAAAAAAAAAAACCAAGTATACACATTAGGAAAAGGACAGTCTCTTAAATAAATGCTATTGGGAAAAATGTATTTTCATATGGAAAAAAATTAAATTGGACCTTAGTTCTCACTACTTACAAAACTCTACCAAAAATATTTTATGGACTTGAAAACAAGATCTGAAATTATAAAACTGCAGGAAGAAAACATAGGAGGAAATATACAAGAGTTTGGCCTGGGCAATGATTCTTTAGATCTGCCTAAAAAGCACAAGCTAGAAAAGCAAAAATATGCAAATAGGAACACATTAAAATAAAAGCTTCCATACAATGAAGTAAACTATTAATAGAATGCAGAGACAATCTAAAAGCTTGAAGAAAATTATTAGCAAATCATAATGTGATAGGGTATTAATACCCAAAATTTATATTGAAATCAATTCTAGAAACAAAGCATAAAATCCAATTTGAATAGTGGACAATAAGCCTAAAAGATATTTCTCAAAAATGATACACCAATGGCCAACAAATATATAAAAAATGTTCAATGCCACTAATCATTAGGGAAACGCAAATTAAAATCACAATGAGATATCACTTCACATCTGTGAGAATGGCCAATACCAAAAAACAAGAGACACCACATGTTGACAAGAATGTTCTGAGAAAAAAACTATAAAAAGGAAGCTTGCATAGTGACAGTAAGAATGTAAGGTAGCATAGATTTCATTACATCATCCCGTTGCATCCGTTTGCTGCATGTGACAGGATTTCATTCTTTTTAAATCATTGAATAGTATTCCATTATGCATGTATACCATATTTTCTTTATCCAGTCATCTGATGATGGGCACTTTGGCTGATTCCATATCTTGGCTCTTATGAACAGTGCTTCAATAAACATGGAGAAAGTGTCTCTGTTACAATGACATCATATACTTTGGAGGTTATATAAATATATAAATCTCTTGGAGATTTATATTTTCAATAGTGAGATAGCAGGATCAAATGACAGTTGTATTTCTAGTTTTTTAAGAAATATTCAGGAGGCTAGCATTGTGGTATACTGGGTAAATCTGTCACTTGTGACAGCAATATCCTATATGGGCAGCTTTTTGTGTCTCAGCTGCTCCACTTCCAATCCAAGCCCTCATTAATGACTTGGGAAGAACAATGGAAGATGATCCAATTGTTTGGGCCTCTGCTACTCACATAGAGGACCAGGATGAAGCTCCTGGCTCCTGGCTTCGGCCCAGAGCTGACCATAGTGTCCATTTGGGGAGTGATCATAGTGTCTGAACCAGCAGATGGAAGATCTCTGTCTCTCCCTCTCTTTCTGTACCTCTGACATTCAAATAATAAATACACATTTTTAAAAGGAAGCATCCATAAAATCCATTATGGAAAAGTGTGTGGAGACTTCACAAAAAACTTAAAAAATTAAATTACCATATTATCTACCAATTTCACTTCTAGTATTTTACTGAAAAGATACATGAGTAATACCTGCTCTCTGCATGTTAATTAAAGTACTATTCATAATATCCAAATTATGGAATCAATCTAAGTGCCCATAGAGATGAATAGATAAAGACAATGTGGTGTATATGCAGTGTAATTTTATTCAGCATTTAATAAACAATGAATTTTGTTATTTGTGAATACATGGTGAAATTGAAAAGTATGTTCATTGAAATAAACCATAAACAGAAATATGAAAAATTACTCACATATGTGAATTCCAAAACATTCATACTCAGTGAGATAAAAAGTAAAATGGTCGTTACAGGAGGGTAAGGGGTGGGATGAGTAGCACTATGATGGTCAATGTCCACAAAGTTTCTGTTAGACAGGAGAAGTATGTTTTCTTTTCCTTTGAGATACATTGCACCAAAAATATAGTAAATAGTAATGTATTTTACATTTAAAATTAGTAAGATAATAAATTTTGATGTTCTCCTGACAAAAAGGGATAAATAATGGAAGTAATGGATATGCTAATTAGCTTGATCTGTTTATTCCATATCCTGATCATATATAATAACATCTCTTTATACCCATAAATAAATACAACTAAAATTTTTTAATTTATAATAAAAGATTAAGATATATTAAAACATATAATTATGTGGGGGTTATTCAATATTCATCCCCCCTTTAGTGAAAATACTCAAATAGTAATTGAACTTTTCCTTAAACTGTTGTACTTCAAAGTTACAGAGAAGTGAGAGAGAGAGAGAGAGAAATAGACAGAGATAGAGATCTTCATCTGCTAGCTCACTCCCCACATAGCCCAACAGCCAGTGCTAGGCCAGACTTAAGTAGGAGCCAAGAGCTTCATCCACGTCTCTCATGTGGGTGGCATGAGAGAAACATTTAGGCATTCTTCTGCTTTTCCTATGATATTAGCAGGGAACTGCATTGAAATATTGGAAGCGAAGCAGCTGGGATATGAAACTGGCACTAATTTACTAATGTTTTATTAATATAGTCTAGAGTTGCAAAATATTTTAGTAGAATCCACCCCCTTCTTTAATCCATCCTTAATTGCACATTAATTAGTTTGTTCTTTATACATTTTATGTGTTTTAAACATCTTTGCTGGAAATTTAGATAGTACTCAAATATAGAAAAATATTTCTTCAGAGTGATCTTGTATCAACACTCAAAGCAATTAAACAAAATTTGTTGTTTTGAAATAAGTATTTCTTTCAAGTAACAAAAATTATATGGTATCTTCAGAAAATTCATAAATGAAAAATCTGATAATTATATGTTCACTTTAGAAAATATATCTTCTCAGGGGCTCCAAGATGGCGGAATAGAGAGGGAGCTCACTGATAGTCCAGGAAAAGATAGTTTAATAAAAGTGGAGATAATTAAGTCTCAGGGAAAGGTTAGGGGAAAAACTGCAGAGGGAACTCTTCTGGAATTAGAGGGACACGGTGGATCCTACGTGGAGGACATAGGTGCACATGGCTTGGGGGCCCAGCTGCCGAGAATCTTCTCCTCCACACCAGCGCTGGAAAGAAAGGTGAGGCAAAACCGCAGTAGCCTGAGACAATGGCAGAAAAGCGGCAGGAAGAGCCTACAGGGAATGAGGCTTGAAGCGCCATGGAGGAAAGTACACAAGCCTAATTAGAGGAGAGAAAATAACTCCAATTCTTCTCAAACTATTCAGAACAATTGAAAAAGAAAGAATCCTCCCAAATTCTTTCTATGAAGCCAGCATCACCTTAATCCCTAAGCCTGAAAAAGATGCAGCAGAGAAAGAGAATACAGACCAATTTCCCTGATGAACATAGATGCAAAAATCCTCAATAAAATTCTGGCCAATACAATGCAACAACACATCAGAAAGATCATCCACCCACACAAAATGGGATTTATCCCTGGTATGCAGGGATGGTTCAACATTCACAAATCAATCAATGTGACACATCATATTAACAAACTGCAGAAGAAAAACCATACGATTACTCAATAGATGCAGAGAGGGCATTTGATAACTCTAAGCAAATTTGGTATAGAAGGAACATTTCTCAAAACAATCAAAGCAATTTATGAAAAACCCATGGCAAGCATCCTATTGAGTGGGGAAAACTTGGAAACATTTCCACTAAGATCTGGTAACAGACAGGGATGCCCACTCTCACCCTGCTATTCAATATAGTTCAGGAAGTTTTAGCCAGAGCCATTAGGCAAGAAAAATAAATCAAAGGGATACAAATTGGGAAGGAAGAACTCAAACTATCCCTCTTTGCAGATTATAAGATTCTTTATTTAGGGGATCCAAAGAACTCTACTAAGAGACTATTGGAACTCATAGAAGAGTTTGGCAAAGTAGCAGGATATAAAATCAATGCACAAAAATCAACAGCCTTTGTATACACAGGCAATTCCTCAGCTGAGAAAGAACTTCTAAGATCAATCGCATTCACAATAGCTACAAAAACAACCAAATACCTTGGAATAAGCTTATCCAAGAACAATAAAGATCTATACAATGAGAATTACAAAATCTTAAATAAAGAAATAGAAGAGGATAACAAAAAATGGAAAAATCTTCCATGCTCATGGATTGGAAAAATCAGTATCATCAAAATGTCCATTCTCCCAAAAGCAATTTATAGATTCAGTGTGATGCCAATCAAAATACCAGACATTATTCTCAAATCTGGAAAAATGATGCTGAAATTCATATGGACGCACAGGAGACCTCAAATAGCTAGAGCAATCTTGTACAACAGGCCTGCGCTGCGGCTCAATAGGCTAATCCTCTGCCTGCAGCGCCGGCACCCGGATTCTAGTCCCGGTCGGGGTGCCGGATTCTGTTCTGGTTTTCCCTCTTCCAGTCCAGCTCTCTGCTATGGCCCAGGAGTGCAGTTGAGAATGTCCCAGGTCCTTGGGACCTGTACCCGCATGGGAAACCAGGAGAAGCACCTGGCTCCTGGCTTCGGAGCAGTGCCGTGCACCTGCCGCAGCGGCCATTGGAGGGTGAATCAACTGTAAAGGAAGAACTTTCTCCCTGTTTCTCTCTCTCACTGTCTACTCTGCCTGTTAAAAATTTTTTAAAAAATAAAAATAAAAAATAAAAAAAAATCTTGTACAACAAAAACAAAGTTGGAGGTATCACAATATCAGTCTTCAGGACATACTACAGGGCAGTTATAATCAAACAGCATGGTACTGGTACAGAAACAGATGTATAGACCAATGGAACAGAATAGAAACACCAGAAATCAATGCAAACATCTACAGCCAACTTATATTTGATCAAGGATCTAAAACTAATTCCTGGAGCAAGGACAGTCTATTCAATAAATGGTGCTGGAAAAACTGGATTTTCATGTGCAGAAGCATGAGGCAAGACCCCTACCTTACACCTTACACAAAAATCAACTCAACATGGATTAAAGATATAAATCTACCGCACACCATCAAATTATTAGAGAGCATCAGAGAAACCCTGCAAGATATAGGCACAGCAAAGAATTCTTGGAAAAGACCACAGAGGCATAGGCAATCAATGCCAAAATTAACAATTGGAATAACATCAAATTGAGAAGTTTCTGTACTGCAAAAGAAACACTTAGGAAAGTGAAGACGCAACCGACAGAATGGGAAAATATATTTGCAATCTATGCAACAGATAAAGGTTTAATAACCAGAATCTACAAAGAGATCAAGAAACCCCACCAAACAAAACAAACAACCCACTTAAGAAATGAGTCAAGGACCTCAACAGACATTTTCAAAAGAGGAAATCCACATGGCCAACAGACACGTGAAAAATTGTTCAGGATCACTAGCCATCAGGGAAATGCAGAACAAAACTACAATGAGGTTTCACCTCACCCCCGTTAGAATGGCTCACATTCAGAAATCCACCAACAATAGATGCTGGCGAGGATATGGAGAAAAAGGGACACTAACCCACTGTTGGTGGGAATGCAAACTGGTAAAGCCACCTTGGAAGTCAGTTTGGAGATTCCTCAGTAACCTGAATATAACCCTACCATACAACCCAGCCATCCCACTCCTTGGAATTTACCCAAAGGAAATTAAATTGGAAAGTAAAAGAGCTGTCTGCACCTCATTGTTTATTGTAGCTCAATTCACAATAGTTAAGACTTGGAATCAACCTAAATGCCCACCAACAGAAGACCAGAAAAAGAAATTATGGGACATGTACTCTTTAGAATACTCTACAGAAGTAAAATAACAAAAAAGAAACCTGGTCATTTGTAACAAAATGTAGGAATCTGAAAAACATGCTGAGTGAAAAAATCCAGTCCCAAAGGGACAAATATTCTATGTTCTCCCTGATCAGTGGCAACTAACTGAGCACTTAAATGGAAACCTGTTGAAGTGAAATGGACACCACGAGAAACAATGACTTGATCAGCCCTTGTCCTGACTGCTGAAAACAGCTTGCTATTTTATTCCTTTTAGTATTTTTTTGTTCTACTTAATACCATTGGTTGAACTCTTTAATTAATACGCAATTAAGTGTCAAAGGGATCACATAAACAAGACTAGTGTCTGCTAATAATAACTGATAGAATTAAAAAGGAGAGAATAATCCCACATGGGAAGCAGGATACACAGCAGACTCTTAGAATGGCGGATGTCCTAAACAGCACTCTGGTCTCAGAATCATCCCTTAAGGCATTCAGATCTGGCTAAATGCCCATGCGAGTATTTCAGGCATGGAAAGCCAAGATACTGTGGCAAAAAAAAAATGACCTAAATGAAAGATCTCTGTGAGTGAGATCCCAGGGAAAGAACAGGCCATCAAAGAAGGAGGTCCCTTACTCTGAAGGGAGGAGATAACTTCCACTTTGACCATGGCTTTGTCTAAATAAGATCAGAATTGGTGAACTCAAGAGGATTCCACAGCCTTAGCAGCTTTGGGTGATTACTGATATCATAAATAAGATTGTCAATTGTTAAATCAACAACAGGAGTCACTCTGCACTTACTCCCCATGTAGGATCTCTGTCCTTAATGTGTTTTACTATGTGAATTAATGGTAAAACTACTACTCAAATAGTACTTATACTTTGCGTTTCTATGTGGGTGAAAACTGTTGAAATCTTTACTTAGTATATACTAAATTGATCTTCTGTATATAAAGATAATTGAAAATGCATGTTGATAAAGAATGGGATGGGAGAGGGAGTTGGAGATGGGATGGTTGCAGGTGGGAGGGAGGTTATGGGAGGAAAAAGCCACTATAATCCAAAAGTGGTACTTTGGAAATTTATATTAATTAAATAAATTTATTTTTATTTTTTTTTTGACAGGCAGAGTGGACAGAGAGAGAGAGACAGAGAGAAAGGTCTTCCTTTGCCGTTGGTTCACCCTCCAATGGCCGCCGCAGCCGGCGCCCCGCACTCATCCGATGGCAGGAGCCAGGTGCTTTTCCTGGTCTCCCATGGGGTGCAGGGCCCAAGCACTTGGGCCGTCCTCCACTGCACTCCGGGGCCACAGCAGAGAGCTGGCCTGGAAGAGGGGCGACCGGGACAGAATCGGGTGTGCCGGCGCTGCAAGGCGAAGGATTAGCCTGTTGAGCCACGGCACCAGCCAATTAAATAAAATTTTAAAAAAAGAAAATATATCTTTTCAGAAAGCTGAGTGAATTTATTGAAATAAATATGATAGAAAAATTACTTGTTTTTGGAGGAAATAAGGATGCTTGCAAATCTATTTTAAATATATATATATAACTTAATAGGCAAGCAGTTCATAGAAGAAAACCAAATCCTCCATTACAACTTCTCAAGGGAGCTTTTTCTTCTTCCAAGATTCTAGGACAATAGGTATAAAATTGATATTCTAAAAGAAGAGGGGAGGGAGTGACAGGCATGGTGGGAAGAATTACCAAGTTCCTAAAGTTGTAATTGAGAAATGTATGAATGTTGTAACTGCATAACAGTATAGTTCTTCATATATTCCTAAAGACTTACTTCTAAGGGTACAGCTTATAACCTTGCTATGGGACCCCAAATTCCCTTAAGCTGACTGATAATAACAGCAGCTTATGTGTTATAATGATCATAAAGATAGGATTAAGTGGTAAAATGACCATATAGATAGAATGAAGTGTTAAAGTGATCATATAGGGGTGTTTGGAATAACAATAGAATTAAAAAGGAGTGACTGCTCCAACATGGGAAGCAGTGAATAAAGGTGATTCAAAGAATAACAATCATTTTAGGTAGCACTCTAACCTCAGAATTAGCCCTTAATGCATTCTGTTCCCACTGAAAAGTCCAGGGGAGCATTTCAGGCATGGAAAGCAAGACACTTGGCAAAAAATTTTCTACATAAAGAATCCTTGTGGGTGAGACCCTAGTGGGAAGAAGCGGCAACCAAAGAAGGATGTACTTTTCTCCAAAGGGAAAAGAGAATCTGTGTGTTCACTCCCCAAATGTCTTCAATAACAGAGACTGGTCTGGGGCTGGAGATGGGAACCTGAAACACAATTCAGGTGCCGTCCACACAGTGTGGGTGGACCTTGGAACCCAAGCACTGTTCTTGAAATTTACAGATGAATTGAAGTATTCTCCAATTTTGGCACACATTTCATGACTTATCTTCATAGATATTCTTCTCAACACCCAGCATCCATTATACATAATAGATGTATACATCATTATACATAATGAAATACATGTATACATCATTATACATAATGAGAGAGCAAAATTACTTACATTTTGGAGACATGTATAATTGTTCAGTGAATTGCTCCTGTGGCTCTCTGGGTGCTTGGAAATTAAGAAATGGGATTCAATTGTTTCTGTCCTCCAGAGGTGGAAAGATTCATGTGACCTCAGATTTTCAGAGAAACCTATAGGTTTGCAGTAGACGTACCAAGTAACACCTGTGAAAAGCAACATTACTACTCAAAATTCCCCTCTACTTTGCAAGACCACGTTTATGAAAACCCACATATTGTATTGAAAGAAGAGCAGAGTGAGCACCCTCTTACACAGGACAGCCCATCATGTCTCAGTTACACTCTGAGTCAAGTGCACGTGTTCATAAGATACTGACCGAACAGGTTCTGAAGCAGCAGAAATTCTTCCTAGTTCTGATCTATGTGCTATTACACTTTGTATAAACTGCTGTGTGCATTTATTTATCTTTTGAAAGGAAGAGAGAGAGAGAAGAAGAGGAGAGAGAGAATTTCCCATCTGCTGGTTCGCTCCCTAATGCTTGAAATAGCCAGAGCTGCGCCAGGCTGAGGCCAGGAGCCAGGAACTCAATCCAGGTCTCCCACATTGGTGGCAAGGATTCAAATACTTGAGTCATCAACTGATGCCTATTAAAGTGCATATAAGCAGAGAGGTAGAACGAAAAGTACAGCAGGACTCGAATCTATGCATTCTAACACAGGAAGTAGGGCATCCCAAATGGAGCTTTCACCCCTGCGCATAATGCCCAGCCCTTTGCTCTGTAATTTGTGTGTGTTGTTTCCTAAACAAACTGTAATCAACAATCTTTCTAGGTCATGGTCTTCCATTTTTCAGACAAACCATCAAGCAAGTCAGATAAAGGTAAATCTACTTTTGATTTCCCATTTCCTCATACCAAAGGAGGCCTGTAAACGTCACTTGAAGACACAAGGACTATAGAAAATCTTCAGATGAAATAAGAGATACATGGGAGTAGAATTACAAGTACATCTAGGGGAGCAAAGGTAAAAGTTATGAAATTCAAATGAACTTTTAAATTCCCACTAGAACTCTTCTCATCCTAAGCAGTGTACTTAAATTTGCTTTCACCAGTAATATTTAGGATTTCCATTCTGATTACCCCTGAAGCAACCTGCATGGATTTTGGAATCTGAAAATCCTAGATTTATATCCCAGTTCTGTCACTTACTAATAGTTTATTCTTTATAAAATCATTTAAGATTTCTGAATCTTTGAATACATGTCATCAAAGTAAGGATGATAAAGACAACCTAATAGGGTTATTTTAAGGGTTAAATGAGAAAATACACACAGACACACTTCATAAGGATTAGTAATCTTTCTTCTGCATATTGGAGCTAATTAGTGCTGGTTAAACATTTTCTATTTCATCTTCTGTAGTACCTTAAAATGCAAGGAAAATGGTATTTTTGTGTTTCATTTGATTTTCATAACCATGCGATTTCCTGCCTTTTCCAGGACTACTTCAATTGTGACACTCCGAATTACTGACCACACAGAAACAGGCTAAATAGTACTGGGGGCCAAATTCTGTCATCCTGTATGCATTGCATCTATGCTCTGAAAAGCAAAATAAGTTAAACTTTCCACAGAATGACAGCAACATTTGTAGATGATTTATGATCTGCCAATATAATATCATCCATAAAAATGTTTCTTCACTGCTATATATTTTGATAGCAGCTATCTGATGGGAATTTCCCCTTAGATTTTGTTTAAAACATATTAAATGACTCCATATTCATGTTTGTGGTCAAATGGTGGAATGGTTGAAAAATAGGATATTTTTAAAAATCATGTGTATTTTTATTTGGAACACAGTTTTGTATTTATGGTTAGATATAAGCCTTAGTTTTTCAATCCCTTGTTTACCTGTTTATCCAAGATAATAAAATATGTTACCTTACTTTCTTACAGCAATATCATTTTATTTCCAGCTTTCTCACTCACCTTCACTCTATCAATGGGTTGTTTGCATTCACAGACCAAATATTCCAGTAGGTTTGCTCTGTCAATGAGTCTCTTGCAGGCTAATTTTTTCTTTCTCTGGCTCATACGCTATGACCCATACATCAGATTTTAATCAGTGGACAGAAATAGGCCTTGGATGAACTCCTCAGTGACATTTCACCAACCTTCTCTGTAGGCAGATCAGGAATACTATGTGCTAAGGACAGCCAGCCTCTCTGTGTCTCTAGGATTCCTCCCATGTATTTTGGGATTTCGCATTCCCATGTTCCTAAATGATCTCCTAAATATTATTTTTTAAAAATGTATTTATTTATTTGAAATTCAGAGTTTATTTATTTGAAAGTCAGACCATAATGAAGCCCAGTGCACCTGTTATTCTCCCTTAATAAATATTAACCACCTACCAATTTTGTTGTATTTAAATTTCACAACCCAGTGGCTCCCCAGTTCTCATTTCTTTTAGTGAAATTTCTATGCAAAGAATGATATAGATATCTGGATACACATTTTATTTCCACTTATACTAACATACAAAATATTTATTTCATACCAAAGTTTTCCCCATGATCCCTCTAATTCAATTCCCTTTTTACTGAGTTAACCATGTTCTAATTTTTTTTATTTATTTGTTAAGGTTACATTATGTTGTTCTAATTAATTTTCTAATAAAATCTAGCTTTCTCCACTTAACAGACATCTCTGAGATGCATTGCTGTAACTGTGTGCCAGTTCCACACAATGCAGCAAAATTATTTTGGGTGTTTCTATGGAAGTGATTTATCATAATAAAATTTAGATTAGTAAACAGAGTAAAGCAGACAGCCGTCTATAATGTGAGTAGATCTCATCCATTCAGATGAAAGTCTAAATACAATAAAATGGCAGACTCTCCCCAGAGGAAGAAAGAATTCTGCCTGAGGGACTGTGTACTCAATCTGGGACATCAACTCTACAGATTTTCAATTTTCCAGCCCCAAACATCAGTAAGCCAATTTATTATAATAAATCCCTTGTAAGTATATATGTGTATATGCTAATACATAGGCATGCAAATAAGCACATGTAACTGTGTTTGTGTCAAACCTTCTGTTTTATGGAAAGACTTGATCAATACTGTCGGCTTCCAGATCGTCAGCAACTGGCCAGGAAGCCAACGACGGGTTCAACAAAGGAGACTGAGAAGACTCAGGTACACACCTTTATTATGGCATCTAGAGGGAGAGACTGCTCAGCCAAACTCCTGCAGGCACAAGGCACTATAGACCAGGAGAATCCCCATGGGCACAAGGCACTACAGACCGGGGAGAGAGGCTGAGCAACCTCTGCTTTACAGCATCTGAGGGTCCACTTATATACAGTTTTTGAAGGGCAACCCTGCCCCTGCGCCACCCTCCCAGGGTCTTGTAGTCATAGCAACACAGCCCTCCTAGGTCCTGTAGTCCTAGTAGAAGGGTTACATAGTTGTAACAACAGGTCTGTGGTTAGGCCATTTCCTCTTGCAGGGCAGCTTAGAGTGCAGCTTCTCCTTCGTAATTCCATGACAAATACAGTGTCTTTTGCTGAGTGCAAATATTCAGATTGGCCAAGTCCAGTTTTTCATTTTTGGTATTGTTCTGTGCTGAAAAACCTTTCTTTGCTTATATTTAGCTTTTTTAAAAAAATTATTTGTTTTCGCCAGCGCCGTGGCTCACTAAGCTAATCCTCCACCTTGCGGCGCCAGCACACCGGGTTCTAGTTCCAGTTGGGGTACCGGATTCTGTCCTAGTTGCCCCTCTTCCAGGCCAGCTCTCTACTGTGGCCAGGGAGTGCAGTGGAGGATGGCCCAAGTGCTTGGGCCTTGCACCCCATGGGAGATCAGGAGAAGCACCTGGCTCCTGCCATCAGATCAGCGTTGTGCGCCAGCCGCGGTGGCCATTGGAGGGTGAACCAACGGCAAAAAGCGAAGACCTTTCTCTCTGTCTCTCTCTCTCTCTCTCTCTCACTGTCCACTCTGTCTGTCAAAAAAAATTTATTTGTTTTTATTTTACCTGAAATGCAGAGAGCCAGAGAGACAAACAGAAAAATCTTTTACTTGCTTTTTCATTCCACAAATCTAACAATCAGGGCTAGGTCAGGACAGAACATGGTTTTTCATTTCCCTGATTACATAATTCTGAGCATTTTTTTCATCTGTATTTTGGCCATTTGAATTTCCTTTTTTGAAAAATTCCTGTTCAAATTTTTTGCCCATTTCTTAACTGAGTTATTTGTTTTACTATTGTTGAATTTTTTGAACTCTATAGATTCTGCATACAAATTCTTTAGCATCTGCAAAATTTGCAAATATTTTCTCTCATTCTGTCAGTGACCTCTTCACTTTGCTGAGTGCTTTCTTTGCAGAGCAGAAACTTCTTAGCTTTCTGTAATTCCATTTATCTACTTTGAGTTTGATTGCATGTGCTTCTGGGGGCTTTTCCACAAAGTGTTTTCCTATACCAATGTCTTGCACAGTTCCCCCAATGATTTCATCTAGTAATTTGATGGTATCAGATCTTAGATTTTAGATCCATCATCCATTTTGATTTTATTTTTGACTAAGGTATAGGGTACGGGTTTTGTTTGGTTCTTCTGCAGGGGGATATCCAATTTTCCAGCACCATTTGTTGAAGAGACTGCCCTTTCTCCAGGGATTGATTTTAATTCATTTGTTAAAGATTAGTTGTTGTAGATGTGTGCATTAATTTTTAGAGTTTCTATTATGTTTCATTTATCTACATGTCAATTTTTGTGCCAGTATCAGGCTGTTTTGACTATAAATGCTGAGTAACATATCATGAAATCTGGGTTTGTGATGCCTCCACCTTTGTTTTTGTTTGTCAAGATTGTTTTGGCTATTTAGGATCTCTTGTGTTTGTAGTTTATGCATAGGTATTTTAGCATTATTATTTGTAGATCTGAGAAGGATGTCATTTGTATTTTGTTTGGGATTGTATTGAATCTGTAAATTGCTTAGACAGTATGGACATTTGGATATTAACTTTTCCAGTCCAGGAACTCAGAAGATTTTTTTCATTTTTATGCCTTCTTCTACTTCATTCTTTAATGTTTTGTAATTTTCATTGCAGAGATCTTTCACCTCCTTGGTGAAATTTATTCCAAGGTGTTTAATTGTTTTGTAGCTATTGTGAATGGGACTAATCTTACAAGTTCTTTCCCAGCCATGCATTGTCGGTGTATACAAAGCCTATTGATTTACACTACATGTATACTTGAGAATCAATTTGTAAATTTCTACCAAAAAGAAACTCTCTGTGGTTATGATTTGAAAGGCATTGGATCCATAGGAAACTGGAAGACACAGACATAGAAATGCTGAGTCTCCCTATCCAGGAACATGATAAAACTCTTTGCTATAAATCTTAATATTTTCTGAGGAAATGTTTTATAGTTTCTGTACAGTGATTTTACAAGAGTTTTGTAAAATTTATTCCTAGATGATTTTTAATGCCAAGTGCTTTCACTCATTTTTATTTATTTTTATTTAAATTTTTTAAATTATATGCTGCTAAAATTAAAAGGATACTCTAGTCTCTGCTGTTCCTATTCCAATCTAGCTCTCTGATGTGACCTGGGAAAGCAGTGGAAGATGGCCCAAGTGGCACAGCTCTGGTCATTGCGGCCATCTGGGGAGTGAAGCACCAGATGGGAGAGCTCTCTCTCTCTCTCTCTCTCTCTCTCTCTGCCTCTCCTCTCTCTGTGTAACTCTTTCAAGTAAATAAATACATTTTTTTTTACAAAAAAGATAGTTAAGTGCAGACATCTCTACCTTTCTCCTATCAGTGTTAAGAATTCAATTTTAGGGGCTGGCACTGTTGCGTAGTAGATACAGCTGCCACCTGCAGTATGAGCATCCCATATGGGCACCTGTTCAAGTTCTGGCTACTCCACTTCCAATACAACTCTTTTGTATGGCCTGGGAGAACAGTAGATGGCCCAAATCTTTGGGGCCCTGCACCCATGTAGAAGACCTAGAAGAAGCTCCAGGCTCCTGGATTCAGATCAGCCCAGCTCCAGCCATTGAGGCCATTTGGGGGGTGAATCAACAGATGGAAGATCTCTCTCTATTTCTCTGTCTCTGCCTCTGTAACTCCACCTTTCAAATAAATAAATAAATATTTTTAAAAAAGAGTTCAGTTTTACACCATTCAAACAAAACAGCAAGCAAACAGAACATCTGTTATTTTAAAACTCTCCCTGATTCATGTTAATTTCATCATCAGAAATTAACTATATATCATTTCTTTGCTGGAAAATAAAAGGAAACAATAACAGACTCTGTGCTCTCTGTCTTCCCAGCTACAAACACATTCTTTTTGTTGACTCCCTGGACCCTTCTCTCATTAAAATGGGAGAGCTCTTCCTGCTACAATTCAGCTGTTGTGCTGTGAAATCCACACTTACCGTTTTCTCAAGACTGACCCTCTTGATTACCTGACCTACTTTCCGTGCCTTCCTTTCTGCTGGTGGTTTCAACAGATCTTTAATCATCACCCTTTAACCATACCTCATAAAGAAGTTATGCCAACCTTTTGTTTCCTTTCAGATATTTTCTATATCACTCTTCCCAATAGTCCTGAAACTTCTTCAACATGATGCCTGTACTCATGATATCACTCTCACCCACTGCTATACCTCTCTTCATTAGTTTTTCTAACTATTTGCTAAATATTTACAAAGGGTTCCAAGATATTACAGATAAAATCTCATGTAAATTGAATCCAAACTAACTCTTCCAGACATTCTCTGACTCAAATATTCGAAGGGATTATCCTAGCATCCTCTTTCCTATTCACTCATTCCACACACTCAAATAATCACACTCCATCAAGATCTTCACATTTCTAGGGCTGATGCTGTGGCACAGTGAGCTAAGCTGTCACCGTTGAAATCAGTATTTCATATGAGCAACGATTTGATTCATGTGCCACTTCTGATCCAACTTCCTGCTAATGCACCTGGGAAAGCAGCAAAAGATGACCCAAGTTCTTGAGACCCTGCTACCAACATGGGAGACCCAGATAGAGTTCCACACTTATGGCTTGAGCCTGGCCCAGCACTAGCTATTGAGACCATTTGGGGAGTGAATCAATAGATAAAAGCTCTTTTTATCACTCTGCCTCTTGACCTCTCTCTATTGCTCTGCATTTCAAATAAATAAATCTTTTAATAAAAGTAATTGGAATGCAGCATTGTGATGCAGTGGATAAAGATGCCACCTGTGATACCAGCATTCCATATGGTCACCAGTTTGTCCCAACTGCTCCAGTTCCAATCCATCTCCCTGCTCACGTGCCTGGGAAAGCAGTGAAAGATGGCCCACATGTTTGGGCTCCTTCACCCATGTGGGAGCCCTGCATTTATCCCCTGGCTCCTGTATTCAGTTTGGCTCAGCCCTGGCCAAAACAAAGATGTGGACATCTACCCAGTGAATTAGCAGATAGATTGAAGATCTATGTCTGTTGAATATCTATGATTTTCCATCCACTGGTTTACTCTCCAAATGCCTGCACCAATCCTGCTTTGAGCCTTAACCAGCAACAATTTAACTTGAGCCATCACTTGCTGCCTCTCAGGGTGCATATTAACAAGAATCTGCAACTCCAAGCAGAACCAGCACTCAAACCCAGGCCCTGCCTTTACTCTCTCAAATCAAACATGCTGCACTATTGAAAGAACTTTCAATGTCTTATGTTATTTAATATTCATGTTATTCTCTCTGCTTTAGTCCTAAGGTTTGTTTTCAGTGTTCCCCTTGTAAAACTTCCAATTCCCTATCACGATAACCCTGAATTGAAAGCTGATCTAAGGGAACATATTGTGTCTGATCAGCAATCTCATTTGTTAAGGAAATATTATATATACTTAATAGATACTTGTTGAATATTAGGTAGAAAAAGAATCAAAGCAAAGATTCTACTTTTTGTTTTATCACTGGAAATTAGAATGTCATTTGGACTTTCAACTTTAATGGGCATTTACTACACAAAGTTTAAAATGACTATGGACTTTTATTTGACTGTTGAGTTTAATATTTGGTACCTTTCAGAATAGAATGTTCTATGTGAAAAGCTTTTTGTTGCCCTTCACTAGGATATTTTTACAGCATATGCATGCACTTTAACATCTGCGCCATTTTGTTTTGAATGTTTGACAGAGAGATTATTCAACAGGTACCCTGGCTGTCAAAGCATGCCATTTGTGATGCTTCAACAAGCAGTACCAACTCTTCAAAGAATATTACACCTTAGCCGGGGAAAACCTCCACTGGGAACTACTGCCTTAAATATTTCCAAGCATACATAGGACACTTACACTTTTCAACATCGGGTCTCCTATATTGCTGCAAAATTGGTCTCTGCTGATCAACTCCTTATTTTTCACCTAGGCTGACAGCAATATGATTGATGCTGTTTACTGACTTCTCACTGGGCCTTTAAATACTGTCTTGTCTTTGACGTCTCAGTTATCTCTGGTGCCACACTTGTCATCATTTATCCCTTGTGCTAATTATTTCTTTCTTTAATGGTGACCTTATTCTGATGAGTCCCATGAGCTTGATGTATTTTCTCTTCCTTTTTAGAATTGTGGAGAGTGAGTAGCAGAGATAGTAGTAAGTCAGGGACAAATAATACAAGAATAGTATTCGGGTATTTCTGGAAAACACATCCTATACCTTTGATGTATAAGAGAATTTCCTAATGTAAAGGCTCACTTGCATATTATATTAAAACTGCTATGTATATCCTATGATAAAAAATAACATCCCTCATTTTTTAATTCTATAAACTTACTATCTCCCCTCTTTTACTTTTTTTCATTGGTGATTCTTTTATTCAGTCCCAAACCATAAAATTTGCAACAATTCTCAAGATCACTTTGTCCTGTTCACAGATTCATCAAATCCTACTAAATCTATTGTATTTACTCCATCAGTCAATGTATATCACTACATCCCAGACATTGACATGTGTTGACATGGTAGGAGAAGCTAAATCTGCATAATAATCTGAGATCATAATCTGAGATCATACATCCTATACATAAGTTTGAAGACCAGACATTAGTCAAATAATCTTACAACTTCAATAATTGCACAGTAATATGAAAGAGAGATCCTGAATGCCCCTAAAACATATGAAAAAATTTCATTAGGAAGCGGTGCATAAAACTGAGACTGGAAGGAAGTTGACTTGATTGTGTACAGTGTATACAGCGTATACAGGTATCAAAACATTACACTGAACCCCATAAACACATATATTTATTATGCTTTATTTAAAATTTAAAAAGAGATTAGATCTTGTGAAAATATAGTGAGGTTTGGAATGTTTTAGGCAGAGGGTATAAATATGCAAACGCTCAGGGGTCAAAGGTGAGTACCAGGTTTGAGATGTTCATAGAACGCATTGTAGTGGTAGTGTGAAGAACAAAATTGGGAACAGTCTTAAAGTGAGGCTGGATACGGTTAGGGAAACTTTTCTGTATTGAATCTTATAAAACATCCTAAAGAGTCTGATTTTTAGCTTAGACGGTATCTGAATCCAAATACCTACTTTAAGCAGAAGATGGAAAATGAGAAATTGATGGGCTTGCATTTGGGTTTTAAAAAGAGATCATTCCAACAGTGTGAAGAAGATATTGGAAGGGAACAGTAGAGGATGAGGGAGATTATTTCAGGCAAAGATGCTATTAGTGATCACTTACCGTAATCTAAATTGCACAACTGGAGAAAGGTTGGGAAAGATCAGGTTTAATGGGGCGAAGATTCGTAAAATTTCTGGAATGATTTATTTGAAAATGTTTCAGGGGAAACCAAGAGGTGACTTCAAATTGTCAGTGAGTGAGCTACATATGTGCTTAGAAGTAGTAGGCTGAAGCTACAATTCCAAGTTAACTGCTTATAAAAGATAATTAAACCCAAGACACAGATGAAATTGCTTAAGTATAAAAAGACAAGGAGATCTAAGATTGGAATGTGATGGTCTAGCACAGAATGTCTGAGAACAGAGTGAAGAAAGAAAAAGGAGAGGGAGGGAGAGGGAGGGAGAAGGAGAGAGGGGGAGATGGAGAGAGAGAGAAAGAGAGTGATGTCATGGAAGGCAAAAAGAGAACTAGAGTACTATAAAGTATTTCAAAAGAAGCTGGCAGAGAGAAATAAAAATCACACATCTAAACAAGTATTTGGATACAAATGTTCATAGTTGCTTTGTACACCTAAACTAGAAACCACGCAGATGTTCAGAATGCACTGAGTGGTGAAACATTATGGAACACTACTCAGCAATTAAAATTGACAAACTAAGCGTGTATGCAACAACATGAATAAAAAATGAACTGATTTTATCAAATGAAAGAAGAAAAAGAAAACATAGAATAATTTCATCTATATGATGTTGTAGAAAGAGATAAAATGAAAATAAAATAAAGCACGTTAATATTTTTTTACACCTCAAAGCTGGGTTGGAAAGAGGAGGGGTTGGGTTACCCTTAACCCTGCAAAGTTAGAATAGAACTTTTTGGAATTGTGGAGCAATTCCACATCTTGGTTATTGTGGAGATTAAATGGTTGGTTTCATATTGGGAGAATTATGCTTCAATAAAACTGAGCCATCAAGGGAGATTGGGACATCAAAAATCAAAGGTTTTCAGGAAGATATTTTTAATTTAGTCTGAAACAGTATTTACTGCATTAATCACCATGGGCATGAATTTTTGTTGTTCATATTAGGAAGCTAGGGCCGGGGCTGTGGTGTAGTGGGCTAAGTCTCTGCCTGTGGCACTGACATCCCTTTGGGCGTTGGTTCGAGTCCTGGCTGCTCCTCTTTTGATCCAGCTCTCTGCTATGGCCAGGGAAAACAGTGGAGGATGCCCATGGGTTTGGGCCGCTGCATCCGTGTGGAACACCTGGAGGAAGCCGTTGGCTCCTGGCTTCAGATTGGCCCAGCTCCGGCCCCGGTGGCCATTTGAGGGGTGAACCAGCAGATGGAAGACCTTTTTCTCCGTTTCTCCCTCTCTCTGTAACTCTGCCTTACAGATAAATAAATAAAATATTTTTTTAAATAAGAAAAAAATCATGGTGCTAGAAGTTAAGACTGATTATTTATAATGACTGAAGAAACAAAATCAGTAACTTTTCTAAAATTTAAGATAATATTAACTGATATCAGTACCTATCGAGTCTGTAACTCTTCATCCTTATTCGATTTCCAATACAAATATATTTCCAAAACACATGTCTTATTACATCTAGCTTAACATTTTTTAAAGAATAAGCATTTAATTTAGATATTTATAAATACAACCTTATAGGTTAAAAGTTTAGGATACAAAATGCAGTCAAATATCAATACTATCTTATTCCTCAGTTATATAAAATATAATTTGACATAGTGAGAACATTGTCTGATTTAAAATTGTTTATTATGGGGGCTGGCACTATGGCTTAGTGGGTAAAGCCGCCGCCTGCAGTGCCGACATTTCATAAGGGCAACTGTTCGAGTCCTGGCTGCTCCACTTCCAATCTGGCTCTCTGCTATGGGAAAGCAGTACAAGATGGCACAGGTTATTGGGCCTCTGTACCCTCTTGGGAAAATCTAGAGGAAGCTCCTGGCTCCTAGCTTTAGATAGCACAGCCCCAACCATTGCAGCCAATTGGGGGATAAACTAGCAGATGGAAGACCTCTCTCTATCTGGCTCTCCTTCCATTTCTGTATAACTCTGTATTTTTTGACTTTAAAATAAAATAAATAAATCTTTTTAAAAAGAAATTTCTTTTTTTTAAATTTGAGCTATTATGTTACTGGTAGAAGAAAGTAGAACTATTAAGGACATTTTGAAAAATTTGTGATTGTATAACACAAAAGTATTTTAAAAACGTTTGTAGCAAATTTAATCAAAACATGTTTGTTTTAGAACAAAAAGCATTGGGAATTGATTCATAATTATTCATGGGGACCCATTTATGGATTACAATGGTTCCCACCCCCCCCATAACTTCCCTCACACCCACACCCCTCCCATTTCCCGCTCCCTCTCCCATTCCATACACATTAAGATTCATTTTCAATTCTCTTTATATACAGAAGATCAGTTTAGTATATATTAAGTAAAGATTTCATCAGTTTGGACCCACACAGAAACATAAAGTGTAAAATACTGTTTGAGTACTAGTTATAGCATTAATTCACATTGGACAACACATTAAGAAAAGAGATCCCACATGAGGAATAAGTACACAGTGACTCCTGTTGTTGACTTAACAATTTGACACTCTTATTTATGGCGTCAGTAATCTCCCTAGGCTCTAGTAATGAGTTTCCAAGGCTATGGAAGCCTCTTTAGTTCCCTGACTTCGATCTTATTTAGACAAGGTCATAGTCAAAGTGGAAGTTCTCGCCTCCCTTCAGAGAAAGGTACCTCCTTCTTAGATGGTCCGTTCTTTCTACCGGAATCTCACTCACATAGATCTTTCATTTAGGTCTTCTTTTTTTTTTTTTTTCCAGAGTGTCTTGCCTTTCCATGCCTATAATAACCTCATGGGCTCTTGAGCCAGATCTGAATGCCTTAAGGGCTGATTCTGAGGCCAGAGTGCTGTTTAGGACATCTGCCATTCTATGAGTCTGCTGTGTATCCCACTTCCCATGTTGGATCATTCTCTCCCTTTTTTATTCTATCAGTTAAAATTAGCAGACACTAGTCTTGTTTATGTGATCCCTTTGACTCTTAGACCTATCAGTGTGATCAATTGTGAGCTGAAATTGATCAGTTGTACTAGTGAGATGGCATTGGTACATGCAATCTTGATGGGATTGTATTGGAATCCCCTGGCACGTTTCTAACTCCACCATTTGGGCCAAGTCTGATTGAGCATGTCCCAAATTGTACATCTTCTCCCTCTCTTATTGCCACTCTTATATTTAACAGGGATCACTTTTGCGTTAAATTTCAACACCTAAGAATAAATATGTGTTGATTACAGAGTTCAACCAATAGTATTAACTAGAACAAAAAAAATACTAAAAGGGATAATGTATTAAATTGTACATCAACAGTCAGAAGAAGGGCTGATCAAGTCACTGTTTCTCATAGTGTCCCTTTCACTTCAACAGGTTTCCTTTTAAGTGCTCAGTTAGTTGTCACCAATCAGGGAGAACATATGATATTTGTCCCTTTGGGAATGGCTTAATTCACTCAGCATGATGTTTTACAGATTCCTCCACTTTGTTGCAAATGACCGGGTTTCATATTTTTTGACTGCTGTATAGTATTCTAAAGAGTACATGTCCCATAACTTCTTTATCCAGTCTACTGTTGATGGGCATTTAGGTTGATTCCAGGTCTTAGCTATTGTGAATTGAGCTGCAATAAACATTAATATGCAGATGGCTTTTTTTGTTTGCCAATTTAATTTCCTTTGGGTAAATTCCAAGGAGTGGGATGGCTGGGTTGTATGGTAGGGTTATACTCTGGTTTCTGAGCAATCTCCAGACTCATAGAAGGGCAGATGTCCTAAACAGCATTCTGGCCTCAGAAACAGCCCCTAAGGCATTCAGATCTGGCTGAAGAGCCCATAAGGTTATTATAGGCATGGAAAGGCAAGACACTTTTGGCAAAGAAATAAAAAAGACCTAAATGAAAGATCTCTGCGAGTGAGATCCCAGTGGAAAGAATGGACCATCTAAGAAGGAGGTACCTTTCTCTGAAGGGAGGAGAGAACTTCCACTTTGACTATGACCATGTCTAAAAAAGATCAAAGTCAGGGAACTCAAAAGGCTTCCATAGCCTTGGAAACTCATGACAAGAGCCTAGGGAGATTACTGACGCCATAAATAAGAGTGTCAAATTGTTAAGTCAACAACAGGAGTCACTGTGTACTTATTCCTCATGTGGGATCTCTTTTCTTAATGTGTTGTCCAATGTGAATTAATGCTATAACTAAGTACTCAAACAGTATTTTACACTTTATGTTTCTGTGTGGGTACAAACTGTTGAAATCTCTACTTATATATACTAAATTGATCCCCTGTATATAAAGAGAATTGAAAATGAATCTTAATGTGAATGGAATGGGAGAGGGAGTGGGAGATGGGAGGGGTGTGGGTGTGAGGGAAGTTATGGGGGGAGAAGCCATTGTAATCCATAAGCTGTACTTTGGAAATTTATATTTATTAAATACAAGTGAAAAGAAAAAAAAACTAAAAAAAAGAATTTGTCTAGATCAACTTAGCATGATCTGTACATTAATCAATCTTGTATACAATATGCACTTATGACGAACTATTTCACACTAATAGGCTTACCACCTGAAGAGCAAGAATAATCTCACCAATGTTATAAATTTAATTTGATATAGGTATCTTGAATTTTTTTAAATTAATGGGACATGGCCTTGCGAGTGGCATCTTTAAGTGCTTGCCCCCAGCTGGGGAATTTACAGATACAGCAGCTACCACAATATCTAGAAAGGATTAGAGTGCTTGTGGAGCATAGAAGAGAAATGAAATCTACAGGATTTTGAGTGTTTTCAGCATAAATAAATGATAAACATTTGTAGATATAGATATATTTCCCCTTATTTGAACATTGCACAAAGGATACATGCAAGGAATAGTACATGGTGACATAAAATATGCATAATTTTTGTGTGCCAGTGGAAAATGAAAGTACATTCTCACCCTCCAGCTCTCACCCAAACTTTGCAATAGAATTAAGGTTTCTTGTACTCCTATTCAGTGATTACAGCTAATGGACCATGAAAAACCTTGCGTTTTCTTGAATGGCTTTTCTATTATTCAAAAAGTGTTCTCATTTAAAAATTCCCTAAAAATAAAAATTAAGAATTCAACCTGAAAATAAATTATTAGACTTTAAGATCAAATACCTAAAATAGTTCTTGTGCACAAAACTTCAATTCTTCCAGTGACAAATACTTAAACATTTGGTTGCATATTTAAGTGTCTACATCAGAATATTCTAGATTATTTTGAAGTATTTAATATTACAGTTGTAAATGTATCACTTTTCTTAAGCATAATATATTTACATATAACACAAAATGTTTCAAAATACAAGATATACATCAGTGATCAATTTTATGTTGTTTTCCTAATCTTAACCTTATACGAATAAAGAAAATAGGATCCATAGCTAATTTGCATGATTTATAAAATAATCTATAGCTTCACATCCATTGCACAATTGAAGTTTTCTTAGATTTATTTAGTGTTTTAATAATTTTCTTGAAGGACGTTATTAGCTATTGAGCTATTCACAAGAGTGAGAAAATCAACCATTGAGTAAAAGCCCAATGTGTAGCATGCAAAAAGCTAACCTGGTGAAATACCAGCATCTTGGCCTATAAGACGACTTTAACTTGTGCCATTGGTACCTTTGACATTGGGAACTGCACTCTGTGAATGGATGCTGTCACTGGCTATGGAAGCGGGCAGCACTGTTTTACACATCTCAAACTGGATGATCCCGCTTATCCTGTGCCATTATATCCAGATTAATCATACAGAGCAAATTCATTTGAGTAGTGAACAGATATTAAATGTTCCAGCTACAGTTTCTGGAAAACTGTTAAGACAGAATGTGGAGATTCCAGTTTCTGTAGTGAGAAGGAGCCTGCTATAGAAGGCGGGAGAATTCTTCTACTACAGAAAAAGAGTTTTACAAGTTGGTGTCATAAATGAATAAAGAAAATTAGCACAGATATTAGCAATGATTTTCTAGAAGCAAGGCTATAATATATTTCCCCTGTGCGCTGACAATTATTTCTATTTGTTCAAAGGTTTTCTGGTGCAATACATAAGGATTAATTAATGCCCATGGGTTGCAGCCCGGTTGACACTCTTTAATTATGAGGCGGCACTCCATAACTTATGACTACATTACTTAAAATCGTAAGGGTCTAAATCTTACTAGTGTGGCAGACAGAGGTTCATTACAATGTAAGAACTTCAGTATGCTTAGCCAAGAGCAAAAATTAAACAGGAATCTTAAGTACATATTTCTATAAAACCTTCAGGTTAATATCTAAGGAGCAGTAAAGTATATATGGGACTTGTCAAGACATTCTGACAAAGCTTGGTCTCTACTTCCGAATACTGGTACAGGATGGGATTACTATTGGAATGATTATTTTATAAAATGAGCTTGGAGTCATACATTTTGAATTCTGGCCATTCCATCTGAATATGCAACTCTCTGGAGTTTTGTCTCCTCATGTGCTAGTGGGGATAATAATATCTAACTTAAAGAGATGCATACAAAGAATGAAGATTACAATGATGGGGATGACAGTGGTGTTGAAGTAACAGTTAAAAGGAGGTTAATGACATTTTCCAAAAGAAAATATTAAACCTGTATGATTTTCCTAAAATCTCTTTTCTCTCAGCACCAGAGATCACACTTCACAATATTGACTTCCTTTTACTTCCTGTTTCTTCTCACCTTCCAGATACCAGGACCCCTATTGTTAGGAATACTGAGAATGGGCTACTTTAGGACACCCTGTCCTCCACATTTCCAGGAACACCTTCTCCATTGTGATGTGCAGGGACAAGAACAGGACCATGCTGCTACTTGAACAATAATGAATGTTGATCTTTCTATGTTGGTGACTCCAGTTACGACCTGTAATTCTTGACAATTGATGCCAACATTTTTAGTTCATTCACCAGGAGGCTATGTGCAGCTTTGCAGGTTTGTGACCTGCATGAGATACATCTAGACAGGAGGGTGAAAGGAATTTAATATCCAGCCCATGCTCTGCTCAGTAAGGTGAGTGCCCCATGCTCAGAGGAGGTCTTTTTTTCAAGCATCTACCAAATCCCCTTGTGGTGGGCATGCAAGGCTAATGGGGGAAATAGGCTCTTTTTTTCTTTTTAAAATACTTCCTTATTTATTTGAAAGTCAGAGTTACAGTGAGAGAGGGAGAGACAGAGAGAAGAGAGATCTTCCTTCCATTGGTTCACTCCCCAAATGGTCCCAATGGCCAATACGGGGACAAGCTCAAGCCAGGAGCCAGGAGCTTCATCTGGGTCTCCCATGTGGGTGGAGGGTGAAACCCAAGCCATCTTATCTGAGGCTTCCTAAGTCTCAGATGCCATTTCAGAAGCCCAGCCTTGCTTTCTAAAAGTCAGGTGAACAAATAGTCCGATCACAAGCGTCAGCTCTAGCCCCACCCTAATGGGATTTGCTGTTCCCTCTTTCTTACCTCTACAAAGCTATATAAGATCGGTTCTCCTAGTCAGGCTGCTGTTCTCTTGTGCATGGGGAGGCAGCCTGTCAGCTTTCCCCCACTCGACAGTATACCTTTTCCCTTACTTGAATGTTTGGTGTTTTTGTGGTGGCCTTTCCTTTCAGCGGGGCCCAAACATTTGGGTCCTTCTCTACTGCCCTCCCAGGCATAATATCAGAGAGCTGAATCAGAAGTGGACCAGCCAGGACTTGAACCTGTGCACATGAGGGATGCCAGCACTGCAGACTGTAGCTTAACTGCTGCGCCACAGTGCCAGCCATGAAAACTACTAGCTCTTACTCTGCATTTTCTACTTGTTGCTCAGCTTCTTACCTTGGCAGTACACACTGCCACTTTGAGTGCTGTTATCTGCCCACTCAGCCCTCTAAGGAGGCAAAAACAGAAGAGAGCTCCAATCCACTAACCCTTCCCTCGGTCTCCATGAAACCTTTTTTGAGGAAATTTGTACATTTAAAAAGAAATTTTGGGGCCAGCGCTGTGGTGCAGTGGGTTAATGCCCTAGCCTGAGGAGTCAGCATCCCATATGGGCACCGGTTGGAGTCCTGGTTGCTCCACTTCTGATCCAGCTCTCTGCTATGGCCTGGAAAAGCAGCGGAGGATGGCCAAGTCCTCCAGTCTGTGGGAGACCCGGAGGAAGCTCCCAGCTTCTGATTAGTGCAGCTCCAGCAGTTGTGGCTATCTGGGGAGTGAACCATCGGATGGAAGACCTCTCTCTCTGTCTCTCTTCTCTCTGTGTAACTCTGACTTTCAAATAAATAAATAAATCTTTAATTTTTTTTTTTTACTCTGTACACTGGGCCAAGAGGAAGGAGGTGGGAGAGAATATGTGTCCTCTCTTTTATAACAGAAATTAGAAGGGCATGACCTCTCACCAGAGGATTGTAACTCTCCCCATAGACACCTGTGCATTTCTTCTCATCCCCTCTCCCAGTCTTGTGTTTATATAAGCTAACAGAGAACACTGGAATAGCCAATTATGGATTGTGTTATTACTGATCCTTCCATCTCTTAGAAGCGTGACAGGAGGAATTCATGTGCAATGATTCGCAGTTTTCTTAGAACTACGTTTTTTGCCTTAGCATTTAATGTAAAGAAAAAAAAAGTTCCAAAACAACAGGAAAAATTGTTGCTGAAAAGAAAAATTCATTGGAGATATAATTAATGTTCATAGAAAATCAATGGTTTCATCTATATGCTCCAATGATATATATATTTATGTATAATATTTGTTCTATATGTATTAAAAGATTTTTAATTTTCCCCAAAACTTTTGAAATTCATCTAAGAGGTTTTCATTCAGTTTACAGCAAATAAATATTATGAAAAAACTATACATATGTTTCACAATTTTTGCACCAAAATGTACTTACGCTTTAATTCTATTTTTCTACTAACTTTTTGATGCATGTATATATATTATGTATGCTGAGCTTATTTTCAGTTTATAGAATTACTTATGGAAATTTTGTGTCTAATATTTATAAGATCTACCAGAAATTACACAGACATACATTTAATATTATATGAAGAATCTTCCAAAGTCTCCATGAAAAATACATATTGTGAAAAAATGTATGCATGAATTTCAAAATATTTGCATCAAAATAAACTTATCTTCCAACACATTTTCCAAGAATTTGAGAAATCCTCATGTATTTGCTTCATTGCTTCTCTATTTATTAACTATGAGATTTGTGAACACCTATTATACCTCTGTTTTAGTAATAAAAAGATATTCATAATAGTAATAGTAATTGGACTCCTAAAATAAGAAAATTTAATTGGATGATAACTCATTTATGTATATAACAAGTTGTGATCTATGAAAGATCTGATACCTGCAATTCGTTTCTATGAAACAGTTAACAAATTCAGTGAACATAAAGTTAAAAATTCTTCATATATATGATGACAACACCCTTAATGTCTGATGTCTTTTTCTCCCCAGCCCATGTGCAGGTAATTTGCTCTGTGTTATTGTATCTTTATATGCGTGACACACAACCATTTTCCCATTGACTAAGCTAACATAATTTAGCAGTTGAAAATACACATACAAACACACACATACAAAGTCGATTGAGGAAGAATGAAAGAGGTAGGAAGAGAGAGATGTCTGTAAGCAGTGGCTCTATGTTGTAAAAGAACACAATAACCATTTATAGTGCAGTATCCTTAGGAACTTCACATAAAATCAATATGCTAGCTATGAAATACAGCTCAGCTGCAGGCACTTTTTTTTTAAGAAAAAAAAAAAAAACAGGTTTAACGAAAAATGGAAACCTTATGAGTGTATTTGTCCCTAGGGACTTAACAGTGCTTAGGAACAGAACACATTGAGAAAATCAGTCGCTCCTCATTATGCCATGCGTTAAGCATCAATGGAAGCGTGGCAGAGGCATGGTGAGATGGGCAGTCTCCTCCAAGACACAGAACTTGTTGTCAGAATCACTGTGCTCAGGTCAACCACGACAGAGTTCTGCCCCCCTCCTCCATGGTTCTGATGTTACACAATTCTTTAGAGTTTAAAAATTTGTATGTAATTCTAGAACGGCCAAGGACTTGTATTGGCTTGCTTGGGTTGAA
Source organism: Sylvilagus floridanus (assembly GCA_949820135.1). Classification (NCBI taxonomy): domain Eukaryota; kingdom Metazoa; phylum Chordata; class Mammalia; order Lagomorpha; family Leporidae; genus Sylvilagus; species Sylvilagus floridanus. The sequence continues at coordinate 21,734,530 of OX463236.1, forward strand.
GAAAATGGTATGCGTTTCTTTATGGCCTTCCTAAGGTTGGCTATATGGACAATTTTCTCAGCTTAGATTCTGTTAAGGATGGGGCTGTCTTTAGATCCACTTGGATGGCCTACAGAAATGAGAGGCATCAAACAGCACTGTCGGGAGTATAACTAATGGTTTTTCCCTGTCTTTCTGACTCAGGGTGTTGATAAATGCAAGATAGCTGGACAGGAAAAAGTTAGCAAAGCCCTTACAGAATTAAAAACTAGGCTGTCAGTATTTTAAAGTGGGGAAACAGCTCTTCCCAAATTGTTCAGAAACTATATTTTTGTGAATAGACTCCAAGATAATGATGGTAATGTTGATAACTTACAATTTTGGTATCTAACAATGCTTCAGACATTCTTCTAAGCATATTATAGAGGTTGTCTTTTTCAATCGTAATTTAATTCTGTAAGGTAAATGCCATTATTATTCCCTGAAAATGGAGGCATAATGCTCTTTAAAACGAAAGTGGAAAATCAATCTTCCCATCCCACTGAGAGGACTTGAGGGTGAAAACATTGGATAAGCAATGTGGGCAGTACACTGACACAAAGAGGAAGATGGAAAGGCAGAAATGGCAAAGAGTGAAATATTGAAAAACTTCCCCTCACCATAAAATTGATTGAAACTAAAGAATTATTTCACAGAGGATGATAAACACAACAAATGATGGTCTGATGCTTGTCACTTGTGGAAAAATTCTGTATTCAAAGGAAATGATGTGTTTACAGATGTAGAGCTGGTTCAAGTTTTAGTCCTACAACCTTGATTCAACAGCATGAGTGCAACAGTCTCCCACAGGAATAATAAAAACAAAGAACACTTGCTGGTTTCATGAATAAATTGCTCATATGTGTAGATTTCATTTTTCACCATTTATTTTCTAATTCATTTTACAAAAGTTTGTTCTTAACTATACAATAGTTTCCAAGACAACATTTCACCATAATTGGGAGTGGCCACAGATCCTTTGACTGGCAATGCAGATGTTTAAATAGGAATGGAAAGGGTCCTTGTTGTGTCAGGCACCATTCACTGAATTTTTAATTATATCTGTGGCCAGGGGCGCCTTTCCTGTGTTTTTGTTCCTTTTTTGGTTTGTTTGTTTGCTTTCTTTTAGCACCTAACATTTCTTCCTGCTCCTTGATTGATTTCTGTTTCAAAGCCTTCTCTTCATTTTCCACCTCTTTGTTCTGCTTCTTGCCTTGTTTCAGGGGCTTCGTCTTGCCTTTTCCTTTTTTTTATCAATATGCAATTTCTGTAGAAGTTGTGGTTCAGCAGGTTAAGTCACCACGTGTGATGCTTCCATTGCATATCAGAGTGCAGTCCAAAACCTGGCTGCTCTGCTTCCAATCCCAATTCTTGCTAATGTGTCTCAAATAAATAAACGAATCTTCAAAAACATGCAACTTCCATTGTACAAACATTTTTTCCATTTCTTGAAAGTTATGACCTTTTATTTGGAGAATTATAACCTAATACTCTTTCTTTTTTAAGGAATTTCTTAATATATTAGATTCTCAGGAACACAGCAAATGCATAAAAATTATTGCAACACAATTCTCATTAATTCTTGTGTGAATTTGATTTGAATAGCAACAGTACCAATCCAATGTAGTTCATAAATCCAATTCTAAGTTATCTATACTGATACTTCCCTTCCCTTTTCTCTCTCCTCTGTCTCTTCTTTTTAAATTTTTGAGTAACATATTTTGATTTGTATTATAGGTACAGACTTAATGCTCCACCATGATCAATACCTAACTATTATCTCCTGAGCAAATTCCTCATTCCAGTTCTCATGTAGTCATCTTTTTTCAGCATTTGCCTTTTTCTTGATTTTTTGTGGTAGTAACATCTTTTCTGGGCCATTCATTTTCCACTGAGAGCTCATGAACTAGTTGACTAGCAGATCCTTGCTTAAGACTAAGCAAGCATGTGTTAGTCATTTAAGGGGGCCGGCGCCATGGCTCACTTCGCTAATCCTCTGCCTGCGGCGGCGACAGCCCAGGTTCTAGTCCAGGTTGGGGGGCCGGTTTGTTGTAGGTGCTTCTCTTCCAGTCCAACTCTATGCTGTGGCCTGGGAGTGCCATGGAGGATGGCTCCCTGCAGCCGCATGGGAGACCAGGAAGAAGCACCTGGCTCCTGGCTTTAGATCTGCACAGCACGCCAGCCAGGGTAGCCATTTAGGGAGCAAACCAACAGAAAAAAGGAAGACCTTTCTCTCTCTCTCTCTCTCACTAACTCTGCCTGTAAAAAAAAAAAAAGTCATTTAGGGGTTTTTCAACCACACAATGTGTCAGTCCTTGTAGAAGTCTTTCATTTTTCTCCACCAGGACCCATTTTTCAGGTGATGGATTATTCTTACAGCAAAACCTATTAATAAAAGAAAGTAGGTGGCCAGCACCATGGCTCAACAGGCTAATCCTCCGCCTTGCGGCGCCAGCACACCGGGTTCTAGTCCCGGTCGGGGCGCCGGATTCTGTCCAGGTTGCCCCCTCCAGGCCAGCTCTCTGCTGTGGCCAGGGAGTACAGTGGAGGATGGCCCAGGTGCTTGGGCCCTGCACCCCATGGGAGACCAGGAGAAGCACCTGGCTCCTGGCTTTGGATCAGTGCAGTGCGCTGGCCTCAGCACGCCGGCCGCGGCGGCCATTGGAGGGTGAACCCACAGCAAAAGGAAGACCTTTCTCTCTGTCTCTCTCTCTCTCACTGTCCACTCTGCCTGTCAAAAAAAATTAGGCAATTATGCCTTTAGCTGCAGAACACATAAAGCCCCTCTTCTATTTGTGACTGGCAGTAGAGGAGAGTGTGTCAATATTCCTTAGGAACTATTACCCTGCCTTATTTCATGTTATAGCTCAATCTCTGGCTTAAATTTCTTTCTTAAAGGTATGCATATATTTATTTGAGAGGAAGAGAATGAGGAGAGAGAGAGAGAGAGCATCCAATCATTCACTCAGATGCCTGCTACAGCTACATCTGGGCCAGGCCAAAATTGGGAGCCAGGAATTCAATACAGGTCCGCCATCTGTATAGTAGGGACCCAACTTCTTGAGTCACTAGCAGGATCTGCATGGTCATTGCTGAAATCAGGAGTTTGAGCACAGGTTGAACACAGGCACTCTAACATGGGACACGGATGTCTGAACCTGTGCCTTAACTGCCAGATTAAAAGCCTTGCTTTGAAGAAATTTCTGAAATTTCAAGAGGTTCACAAATTATCTTAGTGTCTAGCCTTCCTTCAAAATATTTTACTCCATTTTTTCAAGTCACATTTTTAAAAACTTTATATTTTCTTCTACTTGAGCAGCATACCATCAAAGAGAAAGACACAGAGAGAGACATCTTTCACCTGCTGGTTCACTCCCTGAATACCAGCAATGTCAGGACTGGGGCAGTCTGCAGCCAGAAGCCCAGATTTCCATTTGGTTCTCTCACATGTGTGGCAGGAGGCCAAGCAGTGGGACTAGGATCCAACAGTCAGAAGTTAGATCAGCAGCGGGGGAGTTGGCACTTGAACCAACTCTCCAAAATGGGATATAATTGTTGCAAGCTGAAGGTTAACCAGCTGCACTGTACACCTGACCCTTTGCTGTGTCCTTGGATCTTGGTTATACCCCCTCTCCTACTAATTTTGCGTCTTCTAAATAGGAGCCTTTTGACTCTGCCTCTGTCATAGCTTTGCCTGGTTCATAGGAAACCCACCACAAGAAGTGCTTCTCCTTGCCATTCCGCTGGATACATACAATTAGCCTTTCTGGCGTTTCCACATATCTATGAGAGATGCTGATTTTTCTGTCTAGTAACAAGTAGAAGGCATAAGGAAAACGTAGGAGGGCATCAACCAGAAGATAAGGTTTGTATTTAGAGTGATCTTGATCTGAGATTGGAGATGGATGATAGCTTAGTTTATGAAAGCAACAATACTTACATGCAACAATAGTTACTGTGTTATTTTGTATGGCATGGACTTGGAAGACAGAAACACTTCTACTGCATCCACAGATGGCAATACGGCCGTGCTCTTCAACACCTTGGACCCTCAGTCTCTTCAACCATGTTACAGGGATAATGATTGCCCTCTCTCTCAGGGCCATCAGTAAATTTTCCATAGCAAACATCTTACACATATTTTGTACTTCCAGTGTAAATAATATTGCAATAACACTTTTTAAAGTTATAATGCCTAAAAAATGTTTATTGAGACAATTAAAAAGATTAAACTAAGAGACTAAGCCAAGCTGTTTTGATTTTTTTTTTCAATATTTATTTAGGTATTTGAAAGGCAGAAATACAGAGGGATGAATGAGAGAGAGACAGAGACAGAGAGGGAGGGAATCTTCCATCTGCTGGTTCACTCCTCAATGGGTTGCAAAGGCCGGGGCTGGGCCAGGCCTCAGCCAGGAGCCAGAAGCTCCTTCTGGATCTCCCACATGGGTGCAGGGACCCAAGTACTGGGCCATCTTATGCTGCTTTCCCAGGCACATTAGCAGGGAGCTATATTAAATTGGAGCAGCTGAGACTCGAACTGGTGCTAGTATGGTATGCCGGCACTGCAGGCAGACTTAAACTTCTACACTGGGGCCAGCCCAGTGGCATAGCAGGTAAAGCTGCTGCCTGAGGTGCTGGTATTACATATGGGCACCGGTTCAAGACCTGGTTGCCCCACTTCCAATCCAACTCTCTGCTATGGCCCAGAAAACAGTACAAGATGGCCCAAGTCTTTGGGCCCCTGCACCCACATGGGAGACCCTGAGGAAGTTCCTGGCAATTGGCTTTGGATTAGCGCAGCTCTGGCTGTTGCAGCCATCTGGGGAGTGAACCAGCGGATGGAAGACTCTCTCTCTCTCTGTCTCTCATTCTCTCTCTCTCTCTCTTTCTGTTTCTCCTCTCTCTTTGTAACTGTGACTTTCAAGTAAAATAAATGAATCTTTAAAAAAAAAAACTTCTTTTTTTTTTTTTTTGACAGGCAGAGTGGACAGTGAGAGAGAGAGAGACAGAGAGAAAGGTCTTCCTTTGCCGTTGGTTCATCCTCCAATGGCCGCCGCGGCCGGTGCGCTGCGGCCAGCACACCGCGCTCATCCGATGGCAGGAGCCAGGTGCTTTTCCTGGTCTCCCATGGGGTGCAGGGCCCAAGCACCTGGGCCATCCTCCACTGCACTCCCTGGCCACAGCAGAGAGCTGGTCTGGAAGAGGGGCAACCGGGACAGAATCCAGCGCCCCAACCGGGACTAGAACCTGGTGTGCCAGCGCTGAAAGGCGGAGGATTAGCCTGTTGAGCCACGGCGCCAGCCTTAAAAGAAAACTTCCACACCACAGTATCAGTCTGTTATCTTGATTTTTAAAAATGTGGAAAAATATTTAAGTAAGCTGCCAATAAGAATAAGTATGAAATGAAAAGGCCATCCTCCATAAAGTTCTATTGGGTGAATTATGAGAGTGTGAGTCCACATTGAGGAAATATGTTGAGGGATCACTGGATTGAAGCATACATTATTTTCAAGCAACTTTCACCAAGAAGGGGCTATACATTGGCCAACTTATTAAATTATGTTTTTTATTATTTGAGAGGCAGAGAGAGATATTTATCATCCACTGGTTCACTTCTAGTTCCCTATGGGAGATGGGACGGAGCCATCTCTGGGTCAGTCATCAATCTGGGTCTCCCACATTGGTAGTGGGGACCCAATCACATGAGCTAAACCTGCTGCCTCCCAAGTTGTGCATTAGCAAAAGCTAAAATTGGGAGCTGGGCTGGGACTTGATCCCAGACATTCTGAAATGGGATACAGGAGTTCCAAGTGGAGTGCTAACTGCTAGGTCAAATATCTGCTTTAAATTATTGTCTTAACACTTGCTTTAAACAACGGATTATGACAAAAATAATCCTGGGCAAGTTCCAAAGCTTTAAATTCAACAGGTTTCTGCCTTCACCCTTTTGAATGGCTGACCTGAGCCTGTCATTTAAGGACACCGATCTGATCTACTAGAAAATGAGCAGTTACATGGACAAGTGAGGGTGTCCCCATGGACATTCAGTACCAACTGCCAGAACTAGGGGGAGTCTTTCAGCCCAGTCATCCTTCAACTGAATTCAGCCACAGGAGCACACACAAGTGAAAGCACCAAAAATCTGCCCAGTCAGTCTATGAAATTGCAAGAAACGATAATGCTTGTTGGACACTGCTAAATTTAAGGTAGGTTTTATGCAGCAATAGGTAACTGAATCACTAATGATGAGTAATCTATGAATAATTAAGAACATTTCTCAAGAAAGATTGTAAGTAAAGCTGAATACATGATATGTTTGTCTGGAACATTTTTGAACCAAGTTGCTCCAGATATTTTACATCTGCAGTTAATGAAAACTAACCCATGAAAATCTTTTTTTTTTTTTTTGAAGATTTATTTATTATTTGAAAGGCAGAGTTACAGAGGCAGAGGCAGAGAGAGAGAGGTCTTCTATCAGTTGGTTAATTCCCCAAATGGACGCAGCAGCTGGAGCTGGGCCGATCTGAAGCCAGGAACTAACATGGTTGCAGGGGCCCAAGCAGTTAGGCCATTCTCCACCACTTTCCCAGACCACAGCAGAGAACCGGATAGGAAGTAGAGCAGCCAGGTCTCAAACCTGAGCCCATATGGGATGCCAGCACTGCAGGTGGTGGCTTTACCTGCTATGCACCAGCCTCCTATATAAATCGTATAACCACAAAATTTTAAAATGCTTATTATAGGAGTACGGTTAAGAAAAAAAACCACTTCATATCAAAACATCTCTATTTTTATGATTTAACTTTTCAGAAATCATCCCATATGTTACATCACACAGACTGCAATCCTTACAGCTTCTGTAGCTAAATATCAATGTGTCCCTTTGTGATCTATTGTAATTCCATTGAAAAACCATAAGGTTCTTACCGGCAGGTCTTATTTTAACAGTGGTTTTATTGTGTGTGTGTGTGTGTGTGTGTGTGTGTGTGTGTGTGAGAGAGAGAGAGAGAGAGAGAGAGAGAAAGAAAGAGAGAGAGAGAGAGAGACTTTCACTGAAAGTTTCAAGCTATAACAACTTTTTAAAATTGTCTTTGTCTTTATAAATTGAAGAAAGCTAAAGGGATACAGACATGAGAAAGAGGAGAGAGAGAGATGGAGTAATCACAGAAGCTGGACTTTAGGGTATTTCTAAGTTTCTCAAATAAAACTATGAAGAAATAATCATTATCAAAGTAAAATTAAGCCAACTACTTTATATTTGTTAGAAATCGGAAAATTATCTGTTCCCTTTTAGTTATTCTGCTCCTACATACCCCAGTAACATTTCAGTCATGGTTAGAAGTAGAGGATCAAAATATATTTAGAGAGAATACATTCACTATAGTTTAATATATCATGTTAATAATGGTACCAAATGCAGAAAAATATATTCAAAATAGTTTTCACAGGCAATAATACTTCTGGCTGCTTTCCAAACCTGATGAATTCCACTGAGGTTATCTTACTAATAATTTCCACATATTTTATTTTTTTTCAAATGATTAGGAGACTCAGCCAACTGATGGTGTCAAAATTATAGCCAATTATTTTTAATATAAGGTGAAAAATTCACTTATTTTGATGTATGAATTTTGAGAAGTATGTAAAGTTCTATTATCCATCACTACAATGAAGATATCAAAAAATTCCTTTGTGTTGTTTCTTTGTTGTGAACTCACACAGCATTCTCAGTCTAGCCTGGTTTTCCAACCCTATAGTTTTGCCTTTTACAGAAGATATCATGAATTTTAATTGCACACCTTTCATCATGTAGAGATGAACAGTCTTTAATAAGATAAAACATTTTTCACAAGTGCTGAAGTGCCTCTAGAGGAAAAATCCTCCTTTGTAGATCCATCAAGCTGTGATTTTTAGGCTAGGGTTGAAAACCCTTTGCAAATGAGTATTTTTTAAGATAAAAGAGTCTTCTACCTCTTGAACAGAGGATCTTTGGGAGCTGTAAGGAACTTTTAGAAGCTCATGACACTAACTGTCCCTGAACTATACATAGGCCATCTATCAACTTGGCATGAATTTTTCTTCCCTCACTCTAAGAGACAAAAAGGAAAGACAAGAAGAAATAGGCTAAAAATACAAATAGTTATTTACTGTATATTCACTCATTCAACAAATATTTAGTAAAGTCTTTAAGATGCCAAAGATTGTTCTAACTACTATGCTAAACACCAGGGATTTGTAGAAACAAACTCTCTTTCTATGACTCCCATGATATTCTTTATCTATTAAGGCATTGCAAATATATTTTTCTTTAATTTTTCAAGTGGTGACATTCAATGCTGAGTATATTTATAACAATTACTTTGATATCTTTGTTCAGTTCAGGATCTGGCTCACAAATGTCAATTTCCATAGTTTTTTTTTTTTTTTCTCCCTTTAGCATTGCTTATTTATTTTACATTATTTATTTTATTTTATTTAGTAGTAGCCAAATAATGATTATTTGGGCAGAAATTATCTTCAAAAACCTCAACTCCAGTGTGTTTGTTGGAGAAATCTTAACTGAACTCTCAGTTCTCTCTGCACATGCGTGGAGCTTTCTAATCAATCAGACTGGCAGATTTAGAAAACATACCTAGGGACTCTATTGTCTTAGTTCTGCTCATTAAACCTCAAGGTGATCTGCACTTGTCCCAACTTCAGGCTAGCAGAGCTGTGAGTGTCCTCATCCATATTCTACATTTGAGCTTTACAGAGAATAATTTCATCTGTGTAACTTTCCATTTAGTTTTCCAAACAGGGTCCCCCTATCTCAGCAGTAGGGTTGCTGATTTCCATGGCCAGGTTCATCCTGGTAACCATTTCTGATGCCAGAATTGATTGGGAATGATAGAAGTGGTATCAAGAAACAATGCTCTCCACCAAACTTGCAGTACTTTACAAGTCATCTGTGTGACTTACATGCATGTATGCGTATGTATGTGTGTGTGTGTGTGTGTGTGTGTGTGTGTGTATATATGTACTTGCAAGGCTTTTCTAAGAAATCTTGCAAAAGAAGAATCTCCAAAGAAAAATTTCAAAAACACTGACAATGCTTCCAAACATCCGTATATTAAAACCTGCAATAAAATTGTCAGAAGAAATAACAAAATAATAATGAAAAGTACTTTAGAAAATTAGGTTTGGAAATTCTTAGGCCAAATTAAAGGTAAAAATGTTAGTTGCATAAATTGCAATGCCCTAAAAATCACTAAAATATTACAATTGGAAAATTAAGTACTCACAGGAAAAATAAAACTAAAATGTGAATGTTTAAGGGAAAATTTAGAAGGCAAAAGTGAGTTAAAATCTTAAAAAATAGGATACAAAAGAAAAAAAGTTTATAAATTCTTTTAAGTAGGACAATATGGCATTTTCCAAAATTTGTTTAGTGACAATTACTTTTAGAAATTCCAAAGTAACATATTTTTATAACCTTTTTTGAGCACTGAAAGTGGAATTTAAATAAGGGTCAAAACCAACTTCTCTAAATAAAAATTTCAAACTGAAATGAAAAGAACATTATCTATAGTTAACTTTATCACACCCTGAATTTCCATATCATTATTTCCTCAATATATGTTGAAGTTATATATTTTTAAATATTTTTATTTATATTAAGGGAACAAATTTCATGTATCTCATATATACAGTTTTAAGAGCATAATACTTCCTACCCTTCCTTGCTCCTACCCTCCTTCCTTTTTTGTTATTTTTCTTTTAACTTTTACAATGAGATACTTTCATTTTACTGTATAAACACAAGCTTTACCCTTCACCGAATGAAGAATTCAGCAAATAGTGGGTATAACACTTTTTAATCATCTAATTCAGCATATCAGTGGTGTGGTTGATTATATGCTCCTATACAGATCGGCAAGACAGTCGAGATCTGGAGTTGGCAAACTTTTCCAGTAAAGGTGCAATAGTAAACATTTTAGATTTTGCAGCCAAAGAAGCAAATCTGAACAACCGTTCTCACACAAAAGCTGATCATGGCGGGCCTGCTCTGTAGTGTAGCAGCTTAAGCCCTGGCCTGCAACTCCAGCGTTCCACAGAGCCACCGGTTCAAGTTCCAGCTACTGCACTTCAAATCCAGCTCCCTGCTAATGCACCTGGGAAAAAAGCAGAAGATGGCCCAAGTGCTTTGGCCCCTGAACCTATGTGGGAGACTCGGTTAGAGCTCTTAGCTCCTGGCTTTGGTCTGGCCAGCCCTAGCCTTTGTGGCCATTTGAGGAGTGAACCAGTGGATGGAAGACTTCTCTCTCTCTGCCTCTCCTTCCTCCTCCTCTCTCTAACTCCACCTTTCAAATAAAATTAATCTAAAATCAAGAAAAGCTTATCACTTCTTAAAATAATATATTATACACTTAAAAATACAAAAACTATTTTTACTATGCATACCTTATAAAAGAAGGAATATACCAGTGTCTTCTGACTTATACTCTAGATTTCTTTGGAATATACTATGATAGAGGTCAGGAAAGTCAGCCTGGCTTTGGTGCAAAACAGGAAATCTAAATTGTTGTCCTGAATATGAACTTCTCCTGATTCACTTTTTTGATGAGCGAAGATAAGAATGAATTCCCAAATTCATAGCTGCATATCATTTGTTAGCAATTGTGTCAATATACTCTAACAAAACATTGCACCTTGTGTAGAAACTGCAATTGAAGGTATGACTTGATAGAGTATGTGTAGTAGTAATAGATTCTTTGATTTCTACAGACACCAGGATGAGGTGCCGAATGGAAACACAACTGGAGATATGGGAAGGACTATCATCTGTGCATCCTTTAGACCTTAAAGATGACATTAGTCTTCACTATGCCTCACTACACGGTATCATTTGTATTTATTATCTTGTCTGCAAAATGGGTTAGTTTCAGAGGTTTCCCACTAGTTCTTCCCAGCTTGGACACCTCATATTCTACAACAAGCTAGGGGATTGTGTTAGGTACTAGGTGGAACTCTGATTGCACATACTGGGACTAGATAAATACCCTGTTGTGCATGGACCTAACGGGCAGCAGGACTCTATCTACCAGCAGGACCACATAAGCTTTCATTCTAACAGATATTCATGGTGACATTCTGGTTCTCAGAGTACCAATGTCTACTTGAACTCTGTGTCCAGTTGTTCTTAACCCAGGTAAATGACCATAAATAACTATCATTTGCACAGCTCCATTTTTTTTTTCCTCCTTTGAGATGAGGATCCCTCTTCTTTCTGTGTGTTCCCAGTGTTTCAGGCAAGGAAACCAAGAAAAGAATGGTGGCATTGCATCGAGATAGCTCCTCTCAGTCTGCTTTTATGCCATCTTTGATTTCTCCTGGTGATACAATTCTGTTGTTCCCTTGTTGTCAATCTATCTCTTTCATTCCCTTGGACTGCTGTATTCTATCAATCATCTTCATAGCTCTGTGGCTGAGGCTCTTTGGGCCTTGGATTCTTTCCACCTCTATGATAAAAGATGAGGATGCTTTATGCAGTTAGGCACTGAAATGTGCACTCTCAAGCTACAGGGTTCTGAGGCTCTCATTGCATTCCATGAGCTTACTTATGTTATGGTCCCTCTTACCATTAACCCTGGCTTTCTGCAAAGAGCCAACAGGTAGCATTTTTTAATGATGCTGAAGTTCCTCTCTCTTGGTTTCTTACAATATTTTTTCCCCAATCCTGACAAATACACCAAACCTCTGACAAATAATATATGCAAGTCCATACCATTAGCACTCTTTCTTCCATAAACAGGTATACCACTCACTAGAAGCATGTCCGTCCACCCTCTGTCCTTCATAGGCATATTTTATTGAATTTGAATTGCAATAGAATTTTCTTCATCCTCATGCCATCAATACCACACAAATACATTGTAATGTACACATGCATATCAAATTATTCCACATGTCTTAGCTATTTGCATACTGCCTTAAATTGCAGTTTAGCACCCGATTTGCAAAATTGACTGTTTGGACCTTTGCATTCAAACCTGTTTGTAGCCTGTTATGCATGCATTTATGGAACACCAGCTAGCAAATGGCACCTTGATAAATTGTAATCGACATCAGCTAATTTTCTTTTGTAAGAGCTGTAACTGCTAAGAACTTAGGGATATTGATCATTAGCACAATGATCCATGTCACAAAGATCTTCATTTATCACACCCTCATTTTCATTAATGGTGCTCATACACACTTTAATTCACTTCCTCAAACCAACAAGATGGTGTGATAGAACTATATGAATAAGTGCAAGCTTTTGGGGGAAACAGAAAATCATTTTACATCTTCTCTAATGATTACACAAAAGCTGATGTATTAGATGAGGCATCATTCAAGTATATTTCATTATACACTGGATGCTTAGAAAAACAATTTCTAACTTTAAAATTGATGGCTCCTTCTCACCGTTACCTACAAATGTAAGTACAGCATATATTTTTCCAAATGTAAAATGATTTGTGAAGCATATGTTTGACATCTTGAAATAACTCTTCCAAGCCCAGAGTGTGAATAAGCCCATATTGATATGATTTCTTTCATAGAAAGCTATTTTCTTCATGGTGAATCCAAGTATGTTAAATCATTTCAGTACATATATCCCAGATATCTGTAGAGATTCACTCTTGTAGACATATTTATTTTTACCTCTCCTCCATCTAGAATATTTATGGAAATTCACGTTATGGTTTACTACACTTTGGAATTGCTTAAATGCCACAGTTGACCTGACAGCATCCAAGATAGGCAGAGCAGCAATAGAAAACAAAAATGTGTGATACCTAAAAAATATGCTGAAGGTCTGACTAGAAAATTCTTTATGGTTGCCTTGTTCAGTTAGTTTTGGTAAGATGATGCTGACATGAAGTAACCCTTATTCCATCAGGCATTTTGAAATTTGGCCCATAAATAATTGATATTAAATTAAAATGATATGGACACTAATAATAAATTTATAATAAGACTTTTCTAATATAAATGTATACTCTCCTACTCTGGACAAGACCTATGGAAAAGACTGATAGCATTATGGCTCCTGGAAGCAGAAAGTCTTGGTTCAAGTACTGCTTATATGACTTTGATCAAGTTTCCCTCTATTAACTTTATTTTTGTCACATGTAAAATGGGGCTAATGATAAAAGCTACCTTCTTCCCTTGCTTTCTGCCTCTTCCCTCCCTTCCCCTCCATCCTGTTCATTTTTGCCGTTGTTTTCTTTTTGAAAAGAGACTGGGCTTTATTCAGCATTTCCTTTCCAAATCTGTAAGTGAGAAATTACATTTCTTTCAGCATTTAACAATGTGAACAATATGAATTATAACAATGGTATCTTTTATTTATTTATTTATTTATTTATTTATTTATTTTTATTTTTGACAGGCAGAGTGGACAGTGAGAGAGAGAGACAGAGAGAAAGGTCTTCCTTTTTGCCATTGGTTCACCCTCCAATGGCTGCCGCGGCCGGCTCATCCGATGGCAGGAGCCAGGTGCCAGGTGCTTTTCCTGGTCTCCCATGGGGTGCAGGGCCCAAGCACTTGGGCCATCCTCCACTGCACTCCCGGGCCACAGCAGAGAGCTGGCCTGGAAGAGGGGCAACCTGGACAGAATCCGGCGCCCCAACTGGGACTAGAACCCGGTGTGCCGGCGCCGCAAGGCGGAGGATTAGCCTGTTGAGCCACGGCGCCGGCCAACAATGGTATCTTTAAAGTACTGAGCACATACTCATACCTCATGGCAGTACTATTCACATATCATAGGATTTATTCATGGGCACAGTCATCTGAGGTAGTCACTACTAGCAACTTCTATAAAAGAAGCAACTACCAGAGGAGCTGCCCAAAGTCAAATATACTTCATCTCTGAATGTCCCTGCTACACTGATGAAAATTTAATTGTCATAGATAATTTTGTGCGTCTGTTTAGTATTTTCCTGAGAAAACATTAATATAACTAACTCTTAACTAACACTAATAGCTAATAAAATTATCAAGTTTTAAAGAATTGGCTTCAGAAGTATTTAACTTGTCTGTAGAGGCTTTGTCTATTTTAGCAACCTCTTTAAATACTAATGATAAGGCTTGTTTTCAGCTTAAGAAAACAATTTCTTAATTGTCAGTACTCAACATTAGCAGAACGCTGTGAAGATGGAAGTAACCCAGCCTAGGGAAAAGAGGAAGCAGACAAGCTACTGGAACATGTTGCAGACTGAGTAAAAATAAACAATTATTTCATTTCAGAGCAAGCTTTATCTAAATCACAAGAGTTTGTTATTCGTGTATAAGTGATTTATGATGTGGGATAACTCATGGTCAAGTCTATAGATTGTGATTGAAGAGAAACATAACAGTGGACAGTAGCAGGGAGTACACTTACATGCATGCATTCAGCTCCTGCAGTCTCCGATTCCTGTTTCGCCTGCTGATCCACATTACCTGTAGAGGCTGCCAAGCAAGTGCATTTCCAGAGGGAATTTGTCATCTGTTTTTCTTAATGTTTTTCCTGCTGCTTTACTGGGTTGGCAGCCATGCTAGAACTGACTTCCAGATTTTTTTATGACATCTGAAAAAATTTGTGAGCTGTCAGGTCTCCTCCATCACTGTGTTAGCATAAACCACTTCATCCATGCACCTCACCTAATCTATCCTCCAATTTTTACACTGGGCTGTATTTAAAGAGAGAGAGACACCCAAGATGTATTGGAAATGTAATCTGTTTCAAAAACCCCATGAAAGATTACTGAGACATTTGGCATTCCTCAGAAACCAAATGGCAATTTCATTGTTTTTATTATTTTACGATGTTAGTAAATATTTATTGCATGTATTGGTTTTATTAGGCAGTGATAGAAATAGGTAGGATGAGAAAGATATGTTACCTCTAAAAGGGGGCTGATTAGCACAATTGTAGAAAGGATTAGATGGTTATAATGGGTTTTGAAGCAAAATATGACAATTTTAGGAAAAGATGCTGTGTTTAAACATAGAGAGCAGGAAAGGAAAAATGGCTGAATCTGAATCACCACACCAAACATCAGTTAGCTTCAAACACAATTGGGAGAAGTATAGCAGTACAATGTTGCAGGGATTCCTAATGGGGTAGAAAAAATTAGTCAAATTCGATTTTAACTTTGGAAATTAAAAGTAGAGTTCCAATGCACTGACTAATAAATCTTTATTTCCATAAACATTTAGCAATGTGTTTGGCTTACATAGGCTGGACTCATGCTGTTATGCTGTGGATAGTGTTTAATTATATGTAATGCCCGTGGTCAAGCTGCCCATGGCACATTGCCTACATGGGCCCCATTGTTCAAGCATCACTTTGTCTACATCATTTCTCATATGGCCTTGATTTTCGTCCACTTAAATGAGTGGTGTATACTTTCTCACTTCTTGACTTTGTTTTTCAACCATGGGACTTCCTGTGGCCCATGGAATCATATTGCCTATAAGTGTGCATGCAATTAGGGTAAATTCATTGTGACCCATACCCTCATGAAGAACCATCTCAGCAAGATCTACAGAAAGAAGACACACAGATAGTCCACATAGAGAACTTCTGAACCTCATCTTTCAAGAAAAGCTCACCCAGGATGAATCATTGAAGTAGCAATACCAAGCCACAACCAGCTGACCCCTGCCAACACAGACTCCTGAGCCAAATGAGTTAATGTAACTAAGATTTTATAGTCTGCATTGGGACATTATTGTGGCAATGGGTTATTGATACTGTCTTGCTATGATTTCCATTTATTATTTGAGAGGGTATAATACTAATATCTAATTTGTACTCATTAAATATTTGTTAAATGAATGGGTGAATGAATTAAATATAACCAGGAAAATTCCAAAATATTACTACATGTATTCTTCTAGATGAACATTTCTGGTTTCCAACAGTAACATAATATGAGAACTGTTGATTTTTATGTTTAATCAAATAATTAGGCAATTTATATTGACATCTATGTTTGAAAAACTATCAATGTTATAGTCTGTGCACTGTGTTCAAACTTCACTTGAAGAATTATTTGTAATTTTGTTGCTTAGCTATGGTATCAATTTTTTACACAATTGCTTTTGTAGTCATGACACATTTCAATAACAAGTGGAGAGCTAGCATCTAGAAATATATACTGGAAAAAATATGCATAGCTTTGAAAAGATAAAACAATACTGTTTCATCCAGAAAACAGTTACATAGTTCTGTACTTCTGACACATAGAAATAAATGTAAGGCAGCACAAGTATAGATAGAGCATATAGAAGGAAAACAGAGGAAATACGTCTTTAGCTTCATCTTGGCAGTTTTTCATTTTTGACATTAGAACACAGACAGCATTATAATATAATGCTCAGAAAGGCCAAGCTTAGAAAACAAAGTTCTTAGAAATTAGAAGGATACCAGTGGATAATTAGATCATTTGAGGGCCTATTGATCACAAAGATGCCTGAATTTCAGAATTGGGCTCTATTTGTGAATGGATCCTGACTCTGGAGTAAGATCTAAAGGGGAGTTTAAAAATATAATTTTCTGGGGCCGGCGCTGTGGTGTAGCAGGTAAAACCACCACCTGTAGTGCCAGCATCCCATATGGGCACCAGTTTGAGTCCCAGCTGCTCCACTTCCCATCCAGCTCTCAGCTATCATCTGAGAAAGCAGTAGACAATGGCCCAAGTGCTTGGGCCCCTGCACCTGTGTGGGAGACTGAGAGGAAGTTCCTGGCTCCTGGCTTTGGATCAGCTCAGCTCTGGCCATTGTGGTCAATTGGGGAGTGAACCAGCGTATGGAAGACCTCTTTCTCTCTCTGTGGTTCTACCTCTCTCAGTTACTCTGTCTTTCAAATTAATAAAAAAATAAATCTTTAAAAAAATATTAGCTGCTACAGTAAACGCTGGCTCTGATTCTGTTTCTATGTTGACTATTTAACTAGAAACCATGCCATATTCCTTTATGATTTTTATTGTTTTACCTGTTGATTGCTCTGAAACGACTACATAAAATGAATTTTAATTTTTTCTCTAATAGACATCCTTTAAAATGTCTTATTCTGCTAGCTAGAATATCGAATAACTGTTGAATAGAAGTAACAGCAAGAAAAGAAAATAAAACCTTATGATTGCTTTACCTCAAACCTAGCAGGCATGGTCTAATGCTCCAGAAGTTTGTTGTGGCAGAGTTCTGATGAGGTGGACAAGAACAGCACAGACCAGAACAAATTTCCGGAGCATCAGGCCATGACTGCTAAGTGTGAGGTGAAGCACAATAGAGAGGAAACATCCCCACCAGGGAAACTGATCCACTAGGACCACCCAGGACCCCTGAATGAGACTTCTGCTCCCCTGCAGGGATGAATTTCTCAGTTTACACTCTTGTGGAAGATTCTTTGCCTGGCTTCAACACTCAGAACTGTTTTCTTTCTTTTTGTAAGATTTATACATTTACTTGAATTTAGAGTTACACAGAGAGAGGAGAGGCTGAGAGAGAGAGAAAGAGCGGTCTTCCATCCGACGGTTCACTCCCCAATTGGCTGCAATGGTCGGAACTGCGCCCATCGGAAGCCAGGAGCCAGGAGCTTTCTCCGGGTATCCCACACAGGTGCAGGGGCCCAAGGACTTGAGTTACCTTCCACTGCCCTTTTAGGCCATTGCAGAGAGCTGGATCAGTAGAAGAGCAGCCAGGACTAGAACCAGCACCCATATGGGATGCTGGTGCTTCAGGCCAGGGCATTAACCTGCTGTGCCACATCGCCTGCCATTCAGAACTGTTTTCAACAGTACTTGCATATTAGGGCAGAATTTGCTCTTTGGATGGTAAATTTATCTCTGTTCCAACAGCATTTTGCACCCAAAATTGTCTCCTGCAGGTTAGCTTTTCTGGATTTGGATATTTATTTCTGTGCTTACATGTAAATTGAAGTGTGTATGTGTGTGTGTGTGTGTGTGTGTGTGTGAGAGAGAGAGAGAGAGAGAGAGAGAGAGAGAGAGAGAGAGAGATACACAGTGACCAAAAGAGAAAGATAATATTAGTTCTTCTGGTATGTGTTATATGTGGGTTTTATTTGCTCAACTTGTTAATCCGTATGTTTTCTAGAATATATGTGAAAAGAGTTGGAATTCAGGGCATTCATTTTCTTTTATAAAAAGAATACATCAAAACGTACTCTTTAAACAAAACTACAATAGAAATAGAATAGATTAAATAGCATTCACATGTAACTTTAGAGGCAGAAGGAGAGAGAGAGAGAGAGAGAGAGAGAGAGAGACTGAGAGATCTTCCATCTGCTGGTTCCCTCCACAAATGACTGCACCAGCCAGAGCTGGGCCAGTCTGAAGCCAGGAACCCACACTGGAGTGCAGAGGCCCAAGAACTTGGGCCATCTTCTACTGATTTCCAAACCTACAGCAGAGAGCTGGATCAGAAGTAGAACAGCCATGACTTGTACTGGCCCCCATGTGGGATACCGGCACTGTAGGCGGTAACTTTCCCTGTTATGCCATTGTGCTAGCCCCACCCTCCTCAATTTCAGCATCTTTTATGAGGTTGGAAATTAAGTGGCTGTTCACATGTCACTTCTCCCACCCAGGTCCCAGGTGAGGGAGATATGTCCTAAGAAGTGGTAGTTTGATGGACAGAAAGGAGGATAAAAGTACATGGAGTGGGGGCTTGTGGCTCCCAGGCACCTCCAGCTCAGCATAGCTACCTGAGGTGTCTAGCTGCCTTCTCTCACAATTCAAGTCCCCACTACTCTGCCGGTTCTAGTGCTGGCTGATCCAGCTCTCTGCTATGGCCTGGGAAAGCAGTAGAAGATGGCCCAAGTGCTTGGGCCCTTGCACCAGTTTCAGAGACCTTGAAGAAGCTCCTGGCTCCTGGCTTCAGATCAGTAGAGCTGCGGCCATTGAGGCCAACTGAGGAGTGAAGCAACAGAAGGATGACCTTTCTCTCTGCCTCTCCCTCTCACCATCTGTAACTCTACCTCTCAAATAAATAAATGAAAAAATATTTTTAGAAAAAAAAATCCAGGGGATATGCTATGGCACAGTGGGTTAAGCCTCCCATTTGGGTGTCAGTTCACATCCTGGCTGCTTCACTTCCAATCCAGCTCCCTGTTAATGTGCCTGAGTATGTAACAGAAAATGGTCAGGTGCTTGGGACCCTTGCACCCATGTGGCAGACCCAAATAAAGCTCCTGGCTCCTGGCTTTGGCATTACCTAGCCCTGGGCAATAAGGCCATTTGGGGAGTGAACTAATGGATGGAAGACCTCTGTCTCTCTTTCTCACTCTGCCTCTGCCTCTCTGTAACTCTGACTTTCAAATAAATAAATAAATATTTTTTAAAAAAATTACTTGGAATAAATAAAACCAAGGATGTGGTGGCCGGTGCTGTGGCACAGAGGGTTAACGCCCTGGCCTGAAGTGCTGGCATCCCATATGGGTGCTGATTAGAGACCTGGCTGCTCTACTTCCCATCCAGCTCTCTGCTATAGCCTGGGAAAGTAGTAGAAGATGGCCCAAATCCTTGGACCCCTGCACCTGCATGGGAGACCCAGAGAAAGCTCCTGGCTTCTGGCTTCAGATGGGCCCAGGTCCAGCCATTGTGGCCAATTGGGGAGTGAACCATCGGATGGAAGACCTCTCTCTCTTTCAAATAAATAAATAAATAAAATAAATATTTTAAAAAACCAAGGATGTGAAAGATCTTATGAAAATCACAAAACATTATGTTATTTTAATCTTAATTTTTTTTTATCTGCTTGAAAGGCAGAGCAAAAAGGAGAGATTAAGGAAAGAGAGAAACATATCTGCTGATTCAGTCCCTAAATGCCTACAACACTCCAGGCTGAGTTAGGCAGAAACCAGGAGCCTGGAACTCCATTTAGGTCTCCCACTGGAATGGCCTGGTCCGAAGTACTTGATCCATCATCTGGATGGCGTTCCGGACACGTTAGCAGGAATCTCATTGGAAGCAGAGCAGCTGGAACTCAACATTACACTCGGATTTGAGATGCAGGCAGCCCAAGCAGAGGCTAATGTGTCACACCAAAGTGCCCACTCCTTGAGGTTTCAATTTATGTTTCCTTGTGGATCAGTTATGTTGAGCACCTCTGCGTTTCCCTGTTGGCCGTTTTTATATATTATTTGGGAAATTGTGAAATCAGGCCTTTTGTCCATTTTTTAATCAAATCAATTTTTTGCTATTGAGTTCTGTGACTTTTATATACAGTTATTTATTGACAAATATCCAAAAAAGAATGCTTAGACCAATACCAAGTAGCATTTCTCTTATGCTTTTTCTAGGTTTTCTATATTCCATGTGCTACATTTGTATCTTTAGGTCATTTCGATTTGATTTTGTGTGAGGTGTAGGATAAGGATTCAGCTTCTCCATTGTGCGTTTTTGGTGACCTTGTTGATTATTTCTGTGCTCTCTATTCTGTTTAAATTTTTTTGACAGGCAGAATTAGACAGAGAGAGACAGAGAGAAAGGTCTTCCTTCCGTTGGTTCACCCCCCAAGTGGCCGCTACGGCCAGTGCCCTGCGCCAATCGGAAGCCAGGAATCAGGTGCTTCCTCCTGGTCTCCCATGGGGTGCAGGGCCCAAGCACTTGGGCCATCCTCCACTGCACTCCCGGGCCACAGCAGAGAGTTGGACTGGAAGAGGGGCAACCGTGACAGAATCCGGCACCCTAACCAGAACTAGAAACCAGGGTACCGGCGCCGCAGGTAGAGGATTAGTCTGGTGAGCCGCAGCACCGGCCTGTTTAATTTTTGTATGTCTGTTTTTATGCTAGCATTATACTAGTTTACTATTTTTTGTAGTGTGTTTTGAAACTAGGAAGTCTAATATTTCCAACTTGCTTTTTTCCTCAGAGTTGTTTGGGTTATTTGTGATCTTTTGTAATGCCATAGGAATTTAAAAAATGTATTTCTAGCAATTAGATTAGAAAAAGTTATAAAAGTCTTTCAAAAATATGGAAGAAATAAAATCCTTGATTGAAGATGACATGATCTTCTATGTATAAAATCTCTAAAGACTCTACCCAATAAAATTGTTAGAATAAATGACCTAAGTGTAACTTCCAGATGAAAACAACATATAATGTCAATTGCATTTATTTATAACAATAATCATCTATCTACAAAAATCAAAAACATCAAGTTTAGGATAAAATAAAACATAGAATTTTTAAGAATAAATTTAACAAAGCAAATATCTGTACTCTGGAAACTATGAATAAATTATGGAAGAAATATAAAAATACAAATAAATTAAAAATATCTAATATTTGTGTATTCGAAGATGTCATGTTTTTAAAATGTTCAGTTTGCTCAAAATGATCAGATTCAATGCAATCTCTTTCAAAATTTCAATGGAATATAAAATAATAAATAACAAATAATAACAAAATCTTGGGCGTCGAACCACAGATAAAAGTACTGTTCATAAAAACAGTACTGTTCATAAAACAGTACTGTTCATAAAAACAGTACTTTCTAGGATGCAAGATCAACAAATAAAACAACATTCTCAGATTGTGTTCAAGCACCAATTTTGTTGTTTTCAGCATTTCAATATGAGTGTATTATGATTTTAATTTCTTTCATCAAAAAGACCTCAGTCTGTCCCATATGAACAAAAAATGTTTATATGTAGCTGAAGCTTTTTAATTATGTAAGGCCTCGCTTCAGGGACCTTACTTTATTTTTCTTGATTGTTTTTTTCATTTGATTCCATGATCTTAAATAAAACTAATTAACTTAAAGGACATGGGAAAGCATTTAACTTATATAAATGCCTAAAGAAAGGAGAAATTCATATAATTGAAAGCCATACACAAAGCTTTTACTTTATAATTTTATTCTTTAGAGTCTAAATGGCAGTGTGTAAATAACACAGAATTCCAGAGATTAAGGTTCTCAATTAGACCTACTGGACAGCTAATCCATAGCTAAATGTTTTGTGGTGTTTCATATTATAACCTACCATATTATGGAAGTTAAAATGCAGGTAAACCTTTTTGAAAAAAAAAGTTAACAGCTGAGAATATAATCTCACTGCTTTGTCATATTATTTAGGTGACTTGTGATTATCTGAGCAGAGAAGTACGATTATGGCTACAATTTCCTGAGCTTTTCACATTGTGTGTTATGGTACCCATTAATAATCAGTTCTTATTTAATTTTTATAACAATCTGTTGAGCTATCATTATCCCTATTTTCTATGTGAAATAACTTAGATGTCAAGATGTAAAATAGTTTCCCCAACGTTCTAAAGCTGAAGATGGAACAAACTTCAGTTTCAGGCCTTGTCCTCCCCTCCCTCCAAGACTACCACTCCTCACATTCATGCTATCCCCCAGATATATCCATATTGTTCTCCGTAGAGAGATGTTCTCATCTCAGGCTTCCTCCCTACCCTCCTGCTGGTAAATCTGCAGAAATGAATATGTATAATAGAATAAAGTTCACTGGTGCACATTAAATATACTAACTGCCTTCAAGGAATTTAGTGCTCTTCAGGTAAGATCTGTCTTTATTAAGCAGTGGGCATGTTGCAGAAAACCGATATTCCTGGTGGAAAGTAAAAATGATGCCAGTTATGGTTCATTCAAGTAGTCATTTCCATCATTGTGCCGATCCCTAGCACTGCAGTGTTGCTTTACAGTTCTTAATTACTCCACACACACACACACATTTTCAACATCAAATAAAGAATGTTTACATAGAAACAACAAGAGGAAAAGCAAAGTATTTTAAAGGAGAAGATTCTGAATTTTGTATGTTATTTGCGAGGGATATTTCACAAAATATGATTTTATCCCTTTGGGATACCAGATAGAAGAACCCCCTCTCCCTCTCTCTCTATCTCCTTCTCTCTGACACTTCGCCTTACAAAATAAACAAACAAAAGAATAATAACACACACACCAAAAAAACAATAAAATGATGTATTTAACTACTAAACAAGTTGGCCTGCTCTACTATCCAAAATGCCTAAAAAGAGGGACATTTTGTGATTAATTTCATTTGCTACATCTTACCACAGAAACAAGGTATTAATGGTAAGTAATTCTTGGGTAAATAAATGAATACTTCTTTGTGGATTGAATTGAAAGATTTGATTCTCTATACCATGTTCTAATCCAGTAATTTAGTCAGCCCAAACCACTATTTCTAGTAGTGTCTATATTTATCCTTAAGTTGCTTGATTCTGCTCTCATCGTTAGGAACTAAAGATGTGAAATGAGATAAGTTGAGTAGTACAAGGCTTGGAAATAAAGCTTTTTTTTTCTATTTTTATTTTTTAAAAGATGTATTTATTTATTCGAAAGGCAGAATAACAGAAAGGCACAGGCAGAGAGGGAGAGAGATGTTGGTCTTCCATCCACTGGTTCACTCTCCAAATGGCCTAAATGGCAGGAGCTGGGCGGATCCAAAGCTGGGAGCCAGGACCTCTTCTGGGCCTTGCACACAAGTACAGGGACCCAAACACTTGGGCCATCCTGCACTGCCCTCCCAGGTCATAGCAAAGAGCTGGACCCGCAGTAGAGCAGCCAGAACTCAATCCAGCGCCCACATGGGATGCCAGCACTGGAGACAGCAGCTTTACCTGCCATGCCACAATGCTGGCCCCCAGGTGTTCCCATAGATCAGAAGAAGTGGCAAAATATTTTGCCTAAGTTTGGTATACATTTTATTTGTTTCTTTATTTCTTACAAGAGTCAATATATGTGAACATTATTTTCAATAAGTAAACTAAAACTCAAGAAGGCAACAATACATGCTAATACGGTAAACAAAAAACATTGCAGAAGTTACACATGTTTAACAAACATTTGGAAAATGCAATAAATCTACAAATAAATGAGTTCTTATTTATTTTTGTAAAGATTCATTTAATTCTTTGAAAGATAGAGTGGTAGAGGCAGAGAAAGGGAGAGAGAGAGGTCTTCCATCCGTTGGTTCACTTCCCAGATGGCTGCAATGGCCGGCCAGAGCTGGGCTTATCCGAAGCCAGGAGCCAGAAGCTTCTCCAGGGTCTCTCACACCATCTCAGGGGCTCATGGATTTAGGCCATCTTCCACTGCTTTCTCAGACCATAGCAGAGAGCTGGATCAGAATTGCAGCAGACTGGAATTGAACTGGTGCCCATATGGGATGCCTGTGCTGCAGGTTGCAGCTTTACCCACTATGCCCAGTGCCGGCCCCACAAATAAACAATTTTTAAAATAATATTTATCGGCCGGTGCCATGGCTCACTAGGCTAATCCTCCGCCTTGTGGTGCCGGCACACTGGGTTCTAGTCCCATCAGGGCGCTGGATTCTGTCCCGGTTGCCCCTCTTCCAGGCCAGCTCTCTGCTGTGGCCCAGGAGTGCAGTGGAGGATGGCCCAAGCGCTTGGGCCCTGCACCCCATGGGAGACCAGGAAAAGCACCTGGCTCCTGGCTTTGGATCAGCGTGGTGTGCTGGCCTCAACGCGCCTGCCGCGGCAGCCATTGGAGGGTGAACCAATGGCAAAAAGGAAGACCTTTCTCTCTGTCTCTCTCTCTCACTGTCCACTCTGCCTGTCAAAAAAATTTTTTTAAAATTTAAAAAAATGCTATTTATCCCTTCATATAACTATAACTTACTGCTCCCAATGTATATTTTGAAAAAATTTGTTTTATATTTTTGTCAAACCAATGGTTAAGAATATTATACTAGTATAATTTAATGACCTGTAATTACTTTAATTTTTACTATATATGGGAGAAATAGTCACTTTTTCCATTAATTATTGTTTATAGTTGTTGCCTATATTCCAACCAAACTAGGGTCTTTTTGTATTTTCTGGTTAAACTTCTTATTCGGTGAAGTATTAGCCTTTCTAGAGTAATGTAAGTTTCAAATATGTTATCTCAAATACTAAAAAAAAGGGGAGGGGGAGAAGGAGGGTGGAGGGGAGAGGGAGAAAGGGAGAGGGAAGGAGGAAGGGGATAATATGTTCTTAGACTTGTAGCTACAAAGCACATTGAATCTGTTAAAAATTAATTAAAAAATTAAAAGAAAAACTATCACTAATTTTTGTGCACTTCCAAACTTCTTTGAAATACATTTTAATCCAATTTATCTGCCTGTAATATTATGCAACTCCAAGATCTGCAGAAAGCAATGGGAGATGGCAAGCACTTGGGCCTCTGCTACTCAAGTGGGAGACCTGGATGGAGTTCCTGCTCCTGCCTTCAGCCTGGCCAGTCCTGGCTTGATGTGGTTATTTTGGGAGTGAGCCAGTACATGGAAGAAAACTCTCTCTCTCTCTTTCTCTCTCCTTTTCCCCCTTCCCTCTCTCTCAACTTTGCCATTCAAATAAAATAAATAGATCTTTAAAAATTGTTTAAAAAGCATTAATTAGAGTTCATTCCACTCAAAGATATACTTGGACATATGAGATTTCTATTTATGTTCTAAAGCAAATATTTATCCATTTATAATTAAGTAAATTATTTAGTGTTCTGTGCAATTAGGTATTCAACATCATAAGAAATTTTTGAAATAAAAGAACTATATAGCAACTAAATGAAAACAAGTGAATTCAAACTCAAAGCTCTTCAATTACAGATCCTATGACTATAATTATTATGCTTTTCTACTTAGGGACCTATGCCTAGATGATACCTCATGATCCTTGCAGTAGCAGAAGACACTAAGATTATCAAGATTGAGTGCAAGGGTGACCAAAAGAAACCTGGAAGTATGTTCATGCTAACAGTTGTTTTTCTCTATCTTGACTATTACTTCCAATTAAAATTGATGCTGGTATCCCTGGTGAGTTCAAAGACTTTTTTATCTTTAGCAATATTGAAGCTGTCTAAGACTGAAGGAATTGTTTACTTTATACTAGAACATGTGATATTTCTCTATTTTCATTGCTTGAATATAGTTTTCCCAATAATGAGCTAATGGCAAATATGATTAAAAATATAGATAACATGATTGTGTTGATGCTTTAACATTTCCAAAGGAAAAGCAAAAATTGAACTTCAATATTTCATCTGTTTCCCTATAATGGAGGAAAAAACAATTATGTCTTAAATTTTTACAAACCCAGAGATGGATTGCGTAGAATATGTTTCAGTTTTAAAATGCCCATGGTACATTTTCAAAATTATTTGCATGGACTCTTTCTTGCATACTTCTGAGGTAGATAACTGTTCTAAATTTGTTGGCATATATTCAAATTCATAAGCAGGGTTTCTTTTGTGGACTCATTCAAAGGATATAGACTGGAACAATTGCTCAACCGAACAATATTATCTCTGCTTTACAGATGACAGAACTGAGACAGAAAAGCGAAATGACATGTTCAATGCCACACTATGCGTCACTGGCAAAACTAGTATTAGAACTCACTGTCTGTGTTTTCCAAAACTGAGTATTGGCAGAACTTTTTCCACATTTCACTAGAGGTATTTGTTAGCTTTGCAAACTTTAAAACAAATGAAAATGGATTTATACTACTAGTGTGCTGATAACAACGAAACCTTCCTTTAGGAAGAAATGTGATACATGGATTGTCCCAATTATTGAAATGGATTTGGATGCAACCCATCATAGAGTACGAACTTATGTGTGAAAAGAAATTATATGTAAGCATGTGCTTTTATTATACCTTCACTATTTCATGTAATTAAAGTAGAATATTGTGCATATCCTATTGAGTTTAGCCAACTTCAAATGTTCAGTGTTTCTAATTCAAATATGATCTTGTGAGGTGGCTCCCTCTACTATATGAATAGATAGAAATGTAATTATGTGAACAGTTCATATTCTTTTTAAAATCTTAAATTGGTAGCTTTCACATTAATGGCCGGGTGTGGCTCCTCAAACTCTAACATCTAAGGATTCCATTCGTACAACAATTCATGATCCGAGCTTGAGACAGCGCAAGCAGAGTTTAAATCCTGTTAACTACCATTGCCCTAACTCAGTCATTTCCAGACTGAACCTGATACCTCTGGGGATTCTGGAGACATTTTCATGGGATCGATCTGATTCACCCTATTTTCATACTGCCACTTAGATACTTATGCCATTAATACATTCAGGATAGAATGAGACAAAAATTGTGGCTGTTTCTTAAGATTTCATCATATTTGACAGCAATATTACGGTAATGGCTCATGAAATACTTCTTTTCTCAGTCTTACTAATATAGGAAATACAGGTGACATTATTACCTGAACAAAACTTCTTGGAAAGATTTAGTAATTTTATTTTTTTTTAATTAGTATTGATACATTAGGTTTCATGCATTCCATATGTAGAGTTGCAAGAAGACAATCATACTTCCTTCACTCACCTGCTAATTTTAGCAGTAAAAAGTAGGCCTAGTAAAAAATGTTCCCATACTTCTCTCTGAAAAAGAAGTCTTAAGTTAGCCACTGGTGCCAAGGAGCCATGTAGAATTCAGTCAGGACTCTGAGGAGTGGGGCTAATTTTCTAGAAACGGGGGAAATTTATAACAAGAAATCTGACCATTTTGGACTCTTGAGGCTGTGTGCTCACTAGCCTTGAGGAAATACAGTGTGTTTATATGTTCGGAGAAGATAAAAGACAGGATTTGGCACCTGCAGCAGTAACTCATAGTTACTCACATAGTAACTCACATAGTAACTTCCTGGTTGTAATGGCTTCCTGATGAGTTCAATGTCAGTTTTGTGGAGACAGAATGTATAAAATTCACCATGACCCATGTCAGGGATAGCGTTGTGCTGTGGTGAGTTAAGCTGCCACTTAGCTTACAATCCAATTTCCTGCTAATGTTCCTCGAAAGGCAGTAGAATATGGCTGAAATAAATGGGGACCTGCTACTCATGTGGGAGGTCTGGATGAAGCCCCTGGGGGAATGAACCAGGTGATGGAAGATCTCTCTCTCTTTTTCTCTCTCCAGGTGTGTGTGTGTGTGTGTGTGTGTGTGTGACTCTTCCTTTCTTTTCTTTATGATATATTTTATTTATTTGAAAGGCAGAGTTATACAGAGAGAGAGTGAGAGAGATATCTTCATCCACTTGTTCACTCCCAAAATGTCCACAAAGGCTAGAGACCAGATTAGCCATGCCAAAGCAAGGAGCCATAATCTTCTTCTGGGTCTCCCACATGAGTACTTGGGATTTGGGCCATCTTCAACTGCTTTCCGAGGCACATTAGCAGGGAGCAGGATTGGAAGTGGGGCAGCTGAGTCTCAAAGGGACTGAAACTGGAACTAGCAGCCATATGGGATTCCAGCATTACATGTGGAGGCTTAACCCTTTATGCCACACTGCTGAACCTACTCTGCCTTTCAAATGAGTAAATCTTTAAGAAGGAAAAAAATAAACTTACAGTGACAAGGTGGCTTCCTACTTTTAAATGAAGAAACATCTTCTTGATGGCAACTTCTCATGTATAACTTTGGAAATTTTTCTGGTAAGTTTCTTTAGGTTTAATAGGTTTTCAAATAATTCTGCAAGATTTTTAATAGCATGTAATAAATCCATTTCTCCAGAAACTAGTATACATTTACCCTTACCTGAACCCTAAACGATAATCTATAACCTTTCGGTCAGTAGAAAAGGCTTCTTCTGTGATAGAAAGCACATGTCTGTGCTTCATTGTAGACCTGCTTAATCACAGAAATCTGTACTTTATCAAAGCTTCTAAGAAAAATTATATCCCATCCATTGGCTAGGTTTTTGGCCTATACTTTAAACACTGGGAAGATGGCTGTACACACGAAAGAGATTATATATATATATATATATATATATATGGACTATCTGGTTTTTAATTTGCAATTGACCATGATATCAAGTCATAGAATATAAGGGAAATTTATGAATCTGTCAATAATGCAGTTAAGATATGATAATACAGTTGTGGGAAGCTATCGTTATTTCATGAAGAATTTTGTGTGCCTGCCTCCCTATGAGAAATATTTTTCTACACAGAAGTGCTGTAATATAATATTTCACAATTGCAGTCTCGACCCAGTTTTCAAATCATTGCTAACTAAACCAGTCAGTTCTCCCAAGCAGTTTGCTAAACTCACACCCCAACCATTTACATTTTTGATCTGTAAAACTTGAGTTACAACAATTGTTCCCAACAGGGAGGGATATATGTCACCCATCTAGCAATGGCCTCTTCTTTATTGGGCTGTTGAATCATTAAAAATACGCGACTCACAAGATGCTCTCCAAACCTAGGTGAGCATACCCAGTTTGCTAAATATTGCCTCCTCCTACTGGCTCAGCCTGCTGCTACTCCTCTGTTCCTGCCTGCTACACCTGACAGCCTGCCTGGAACTTTTCTGTTTTGTAGAGCTGTAAGCTCTAAATAACTCTACCTGTGATTTATCTGAGGAGGAGTGGTCATTGTGTTACATTCCACCACTATCATACCTAACAGATATTAAAACAAAGAAGTGTTTATAGATATTTTTTCATACATATCCACCCCTGGAAATAGCACAGAAAGTGGAAAGCTCCGTAATCATTTATATAAGAAGTATATTTTTCAAAGTTTATGGAAATATATTTTTATGAAAAAAATACACATGAATTTTTAAAAATATACCACAATAAACTCATTTTTTAAAATTTATTTGACAGATGGAGTTAGACAGTGAGAGAGAGACAGAGAGAAAGGTCTTCCTTCCGTTGGTTCACTCCTCACATGGCTGCTACAGCTGGAGCTACGCGGATCCAAAGCCAGGAGCCAGGTGCTTCCTACTGGTCTCCCATGTGAGTGCAGGGGCCCAAGCACTTGAGCTATCCTCCGCTGCCTTCCCAGGCCACAGCAGAGAGCTGGATTGGAAGAGGAACAGCCAGGACTAGAACCAGGTGACCATATGAGATGCAGGCAACGCAGGTGGAGGAGCAGCCAAGTGAGCCCTGGTGCCGGCCCCAATAAATTCATCTTTTAATTCTGCCTTTCCATGAGCTTTTTGAAATAGCCTTGTATTAAATCAGAAATATATCTTCTACATTAATTGTAATTCATAGATTTCTAAACACTATGGACTAGTGCATTTAGAACTAGTAAATATGTATTTAACAGGTGAAAGCAAACATTTGCTGATAGAGGTCAGTGAAATGCTACAATGATAACTATGTATATAGGGAAGCATTATTTTTAAGACAGTCTTGGTACTTGAACATATGTTTATTCTGGTTTTGAAATTTAATTTCTTCTGTTCCCTGCATTTACTGCATTCAGCTCCACTCTTACTAGCATTCCCAGAGCCCACTAGCCTACTCTATTTTTAGCGCATAATATTTGCTATGTTCTATCACACTGCATAGTTAAATTTGTGTTACATTTGCAGTTTATTGTCTGTTTCCTTTCTCCCCCCTCACTGTAATATGAGACTTTTTCAAAATATCATAAGAATGCAATTAAAAATAACAGTATTTTGATGTAGAAACATTTTGAGGTCCACACACATGAAGAGCTGTCAATTATTTCATGGAAAATACATACTGTGGAAAAACTATGACTAGATTCCAAAATAAATTTATGTTTTAACTCCATGTTTCCACAGGTATTTTGAAAAATCCTAGTACAAACTTCACCAGGGCTGGGGCCTTTGTATAGTGCAATACGTGATGAATCAACAAATTTATTTTGTAGGCACTTGTCACATAGTACGTGTAGAGTGTATACAGGAGGGTACTTCAACAAGCCGGTGGAAAATAGAATTAAAAGATAAGTTTATTTCAGTTCAAAAGTTTTTGAAACCTATGCATAGTTTTTTCATAAAGCACATTTTCTGTGAACGTTTTAAACACTTCATGTTAATTTGCATGTTTGTGTGTGTGTTTGGGAGAATTTGTACAATGAGACTTGTCATCTTTCCTCTAGGTTTTATATTTGTGTACATATTGTAGATAATTTACATAACAGTTGTTTGGAGTGTATTATTCTTACAAATAAAAGGATTTAAAAAAAAACAAAAACAGATTATCAGAACAAATAGTAATGTTTCCCTGTGAAGGAATCATAAAACTTCTGCAGGTGAGTTGAAGGCTGGGCTTGGCAAAATATAAAGATTTGGGGGTTGTTATTTGCTTAGTGATAAGGACTCTTGGATTCCCACATCTCCTGTCAGAGGTCCCGAGTGGAAGTCCCAGGTCTGTTTCTATTCTGCTTTCTGCTATGTACTGAGTCATTGAGAATCACGCAGTTACAGACAGGCATTAGATGCAGAGGGTAAGCACTTCTCGGACACCCACATTCCATATTGGGATAACTATTTGAAACCCCAGCTTCACTCCCAATTCCAGCTTCTTACTAATGCATTAAAATCTCCAGAAGGCAGCAGGTACACACTCAAGTACTTGAGTTTTTGCCAGCCACCTGGGAGAAATGGATTGAGCTCCAGGCTTCAGGTCTTGGCTTGGTCCAGTCCTGGTCATTGTGGGATTGGGGGGGGGGGCAGGATAATGAAACAGCTGACAGGAGTACCCCCCATCTCTGTCTCTGTCTCTGTCTCTGTCTCTCTCTCTCTCTCTCTCTATATATATATATATGTATACACACACACAAACACACACAAATAAATGAAATGCACTCAAATAAATGGAAAAATTAAAAATTTATCCTCTAAACGTATTTATGGAATTAGAAAAGTTGGAGAATAGAAATGAGAAAAAGAAATTTCAAAATCCAGGAGAAATTTCAAATTCTCAAGAAAAGGAAGGTCATGTTTCAAATTGAAACAAAGAAAAAGATTAATTCTCCTAACTGTGAGTTCCTCAAGATCATATATGCTTGATTTAGTCAATGACATTAAATTAATTGGTACATGTATGATTACACATCTGTGTTTATTAGACTCATAAATTTGTAGGTATTTTCCACATAGACAACAATGTCATCCACAAATAGAGATGTTTTTACTTCTTCCTTCTCTGTCCTTGCATCATTTATCTACTTGTATTGCCGTGATGGCACTAGCTAAGACACACATACGATGCTCAGGGGATGGGGTAACAAAACATACCCTCCCTGTTTTCATTCTTAGAGGCAAGTCATCCAGTGTCTCATAATGACTCATAGAGCTGTAGGTATTAGCAGATGCTGTTTATTAAGTTGAATTTATTCTCTCTATTTCAGGTTTGCTCAGAGCTTTTTATCATGAATGGATGTTGTATTTTGGCAATTTTTTTGGCATCAATTTAGTGTGATTGTGTGAATTTATCTTTTTTTCTATTTATTTGCTTTTACATTAGTTGATTTTCAAAAATTGAAGCGCTCTTGAATAGGCTAACTAAAATTTATTGTATCTGTGTATCTGAGTATATTACTTCTAGATAAAAATGACTACATTGTAACTTCTATTCTAGCCTGTTAGATTTGGTAGCTCCGGGTTCTGGCCTTTAATACCCCTAGAAAAGAGAGACAGAAAAAGGAGATGGAGCCTGCCTCAACAGAGACAAGTTGCTTTATTTATTTATTTATTTATTTTTTTGACAGGCAGAGTGGACAGTGAGAGAGAGAGACAGAGAGAAAGGTCTTCCTTTTGCCTTTGGTTCACCCTCCAATGGCCGCCGCAGTCAGTGCGCTGCAGCCGGTGCACCGTGCTCATCCAATGGCAGGAGCCAGGTGCCAGGTGCCAGGTGCTTTTCCTGGTCTCCCATGGGGTGCAGGGCCCAAGCGCTTGGGCCATCCTCCACTGCACTCCCAGGCCACAGCAGAGAGCTGGCCTGGAAGAGGGGCAACCGAGACAGAATCTGGCGCCCCAACCGGGACTAGAACCCGGGGTGCTGGCGCCGCATGGCGGAGGATTAGCCTGTTGAGCCACCGCGCCGGCCAAGTTGCTTTATTGAAGCAAAGAGGAACCACAGTCTGTTCTTTCGAAGAGACTGCGC
This sequence comes from Sylvilagus floridanus, assembly GCA_949820135.1. NCBI lineage: Eukaryota > Metazoa > Chordata > Mammalia > Lagomorpha > Leporidae > Sylvilagus > Sylvilagus floridanus. Next base: position 21,767,476 of record OX463236.1, read on the forward strand.
CAAGGGTGTGCTGCCTAGGGCTGGATTTTTAACTGGCTTGAGGGAGAATCTGCCGCTGTTGGTGGGAGGAAGGAGGCTGGCAGGTGGTGGAAAGTAGGGAGTAGGGGGCTTTTAGAAGCCTCTGGGAACTTTCCTTATCTGTCTAACAAGCTGCCCTGTGCAGCTTATCTGTTTTGCCAGTTGTTTTGCAATGAGTCCAGGGGAGGTTGAGCTTGGTTCCTGCACCAAGAGTCTCAACAAAAAGGGAGGGAACACGAAATGGGGGGCACATGCCTTTTATAGCCTTTTTAAATTTTGTCTTATTTTATTGCCAAGATAAGATGTATTTTCTGGTCACATATCGACCAGAAATGGGAAGAATGGACTTTCCTATTTTGTTCATTTTTAAGAGGCAAATTTCAGTAAAAACAAAATTTGAAAATTATTTACTTCACTTGAATTCTGATTAAGCAAGCATAATGCATCCAGGGAAGAATGAAGAATCAAGGTCAAAATTGTGATAAATCAATAATACTATTTCAATGACTAGGAAAAAATTCTAAGAATGATATGTGCAAAATTACTCAAGTAACCTTTCAAAGTTTATGAAAGTCATTACAGAATATATTATGTATATCTTTATTTTTTATGATTTATGAATGATGGCTCATATTTACCCAAGTTAAATCTTTGGTAATTCAAAGGGAAATGGATTTAGGATTCCAAATCCAAAACAAATTTGTATTTTCTTCTTCTGAGCACCAGGAAGCAATGCCAACCTTGAATCACATTAAGTTTTTGACCTAGATTTATTTTTTTTAGCAAGGGGATAAACTTTAAAATCACTAACAACAGTTATATGGCTACAAATTCTCAGGGGATTCTAATGCTTTCCACAAGCAGATGAAGACATATTTCTTCATTGGCACCTTTGTAGGAAGGCAGATTTTCCTGCACATATCCTGCCAATAAGGATGTAATACCTTTGGGTGTCTCAAATATAGAGAAAAAAAAAAGCGTTTCTTTATAGTCAAAACCTGTTCCGGTGTAAAACCTAGTATTCCAATTCCCAATGTTTATCCTTACCTTGATAATTGTTTGTTGAACAAATTCTTATTGCTATATTTTATATCACAATTAAGCTCTAACTACAAATATTCTGTGTTCTCAGATTGACACATTTTATCATTCTCCTTGAATTCATGCTAAAATTAAATGTCTATTGAATTCTGCCCATGTGTAGATCATATTAGGTATGTTGTAATGAGATACAAAATATATGACACAAATACCAATATCCTACCTATAGTTTATAATCTATTTAGTATTATAAACTCATAAATAAATATTTCTGAGTTATATTATTAAGAAATATTATGAACTTCAATGAATATTAAATTAACCATCAAAAATGCAAATTGAGAATACAAGTATCAATTAGTAAGCATAATTGTAGCAGGTAATATTGATATCAGGACCAGAGTTGAATTCAATGAATTAGGGATACATATCTAGTGAAATAAGATATTAAATTTATTATGAAAGAAGGCAACTAACGTCAATTAATTTCTTTAGAAGAATGTTAATATTTATAGGACCCCAGCCTATACAGTTCTTGAGGCTGGAATTCTGGCATGGCAAATTGGGCTGCCACTTGAGGCACCTGCAGTGCACATAAGCACTGGTTAATACCCTTGCTGTTCCACTTCTGATCCAGCTACCTGCTGATGAACCTGAGGAAACAACAGAAGATGGCCCAAATACTTTGTCAATGGTCATGCACCTGGGAGACCCTAATAGAGTTGTAGGCCCTCATTTCAGGCTGGCCCAGCCCTGGCCATGCAGCCTGTCAGGGAGTGAACCAGCAGTTGGTAGATTTCTCTTTCTGTCTCCCTCTCCCTCCCTGTATCTCTATAACTCTGCTTTCTAAGTAAATTAAATAAATCCTTTAAAAATAGTTCTTAAAATGCTCTTTACCTAATAACTCCAACTGTTTAAAGATGCTGCATAGTACATAAAACAGATTCTAGTTAATTCTCTTGATTTCCCAATAAGCACACTTTCCTATTTTTGTCTTACCATTTGATCTCATTTGGTGGGTTCCATGATTATTTACTTCTGAAATTACCTGAAACATATGAACACTAAAATGATTGACTTAAAACATACAATTTGGTAAGTTATTATACATAATGTGCTCTAATTACTTACAGTTGAGTTTTTATCCTCTGAATTTTTCATAAGGATAAAAAGTACAGGGTAAGTAATTAATTGATAAGGCTTTTTAAATTTAAATAGTGAATATATTTGTAACTTATAGATTAAGACAGTTGTTTTGTTGGCTAAAATTATATTATTGGGATCTCCAAAATAAATCATGTGAATTTATTTAAAACATTTTTATGATGTGTTGTTAAAATCCTAATGAGATTGGAAATTTTCTATCCAACATTAACATATGATCAAATTTCCCCAAAATATATGTACTTGTAAGAAAAGTCTGGAGAGGTCAGGCACTGGCACCATAAGAAAAAGTTGGAGGGGGCAGGCACTGCGGTGCAGCTGGTTAAGCTGCTGCCTGGGACGCTTCATCCCTTATCAGAGTGCCTGGCTCAAGTCTTGACTAGTCCACTTCCAACCCGGCTTTCTGTGATGTGCCTGGAAGACATGAGGTGATGTCTTAAATACCTGGGTTCCTGCCATCCATGTAGAAAACCCAGGTGGGATCTGGGTTCCTGAGTTTGGCCTGGCACAGCTCAGGCTGTTGTGGGCATTTTGGGTATGAGCTCACAGATGGGAAGAACTTTCTCCTCCCCTTTCTCTCTCAGTGTCACTTTGCCCTTGAAATCAGCAATAAATAAGCTTTGAAAAATGAATAAACTGCAATTACTACTTCTGTGTAACAGATTATCCCTTCCAGGCACAACTCACTTCATTTAGAACTTGAACATCAGTGGAGTCCACATACACCTTGACTTCAGGATCATAGGAGGCCTAGGTTACAAATAATGAATAAACCAACGTTTAATTCACTGTGTCATTCACCTGTATTGATTTATGGGCATGCTGTAGCAGATTACCACTAACTGGTGGCTCAAAACAATGGAAACATGGCCATGTTCCCCCTCTGAAAGCTCTAGGGAAGGAACAAAGGAGTCCTTAGGTTGAAAACAAGATCAAAATACTGCAAGACAAGTTGAATACTTCATTTACACACAGACATGGATGTTTCGCAGACACTTTGGGATGTGAAAACATAGGAAAAATATCTAAAACATGCTGGAAACATGATGTACAGTGGAGTATCTAGAATATGGGTGATTTCCCCTTATGATTGTGTGGCTGTATGAGCACTTTGGCCTGCCCAGTGTTACATGGAGTATAGAATTATACTACATGTTGTCAGATTAATACTCAAAATGCAAGGTATGATTTCTCCTAAAAGTGTATATGTCTGCACCATTACAAAGTAAAAACAAATCTTAAGTTGAACCATCCTAAGTTGGGAAAACATGTGTTCATGCATTCTCTGAGACAAAGAAAGCTTTCAGTTTCCTCAGAATCTTCATGAGAAATGGTTTTAATATCCATATATACTGAACTTTCCACAACAATTTAGAGCCAATATTAATATCAGAATTTGCAATTACCAAAAATGCTTCTAATTTAAAATGAATGGAAATTAATATTCCTGAGAGAGACTTAAGGGCCTAAGACTTTCCTTGAAGAGTTCTTCATAGCATTTCTTTTCCTAGTTTTATTATAAATTCAGTCATGAAATATAAATTTGTCATTGTGTGTTATCTTCTTTTCCTTCCTCAGTCAATGCAGATAAGAACTAAAATGATGCTATTGGATTTGAGCGGTTACTGTGGTTAGAGTATGATTTGGAGACTGAAGTCAAGCAGCACTTTGAGCCCCAAAGACACAAACAGTACTAGTAGGGTGAAAATTCAACCATTTTCTTTAGGAGGTGGGCCTAATGAGAGTCATTAGGTCATTGGTAGGGGTAGGGAGGTAGCTAGTGCAAGAAGGTTGGTTATGGCAGCCAAGTTTTGAGCCCAGCCTCTCTCTCTGACTCCTGGCTTGCTCTGTGATCCTTTCTCTGCACATGCACCTGTGTTATCAATAATCCCAATCACCAGATGTCAAATCAAAGGAGCTGCCTAGTCTTGGACTTGAGCCTCCTACACTGTGAATTAAATAGAGCTTCTCGCTTTATAAGGTTAGTTGCTCCCGAGATTTGTTGTGGTAATAAATAAAAAGCTGGTTAATACAATGATCAACGTCTTTGAATCTGACTTTAAAAAGACACTGACAAAGAAAAATAATGATGATAAAATGGATTTTGAGGAATTTAGAAGTGAAGACTAGGGACGGGAGACTGCGGTGAAGCAGATTAACTGGCAGCTTCCTTGGCCTGCATCCCTTGTCAGGGTGGTGGTTTGTGACCTAGTTTCTCTAACTCCTGATCTAGTTTTCTGCTGATGCGTCTGGGAAGTCAGTTAATGGAGGCTTAGGTACTTGGGTTCCTGCTACCCTCATGGAAAACTCAGATGTAGCTCTGGTTTCTTGCTAGGCCTAGTCCAGCCCTGGCTATTGTTGGCATGTGGAGAGTGAACCAGCAGACAGAAGATCTCTCTCAGTCTGTCTTTCTGTGTCTGATACTCTCTCCATCACTCTGCCTTTTTTTTTTTTTTTTTTGGACAGGCAGAGTTAGACAGTGAGAGAGAGAGAGAGAGACAGAGAGAAAGGTCTTCCTTTTTCCGTTGGTTCACCCCCAAAATGGCCATTAGAGCCAGCGCTGCACCAATCTGAAGCCAGAAACCAGGTGCTTCCTCCTGGTCTCCCATGCAGGTGCAGGGCCCAAGCACTTGGGCGATCCTCCACTGCACTCCTGGGCCACAGCAGAGAGCTGGACTGGAAGAGGAGCAACTGGGACAGAACCGGCGCCCCAACCAGGACTAGAACCGGTGTGCCGGCGCCACAGGCGGAGGATTAGCCAAGTGAGCCGCATCACCGGCCTCAGCCTTTCAAGCAAATAAATAAATAAATAAATAAATCTTTTCAAAAAAGAAAATAATTAAAATGGGTAACTAAATTGATCAATAAACTAAATCACAATAAAATAAAACACAAAGGAGAAATTCATAGAAAGTTTTAAAGAGACAACTAAGAAAGTGATATGTTGGAAAGATGAGATTATGAAAAAGTAGAACTGGGGCTGGTGTTGAGGGGTGGTGGGTTAAGGCGCTGCCTGCAATGCAGGTATCCCATATGGGCTACTCCATTTCCAATTTGGCTCTCTACTATGGCCTGGGAAAGCAGAAAATGGCCCAAGTGCTTGGGCCCCTGCACCCATGTGGGAGATCCTGAAGAAGTTCCTGGCTCCTGGCTTTGGATTGGTGCAGCTCCAGCCATAGCAGCCAATTGAGGAATGAACCAGTGGATAGAAGACCTTGCACTCTCTCTGTCTCTCTCTCTCTCTCTCTCTCTCTCTCTCTCTCTCTGCATTTCGTTCTCTCTCTGTGTAACTCTGATTAATAAATAAACTCTGTCAAATAAATAAATAGATGTTAAGAAAAAAAAGGAAAAGTAGAATCAATTGATTAGTAAGCACTGAAAGTGTAAGACAAAGAAGAATCAATCATATGAAAGTGTAAAATAATTAGCTCAGTGTAGAGGTCACAGGTAACAGCTAAATTTTCTGAGAAAGTTAGTTGGCTAGAAATTATGATAGCAGTTAATGGACACTTCCACAGAGAAATAAAAAAATAAGTGGTTGAAAAAAATCAAGTGATAAAAGACCACCACCTCCAAGTCATTACATTATTCAACTAAAAATCAATATAAAGTATTTTGAGCTGCAGCCCCAAAGGAAAGTCTTATAACCAGGTTGAGCATTTCTGTGTGATATGCCCTGTCACAATTCGCTAGTTCTAAATTAAGAATATGAAAGACATGTTAGGTCTGCATCCAGAGGTTTGCCTGCCAGAGGTTTGTTATTTAATCAAAGCCTGCAATGTCACATTAATCCTTAAGCATAATTTCATACTGAAATGAAAATAATGTGTTCCTGCAATCATTTAGTCTATTACTGCAGTTGACGTTTATTGAATTAAATGGCTTACACTCAACAATAAGAAAGACTAGTAGTATGATTCAATCACTGTATTTCATTCAACCAAATTTGATTTTGTATTTATATCCTACTTTTGCTCTGTCCCTGACTCATAATATGTGGTCACATTTATTACTTCAGGAACAATAAAGCACAATATTAGTCTTAGTGCAGTCCGTTTTTCTATCACTGGAATTCAATATTTAAAATAAATTTATATTGTGTGTATTAGCCTACTTGGCCTGCTGTTAATGAGTATAGCACAGTTAATAGAGTCATATAGACGATGGACATTTTCTCATGTTTCCAGAAGCTGATGTCCAAGGTCAAAGTGCTGGTAGACTTGGTTTTAGGTAAGGTCTTTCTTACCACCCTGAAGGTGGCCACCCTCTGTGTCCTCCCATGGCCTTTCCCCTGTGAGTGCATTCTCCTGGTTTATCTTTCTTTTCTCATGTGGACATTGTTCTTATTGGATAAGGACTCTACCCTCTGACCTCATTTAACCTTAATTATCTGCCTAAAAACTCTCTCAATAGAATAGTATTAAGTGCTACCATATCCATAGATGAGCTGTTGGGGGGATGTAATTCGAATCACAGCAATATGAAGAGCTTAACAAATGTTGTTTTCTCTGTGTGTGTTAATGACAGTTGTGTTTTTAATTGAGATAATACTGTTGTTCAGATTAGCTACAAAATAAGTCTCTTCTTGCCATTCATTTTTTTAAAAAAATTATTTGACAGATAGAGTTACAGACAGTGACAGAGACAGAGAGAAAGGTCTTCTTTTCGTTGGTTCACTCCCCAAATGGCCACTATGGCCAGCGCTGCACCAATCCGAAGCCAGGAGCCAGGTGCTTCCTCCTGGTCTCCCATGTGGGTGCAGGGGCCCAAGCACTTGGGCCATCCACCACTGCTTTCCCAGGCCACAGCAGAGAGCTGGACTGGAAGAGGAGCAACCGGGTCTCGAACCAGCACCCATATGGGATACCAGAACCACAGAGGGAGAATTAACCAAGTGAGCCACAGCGCCAGCCAGCCATTCAGTTTTAACAGCAGTTTTTCATGCATCCTCACCCCAAGCATCTAAAAATAGATCCATTTCTTCTAAAGCCTCCTGTTATTCTACAGATAGTTAAGCACACCTCCTTCTGAAATAGACATTATGTCAAAAAAATCCATACTAAAAGAAATTATACTCTCGCTACATAAGTTGCCATCCCCCAAAATTATCCGAGAAATTTTAGTATATTTCAGCACACAAACCAATTCTAACAGGATGATTTTTCTTTCTCATATTTAAGCTAATATAACTCTTTTATATAACTTTTTGCAAAGATGTCTGTTTCATTATAACAAGGATTGTATGTTTAATACATTGATGAAATAATTCACAAGAACAAAAGTAGCAGGGTGGATTTTCCATAATATTTGGAGTCCTTTCTCCATCATAATTCTTACTAATATGTTCGGCAAATGGGAAAATCTTTGGCTGTGCAGAGATAACTATGCAAATGGCATTGCTTGGCTTTAGTGGTGCTTTCTACTGTTTGCTCAAGTGAAATCGAGGCCTAAGGCATCCATAACCTCTGAGATATAATCAGATTTAAATGTGGATTCCTGGAAGGGGGTTGTCAGGAAGTCCAATAGGGTTATAAATGGTTCTAGAAACAGCAGGAGAAGACCAGAGCTGCTGGATTGCCTGAAGGTTCACTGAAGGCTCTAAGTAGCTTCATTTTCAGAAGACCATCTTGAAACTAGAGCTATCATCGCTGTATTAGAATGATCATATTTTCCTATTTCTTCCCCACATTCTTAATCTGCACCAGAGAAGCAATAATAAATACTCCTTACAGCAAGGAGCTTATGGGAAAATCTGTTGGAAGCTTATTTTTAGGGCATCTAAGCATTGTTTCCTCAGCATGAAATATACAAAAATCATTCTGCAAACTAAAATAGTTAGGATTCACATATATTATTTAACTAATGTTGGATTGCTTGCAATATAATTTACATTTATTTATTTATTATATGTAATTTAAATTCTGAAACAACCCTGTCTATTCGATCAGCTTAACAATGCAAAGACCAGTGGATAACAGCTGTTAACACATTTTTCTTTCTTCAGACAATCTGATTTCTTTGTATATTTTGTTTCCAGTTGTCCAAAACGGAACTATGTACACCTGTTTCACAAAAGTATTGGTGTGTCATCTTGTACAGAGAAATAATATTTATATTAATCTTGTAAGAAGAGAACATCATTATTTGATGCTCTTTTTCACGCTGGATAAGCCAGAAAACTATTGTGATATGTTCTATAAAAGGATATATGGGTAAATCTTCATATGTATTGCAATAATTGTTAATGCAGTTAGGTTGATATTGAGCTATGTATATAAGAGCAATGGAATAAAAGGAGAAGTTTTAAAGTAAATAAATTTATGTGCAATGGGATGGGAAGCAAGTCTTGAAGACAGGACCCAGCTTTTGGTCTGTCCGCCTTAGCCCAAAGTGTCCATGCCTATCCTTTATCAAAAGGAATTCACTGACTTAAGGGAGTGATACAACTGTCCCTTAAGGTTCTGATCACTGGACTGAAGGAGTCAATTGCTTCTCTGATAGATAAAACCTTATGGCCAGTATTGTCCAGAGAGTTTTGCTAGGGGAATTCTGTTCCTAAAGTAATTGATCTTTTTTCATAACCCTATTAGAGGGTGGAATAGTGAGGATGCACATTGATAGTCCGGGAAAAGATAGGTTGATAAAAGAGGAATTACAGTAAATACAGGGAAAGGCCCAGGGGAAAAAAACGCAGAGGAAACTCCTCTGGATCTAGTGGAGGTGACACAGACATCCTGAGGGGAGACCAAGGATGCTCACGGCTCGAGTCTACACATCCGTGCTGGAAGGGGAGGTGAGCTCTGTGATAGCTGGCAAAGCGGCAGACAGGGAGGGAACTCGCCTGAAGCCCCAGGTGAGGAGATCACCAGACTAACTTCAGGAGAGAAGAAAAAGAAAAAGGGAGGAGGGGACCAGTGCGGATGGGTTCCTCTCTCCGCCTACCTTGCAAAGGGGAGCAAGAGACAAAGTGCAGGTGCCATTCTGAATATACATAAAAGGTGTGCATCCTCACGTGTGCATGACATCAGAGCTCTGTGCGGCATCAGGGGTGTGCGCGAACTCAGAGCTGAGCACGGACTCAGTCAAACAGAAAAACCTGACTCTGGGGGCATGAAATACCAGGAGCTTAGGATTTAGTGAAAGGGTAGAGCTAATGAACTGAGGCAGGGGAAAAAAAAAGAGAGATGGTGGGTGAGAGAACTCACGGAGGTCATGAGTACTCTCCAGAGATGCTACAATTCGGTTACCTTGGCAACCCGGAGGGAGACTACAGGAGAAATTGAACCCACACTGTGGGCAGGACAGATTCTGTGGGTGGTCTGTGGAAAAAAAAGCAGGCGAATGCTATACACACAGAAGCCAGAGATTGGAAGCTAACTACCATCAATTCTGCTCAGCTGTGTGGTATTACTTCCCTCCTTAGGAAAAAAAAATAATGAATGAATGAATAAATAAATAGAAAGAGAGATCTACCACACCTAACCCTGAAGAACCAAGCAAAGCTCTCTAGCCACACCCATCTCAAGCCTCCAAGGCTCCTCCAACAGCAGACAGCCCACTTAACACAGTCATAGTATAGCAAGAAAAAAAAAAAAAAAACCACAGTAAGGGAAGAAGAAGTCAAAGAATTCCTCCAAAATGCCAAGCAGTAAACACAGAAACCAAGGGAACAAGATCAATGAACACATTATGACCCCCCCCCCAAAGAACCAAACACCCCAAACCAAGATTATGAAGATGACGAGATAGAAGAAACACAAGATACGGATTTCAAAAAATTTATGATAAGAACATTTAGAAGTTTTCAAAAACAAATTCTTGAACTATAGAAACTCTTACTGGACAGGATAGAAAATCTTTCGTGAAAATGAAATCTTAAGGATGAATCAAAATGAAATGCAGAAACTAGTAGAACAGGAAAGTGTGATAGTGAAGAGAAATCAAAATGAAATGAAGAACTCAATAGACCAAATGACAAACACATTAGAGAGTCTTAAAAACAGAGTCAGTAAAACAGAAGAGAGAATATCGGCCTTAGAAGACAGAGCATAGGAAAGTATACAGTCAAACCAAAGAAAAGAAGAGGAAATTAGAAATCTAAAAATTAATGTTGGGAATCTACAGGATACTATTTAAAAACCCAACATTCAAGTTCTAGGAATTCCTGAAGGCATGGAGAGAAAGGATTAGAAAGCCTTGGCAACTCATTACTAGAGCCTAGGGAGATTACTGATGCCATAAACAAGAGTGTCAAATTGTTAAATCAACAACAGGAGTCACTGTGTACTTACTTCTCATGTGAAATCTGTCCTTAATATGTGGTCCAATGTGAAGTAATGCTGTAACTAGTACTGAAACAGTATTTTTAAACCTTGTGTTTCTGTGTGGGTGCAAACTGATGAAATCTTTACTTAGTATATACTGAATTGATCTTCTGTATATAAAGATAATTGAAAATGAAAAAAAAAACGCTTGGTGTTAAATTGGAAATTGCATAGAAAATTAATCAATTTTAAAAAATATCATGTAGGATCTCTGTCCTTAATGTACTGTACATTGTGATTTAATGCTATAACTAGTACTATTTTCCACTTTGTGTTGCTATGTGAGGGCAAACTGTTGAAGTCTTTACTTAATATATACGAAACTGATCTGTATACAAAGTGAATTGAAAATGAATTTTGATGTGAATGGAAGGGGAGAGGGAGTGGGAGATGGGAGAGTTGCGGGTGGGAGGGAAGTTATCGAGGGGAAGCCATTGTAATCCATAAGCTGTACTTTGGAAATTTATTATCTAAATAAAAGTTAAAAAAAAACCTATGGGATATAGTAGAAGCAGTTGAAAGGGAAGTTTATAGCAATTGGTGCCTTCAATAAGTTGGAAAGGCATAAAATAAATAACAATGTATCTCAATTAACTAGAAAAATAAGAACAAACCAAACCCCAAATAGGTAGGAGGAAAGAAGCAATTAAAATTAGAGAATAAATAACGAAAATTGATATCCTCCCCAAAATTTTACAAAAGATTAATGAAGAATTGTTTCTGAAAAAAAATTGACACACCATTGTCCCTATTAACCAATAAAAGGGAAGAAGATGAAAAATATTAAATTCAGAGATTAAAAAATGAGATGTTACAACAGACAACACAGAATTTTTTTTTAAAAAAAAGCTGATCTGGAAATACTACAAACAGCTACATGCCAAAAAAAAAAAATGGAAAATCTAGAATAAATAGATTTCTGGACACATACAATCTACCAAAATTGAGTCAGAAAGACATAGAAACCCTAAATAGGCCAATAACCAAGATGGAGATTGAATCTGTAATAAATACCTCCCCAAGAAGGAAAATCACTGGACTGGATTACTTCACTGCTGAATTCTACAAAGCTTTTTAAAGAAGAACTATTTCCAAGTGTTCTCAAATTATTCAAAACAATTGAAAGTGAGGGAATCCTCCTCCTTCTATTAGGTCAGTATCACCTTAATTCTCTCTCTCTCTCTTTTTTTTTTTTTTTTTTGACAGGCAGAGTGGACAGTGAGAGAGAGAGAGACAGAGAGAAAGGTCTTCCTTTCCCTCAATGGCCGCTGAGGCCAGCGCGCTGTGGCTGGCATAACGCACTGATCTGAATCCAGGAGCCAGGTGCTTTTCCTGGTCTCCCATGAGGGTGAAGGGCCCAAGGACTTGGGCCATCCTCCACTGCATTCCTGGGCCACAGCAGAGAGCTGGATGGGAAGAGGAGCGACCAGGACAGAACCCAGCGCCCTAACCGGGACTCGAACCTGGTATGCCAGCACTGCAGGCAGAGGATTAGCCTATTGAGCCATGGTGCCGGCCAGCATCACCTTAATTCTAAAACAAAACAAAGCAAAAAAAAAAAAAAACAAAGAAAGAACTATAAATCAACCTCCATGATGAACATAGATTCAAAAATACTCATCTAAATACTAGCTAATTGAATCCAACAACACACTAGAAAGATCATAAACAAGTACCAAGTTGGATTTATTCCTGGTATGCAAGGATGGTTCAACATATGCAAATAAATAAATGTGATTAATCACATAAAGGAATTGAAGAATGAAAAACTATGATTATCTCAATAGATGGATAGAAAGCTTTTGATAAAATACAATATCCTTTCATGATAAAAAACCTAAGCAAATTGGATATAGAAGGAACATTCCTCAGCAAAATCAAAGTAATATATGACAAACCCACAGCTACCATCATATTGAATGTGGAAAAATTGGAAGCATTTCTGCTAAGATCGGGACCCAGAAATGGATACCCACTTTCACCAATGCTATTCCATATAGTCTGGAAGTTTTAGCCAGAGCCTTCATGCAAGAAAAAAAATTCAAATGGATACAAATAGAAAAGGAAGAAATCAAATTATCCCTGTTTGCAGGTGACATGATTCTACTGACAAGGCAACTGAAAGACTCCAGAAAGATTCCATGGTTGGGAAAGAACTTGTAGTGTCAATACCATTCCCAATAGCTATAAAAATTTAAATACCTTAGAATAAATTTATCCAAAGGTGTAAAAGATCTCTACAATGAGAATTATAAAATATTAAAGAAGGAAATCAGAGAAGATGCAAGAAAATAGAACAATCTTCCAGGTTTGTGGATTGGAAGAATTAACATAATCAAAATGTTCATATGACCCAAGACAATTTACAGATTCAATTGTAATCCCAATGAAAATACTGATGACATTCTTCTCAGATGCAGAAAAAAAAAGATGATAAAGTCATACAAGAGACCCTGGATAGCTAAAGCAACTTTAAACAACAACAACAACAACAACAACAAACCGGAGACATCACTATACCAGATTCCAAGACATACTATAGGGAAATTATAAACAAAACTGTATGACATCAGCATAAAAATTGACATGTAGATAAAAGGAACAGAATAGAAACCCTAGAAGTCTAGCTACACATCTACAACTAACTAATATTTGACAGAAGAGCTGAAACCAATTCCTGAAGAAAGGACATTCTTTTCAACAAATCATATCTTTATAACAAAAGTAGTTTGAGAACTTGGACTGAGGTGTCTACTTACATTAGGGCTCTATCTTTCCAGATAATACCTCAAAGAGAAGGATCTCTGGTATTTTAGGAAAACATTTGGGTTTTACAAAAGGCTAATTAGTTTTGCTTAAGATTATATATATATGTCTATATATATATATAACAGATTAAAAAAACATTACAAGTTACCTAAAGTAACTGCTGTAAGAAAAATGGATGCTTTCACCACTTTTTGTAATTACTATGTACTTATTTTTCATTTTATTTGAAAATCCAGGCACACACACACACACACATACACACACACAAAGAGATAGTTTCCATCCATTCATTGGTTCAGGCTGTTAGTGTTGCAACAGTGAGAGCTAGGTCACAGAGAAGCCAGGAACCTGAACACAATCTGGGTTCCCTACTAGGAGTTAATTACTTGCACCATCGCCTGCCAATCCCAGGGCATGCATTAGTAGGAAGTTGGAATCAACAGTCAGTACTCAAACCTGGGCATAGGGAATACAGGGGATACAGCTGTTGCAAGCAACCTCTACAGTTGCACCGAAGACCCATCGTCACCTATTCTCAACATGAAATTAAGTCTCTTATTGAGATTTGTGTTGGCATTTACAATCCTTTCATTTTGTTGCCATAAAAGAGGCAGTAAAATTACTGTGTTCTGATTATCTCCATTTCTCTTTCTCCTTTCTCAGGGCAAGTTTCAGGGTATCTAAGTACCTAGTATGTGTAGTAAAACTAAAAAAGAGCAAAACAAAATGGCAAAGTGAAACACTTACTTTTGAATTTGTGATGAAGCAAATTAATCTTAACTATTTTATTACTTTTCTCCCAGAAAAGACTTTGAGGTTAAGGAAAAATAAATTACCTCAAAAATGATTTTATCAATTTTTTCTATATGGTAACAATATATTAGAATTGAATGAAGAATTTAACTTAGACATGATAACATACATTTTAGAGGATTTTGAAGTGAGGAATCCAGTGCTAGATAATATATATGAATCCTTAATAATTTTATAATCTTTTAGATAAAGGTATTGCCTTTTCAGATCTTAAATATCTTTTTAATCTCTCTTTCAATGGAGAGAAAAGTACTGGGCTAGGTTACTATGGCAGTATTCAAAGGTAGTAAAATGAAAAGGAAAGACAATTGTCTTTATCAATGGAAATTCAGTTTGTCATTTCCTTTCATTGCAATTAGTTGATAATTACCATCTAAGTAAGACTATGGCCAGATATGGAACCTTTGTCTATCTGACAAAATAATTTTCAAGCCTTAAACTTCATTTAGAGAACTAAAGACTTCTATTCCTTAACAAATGACCCATAAACCAAATGTCTGTGGTTATGGAGAAGTCTGTTTATCGGAAGGGAATAGTGAAATAACAAATGATATAATGTATGGTAAAACTAGCCATCTTTTACATTTTAATTATTTTAACAGATTATTAGCCTGATTACTCAAACAGTTTTACAATTGTCTCCAAATTTTACTTTCAGTGTTCTGGAAATTCTGTGAACCAATCCTGATCTTTCAGCACAGCTCATCTTAGCTTGCATTTCCTTTTTAATTTTTTAAAGATTTATTGATTTATTTACTTGAAAAGCAGAAAAGAGGAGAGAGAGAGAAGACAGAAAGATCTTCTATCTTCTTGTTTGTTCTCCAAATGCATGCAACAATAAGGGCTCGGCCAGGCTGAAGCCAGGAGCCAGAAACTCCATCATCATCTCCCCATGGATGGCAGGGACAAGTGCTTAGACCATAATTTGCTGCCTTTCCAGGTGCATTAGCAAGAAGCTATGCTGAAAATAGGGTAGCTGGGGCTCAAAAAGGCACTCTGATAAGAGATGATGCTGTCAAAAGCAGCACCTTGATCCTCTGCATCACAAAACCAATCCTCTTAGCCTACATTGCTTACCATCCTCTGTCATCTCTGTGTTAGCCACACAACTAATTCCAGTTGTTGTCCAGAATCTCAGCCTTCATACTTGGTTTTGTCTCAGCTTAGAAGATTCAATCTTTCCCCTGCCTCCCAGGTTTCCAGCCATAGATTTCACACATCTCTTTCCATTAGATTTTCCCCCACAAGTTATTTTATCACAGAGACTACCTACATTTGTATA
The DNA here is from genome assembly GCA_949820135.1 of Sylvilagus floridanus. Lineage (NCBI taxonomy): Eukaryota > Metazoa > Chordata > Mammalia > Lagomorpha > Leporidae > Sylvilagus > Sylvilagus floridanus. The sequence goes on from OX463236.1 coordinate 21,782,887, forward strand.
ACCTAGTGCTTTGCTTCTAGAACATCTCCCATCCCATTAAACCTGCCTCATCTGTCTCGTCAGTACTTAGACAACAGCTGACTAGTGTAAATACACAACTTGTGTTAAGTGCACAACGAATCACCTGCTCTCCTTTTTCATAATTTCTACTGAACACTCTTCTACTCACTAACATCAAATTATTGCCTCATTGGATCTGAATCTAAAATCTCACGTGATTTAGTTTTCTATGCTCATGTGTGTTTGCTTATCCTATAAAATTTGCTACCTTCAATGTTATATAATACTTAGCTATGTGCATAAATTTATACTACAAGGACTAAAGCTCTTTGAAGGCAAATATTGTGTTATTTCTCTCTTTATATCCTAATAGTTCACACGCTAAAAAACTGCCTTGAACATAACACATGCCAAGTATTTAGCTGATAAATATTATTTTTAAGATCATATATTCATGTGAAATCTTAAAAAGGTAAAGAATTTCATAAAGCAGACTAAAATATATATTATAGAATGAATTTGTCAACTTTGCCAAGAGATTTTGAAATCGGGATGTTAGAATTTGCCTTAATTCAAAATAAATTGAGGCTTCCCAACCTATTCTTAAAGCTATTTAAAAACACAGATGTGGAGCTGGCATTGTAATGCAATAGGTTTAGCAGCCACCTACCATGCTGGCAATCTGTATTGATGGATTGCTGGTTCAATTCCCAGCTGCTCCACTTCCTAGCCAGCATCCTGTTAATGCACCTGGGAAAGCCAAGGAAAATGGCTATGTGTTGGGCCCCTGCCTTCCACATGGAAGACCAGGATGCAGTTTTGGGCTCCTGGCTTTGGCCTGGATCAGCCTCTGATCACTACAGCCGTTTGTGGGAGTGAACTTGAGATGGAAGTTCTCTCTGTCTCTCTCTCCTTCTGTCCCTGTCACTCTTTCAAAAATAAAAAAAATGCTAAAATGAAAAACATAGCTATTAATACACAAACAGCAGGGTCTTTTATTTTCCATGACAATGAATCTATTATTCTCCTTCTGCATAAGCAGCCCTTTGGAAGCTGGTTTTCTATAGAGGGCCCTCTCTTGTCAGATTATTCTGTGAATCTTCAGGGTTTGGTATTGAAGGTGCTGTTGTTTTCTTTCCTTTTCTTTTTTCTTCTCAGGACATTGCCACAGTGACCAGGCCCAACACGTTTCAGGACATGGAGAGGGTGAGGTGGAAACAGACTCAGTAACTGAAAAGTCAATATTTTTCAGTTCGGAGGCACTGTTGCCCTACAGACAAAACGGATACAATTGATTTGGGAGCAGAATATCTTTTTCTTAACTCCAAAGACTTCTCTGGAAAAGGAGAAAACTATCAATCTTTTGGTTACTCAGGAAAATAATAAAGGCTGAAATAACTAAGTAAACATAGATCCATTTTATATAAAATTCTTAATATGGTATCCCTGAAACAATTGCTTAAAATTTAAAATATGAATTACTATTTTGATATAGTTAATATTAAAAAGAGAAGGAAGTCTCTAGAACTGGACCACTTTATTTAAGAAATATGTTCAGAAATAATATTCTAAGAATATAAAACTTTATCTTGCATCATATTATAGAATATCTGGACTCTCAAATTTTAAGCAACAAGGTTGAATGTACTTTACTTCATGGAAATAGAAGAGGATGGATTGGGTCATGAGCTCCCATTAAATATGTTCAAATATCTTTAGGTATGGCCTCTATTTAGATTGTACATACATCATAACATATAATTATGTTAAAATCCTGAAAATAGCCAGCACTGTGGCTCACTTAGTTAATCCTCCGCCTGTGGTGCTGGCACCCCATATAGGTGCCGGGTTCTAGTCCTGGTTGCTCCTCTTCCTCTCTGCTGTGGCCTGGGAGGGTAGTGGAGGATGGTCCATGTGCTTGGGCCCCTGCACCTGCATGGGAGACCAGGATGAAGTACCTGGCTCCTGGCTTTGGATCAACATAGCTCTGGCCGTAGCAGCCATTTGGGGAGTGAGCCAAGGGAAGGAAAACCTTTCTCTCTGTCTCTCTCACTGTATAATTCTATCTGCCAAATTAAAAAAAAAATCCTGAAAATAGGTGAATGCATCTACAAAGATGACACAATTGCTGTATGTTGATAATAGCCATTACATAAATTTAGATTTTGTGTTCAAATATGCTGGACATTGGAAACTGGAGTCTAGCAGAAAGGACATGATTATTAAAAATAAAGTTGGATTCCATAGAAAAATAAAATCAGTATGTCAAAGAAATGTCCACACTCCCATTTACATCGCAGCATTTTTCACAGTAGCAAAGATATCCTACGCACTTATGTAGTAATCAACTGACAATGGGTACAGAAAATTTAAGATATACATATGGTACTATTTAGCCTTAATACAGAAGGAAACCCTGTCAATTGTGACAACATGGTAAAGCTAATGGATGCTATGTTACTCGTAATGAGCTAGAAACAGAAAGATAAACATTGCATGATCTCACTGACATGTGGAATCCAGCAAAGATGAACCAGTAAAAGCAGATGATAGAATAAGGTTAGCAGGGATTGGAGGGAGTGAGATTCAGAAAACGTTTTTCAGGGGATACAAAATTATAGTCAGGCCACAGGAATAAATTCAAGAACTCTGTTGTACAACATGGTGACTATAGCTAATAATATCGTGTTGCACTCTCTAAAACTGGAGAGAGCGTGTTTTATTTTCATAACAAAAAATGACAAGTATGTGAAGTAATGCATGTTGGCTAGCTTAATTTAGCCATTTTATGATGTACACAAATACATATTTCAAAACATCATGTTGTACAAAATAACTATAGAATTTCCATTTGTTAATTTAATATAATTAACTACTTTTAAAAATGAAGCTGGTTTCCTCCATCACAATCTTAATGGATCATACCCCCTATTGAGTACAGTAGAAACAGGATCAACTCCACTCTGAGAGTTCATGACTTCTAATAATGATCCTATTTTCCTGTGGAATCACCAATAATTGAAGTACTGCCAAGAAGTCATTCTCTTTGAGATTAATAGAGTGCTCATTATCAGGAATTAAATACCATATTAAGTAAATATGAAAGGTCATCTAACAGCAATGCAGTTGTACAGGACCATTTGTTCTTAGCATTTCCTGAGTCTGATAACCCAAATCTACATGGTAACATAGAAGCTGAGCAGGATTCACATCATTCTCCCAAACACCTCAGAGTCTCCTTGAATCTTCTTTTATTCCAAAGTAAAAATGATTTACCCCAAGACTCAGGTATAATTCCTTCTCAGATGGCAGAGCATCTGCTATTTAAGCTTTTTATTAGAGATGACATTGAAAACTTGGCATGGACCTAGTGCCCAGCACATTGCACTTGACACCTCTTATACCAGATCACAAGATGTAAAAAGGTGTAAATCCAGACCAATGAAAACACAAAGGCATTCTGTTTGATTAACCAACTTAGGAAGAGTTCATATTCTGGTCTCTTACCTCATCACTTAAAATGCCAGTAAAAAGATATTCTGGTAGCAGCAGTTGTAGGAGTCTGTATATAACCCTACCACAGAAAGAAATAGCGCTTCTTTGTGAGAATGGAGAAACACCCCCACACACACACACACACACACCACCCCTGAAGACTCTCAATTTTATATAAAAACTACTTTCAAATGGAAATAAATGATTTGTGCATGTTACTATAATGCAGCATAACATCTGTGGCACTGGAATTAGAATGCAATAATGAAATAACATGAGAAGCCTGATTTGAATAAGATTGTAGGGTGCAAGATGAGAGCAAGTGTCATGCTGAGCATGGCCTGTCTTCTTCCCTAGCCTGTGAACCTGACTGAAGCATTTCTTTGAACTCATACAACTGGGATTGATATCAAAATCATTCCTCCATCTCTCTTATTAGAAAAAGAGTGCTGGTTACTTTTTTTTTTCTGAGTGAGCACTCCAAATTTGACATTTAATATAATGATTCATGTATTTCTGGAATGTTCAGTTATCTATGTATTTTAAAGTGACAGATAAAGTTGTATGTAATTATTTTGACAACATACTATTTTGAAGTATATATAAAATATATAATAGTTAAATCTACCTAAGTAACATATTCAATGCCTTACATAATTGTCACTTTTATAGTGAGAAATTAAGCATCTAATCTTTCCAACATTTTTCAAGGGTACATTATGTTGTCATTAATTATAGTCACCTTATTGTGCAATAGATATCTTGAATTTATTTCTCTTATCCAAATATAATTTATATTCTTTGATCAACATTCATACCTTCACTCTGACCAAAGCCTCTGATAAACATCATTTTCATATTCTCTTTTTGTGAGACTTTTAAAACAAGGAAGCTGATGTATGAATGTTAGATCTACAATGCAAAATATCATGGTTAATATTACACTTAATTTTTCTCTGAAGAAGGACATTAAGACCTATTGTAGCAGTTACGTAGCACAGTTGCTGAGCAAGATTTGGTCTATTTTCTTGGTTCCCTTCTGTAAAATAATAATAATAATAATAATAATAATATATTACAGGAGGCCCTTGTTTTGGGTTAAATTGCATTAGACTATAACATACTGCCTCAAAATGAAAATGGAGTCATTTATATTAAAGTTTCACCAAACTAAAGATAAGTTATAACCTAGCCTTGGAAGACATCAGTAGAATAAGCAATAACAGCCTAGTTTCCTAAACAGGCCATTTATGATGGGCATGAAAATCTAGCAGGGTGCCAGCGCTGTGGCATAGCTGGTAAAGCCACTGGCTGTAGTGCTAGCATCCCATATGGGTGCTGGTTCGAGTCCCAGCGGCTTTCAATCCAGTTCTCTGTTATGGCCTGGGAAATCAGTAGAAGATTGTTCAGGTCATTGGGCCCCTGCATCTGTGTGGGAGACCCAGAAGAATCTCCTGGTTCCTGGCTTTGGATCCACTCAGCTCTGGCTGTTGTGGCCAATTGGGGAGTGAACTAGTTGATGGAAGACCTCTCTCTCCCTCTCTCCCTCGCTCTCTCTTTCTCTCTGCCTGTGCCTCTCTGTAACCCTGCCTTTCAAATAAATAAATAAATTTTTAAAAAAAGAAAAGAAAATGAAGTGCCCTCTGTTATTTTTCAAATTTATTTATTGTACTTGAAAGTCAGAAAGGGAGAGGGAGAGGGAGAGGGAGGGGGAGGGGGAGGGGGAGGGGGAGGGAGAGGGAGAGGGAGAGGGAGAGGGAGAGGGAGAGGGAGAGGGAGAGGGAGAGGGAGAGGGAGAGGGAGGGAGAGGGAGAAAGCACAGGATCTTCCATCCACTGGTTCATTCCCCAGATGGCCATTCCTGGCCCCTGGGCAGGCCAAAACCAGGAGCCAGGAGCTTTTTCCAGGTCTCCCATGTGGGTGGCAAGCACATGGCCCATCCTCTAATGCTTTTCCCAGTTCATTAGCAGGAAGCTGGAGAGAAGGTGGAACAGTAGGGACTTGTCCCAGAGCCCACATGGGACGCCAGCGTCACAGGTGGTGGCTTTACCCACCATGTCACAGCATCGTCTGTTTTGATCCTTACAGACAGATATCCTAAACAACTTACTGTTAACCAGTTATTTCTCTACTATTCTGTGAACCTGTTGCATTTTTATCAGGAAAGCAACATTGTTTTGACTTCTTTTGAGCTTCTCTATGTCTTAAGTGAATTTCCTTTGCTAGCTCATTGCAATATCATTTCTGGTTAAGGGAGTAAATCACTGCCAATTTAGATTTTTAAATAAATTTGTTGTAGTTTTGTCTTGTGATGTCATAGAAAATACTAATATATTTGATTTTTGTTACAACCTCAGGTTTTAAAATGTGTAAAGACATTTACATGTATTTGCATTCATGTGACATTCTTCTAGAAAACATTAGCATATATCTCTTATTTATCAAAAATTATAGGATTTTGTAAATTTTCCTGAGACATAGGCCACAAATAGGATATAAATTATATTTGATACAGAAAATGAAACTGAGGCCTGTGCTACCTCATGTTTAAGCCAGAATGACAGACAATTACTTATTGAACATGTTCATCACTTATTCTCAGCATACAAATTATTTCGCTTTGTTTACTTTCCCTGATTAATGAAAGGACTCATTAGATATCTAATTCACTTAGATATTTTTAATGTCAGTGCAAGTTGAAAGAATATGGCAGGTTCGGGATTTCATAAATTTCCAGATAAATGTAAAATTATTCTGCACTATAAAGTGAAATTTGCACTAACACAAATACTGTGTTTTCTGGAATGCAAGGAACAAAATATCTTCAACCCCTCCATTGTGAGTTGATGCTTCTACAATAGAATGAAAAAAGAGCTTGTGCCACATCTGTAAAAGTAAACTGACATATTCATAAACTGAATTCTAAGCAAATCACCAAACCAGTTGATTGTGTATTTTTTTTTTTTTTGTACTTAAACTCAGTTATCAACATATGTTAAGATTGATCACTAAGGTGCTGGACAGCCCTCATAGGTGCCTTTTTTAGTTCTGGCTGCTTCAATTCAGATCCAGCTTTCTGCTAATGTGCTGGAGAAAGCAGCGGAGGATGGCCTAAGTAGTTGGGGGACCCGAATGAAGCTCCTGGCTCCTGGCTATGGCCTTCGCACAGCCTTGGCATTGCTGTCATTTGGGGAGTGAACCAGCAGGTATAAGACCTCTCTCTCTATCTCTCCCTCTCTCTGTAACTCTGCCTTTCAAATAAATAAAATAAAGCTTTTAAAAAACGATTGATCAGGCAGCCCAAAGCAAAGATATTCAATGGAAGGGAGAGGAAGTTCATAAAAGTTGAGGGCCAATCTTGGGTTACAAAAAACAATCAGTTTATTAAATATCTCCTAAGTTATTTGTAGTTTTATTTCATAAAAATACACTAAGAAAAACATTCTAATGTAAACATAATATATATTAAAAATGAATACAGAAAAAAAGAAATTGGCTCAAATTGAATTAAAGTTATTTGATGTTAGGAAGCAAAATAAACTAGTTTCTAAAGGAAAATGCCTGGTGGCGGAGGAGGAGTTCCAATAATTGAAAAGGGAAGATAGTACCTTCAGTTTAATCAGTATTGAAAGTAAAGGAAGTTATAAATTGGTCTTTTAACTCACACAGAAAGTAATTTTAGTAGTTAAAGTGTCTTGAAAGACAAAGGAAAATGATCTATGTAGAAGGCTAAGAGAGAACAAATACAAGAGCTATTTTAGTAGCGCCTTGTGAAAACAAGGCAAACTGTGATATGTGAACCTGTAAGCTAGAATTTGGTAATAGAGAAACTGCCATAACATTCATCATGGGACTTAGAATACAATGAAAGGAAAAACCTTTGATTAAAGATAATTCTTTCTCTATCTGTCAGTCTCATCTGGTTTCCAACTGTTTATAAATCTCATCAGAACACAAACCTCTCTTCTCTTGTCTTTGCTTTCTTTCCTGCTCTTGCTTTGCTTCTGAAAATATTTTTTCAACTTAGATTAACATTAAATTGCATAAGAGCTGAAGAAATACTTTTTATACAAAAAAAATTCCTTAAAGTGGATAATCACTAGGAGCCTATATGAGATCATTCAAACTCAATAAGTTAACTAGTTTACGTCACTAATAAAAAAGATACACACTTTTGCAGTCCCTCTCAGTATGCAGAGAACGGTAAAGAGCATCGTTCATGGCCTTACAATAACACCAACAATTTGGGCACACTGCAAGTGCATAGCTCCTTTTGAATTTTTCCAAGAGGTTACAGGGCAACCAACTACTCCGAAATCAAAAGAGAAATGGGCTCCTTTGGGATGGATAGAACACAGCTCTTGATTCTCTGAGACAGGTTGAATCAGCTAGAACCGTCAATGAGCTGTAACACCAACACCATGAGAATGCACAGCTCCTGTAGGCTCTTCTCCACCAACTCTACCTAGTAATTACAAATGAATAAATTAAGTAAAATGAAAAAGAAAAAAAAGGTAACAGAGGAGACTGATGAGAGCCCTCGGTCTCCCTCATGATTCAGATCCAGCAGAGAACAACTGTGTAAAGGGGGCAACCTGAAGTTCCACCTCAACGCTTTATCCTAGCACCAGGACAGAACAAAGCCTTAATCTTCAAAAGCAAGGAGAACAAACATCACTACTCCTTAGGGTGTTAGAGGACACTCATTGAAGATGAGTTCCCTCCAGAGAGGAAGAATATATATTGGGATCATGGAATTAGAGATGAGAATACAATTTGCATGTTCATACTCATGAGATGCAGACAAACAGTATTAACCTAAAAATGAGAAGATTCACAAGAAACACAGAGAGCACTCTCTTGTTCTGCTCAAACAGGCAAACAAGGATTTTCGTTTTGTTTTGTTTTGTTGTTTGGTTTGGGGGGATCATTACTTTTATTTTCCTTTATTTTTAATATCTTTTCATTTTATTTAAGCTATACAAATTTCATATACATATAAAATATAAATAAAATATGAAAATATATATCTGTATATGAAATTTCATATATATGCATATATATATATCTAGGAACAGAGTGATACTTCCTACTGGATCCTCCTTCTCACCCATCCATGCTCCCAGCCTTCTTCCCCCTTCTTTTCTTTTTTATTTTTTGACAGGCAGAGTGGACAGTGAGAGAGAGAGACAGAGAGAAAGGTCTTCCTTTTTTCCATTGGTTCACCTCCAAAATGGCCACCACAGCCTGCGCACTGCGCTGATCCAAAGGCAGGGGCCAAGTGCTTCTCCTGGTCTCCCATGCGGGTGCAGGGTCCAAGGAATTGGGCCATCCTCCACTGCACTCCCGGGCCACAGCAGAGAGCTGGATAGGAAGAGGAGCAACCAGGACAGAATCCAGTGCCCCGACCGGGACTAGAACCCAGGGTGCCAGCGCCATAGGTGGAGGATTAGCCTATTTCGCTGCGGAGCCAGCCACCCCCTTCTTTTCTTGTTCCCTCTTTTAATTTTTAAGTAACTGCACAAAATGCTGGGAGAGTCACAGGAGTGCAGAAATGGCCTCTCCCAGAGGGAGAGCAGGAAGGGAAATCCTCAGCTGAGAGTGAAGCAGCCATGTGTGGACACCCTCTCTTAAACCAGCTTAGACTAGAAAGATAAAATATTATAAAAGAAATTTGAAGGTAAAACTAGAAATAATATACCTAATCTCAGTCCAATTTTTTCCATTTTTATTATATTTTATTATTAATACTTTAGTTATTGTATATTATTATATATGATACATATAATTTACCATCCTCACTCTGTTTATAGCTAATTGTATCAAATTCATTCATAATATTGTACAACCATCAGTACCATTATCTCCATAATACTTTTCATCCTGTAAAATTGAAACTTTATACCTCTTAAATAATAACTCCCCAGTTTTTCCTCTCCCAGTAAGTGGAAACCAGCATTCTACTTTTTCTTTGCTAGTGTAAGTACCTCATATAAATGGAATCGTGCTGTATTTGTCTTTTTGTGATTGGTTTATTTCACTTTGCCTAACCTCCTCAAAGTTCATTATGTCACAACATGTGACAGGATTCTTCCTTTTGAAGGGTATAACATTTACTACATGCGGATGCCACATTTTGTTTATTAATTCATCCGCTGGTGCTTACTTAGGTTGGTTCCACATTTTAACCATTGTGAATAACGCTGTTGGGACTGCGTGTATGTAACCCAAAGCAGAATTGCTGGATCCTATGGTAACTCTAGGTTTAATTCTTTGAGGTACAGCCATATTTCCAAGGAGGCTGCTCCAATCACACTCCCAACAACAGTTACATAGGTTTTAGTTTCCCCACATCCCTGAACTTTATTTTGTATAGTAGCCTTGAGAATGAATGTGAAGTGTTATCTCATTGTAGATTTGCTTTGCATTTCCCTAATGATCAGCGATGTTGAACATATTTTCATGTTTTTATTGGCAACTCATATACATTCTCTTTGCAGGACTTTGCCCATTTTTTAATCATGTTGTTCTTGGATTTTAGGATTTGTCTATATACCTAATCCTTTATTAGACCTTCCATTTGCAAATTTTTTAACACACTTTTTAGCCTAACTTTTAATTCTGTAGATATTCTGACTAGCTACTTCAAAAAATTTTTTGTGTAGGACATGTCTATTACATGTTTTTTGCTTGTGCCTTTGATATCATATCCAAGAAATTTTGGCTAAATTTAATGTCAAATAGATTTTGTCCATATTTTCTTTTAAGACACTTTAGTTTTAGGTTTTCATTTAGGTACTTGATCTATTTGCAGCTAGTTCTTGTAAATGATATTAGGTAATTTTTCCAAGCATTGTTTCTTCAAAAGATTATTTACTAACTACTGAAAGATCTTAGCATGCTTGCCAAAAATCATATATGTGAGGGTTTATTTTTTGGACTCTCTATTCTATCCATTTGGTATATGTGTCTATCTTTATACCTGTACCACACATTTTTGATTACTATGTCTTTGTAGAAGTTTTTGAAATGTATAAACATGTGAGTCTTCCAAATTTGTTCTTTCGTGATTGTTTGGGCTATTCAGGGTCCCCTTATGTGCCATCTGAATTTTAGGATGAGTTTTATATTTCTGCAAAACTCATTACTGTGATTTTTATAGAGGTTGCATAAAATCTACAGATCATTTTGGGTAACATTAAAATTTTAACAGTATTAAGTCTTCCAAACCACAAAATTGAGAGATATTTCCATTGAATTATGTCATTTTATATTTCGCTGAGCAATATGTTGTAGTTCTTGCTGTACACATTTTTCACTTCCTTGGTTAAGTTAATATCTAAGTATTTTATTCTTTTTGAGACAATTATAAGTAGACTGGTTTTGATAGTTGCAATTGCAAATTGATCATTGCTAGTGTATATAATGTAAATGATTTTTCTGTGTGTGATCACTCTATATCTACCTACTTTTGCAAAAGTCTTTTTATCAATTTGAACATTTTGTTGTGTATAGACTCTTTATGGTTTTCTACATATAAGACCCTATCATTCTGGGCCCATGTTGAGGCACAGTGGTAAAGGCACCGTGTACAATGTCAGCATCCCATTTGAGCGCTGGTTCATGTCCTGACTGCTCCACTGCTAATGGCTTGGTGAAAACAGAGGAGCATGACCCAAGTGTGTGGGCCCCTGATACTCACATGAGATACCTGGATGAAGCTCCTGGCTCCTGAATTAGGTCTGACTAAGCCCTGGCTGTTATAGTCATCTGAGGAATGAACCAACAAATAGATTTCTCTCTCTCTCTCTCTCTAATTCTGTCTTTTAAATAAACAAATAAATATTTACAAATAAAAATATTATTTGCAAATGGAGATGTATTTCAAAATGTGTTTGAGTTCATCATAAAATCTCTCATACACTTCTCTTTAAAACTGATAAAATTGCTGCTGCAGATCAAATTTCATAAAAGCCCCAAAGTGTACCATGATATCGGGTATAACTGTGAAAATATAGCAATATTTAAATGTGATTTCAGTATGGTTTCAGTAGACTGGAAAAAATCTCTTGGTTTCTACCATGTAAAGATGAGTAGGATTCCACAGTGAACATGGAAACCCAGATAATCATCCACAACACTTGGATATTTGAATAACTTAATAACTGAACAGGAACCAGTAGACCAATTTGGAGGACCAATTTGGAGATGAGAAACCACAATTTCTGTTGCACTGAATCACAAGAAACTCCTCCCATGCCCCAGAATCATGAACTCCATGAACTGGGTATCTACAGATAAAGACCCTAATTGCCCACTTCTCTACAAAACACACAAAAATATCAAGAAAGCTATTTTCAAATTTATTACTTACCAGGAAAATTGTAAAGGGATTTTAAAAATGAGAGTCTGGGTTTACAGTAGATATATATTTTTTAGAAAAATATAAAAATAAATCTTAGTGCATAGAAATTAGTAAGCAGTTAGATGTTACACTGAGGAGAAGACATTAAGGAGAAGATACTTAACAGATTATTTTAAGCCAGTAAGAAGACTGTCAATTAACAAAATTATCTGGACATCCCATTTCACATGTATTTCATGTTCTCTTTACATGAAGTTAGATCAAATATCTTTAATACTTGGCCTTCCCTTCAAACACACACACACACACACACACGCACACACACACGCACAGAATTGAAAGGAAAAGATTTGGGGCTTTGTATGTTTTGGGTTGCTTGGTCTGTTCTCTTGGAGTTTTTGTGTCCCTCTTTAATGTTCAACATTCAATAGGATGCCTTAACTCTCTTATCATGAATATCTTTTTCTCTCTTTTCTTTTGCACCAATTCCTCTTTTCTTCTATTTTATGTTATTATTATGTCTTGATCAAGGTTACTTTTATAATATTGCCGCTGTTATCTCTCTCTCTCTCCCTCTCTCTCTTCCTCTCCCTCTCCTTCTCCCTCTCCCTTCTTCATTACAGTCCTGCCAAAAAAATTTGCCACATTCTTCCAGAAAAAATCTTTTTCAAAACTAAATCAGTGATGCTATTTCTCATTTAATAGTTCTTTATTACTTAGGATATAATGCAAACTACTTATCTATCCCCCTTCCTTTTTCTGACACCAAAAAAATCTCATTTTTCAAATATGCTGAAGTGTTTAGTTTTTCGAATTTATCATAGTCTTGCACTGCTTCATAGCTCTCTTCTACCTGCAATCACCTCCCCTCTTTCAGTGAGCTGGCTTCATGAAGAAGAGGAATAATATCCCCCATGACACTATCTCATGACTGGAATAAGCATTCTCACAGCACCTTGTATTTTTAAAATAAAACCTGTTATAAGTGTTCTTTTAATTTCCAGTGACTCTATTATGTGAAAAAATGTAAAAGTCAGTAAAATACAATCTCCAATTTCAAGAAGGTGATATTCATTTTGAAAATGCAGAAGTGCCTGAAATAGTTCACATAAGGACACAGCATATTTTATTGCAGGTGTTTTTTGTACCAAGTTTTTATAAAACCCAATTTCTAAATCTCTTAATAGCAGTCTTTCTTTCAACAATTCAGTGTCAATATCCTCTCAAGTGACCACTGAGACTTAATCTTGTATCCCTTTAATGCATTATCAACACTACTGGCAGACTGATGTATCTAAGATATAGATTGGAGTCTGTTACTTCCCAGCTTAAAAGCTCTCAGGCTCCACCTTGTCTATGGGATAAAATTCAAACTTGGTGACATAGCCTTCATGGCCCATTAATTTTGACTTTTAATTACCTTTTATAGGTCATCTCCTACAAATCCTACTCTGGTGCTAGCAACAAGAAACTGTATAATTCTTTGAACCTACTATGATTTCCAACACATTTTGCTCTGCATTGGATTCATTTCTCTTGAATATCATTTTCACTTGGAGAATCAATACAACAAAACCTCGTTTTTGTCTCAGGTTTCCCTTGACTTACCTCTTGCAGTTAATTATTTCTTATTATATAACTCCAAATACCAACTAAATATGAGAACAATAACACTATTATGCTGTATTTCCCTCATAGAATAAATACTTATTTCTCTAGTAGATTAAAGAGTACTCAAGATCACAAGCTCCTTTTCATCATGTTTATTTTCCATTTCTTGCACAGATCATGTTTTAAGGATTAACATATGGCTGTGAGATAAATTAATACAAAGGAATCAAAAGATTGACATATTTGTGTACATCTTCATTTGTGATATATTGTCCATTTATCTTATACATGTATACATATCCATTATACATAGAAATAAGTGTATAATAGGTTCATCAATCATTTGAACAATTCTAAGAAAAACACTCATGTATTCACCAGTAGAGGGACTTGCAGTGTGTCTCTACATTCTCTCCTAGCCGGTAGAGTTTCTGACATGAAATCAGCTGTGAGTCTAATGGGAAAGCCTCTGAAAGTAATCTGGCATTTCTCATGCATGTTTTAGAATCTCTTCTTTATGCTTCACTGTTGAAAGTTTGACTATAATGTGTCATGGTGAAGATCTTTCCTGTTCATGTCTACTAGGGTTTCTGTATGCTTCTTGTAATTAGTTATCCTTTTTTTCCTCCAAATTGGAAAACTTTCCCATAATTATTTCACTAAATAGACTGTCTAACCAGTTCTCTTTTTCCACACTTACAGGAGCCCCTAAGATCTCTGTATTGGGTTATTTACATACATCTCCAACACCGATTTTAAGTTTTCTTCTTCTTCTTTTGGTCGGACTGAAAAATTTCCAAAAAATTGTCATCCAGCTCAGATATCCTTCCTTTTGCCTCACTAAGTCTGTTGTTAAGGCTTTCCAGCACATTTTTATTTGACCTATTGAATTTTTTTCTAACATTTCATTTTGGTCTCTCTTTAAAATCTCAATTATGTGGGAAAAGTTTCATTATTTCACCTAGGGATTTCTTTAATTTGTGGATTTGCTTCTCAATGCTTGTGAATAATCCTATATTCAATCTTTTTTTTTTTTTTTTGACAGGAAGAGTGGACAGTGAGAGAGAGAGACAGAGAGAAAGGTCTTCCTTATTGCCATTGGTTTGCCCTCCAATGGCCGCCACGGCCGGCACGCTGTGCTGATCCGAAGGCAGGAGCCAGGTGCTTATCCTGGACTCCCATGAAGGTGCAGGGCCCAAGCACTTGGGCCATCCTCCACTGTACTCCCTGGCCACAGCAGAGAGCCGGCCTGGAAGAGGGGCAAGCGGGACAGAATCCAGTGTGTGGGCACCGCAAGGCGGAGGATTAGCCTGTTGATCCACAGCGCCGGACCCCTATATTCAATCTTTTGAATTCCATTTCAGCCATTTCATCAATATCTTTATTGTCACATTCTAATATTGAAGTTTCTTATATTCCTTTATGGGGGTGGGGTAATGCTGTCTTCCATAATCTTGTTACTTGGATTTCTGTGCTTATTTTTAGACATTTGTGTACATACTCATTGGTTTTTTTCATCTGATATTTTTTTATCTTTTAACTATGCCTCTGTGGCTTGGTGGAATGTCTGCTCTTTTAGTGAATACCCAGAGCTGTGTGCTGGGTTTGGCCAGGTTGCTCTAGTCTGTCCTCCAGGATGGAAGGAGTATACAGCATGACACTCAAATTTGTCATGGTAGATCTCTTGTTAACATAAGGGGGAGTATGGTCACCTCTGTTGGTATAATCCCACCCTCACATCCTCTCTTCTGAGGTGATGAATTCCCAGATGTTAGCCCTTAGTGGGTGCAGTACTCATCCATGCTTCCGCATGAATTACACAAAGGATCTGTGCAGTCCTCAACATGAGCACAGATCCCACTGCAAGACCCACCCCAGTGATTTCCCAGTGACCCAGCTACATCCTGCACTCTCTCATGTAGTCATAGAGTTCCTACAGTCTCAGCACTGAGGGATCACATAGTCATGGCATGCAGAGCATCCACTCTGCCCCACTAGCCTTCTGATTTATAGAGACTGACATATTCTCAGAGCCAGCTACCTGAGCGTGCTCCACCTAAGGTGTTTTGAATGCCAGAGACCTGGTGCTAGTGATATTTTGGAGGCTGGGGACATCTCACAGCCATATGTGGGTGACCAGCCCCCTGTCAATCCTTCATGCCAGACTTAAAGTGGGGAGCATGCATTTGTTTCCTTCTGGTAAAATCCCTGGTTTACAAGCATGCACATTACCTGCTGGCTGTATCCCTACTCATTTCACAATCATGATACACATATATGAGAGTCTCTGCAGCAGTTAGTAAATGTCAGAATGGCTCCTTCTCCCAAACTGCATCCAGGTTTGTGCACCAGAGCTGCTACGTTTGCTTCTGCTGACAAAATGGTGGCTGTCCCGACCAGTTGCACCTGAGCTTCTGTGGTTGCATCTGCTAAGATGGGCACTGCCTCTGCCAGTTGCTGGGTGTCCACACAAGACCTGCAGCAGCTGCTACCTTCTTATGTCCAAAATAACACCTGTCCTCTCTCAGCTGGTTGCTGTATGCCAGTGTGTGTGTGTGTGTGTGTGTGTGTGTGTGTGTGTGTGGAGGGGATAGGGAGAGAACCATGAAGCCATAGATATGGGCCAATGGAGAAGTTTTATTTACACAGATTAAGTGAAACAATTTGGAATTACTTCTGTAAATTACTATTCCTTCCAAGACTGCCAAGGTCCAAATCCAAATTTACCATTTTAATTATACAGTAAATTATATTGAATACATTTGACCTCATTAATGCAACCTGCCCTGGTTGCATAGTCAATAGATACTCACATGCAGTTTCTATTGATCACTGCATCTCTTAAGTTTCCGGTTTTAATGAAACACATAGTCATCTGCTGCAGATGATATGACCCTAAATCACAGGAAACAGTGGATATTTCTAACACCACTGAATTTATGGACCATGTGGCTGATGTAGCAGAGCAGTATGTGAATGGTCATTTGTGTGTGAAAAGGTTCACTAAATCCTATGACTTTAGCTTAAACATGGAATGTGTGAGGAGTAGTAATTTGCCCATTATTTTAGAGAGTAAGTCCTCATTGATATGCAGAAATATAACCTTCCTGGTGTTTAATTACCACTTCAGGGATAAACTCAAGGGTATATAGAGTACTTCTTGAACACAAGGTATAATTAACATGATGGAATCAGCATGGTGACCAGTATGGTGCCCTATAAAATTATAAGAGATGGTCAAGCCTCAGAAAAATATAATGTGATAAGGCAAAGGGTGTTATCATAGGCTTAGTCCAAAACTGTAAATTAATATTGATTTTCTTCCCATATAAAAATGTTTTACTTTTGATAGTCTTTATTGAAGACAATGCATTTTCCACATCAATAGCAACATCCAAGTAGCAACATCCAATTAAAATTCTTCCTGTAATCCACTGTAACACTCAACACATTCTGTCTGTATATTCAAAGGGCCATTCAGGTGAATTGAATGGAAATGTTAGAGAAATAATTTTCTCAGATTCCTAGAAAACTTGAGTGTGTGTATATTTCCTGAGATATCTCATGGGCTGTGGAATTTATTACTAACCAAGCTCTCAATATACTTACCCTAATATTTCTACTGGATTCTAGAGAAATCACTACAGGATATCTTTAGGAAAAGGATACACTGAGGTAGACTTGGTTCTGTATTTGTCATGTGAAATTCATAACACCATACTCAAACCAAGGTCTAGTATTGTGTTTCAGATTGTGAACATCACTGTCACCTCTGACCCTTCCTGAATTTAACAACCCTTGTACGACAATCCACTTCCCCTAGTGTATTTTTAATATATTAAATAATATGCATATTTAATAGTATATAATATATATTATGTCATTTCTGTCATAAGTAGTGATCTCAATTTCATCATAGTATCTTTTGTTTTGAAATACTGCTGACAGAACCTAGGGATTTCAAAACATTGTGAGTTTATACTTGTATTTTGAGTTTGGACATCCAAGGGTTTCAGTGATTATTTTTCCTATGGCATGCACATTGGGATCATAATTTTTATAATAACCATGGTTATAATAGTTATCAAATTGCTACTAAATTGCTATAGTCACTAGGTCTCTCAATACCTTTTTTGCTTTCTCATATTATTTTATTCCTCCAAGCTATCCTATTATAAGGCAATGCAACTGCATGTCATACAATTTCTCATTTCCCTCAGACAGAAAATCTTTGTGTATTTCCTGACTTTGCTAGGAATTCCATCCCAGAATCTACTTTGAGGATCTGTTTCCTGTTGTCATTTCTGCAACCAGTTACTGGAACTGTTAAGATCCTCTCAGGAGGGACCAGCGCCATGGCTCACTTGGTTAATGCTCTGCCTGTGGTGCTGGCATTCCAAATTGGCACTGGTTCTAGTTCCAGTTGCTCCTCTTGCAGTCCAGTTCTCTGCTGTGGCTCCAAAAGGCAGTGAAGGATGGCCCAAGTGCTTGGGCTCCTGCACTTGCATGGGAGACTGGGAGGAAGCACCTGGCTCCTGGCTTCAGATTGGCGTAGCTCTGGCTGTAGCAGCCATTTGGGGAGTGAACCAAAGGAAGGAAGACTTTTCTCTCTGTCTTTCTCTCACTGTCTATAACCCTACCTGTCAAGTAAAAAAACAAATAAATAAATAAGATCCTCCAAGGAAAGTTGTTGTTCATATTGTTAAGGAAAATGAAAGGAGTGAATGGAATATAAGCAAAAGTGTTAACAGAATAACTGGAAACCAACAAAGGAGTACAAGGCACTCAGAAACAAATCATAGCAGTGGCATCAACATCCATACACCTGAACAACAAACATATGCAGATATTGCAGTGACTGAGAGAGAACAGGTATGGTTAGAGAAGAGTGTATTTGGTGATGTATTTTGGCTGGTTCAGAACAGCTCACATAAGCAACTTGTTGACATCCCTTTCCAACTGGTATTGGTAGCTTGATGTAAGCTGTAATGTAAGGATTTGTACCACAGACTTCAGAAGCTGCTGAAATTGGACATTTTTGCTTCTAAGAGCTAATTATTAAAAATAGAATTGCAAGTGCCAGGACTACCCAATGGAACACGCAGTTATTGGTCAAAAAAGCAAATGGTAGAAGCCAAGAAACTGATTGTTTAGCATCCCTCAGACATCCTGCCAGTGCTTTTAATGGCAGAACACATTGGACGTCAATAACCAAGAGTCCTGGAATGTTGTTAGTAAACGTCAACTTTTTAGGGTGCAAAGAAAAATCAGAAAGACAAAAAGAGCAGTCTAAGCAAAATATTTACCAGATGGTTACTGCTAAAATTCCTGAATGGAGCATATTTGAATCACCAATGTGAACGGTACCTTGACTAGTCATTATGATGCTGGTGAAGACACACATATTCCATATTGGAGATTCTAGGCTTGAGTGCTGGTCCCACTTCCCCAAATAGAAGTTCTTGGCTTATGTATGCCCTGGTGGCAACAAGTCACATCTCAAGTAGTTGGGTCACTGTCATCCACATGGGAAAATTCAGACTGAGTTCTCATCCCTGAGCTTTGGCCTGGCCTAGTCAAGATGGGTATGGATATTTGGGTTGTGAACCAACTGATGGGAGATCTCTCTGTGTCTCACTCTGTCTCTATCACAGTCTCTCTCTCTCTCTCTCTCTCTCTCTCTCTCTCTCCTGCTCTCTCTCTGCCTTTCAAATGAATATTTTTAATAACAACCTTATCTAAGTTAGTATATGTATTCATATTCTTGCTATACAGTATAATGCAGAACTCAGAGAAGCTAGATGCTTTGTTGGCAAAACAAACGCTTAATTGTATTCATTAGGGATAAGTAGGATTTAAGGAAATTGCAAGGAAAATAAGCCATATGGACACAAAGAGACAACCTTGTGTACTATAGATTATCTTAAAATTGGACTTAGAATGAAACACAAAAATCAGTCATTGTCTTCTACTAAATTATTAATAAATAACAGCAATATGAATGGATACAATTATTTATATGTGATTACACGAATTTTAACTATCTTTTCATGTAAATGTGAAATATGCTGACAATGATGGTGATGACAACCTTCATTAAGTAATTAAACACCCCAAAGAGCAACAATACTCAACAATTAATAAGCAGTTAATCTTCTGTATATATCATTTAGAAGATTATCCTTTGTCTGTTATGAACACCATGGGAGTGCAGCAAATAAAGGAGTTTTTCTATTATAGGGAAATAAACAGAAGCTATGTATGTGATACAAAATTAAGTACCATGGTGAGACTCAATTTCAATAGCACTTCCTCCTCTCCTGTTAATAATTTATGGGGAGAGATAGAGATAGGGATAGAGATAGAGATTATACAAATAGAGGAAGCGATAGAGAGATAGGAAGAGAGAGATATTTTACATCTTCTGGTTCACTCCCCAAATAGCTGTAACCTGACCTAAACCTGGGAAACAGAAATTTCATTCACGTCTTCCAGGTGGGTAACAGGAACTCTAACATTTGAGGTATCACCTGCAACATTCCAGGTGCATTAACAGGGGGCTAGATCAGAATCAGAGTAACCAGGGATTGAACTGTCACTGTAATATAGGAAACAGGTATCCCAAGCATTGGCTTAATCTGTTGCACCACAATCTCCAACCCGGAATTGCATTCCAAATAAATAACATGACAAGCACTAAAAGGTTTGATGGAGTGCAGTTACTGTGTTTGAGAAGCAGGATGATAGAAAATGTACGTGGAGCTCACAGGAGAAGTTGAGAGATTAAATTTGAGAGATTAGGTAAAATGCAATTGAGTATTGTATGGAGGCTGGATTTTATGCTACTTGAAATATAACAATTTAAGAGTGTTTTATTGGGGAAAAGAAGCACCTTGATTAATAAGATCTCTTTGGCTAAGATATAAGAAAGAATGTATGGTAAAAAGGATTAGAAGAATCTTGCATTTAATTACATTTGAGATTACAGAAACATGAATATTTTACCGGGGTACACAACATAATTTGGTTACATTCAAGATATGTTTGGAAAGTAGAGTTGAAAATGTATTACTTCTAGATTTTTTTTTTTTTTTTGCATAGTAGGACAAAAAGAAAAACCAAGCAATATTCCTGGGCTTATTGGAAGAGCACATCATGCCTATCATTACCACTTCCTAAAGTGAGATGAGTTGATTATGAGTAAAGGATATGGGCTAATATTTCTTTTTATCTAAGTTACTTTGGGTATATATATTAGATCATCAAGCAGAGATAGTTTTCACATAGCTGGACACAAAGAAGATGGCTAGAACTATAAATTTTAAATCAGTCACCAAAATGCAGATGACATTTAAGGATATAAATGAATATTAGATATTGATAACAAATAATAAGGAATTGTTTCCGAAGGCAACCAAAATCATTGGGTGAAATGTTGATAAATTTATGTTTGGATAAGACATCTACCCGTTGACCAATTTTAATTTCTTGTTTTTTTTTTTAAGATTTATTTTTATTTATTTGAAAGGTAGAACGAGAGAGAGAGAGAGAGAGATTTTCCATCTGCAGGTTCACTCCTTAAATGACCACAATGGCCAGAACTAAGCTGGTCTGAAGCCAGGAGCTTCTACTGGGTCTCACAGAGGGCTGCAGGGGCCTAAATACTTGGACCATCTTCTACTGCTTGCTCAAGACATAGCAGAGAGCTGGATCAGAAGAAGAGCACCTTGGACTAGAACCATCGTCCATATGGGATGCCGGCACTACAGGCCAGGGCTTTATCCCACTGCACCACAGTGCAGGCCCCCAATTTCAACTTCTTAAATAGATATGATGTATCTCTTGACTTGAAAAACACAAAAAGAAAGTGACATTCACTCTGAAATTTTCATGTCTAAATATTGAATTTATATCTTATCATATTTCTAGGTCTAATTAAGTTGGTAGAAAGCATTGAGTTTAAAAGCATGTTGGCACCATGGGGATGCAATTAGATAAGGAGAGGATTTTGAAAATTCTTCAGGACTAAGGAGATATTACCTAAGAAATAAATTGGGGAAAAAGTGAGGGAGCTCTGTTCTATAATATGGGAATTTCAAAATTCTAATCAAATGATTTTAATGCACAGAACATTTTTAATAGCATAGAAAAATAATAATTTAGTGAAATATCAAAGATATTTTAATACTGAATGCATATTAAATGAAATAACTTTTTATGTAGATTCTTAGAAAGTAAGTCTAGATTTTTAGAAATAAATTATATATCCTCAGGTTTTGTATGTAATACCTTGCATAGATGGATAATAGAAATTAAAAGAAAACCAAGGGGCAGATGTGTTTCTGGGTTAAGCAAACAGTTGGGATGCCTACATCTTATATTGAAGTGCCTTGTTCAAGTTCTACCTCCTCAACATCTGATCCAGCTTTTTGCTAATGTTCCAGGAAAGGAGCAGATGACAACCCAAGTACTTGGATATTTAGCACTCATGTAGGAGACCTTGATAAAATTCCTGACTCCTGGCTTGGGTCTTACCCAGCCCTGGCTCTTTTAGAAATTTGAGAAGTGAATCTATGGATAGATGATCTCTCTCTTTCTCTCTCTCTCTCTCTCTCTCTCTCTCTCTCTCTCTCTCTCTCCAGTTTTCAAATCAATAAACATAAATAAATAACATTTTAAGAAAACATGAAACAACATTCTCATCATTGTTCATCCTTATACAGCAGAGTTATTAGCATGGGGCTTATTCATCTTTTACCTATGTTCGAAAATTCTTAAGAAAAACGTGGTTACAGATAGAAACAAAGGAGTAAACACAAAAACAATTTAAAAATAAAGCCATAAAACAAATAAGAGCATGTAGAGAGAACAGAATTTGAGAAGAAAATCTTTCAGGAGCTCTAGCATTTAAGGATTGTATAGAAGAGGAGGGCCAGCAAAAAAAAAAAAAAAAAAAAAGAATGAGTTTTAAAGGATACTGGAGGAAAGCCAGGTAAATGCCATGTCACGACACCCACAAAGGCAGCGTCTGTACACACGTAAACATACTTAGAAATTGACATTGATATATGCATACATATTAATTAGTCTGTATTTAAGGCATAGGTTGAGATGTCTATGTCCCATATCAAAATCCATGGGCCTGAGTCTTCTCTGTGCACCTGATTCCTGCTATTGTGCAGTGTACTCAGGGTGGTTCACCACAAAATTGTATAATAGAAAAATTCAGAATCAATAAATTATTATCTATAGGTTGTGATTATTTACATATACTGCATATCTATGCCACAATGCTCAGAATTCATTTAAAACTACCATTTAATTGTATTAAGATCTTTTGAAGTTTTAAGTGTTCTTTATTCTATGTGTAAATGTGATTTTCATTTTTTAGTTTCCCACACATTTTAACACAAATATACATCACAATTACAATTTAGAAAATATTTCCAGTTAGAATTTACTCTATAATGTATGCCTTGTATTTTCCACTATATTCATAGTGGAATTCATAGTATTTTTCAACATTGAGAAACATAGAGAAATGTGAGTATGGCACTCTCAACATTATTGTTGTGTAAGAGGAAGAGTAAGAAATTTCCCAATTTCAAATCTCAGATATGAAATTTAATAAATCGACATTCTATTCTTGAATAACAAATCACTCATTCTTTTTTTTATTTTTAGAATTTTAAAGGACTAATTTGAAGATGGAGACAAATGTATTGTTTTCTGATCTTTAAATTTTCAGTTTCTGTAACTTATAGTCATGCAATTGTTTCCCTCTGATTACAGGAAGTGGTGTTAAGGAAGAACTGTCCGAAACGTTTTCCTCTTTAGATGAGTGAGAACCAAGTGGAGAAGCAGGTTACCCAAAGTTTAGTCTGCCGCCTTTCCAGGGTGACTGAGTCCACATTCAAAGTCTCTGAGTAAAAAAGCTGAACTGCTTGTAGTGTGCTCTTATCCTGTTCATCCCATGCAATCTATGTAATTAAGTGAGGAAATAAATAGTTCATCACTTTAACAGCTAAACCTCATCCTGTTTGCTTTTTAAAAAAATATTTTATTTTTATTGTTTGAAAAGTGAGGAGGAAATGAAGACGGAGAGCAGGAGAGAGGTAGAGAGGTAGAGAGAGGTAGAAAGAGGGAGAGAGAGAAAGAGGAGAGAGAGGAAATGAATCTACCAACTGTTGCTTAACTCCCCCAAATGCCTGCAATAGCTGGGGCTATAGCAAGTAAAAGCCAAAGGACAAGAACTCAACCCAAAATGGGGTGGGCGCCCAGCTGCTTGAACCATCATCTGCTGCCTGTCAGAGTCTATGCGTGCAGCAAGTAGAATCAGACAGAACCTGAACTCAAACCCAGACACTCTGACCTGCAATGTGGATGTCCCAAGCAGTGTCTTACTGCTTTAGCAAATGGGCACCCATCTTCTGTTTGTTCTCAAATATTATATATGGACAACCTAACTGTTAAAACTGACCAGCAGATATGTTTCTTCTTGTCATAAAATGTTTCACTGGTAAAAGCTAAATATCAGATATTTCATATGTAAAATATATATTTCTGCTGAAAAAAAAAGAGGAGATTAAGCTACCATATCCCCGCATTCCTCATAGGACAAATCAGCTGGAATTGAGTGGCTACCACAGGGGTTAGCCCAGTTCTTTCCAGCTTTCCTGAAACTCCACAATCTCTTCTATTTCAGATTCAGGCTGCTTCATAAGTTTTACCTACTTGAATCCTACAGGTTCTTTAGAATAGTTTTGACTTTTGACTTCTAATGTCTCTGTGATAGTTATAAAGGTGGCCCATGATTTTTTACTTTTATTATGTTATGTTCCAAAATATCATTCACAATGATTTGCAAATTTGTTTTGTAGAAAATTCTGTTGTCAAACAAAACATTACCAGTAAGCCATATAATTGAAAACGAGCACTTTTCTCTTTAAAGGTTCCTCTTTTTCAGTGTTCTCCTCTCCTCAGTCTTTTCTCAACTCCGTGGGTATTCTGTGGTGTGGAAAAAGGGAAATCAATGGCTTTGGAAATTTCGAAGCCTCTTAGGAGTACATTTTGCATACACTCATTAAAACAATTATTCATGTCATTCTCATTAAGGATGTCTTATTTTAGAGAAAATGTTCCAAGCACAGATGTATGAGCTCAGATAACCATGTGAGTCTACTCTTTGTCCATCAAGTGTGGAACTGAGCATTAAGATCCTGTACAAACTTCAACCATGCACAATTGCTATAACGGCTCATCGCGTATGAAGTAAGCCCAGCAAGTGTTCTCACAATGTAGTTCACATCTCAACACCTCAAGATTGTGCTATAAGGGGTTTGCCATGGGTTTGTTTTTGTCACCAGTTATATACTATATTGCTTTGATAATGAGTGCTAAACTCAGAAATACTCAACTGTTACATTCTTCCACATTGATTTTTTTATTCTCAAGGTGACCCAGTCTGATTTATGTCTATACCTGTTACACAACATTCCCGATATATCCTAGCAGGCTATACAAAAGGTAATAAAAGTTGCAAGTCATCTATCTAAAACTACCTGGATAATGAAAGCTCATTCCAAGGAGCTGAATAGATAAGGTATTGATTCTGGTAAAAGACAATGTGTGCTCAACTCATGGTCTGGTAATAGAGTGAATGAAATTAGAGAGGCTGGCTGTCACCACAAATAACTTGAATCTCCTCATGAACTAAGTTGCTTTCTAAATGTGTAAAACTTTCAGCGTGGAGCAACTCAGAAAACACAGCACTGCCAAAACAAAGCAGAATGAATGCAAAAGATGACTTAATAATGTAACAGGACAGTGATACTGGATGTAGTTCTTCAGTTAAGGTTAGCCCAAGTTACTATTCTGCATCACACATTTGTTATCATTTTGTTAAAGAGAATTTGGGCATTTGTGTTCATAATGCTTGTTCTGTTTTTAGTGCCTTTTAGGGATCTGGTATTGAATAATGAATGAGACAGAAACAGGGCCTAAGTTTCCAGAATTTGCACTGCAGTGGAAGAGACAAAAAAGAAAAGGCTGAATGTGCAATAGAGTGTTCAAGAGGAAAACACACACACACACAAAGAGTAATGTAGAGAACAATTAATGGTGTAACGAGAGAGTTTCAGGGGAATGGGGATTTTTTTTTAACAGAATGCTCAAGGAAAGTCTATTTGAAGATAGTAGGATTTGAGAAGAGAATTAAGTGAAGCTACAGTCATATGCATATCTGGATTAAACTTTCTAACCTAAAAGAATATCAGTTGTAAATCTACAGGAAATAAAAGTGATAGGCATATTTTTTGAGGAGCAAATGAGATCTAGAATATCTGAAAAAAATGTGACTAGCTAGGTATGAGTGGTTCAGGGACTGAATAAATCAGAACCTTTTGGGGACTTTGTCAGATGCTATGGAGGTTATTCTACGTATGATCAGAAGCATCTGTTGAGAGAGATTTGGTTATAAGCTTTACATCACGGTAGTGTTCCTCTCACTCCTCAGTTCTACACTCTGCTCATCACATCTCACAATTTCTGATAACAGAAAAAATATAAATTAGTTACTTTACCTTGTATTTTAGCCTCAAAGTCTAGTAAGTATATAGTTTCACTTTGAATTCTCTCATACATTTCTGCCCCACGGGGAAATTTACTTCCTTTTTGATGATTCTTATCATGAAATCTTGGCACATATACACAATGGAATACTACTCAGTCAGAAGGAAAGGATGAAACATTTGCAGCATCGTGGGTAGAATGGTGCATCATTATGTTAACTGGAAAAAGTGAGGCACAGAAAGTGTCATCTTATTTCACTCAAACATAGAGTCTAAAAAACTGACCTTACTGAAGCTGAAAGCTTAATTTTGGTTGTCAAAGGCTACAGAGAGTGTCTGGAGGAGGAAGGTATAAGTAAATGTTATTTAATGGACACTAAATAATTAAATAAGTGAAGGTTATTTAAGGTTCCTATAATTCAGTGTAAGAAGTTCTGGTGCTCTATTGCACAGTAAGGTGACTATACATAATGACAATTTACTCTGTTTTTCTTAAAACATCTAGAAGAGGGACCGGTGCTGTGGCATAGTGGGTTAACGCCCTGGCCTGCAGTGCTGTCATCCCCTATGGGTGAAATTTCAAGACCTGGCTGCTCCACTTCTGATCCAGCTCTCTGCTATGGCCTGGGAAAGCAGTGGAAGATGGCCCAAGTCCTTGGGCCCCTGCACCCGCGTGGGAGACCCGGAGGAAGCTCCTGGCTCCTGGCGTCGGATAGGCGAAGCTCCGGCAGTTGCGGCCAATTGGAGAGTGAATCATTGGATGGAAGACCTCTCTCTCACTCTGCCTCTCCTCTCTCTGTGTAACTCTTTCAAATAAAAATAAATAAATGTTTTTTAAAAAAAAATCTAGAAAAATTTTGAATTTTCGTACCATAAAGAAATGATAAATGTCTGAAGAAATAGATAAATTTACCCTGATTATACATTACACAATGTGTACATATATCACAATATCACATGGCACCCGCAAGCATGTGCATTACTTATGTGCTAATTAGATTTAAAACTTACGAAGTTCTTTTCTGTATGCATTGCTTAAAATATGAGAATGGCTTACTTCATAAGCCCAGACATCACTGAAGGTATTTAAGGAAAACAATTATTTTAATTTTTAAATTATTTGATGGAATGACAATTATTGTTATCTAATTTGCTTTTATCCAAAGGTTGTCTTATTAACTTTACAATCTGAACCAATATACTAAATTTTTGCTGTAGATTTTGATGTAATTTTTATGCATTTAATTAATCATAGACTAAATTATTTTACTATTGCCTCTTCCTTTTAACATTTCAACGTGTATAGCCATATTTTTTTTCTTCAGAAAGGCTTTTTCTTTGTCAAAACCCATAAAATATTTTGTGTTCCTGCCAGAAAAGCCTGTCTGGAATTCATTTTACTTAAACAATTTATCAGGGTTAAAGTTCTATAGCATAATGATCATGTGATTAACATACTTAGTGTTAACAGTATAAAAATTCATACACAATTAACATTAAAATTCTAAAGTAGTTATAGCAATACAATGTGGTGACTGTAAGATACAATAGTTAAAAATTAAGCAGATCAAAACAGAAGAGAGGGGCCAGTGCTGTAGCATAACAGGTAAAGCCGCTGCCTACAGGTGCTGGCATACCATAGGGGTGCAAGTTCCAGTCCCTGCTGCTCCACTTCTGATCCAGCTCCCTACTAAAGTATCTGGGAAAGCAGTGGAGGATGGTAGAAGCAACTACTTGGGAGACCTGGAGGAAGCTTCTGGCTCCTGCCTTTGGATGAGCTCTGCTCTCACTGTCGTGGCCATTGGGGAATGAACAAGCAGATGGAAGACTCTCTCTCTCTCTCTCTCTCTTTCTCTTTCTCTTTCTTTCTTTCCACCTCTCTGTAACTCTGCCTTTCAAGTAAAAGAAATCTTAAAAAAGAAAGAAAGAGAGAGAGAAAGTAGGCCGGTACCTCAGCTCAATAGGCTAATCCTCCGCCTGCAGCGCCGGCACCCCGGGTTCTTGTCCCAGTCGGGGCGCCGGATTCTGTCCCGGTTGCCCCTCTTCCAGGCCAGCCCTCTGCTGTGGCCCGGGAGTGCAGTGGAGGATGGCCCAAGTGCTTGGGCCCTGCACCCCATGGGGAGACCAGGAGAAGCACCTGGCTCCTGCCATCGGATCAGCGCGGTGCACAGGCCATGGCAGCCATTTTGGGGGTAAACCAACGGCAAAAGGAAGACCTTTCTCTCTGTCTCTCTCTCTCATTGTCCACTCTGCCTGTCAAAAAAGAGACAGAGAGAGAGAGAGAGAGACAGAGAGAAAGTAAATGGAAACCACATTAGCTTTGTTTATTCAGTTTGCTTTAATCAAATGCCATCGACTGCTGGTTTACAAACAGGAGAAATTGACTTTTCATAGTTCTGGAGTTTAGAAGGCTCAAGATTGAGGCACTGGCAGAAATGGTGTTTGGTGAAGACTCGCTCCTCACAAAGTGCACCTTCCCGCTGGAGCCTCCCATGATAGAAGGGGCAAACAAGCTCCTGCAGGCCTCTTCACAGGGATACTAACCACACTCAAGAGGACTCTTTTGTCAGGAGCTAAGGACTCTCCCAAAGGCACCACCTCCTAATACCATTGCCTTGGAAGCTGGTATTTCAACATATGGATTTTTGGTGAGCAGAGGAATTCAGATCACAGAATGAGGGTTTATGATGATGGGCACTTATTGGAATAAGCTTTGATCCAAGTTTAAATACAACATAGAAACATATCACTAATTATGTACATATGTCTAGCAGACATTTAGGAAATATATTGGGATACTTATTAAAATTTTGTCTGAAAATATCATTTATGCATCACTGCTTTATTTTCATACTGTAATTCCTCATTTCAGGTGGTCCACCATGACTTAAGTAAAAAACATAGAAGCTGAAGAGAAGCAACAACAGAAATTTACCATATTCTTTTAAAATTTAATAATATTGTGCATTTGAACTCTTTCAGAAGGTAATTATGAAGTGTACGTCATGATCCTATCCAAAGTAAATCTCAGGGCTGGCACTGTGACACAGCATGTAAAGCCACTGTCTGCAGTGCCAGCATCCCATATGGGTGCTAGTTCGAGTCTTGGCTGCTCCATTTCTGATTCACGTCTCTCTGCTATGGCCTCGGGAAGCAGTAGAAGATGGCCCAAGTCCTTGGGTCACCGCACCTGCATGGTAGACCTGGAAGAGGCTGCTGGCTCCTGGCTCTTGGCTCCTGGCTTCAAGTCAGCGCAGCTCCTGCTGTTGTGGCCAACTGGGGAGTGAACCAGTGAATGGAAGAACCCAGTTCCGTGAAATTACTGCAGGGAAATGTCCCTCGACCATCACCTTAACGTAACCTCTAAAATATTTGTCTAAGTGTCTGAAATTTTACCACTGACTCTCAAATACTTTTTTCCACAAAAATAATTATTAAATGAGGGATAATAACAAACTTTTTTGAGTATGTGTTTTAATGCCATTGAGAGTCAGCTAATGAAAATACTTTAACTAATGACCTAATATGAACAGAATAAAATATGATTGTGATGAAGACAATAGTTTTGAGAATTTAACCTATGCCCACAGTAAAAGCAAGTAAATATATTTATAGAGGTGTAATACATCTATTTTAAAAGTATGAAGATAAATTGTTCAAAGTGTCAATAAGATACTAGGCAAGGATTCAAGGACAAGAATTAATGCCGTCAGATTTAAAAGTGAAATACATGATTAACTGGACCCTCTACCTGTACTGAGATAGATAAATAAATGGGTGGATTAGAGAGAGAGAAATAGAGAGTCTTGATTTTAATACATTTTAGAAGTGTGTGGCCTCTTCCTTAAAAAGATAAAGATTCTAATAGTTAAAGTGCAATTTCTTTGTGATGACACATCAACAAAAATGCCCAGATAGGTTTATCAAAAATAAGGCTACAATTATTGCATGTCTGTGATTAAATTCACATAGGGCAGTTAGGAATAGAATCAGCCACAGCTTTGCAGGTGTTGAGAGACAGGGTTTCAATTCCATTATCTAAGAAGAGCAGTTTGTACATCCAGCTACCTTGGGAAATTCAGATATTTTACTTTTAGCTCAACTTTAATGTCAAAACTTCAGGTTTGGGGTGTCAAGGACATGCTGGTTGGTCATAGTCATGTCCTGTCAGAGTAAGATGGAATGCTTTTCAATACAAATTACTTCTCTGGTTGGACTAAACAGTATTTAGATACTTCAACAAATGTATTCTTATTATATCTATGTAACTCCACAAAGTGTGATGAATTCTCTACTGGCCTATTTATAACTTCTCCAGGCCTATCCTGAAGCTGGAAATATTTTCCTTAACGTAACTCAGCAAAAATTGGTTTATTGAATTAAATAATTTATAAGGGAAATATTTTTGTAAGCCTTCTAAATATACACTGCTGCAGGAACTCTTAAGGAAATAAGAGACAACCGAAACAATTCACCTGAAAAAAAAAAAAAAAAGAATAAAAATGAAGCAGTCTAAGACTTCTTGTACTCATTTATACTCTCTGCTGTCAAAAATTTGAAGATAGTTTATGAATAATCATGCCAACTATCTGACCTACTTATGCCACTGAATTTCAATATGATTAAATTGACACTGTCAGTCTATGGAGGAAAATACTTCGCAAAATAAGAGATTAAGCTAAGTATACTTTGACTTTATATTTTCTGTTCAAGTAATAGTCTTTGAGGTAAAGACTCACAATAGCACTCATTCTAAGTTTATTATGAAAGATTGCATTTGCCTCTTTATTCGGTATGTTTTAAAGTTTAGAGCTAGCTATTTAATCATATTTAATACTATCAGAACAAAATTTATATTCTATTATACAGTAAATGCTATGAGATCACCTTAACCATATTTTTGGAGTAATGTGGTGTGAAAGTAAATTATGTGGCTATATGCAGCCATTTTTTTTATTTCAAAAACACAGTGCATCCCAACCCTTTGAAGTGGAATTAGTACCAAATAACTGGAAACAACAGCCTATTACATTCCGTTGTCTGCCATGTTGACTTTTTTTCCCTCTCTGTATGCTGGATATCACACAGCTGTCCTGAGCAGCAGCATGAAAATAATGCTTTATTTGATCCTGTTATTCAGCAACACAGACATCAGTGTTTATCACAGTGTCTGCTATGATAAAGCCTTGCCTTCAATGGATGAAAAAGGAAAAACAATAGGTTAGCTCTGCTCAGTGTTATGAAAAGCAATAAACAACAGTGCATAAGAAAAAGGAAGACAAAGGTAACATAGAGACAATGAGGGATTACACAGGTCTCAGTTAAACAAATTGCCCTGCTGAAATCAGTAGTATAATGCCATGAAGAATATAGAAATAAAATTTTTACTCTCATTTGCAACAGAAAAGGAAAGACATAACCCTTCAAAACTTAGATTTTCTCATTTTTCCTTGAAATAACTTTGTCATAAGCTATATAGAACATATTTAGCTTTTTCATTTTATCCTAGAAAATTCTTGACCTAGTCTCAGTACACTTTTTTCTCTTCTCAGTCTATTACCATCAAGAGTACAGTCATCCCACATGATCTGAATATCCAGAGATAGCTATCTTCATATTAGTCAATATATTTCCCTTTAGTAGATGTTGGCTCCAATCTTCTCCACTTTACCAATCTCTTTGAACCAGCGCATTGGAATTCAAGGTCTGTTTTTAAATCAAATTCACATAATATATCCTCAAAAATCTCTATACTTTGTTTTCCCTTTATCCTCTTATTCTAAATGAGACCTGGCTGTATATACTGAACACAAATGCTCTTGTGGTCTGCTTAAATGTGGGCTGCTTTTGGTGTTTCTCTCCAAGTGCTTCAGATTCTATAGCAGTTTCATATGCTACATATGATTCTTGTTTCCTCATTTCTAGCTTAGAATTTTTATTTTAATCTCTATCCATCAAAAAACTCAAATCTTTGAAAATGCGTTGCCATTTTCAACTCACCTATATGATCTTTTAATATTCATGTTTACCATTTTACTTATTATTACTTATTTGAAAGGGATAAAGGGAAGGAGTAAAAGATTGAGAAGCAGGGGGAGAGAGAGAGAGAGAGAGAGAGAGAGAATCTTCCATCTGCTGGTCATTTTTCAAATTCTCAAAAAGCCTGCAACAGACAAAGCTGCAGCCAAGATCCTGGAAATGAATTCAGGTTTCCTACATGGGTGACAGCGACCCAAGTACTTGAGCCATCATCTTCTGCTTCTTGGATATGCATTAGCAGAAGGTCAGAACTGGGAACAAATCCAGAACTCTGAAAAAAGCCCTTTGGTATCAGGCGTGGGCATCCCAAGTAGCATCTTAGCCCCTGTGCCACCATGTCCACCCCTACTACCACTTTTGTCATGTATTGGTTACATGAACATCCAAGTAAATGATGAAATAAAAACACTGGTCATTCAGGTGGTTTTTTAGCGCAAATAAATTTCTTCATGCACTCACTCTTTTTCTTAGCACTTACTCCACTAATCATCATCTTTCAAATTGCAGTTTCTGACATCCACTCTCTGATCACCATCTCTTATTCCACCAATGCTGATTCTGTTCTACCCATGCCAGTAGTTGTGCAACCTCCCTAAGATTGCCAATCCAATACCTTATGCTGTAACCACATCCTTACACACAAGCCTAATTCTTTGTCTCTTTTTCCACTAATGTATTGCTAATAAAATGCCAAATTTATTTGATGAAATGGCAGGTGTACTCAATGTTTAAAGTTAAGCAGTTGAGCATATTTAACAAGCTGGTTTGCTTTAGAATTCTGGCCACAACATTCAAATAGGTACTGAACAGTGACAGATAATGAACCGTCTTCATATATATTAATTTTTTTATCTTTTTATATATTATTTACCCACCCATTTTCCTTAAGTCTAGTGTACAGTTCAGTTAATTTTGCTTTCATTGACAAACAGTTGTGATTAAGTGCAAATGATTTTCTAACTTCTACTACAACATCTGTACATACATGTGCTACATTCCTTCCTGTTCTGTGAACATGGAAGTATTTGCAACGATAATGGGCCAAGACTTCTTTCATAGGAAGTGCCTAATTGTTTTACACCTTATCAGGAAAGCTGTCTCTATAATTCTTTCTATATTTACTGTATAAACAGTTCCCTTCTCTTCTGCTGCTGCTTGGCTGTAGAAACAAGTTCAACATCATCCACGTGGAAAAAAAAAAATTGGTTCCTTGTCATGACGCTGTTGCATATCTATTTCTCATATTTCCTTAACAAGTTTTTCATTCTTCCTTCCTCTATTTCTTCATCTCCTAGTCTCTTCCAAATCACAAACATTTGCCTTTAATACACTACACTGAAATGGATCTTGAAAAGACATCAGCCGTCAATAGTCCTGCTTTATGTAATGATGGACTTTCAGTTGTCCTCTTAACAAACTCTAGGTGTTATTTTGCACTACTGAATATTTTCTCCATTTTACAAGTAAATATATGTTATAATTGCATTTATATTTGTATATTTACTTGTATACATGTATGTTATGTGGATGCCATGACAAGACATTTATGTGGCTTTCAAAAGTCTTTGCCAGTTTCTTTTACTAAGCTTATTTTTCCAAATATGTTCTCTGCATGGTCTTACTTTGCAAACTAAGTATTGTATTAAATGTGTCTTACCTTGTTATGAATATTTTTCACAGTAATCCTACCCCAAATTAAAAATTTGAATGTCTATTTGTTACTTATAATTCATGATTTAAATATATTTAATACATTATGAGGCAAAATTTAAAGTTACAAACTATATTATATAAAAAGTAAAATAAATATATTTTAAAATTTTTATCTTATATTCAAGTTTCATTTCAAGCTCAATATTACTAATTAAAATGACATTTTTTTTCTTTTGTTTCTTTCTATAAGAAATACCTTAAAATTAATAAAAACATAAATATATACTTTATATTTTGAAATCAGTAAAATTAAACCTACCTCAAAGTTGTTTTACTTTTAGCTTAAATTGGCTGGATTAAAAATGTCAGAGGCCATGCCAGGTACTTAAGATATGTTTCAGTAAATGTGTTTCTTCCACCCTGAATAAATATATATAAATTGTTGATGGAGAATGAGGAAATGGATTGAATTTATCACAGTCACATAAAATTCAGTTTTTGCCATTATTTCAATAGTTATTTGTATGTAACACAATATAATATCTATGCATTTTCCTACTATAGACAAACCTCTTTATTTGCTCTTCTAGCATGATGTTCATAGCTGACAAATATCAGCTCCTAAATGATGCATACACTGACCTAACTATATATGAGGTTGCTGAATGGTGTAATTTTGAGCAAATGTTTTTAAAATGTTAATGTGCTTCATTGTTTAAAAAGTGAGAGTCATCACCATGGTATCTCACATCTACTTGACAAGATTGTTATGAAGTCCATGCAATCACAGGCAAAATATACCAATAATTATATCTGTTCATACTGCTGTCATTAGCAGATCATAGCTTGAAGGCATACTTAAAGAATCCTTCTGACAGAAACCATAATTTTAAATTTAATTTTTAATTTTAATATTTTAATGGCAATATTAAGAACCTTGCTATTTACATAACATTATTAACACCATTTTGCAATGATTAAATTGTGAATTTGAAGGCAAAATTGTAATTAATAGAACATACCAAACACAATTTAGTTCTGCTTGAAGCTCATGATGTTTCCTTGTAAAGCTTGTCAACATAAAAAATAACTATATCCTCACTTCAAAAATTGCATGTAAATACTTAATTAATGGGGACTTAATAACAAACTCTCTCAAACACCATGTTAGGAGATCCCAACTCTTTCCATTTTAATGGCAATTACTCTCATAGTGCTTATCTCAATAGATTGATCTTAGGTTGTTTTTCATCTCCATTTATCCACATTTGTCTTTCCACACTGAATTCAGTATATTTCCTCTCATTTCAGTGCCCCATCGCTATGCAATCATATGCATAAGACAACTATATAATGAAACTATGATAAAAAGTTGGTGATGGGATAAAAGTATAGGTTAAATCCAGTTTGATTTTAACATATACTGTTGCCTCAAATAATTCATTTCAGTCCAAGAGGATTTTTTTTTTTCTTAGTAAAAGTGTCAATTTTAACCTTGGAATAGGTCTTGATTGTATGACATTGAATTGAAAAGCAGTACAACTGTTTTGGTTTTTTCTTCATTTTGTTCTCTTGCATCAAAATACTTAAAATGTTACTTACCCTGTAACACATTTTTAAGCATACAGTAGAGTTTTGCAACTATATGCAGCATGATGTACAGTGAATTTCTAACATTGATCAACTCACAAAATTAAATGTTTATTCACATTGAACTACAACTTCCTATGTTCCACTTTCCCCAGGTCTGGCAACCACCACTCTCCTATCAATTTCTATGAGTTTGATTATTTTATTCTGATATAATTTATAGAACATCTATGATGTGAATATAAATATTTTAATTTTATTTTTTCCTAATTTTTGTTTGTAATTGTTGAGATTTGACTTCTCTCTGATACCTACTTTCTCCATATTCAAGATTTACTATTTTATAAATATCAAGCATGGGAAATGAAAAAGTACTGAATTCTTTTTTTCCAAAAATAATTCATCATGCATACAAATATATGGAATTTCAAAAGAATAGGTTTTTTTTAAGGATTGACAGCTAATTTGAGATTAGGCTGACGTTGAAATTTCTGCATTCATACACTAATGCATTTTATTTAAAATATAGAAATTCTGCATTCATGGTGTTTTGGGTTGATATTTTAAAACACTCATTATGTCACAACTTCTCACAAACTTTTCACAACTTCTCACCAATATCTGAGGTCTTTCTAAGGTAAATCGAATATTTTTATTCACATGAAAAAACAATGAAAATTGAGATAAACATAGTGTGAACTAAGCATTTTTCTGTCACATGAGTAACATAATGCAGATTCAGATTCAATCATGTATAAAATTGTATTTTTACATTTTCAGCATTTAGGAATTAGACTATTGTAATTAAACAAAAATACAAGTGATTGAACCATGATTCTTGGTAATAACCTCATCTTAAGTCTGTAATCATTTTGTATATATATTGTACACTCCAAATCATTAAGTTATAATGGAAACACCAACTTTTTTATTTTCTTAGGGTTACACCAAAAAACTGACAAGTGCTTGTACTACAGTTCACCACTCCCAACATACATAAAAGCAATCACTTAAAATACATCTCAAGTACATATCCAATGTCTCTACTAAATGAATTAAAAAGATTTGCCTTGAAAATTGTTATAGTCTTTCAATCTACCCTATCACACACCTATGAACTGTGCAAACATTGCTGTTATTATATTTTCACCATTGCATAAATGGAACTGAAAAGTATTTAATTTGGCACTTATGTGGACTGAACAGCAAATGAGTCACGTGTGTTTGGTGTTCATGAGGCTTAGAAAAATATTGAGTTCTTGCCTTTTTTTTTTTTTTTCTGTCACCTTTCATTTTCCTGACAGGTATTTTGAGATTTTCTTGCAACTATTCTCTAGATTTCATCAGATTTCTGACTTCCCTTTTTCTTATTTTGTCAATCTGGCAAAGTGTGATTCAGGTACATTTTTGGATTATTTTTCCTACAATGACAGGAAGAACTTGTTAGACAATCTATGTAGTTATTGTACACACAACAATTATCTGGCAACTGGACCCTATAAGATTTCAAAGGTAATGAATCAGTGATGAAAAACCCAGAAAAATATCAATTTCTCATGTATGGAAGTAAAGCTATCTCTAAAATATTTAAAAATATATAAAGGCAAATGAACAGTTAGAATTAAACACCTAAATAATATTGGATGGCTCTGGCAAAGAAAGAATGGTATTATGCTCAAGATCACTAGCAATCAGGGAAATGCAAATCAAAACCACAATGAGGAGGGAATGGCTCACATTCAGAAATCTACCAACAACAGATGCTGGCGAGGATGTGGAGAAAAGGGGGCACTAATCCACTGTTGGTGGGAATGCAAACTGGTTAAGCCACTATAGAAGTCAGTCCCTCAGAAACCTGAATATAACCCTACCATTCAACCCAACCATCCCTCTCCTTGGAATTTACCCAAAGGAAATTAAATTTGCAAACCAAAAAGCTGTCTGCACATTAATATTTATTGCAGCTCAGTTCACAATAGCTAAGACCTGGAATCAACCTAAAAGCCCATCAACAGTAGACTGGATAAAGAAATTATGGGATATGTACTCTATAGAATACTATACAGCAGAAAAAAATGAAATCTGGTCATTTGCAACAAAATGGAGGAATCTGGAAAACATTATGCTGAGTGAAATAAGCCAGTATCAAAGGGACAAATATCTTAGGTTCTCCCTGATAGGTGACAATTAACCGAGCACCAAAATGGAAACCTGTTAAAGTGAAATGGACACTATGAGAAACAGTGACTTGATCAGCCCTTGCCCTGACTGTTGATGAACAACTTAATACTTTATCCCTCCTAGTATTTTTTGTCTGCTCTATTTAATACTATTGGTTTAATTCTGTAATTAATACACAGTTATTCTTAAGTGTTGAAACTTAACTGAAAAGTGATCCCTGTTAAACATAACAGTGGGAATAAGAGAGGTAAGAGACGTGCAATTTGGGACATGCTCAAGCTGACTTGCCCCAAACGGTAGAGTTAGAAACAAACCAGGGGACTCCAATTCAATCCCATCAAGGTGGCATGTACCAATGCCATCTCACTAGTCCACTTGATCAATTTCTGTTCACAATTGATCATAATGTTAGGAATAAGAATCAAAGGGATCACATAAACAAGACTAGTGTCTGAAAATACTAACCGAAAGAACAAAAAAAGGAGAGAACGATCCAGCATGGGAAGCGGGATACATAGCAGACTCATGAATGGCAGATGTCCTAAACAGCACTCTGGCCTCAGAATCAGCCCTTAAGGCATGTGGATCCAGCTGAAAAGCCCATGAGAGTATTTCAGGCATGGAAATCCAAGACACTCTGGAAAAAAAAAAAAAAAACCCCAAAAACCCTAAATGAAAGATCTCTGCGAGTGAGATCCCAGTGCAAAGAACAGGTCCTTACTCTGAAGGGAGGAGAGAACTTCCACTTTGACTATGACCTTGTCTAAATATGATAAGAGTCGGTGAAATCAAAAGGCTTCCATAGCCTTGGCAACTCATGACAAGAGACTAGGGTGATTACTGACGCCATAAACAAGAGTGTCAATTTGTTAAGTCAACAACAGAAGTCACTGTGCACTTACTCCTCATGTACGATCTCTGTCCTTAATGTGATGTACATTGTGATTTAATGCTATAACCAGTACTCAAAGAGTATTTTTCACTTTGTGTTGCTATGTGGGTACAAACTGCTGAAATCTTTGCTTAATATACACTAAACTGATCTTCTGTATATAAAGAGAATTGAAAATGAATCTTGATGTGAATGGAAGGGAGAGGGAGCGGGAAAGGGGAGAGTTGCAAGTGGGAGGGAACTTATGGGGGGAGGAAAGCCATAGTAATCCATAAGCTGTACTTTGAAAATTTATATTCATTAAATAAAAGGTAAAAAAAAATAATGAAGGTGGACTTCTTTTAAATGAATCAGAGTGCGAGAGAAATTGGAAAGTGAAATGTATGTAATAATAGATTTGAGAAAATACATATCGTTTTTCAAGGAAAATAAAAGACCAATAATTTACAGAGAAAAGTCTGTTGAATAATATAAGAAAAAGAGAATGAGAGAAAAATAATGCAATAAATAAGAAAAACTGGTGCATAGCTCATGAATTGTGGATACCCACAAAAATTGGGGAGTGAGCTAATTTTGGTTACACACACTTTGGTAATAAGGGGGGCAGGTAGAAACCCAAAGAGCATTTTCTAATACAGAAATTTAGACTGCCCTACCTAAGAGAAACATATCCAGCATGATAGTAATCTTAATGATACTTATATTATTATTAATAAAATCAAGACTTATTAAAGACCTGCTGTGAGTCAAAACCAGGTGAATGATGCAAATTCCTTATTTCAAATATTCCATTCAACTGTGAAGTGGATATACATGCTATCATTTTGCAGTAGAAGATACTGGCACTCAGGGATACTAAAATACCTGCTATAAACTCACAGAGACCAGTGAAGGACAGAGTTAGGATCCTAACTCAGCTCTTATTTCCTTTTTGCTAATTTGTCACATTGAGACAATTTCTTTTATATACCAAGGGTTGAACAGAATCAAAAGTACACACTACGAGAGATATTCGGGAGTACCTTTTCAAAGTAAATGTTTTTCTCAAGCTTAGAGGGGTTAAGGTTATTTGAGGAATGAAAAAAAAAAAAGAAAATAACTTGGAGATGTAAACACTTAAGACATATTTAAAGTATGTGCATTCTCAAATAGTTCACAAAAGCAAGTGTGTGAAGTATGTAGAATATATTTTAATGTAAATGACATAAAGGGTGTTAAGGGTGATTTGGGATGAAATTGGACAGAAATCTTAGGAAAATGAAATGATACCAAACGTTTTCTCCTCTCTAGAGAAAATATAATTCTGTTTACAGTGGTTATATCAGAAGATTTAGAAACAAGAGTTAAAATAAAAAAGGATTCATTTAAGCGTCAATGATTCAAATTTGTGTAGTTGATTGACCTGAAGAGCTGCAAATTTCTTAGACAGCAATAACAGTAGGTTGATTCACCCGTAATCATCAGGATATCACTGAATTCACAGAGAATTTTTGGCTACATTGCACTTTGAAACATGTGTCTAGTTTAATTTAGAAACATTTATGTACCTAAAGTGATCATAGGACTTGAACATATGTTTTAATATAAAATCTAAAGAAGATATTTGAGTAGATGTTGCAAAAATTAGAGGTAGATGGGTGAACAAATAGAACGTGTGCTGCAAGTGATGAACACATGGAACACATTAATAGTATCTGAAAATATTGTAGAATCTACCATAATCAATGGATTAATATCTGCGAATGGGGAGGGGATTTTCTAGCTGAAAGTGCTGTATCAAATTTTGATACAAAAGCAAGTAGAGTGTGGGGGATTTGGAAAAATTAATTAGAAAATAATTATAAGATATGAAACTTTTGGAAATTCAAGGGTGGATAAGAATTGAGGATGCCACTAGTTGCCCTTTTCTTTATGACGAAAATAAAGATAAATAGTATGTGGCTGTTTCAGAGTAGTTTGAACTGTCTTCTTTAGTGTTTTTAAAATATCCACAAAGGTGAGTGTTTGGCACAGTGGTTAAGTTACTGAGGAGATGCCCCCATTCCCTACCAGAGAGCCTAGGTTCAAATCCCAGTTCCACCTCCAATTCCAGCATCATGTTAACATGCACTGCAGTAGGCAGCAGATGATGGTTCAAGTCCTATGATCACTACCACCTACAAGAAAGGCTTGGGTTGAGTTCCATGGTTTGAGATTTGTTCTGGCCCAGCCTTGGCTGTTGCAGACATTTGAGAAATGAATTAGTGGATGAGAGATCTCTTTCTGTTTCTCTGTCTTCTCTTTGTGTGAATTTCAAATAAAATATATGGATAAATAGAATATTCATATAGAGCATTCTCCTCAAAGTATTAATGGAATATTGTACCCCTAAAAAATGAAAATGGCTGGGTAAGATGCACTGGCTATCATGTCCCCAAAGAGACAGCAATTTGAATAGCTGTTCACACACACTCCATAAGTAAGAGCCAAGTAAGTCAGTGCTTAGCTTTAGTGTAATAATTATAAAATATGCATTGAAGAAAGCAGAAAGGAAAGGATTAATGTAATTCTCTGCCTCCTGCCTGGAAGATGGAAAGGTAATGAAGCCGACACCTTAGATGTCAAACACATTATAAGGCCCTGCCCTATAAAACCCAGTGCAGCAGACCCCCAAATCTCTGATCTCAGGTCAGTACCCATGGACTGAGTCTCTGCACCCTACATAGCCAAGTGATCAAGGGTCTGTCTCCCTCACCCCTGCCCCAACCTCTAACAGAGCAGAGCACAGCTTTAGCTCCTGGAGAGTGATGTGAGAACTTCAGTAGAGACTTTGCTTTGGAGTTCACTGCCACAGTGAGATCCAGCACAAGAGCCCAGAGTCCTCTGTCCCCAGGGCAGTGCTTGCAGGCTGAGCCTCTAGCAGTTCACTTTGAACAGTACATAGATGCAGGTTTGGGGCTGACCTGGGACAGGGGCACCTCCTGGTACTCAAGCAATGATAACACAGTAATAGCAGGCTTGTGACAGAGCTACTCATATAGCAGAAAAATGCTTATCACAGAGGCTAACAGCAAACAAGGATGCTTCTTAGAATATCCGAACCAGGTATAAATTAAAACAGATTACAAAGACTGGAAAAAAATTCTATTTTTTTTTAGTGTGTATGTGATATCATACACAAGCAAACATGAAGAATTCTAGGGAAACGTGTCTTCACTTAATCAGTAAAATCAAATATTAGCAACTGAATAGACCGTGATTGATTTTTGAAAATTCTCTGTCGTAGGATTTAAAAGAGCTGCTTTAAGGATACTCAGTGGGATTCAGGGAAACGCAGACAAATTATTCACTGTTCTAACAAAAAAAGTAACAGAAAGGAAACATATTTAAAAGACAAAACTGAAAAAGCCCCGAGTTTAAAGTTGCATTAAATGACATTGCCAACCCAATAGAATAGACATCAATAGTAGAATAG
Organism: Sylvilagus floridanus; assembly: GCA_949820135.1. Taxonomy (NCBI): domain Eukaryota; kingdom Metazoa; phylum Chordata; class Mammalia; order Lagomorpha; family Leporidae; genus Sylvilagus; species Sylvilagus floridanus. The sequence goes on from OX463236.1 coordinate 21,824,736, forward strand.
ATAAAACAGAAAAATTTGTGAGCTTGAACACACGTCATCAGAAAATACACAGTTGAAGAAGAAATAAAAAGATTGAGGAGGAATGAAGAAGGAACAGGGGAACTTTGAGACAGCACTAAAGCAGCCATTTCCAGAGGGGCTTGAGGAAGCCAGTGAGTGGAGAAAGCATATTCGAAGAGTTAATAAGAGAAGACTTCCCAGAATGTAGAGGAAGTCCCAACTATTCCGGTCCTGGAAGGTGAGTGCTCACCAGTGAGATTCAGTTCAATCAAGTCTACCTCAAGATATATTATAACCACGCTTTCAAAGATTAGAGATACAGAGAGGTTTCTCAGAGCTGCAAAGCAAAGGAAACAAGTAATGCATGAGAATGTTCTAATTCACCTGACTGCAGAATTCTGGACAGAATCGTATAGGCCAGAAAAGAGCAGTATGAGACGTTCACAGCATTGCAGGGAAAAAAAACAAAACAAAACAAAAAGATATCCTAAGGGGTTTCTTCAAACTGGAAAAAAAAAAAACCAGAAAGTAACACATAAAAATTAATTGTCAAAAACAGAAAACTCACTAAAAAGAGTTTAGAAGTAAATCCAAGCATGTACAACCAACTGACTCTTGATAAAGTTGTTCATAATATGCATTTGAGGAAGGGTATTCTTTTCAATAAATGGTGCTGGGACAGTTGTATATCCACATGCAAAATATTAACCAGACTTCTATCATTTGCCATACGCAAAAATCAACATTAATGGGTGGGCTTTGGAAGAGCAGTTAAAATGTCACCTGGAACACTTGCATCTATAGTTGAATGCTTGGCTTGAGTCCTAACTCCTGGAGTTCTAGTATAGTGTCCTAATAATATGTACCCTGGGGGGCAGCAAATGACAGCTCAAGTAGTTGGATTCCCGCTACTCACAAGGGAGAGCTAGATTGAGTTCCAAGTTCCTGTCTTTAGTTTGGCCTAGTGCTGGCTAATGTAGGTATTTAGGGAGTGAACCAGTGGGTAGAAAATTACCCTCTGTCTGTCTCTCAGCCTAGCTCTCTCTGCCTTTTAAGTAAAATGATATAAATAATTAAACTGATTCAAAGTCAACACAGAATTGATTAAAGACTTAACCATCAAGCTTAAAACTTAGAACAAAGCAAAGGAGAAATGTTTCAAGAGTTTGGAATGGACAAGGATTTTATAGTTAAGAACTGAAAACAGGACAAATAAAAGCTACAGCAGACATCTGGGCTTTAATTAAACTAAAAAGTCAAGCTAAAAAGTTTATCAGAAAAAAAGAAAAGAAACAATCAACTGAGTGGAGACACAGCCTACTGAATAGCAAAAAATATTTACTAACTATACCTCGCACAGGGGGTAATAACCAGAACTTTACCCAATAGCACAGTAACAAACAATGAACTTATGAAATGGGAAGTAGACTTGAATCGACATTTTTCAAAGAAAGATGGACAAGTGGCCAATAGGTACAGGAAAAAAAAATGCTCAACATTGCTAATTACAAGTGAAATGTAAAACAAGATTAAAATGAGTTATCGACTTATTCCATTTTAATGGCTTATTATCAAGGCAAAAGGTGACAAGGGTCAGCAAGCGTGTGGAGAAAGTGGAACCCTTGCATGCTCTTTGTGGAAATGTAAACTAGTACAGGCATTGAAGAAAGCAGTATAGGGATTCATCAAAAAAGTGAACATAGAACTACCATATGTTCCAACAATCGCATTGCTGAGTACACATTTAAAAGAAATAAAGACACTCTCTCTTTCCCCTTCTTCCTATGTAACTGCCTTTCAAACAAATAAATAAATCTTTTTAAGAAAATAAAATAAAAAAGAAAAAGAAATTACTATCCACCACCAGGATGCTAGAAGGAAATCGGAGAATAAATAAAAAGAGGTATTTTAAAGTCAGTCATGCTAAAATTTGTGAAGATATGTGGAAATTCCTTTTAGAGATTTGATTTCCACATTTTCATATTATTATGATTAAAATATGGATAAATTATTAGAACTACCTAAGTGTAGACATATGTCAAAAATGTAATTTTCTTTTTCTTAACTTTATTTTTTCATGGAAGACCATTCAGATTTAGAATTTTTTTCCTAGATATTACTTTTAAGGAATTCTTTCAAGAAACCTTCTTATAACACATCACACATATAATTTCATTTAAATGACTCCATGATGTTATAGAGTGATTAAGTTACAGCTTCCTTGTAAATGATTTCCTCCATTCCCTTATCACTGTCAAAAGAAACACATCTTTCTGAACCAAGTATTAAAAATTGTTATGGATATGCCTGAAATGTGCTTTAAACAACATATTGTTGATGGTAGTGAAGTTATTGTTCATTTACTTACTTTCTTTTTCTTTGAAATAGTTTATAAACCCAAGAAAACTAGTTTACTAGGAAGTGAAAAAATTGAAATTATCATGATACTTGATCTCCTTAATAATTTATTTCAAAATATATCTAGAATAATATATGATGCTCCTAGGAAAAAGATGAGGCACATTCTCAGTCCAAAGATACAAAGGTGAAATAAATTTTCATATTTTTACTATCTGGAACTTATACTGACTTTAAAGTAAATTGTTCATGTATAAAATACTTATGTTTTATATTTTACAGAGAAAGTAATCATTTGTATATTTGATTTTATAAACATCATTAATGAAAGAGGAAACATCTGGTACTTATAGCTGTTTTATTACTACTAGAAAATATGCCATCTTAGGTATTTTTGCAACTTTAAAAGTACAATTTAATATACTAGAGTTACTTATATATATGTATGTGTATATATATATATATATATATGTACATATACAAGCATACAAAACTCTTCTCCTAGTTCAGCCAACTGAGAGACTTGGAAATAGCAATACTTCAAGTGATAAACCCAAGAACAGATTTTGTATTTCCATCCTGCACTAAACAAAACAGGGCTCCTCTGTCTTGGTTTGGTACAGGGAAAAGGCAAAATGATCCAGGAATTTCAATTATTTAATAAATAAAGCAATCACAAGTAAGTGCTTAGGACTTGTCCAAACGTCATAGAAGAAATTATCTCCTGGGTGAAGCATAGGAAGAACAATGTACTCACCTGATATCATAGGAAAAGGTATAGCAAACTATATGAAGCAGTGATTTCCTGGTATCAGCAATCAAAAGACAAAGAACAGCAAACTGTGAGAGGTGTGAAGGAACCAAGATGAAAGCCATGAGTTTTCTTGCTTGGAAACTGGACAGTTTTCTGGCTGTACAGCAAGAAGTAGGGACAAAGGTAGAGACTAGCAGAATCCTTCAGTGAAGAGCGGAGCTCTGTGACCTTGGAGATAGATGCCCATAGATCATTGAACAGAGAGCTATAAAAGAGAACCAAATCTGGAGATCCCCAGAATGCCCGATGATACACTCTGCTGGGTACTAAGTGAGGAGGCTGCCTAGGTTAATGTAGAGCCACCCATCAGGATTCATGATGAGAAAGGGTGGGAAGCACTGTAGGGGAAGTTGAAGCAGCTAAAGACATCATAATCGCAGTCCCTGAAGGAGAAAAAGCAGAAAAGTCTTTGAGGAAATAATGGCTGAAAATTTTCCAAAATGATCAAAAGCCTTATCTCACATATTCCAGAAGCTTAACTCAGGCACCAAGAAAATGAATAAAATACACTAAAGTGTACAATAATTGCTCCAAACCAGTGATAAAGATAAAAATCTTAATAGGAGCATAGAAAAGAGAAATTGCTAGGAAAGAACAGACATAAGGACAATAGCAGGTTCCTCAATGGAAGTGATGTAGGTTAGAAGATAACTGAGCAATACACCTAAAATATAGACAGAAAAACCCTGTCAATTGAAAATTCTATAGCAAGGGATTTGAAGGAACTGTTAGATTGAATTCGGTTTGGTAGTATTCTTTTGAAGATTTTTCAATCTATATTCATCAGACACTGGCCTACAGTTTTCTTTCTTTCTTTCTTTCTTTCTTTCTTTCTTTCTTTCTTTCTTTCTTTCTTTCTTTCTTTCTTTCTTTTTTTTCTTTTTTTGATCTATTTGTCTGGCTTTGGTTTCAAGGTAATTGGAAGTGATCTTTCCTTTTCAATTTGTTGGACGGGCTTGCGGATTTTCATTAATTCTTCCAGGGATATTTGGTAGAATTTGCCAATGAAGCCATCTGGTACTAGGCTTTTTTTGCCAGAGAGTTTATGATTACTCATTCAATCTTCTAACTAGTTTTTGGTTTGGTCAGACTTTCAATTGCTTCATTTTTCAGTTTCGTAAATTGTATGCCTCTATGTATTTATTAATTTATCCCAGGCATCCATTTTGTTAACAGATAATTGTTTATACTGGACTCATTTTTTTTTTCGGTCCCTATGGCATCAGTTGTACAAGTGATTTGTCCTTTCTTGGCTTCTCATTTTATTTATTTGAATCTTCTCTTTCTCCTAATTACTGTTCTTATAGGATCCCAATTTTCTTTATCTTTTCAAAAATCTAACTCTTTATTGCAAAGATTTCTATTGTTGTGTCACTTATTTTCACTCAAATATTTAGTATTTGTTTCCAGGTATAAACTTTGGATCTAGTTTGATGGTTTTCATGAAACACTCGGGTCTATTGTACAAAGAATTTCTTGGTATTAATTGCTATTAATGGTCTAACTTCTATTAATGAAAGTAGCTTATCTCTTTGCTAGGATTGTCCTTTTTAAAAAGGACTACAAACAGGATGATTTAAATGAAATTTTTGTGTCATAGAAGACTAGGCTAAAAGTCAACAATTAAGGTCTCAGCTATATCAGGTTTCATCTGAAAACTTTAAGAGAGTCCTTCCTCAAGTCTTCCTAGCTTCTGGTGGTGGCTTCCAGTCCTTGGAATAACAGCCGTGTATTAGTCATGCTTCTGCAGAAAACAGAACCAAGAGCTGCCATGCATCTTATGTAGATTTCTTGTGGGCATTGTCTCATGATTATGGGAACTGAGAAGTTTCATGATCTGCCATCTGGACAACCAAAAAAATGTAGAAGTCTGAAGGCCCAATCAGGGTGTGTGTGTGTGTTGTGTGTGTGCCCGCATGGGTGTGGATGTGGGATTGTGAAGGCAAGTTCTATTGTAAGCCTCAGAGTTCAAAGGCCCAGACCAGGAGCCCTGATGTCTGAGGTCAGGAGAATATGATGTCCCTGCAAAAGGGGAGAAAGAGGAGAAATTTGCCCATCTTCTGCCTTTTTTTGTTTGTTTAACTATTTGAATCCTCAACAGTACAGGTGATACCCATCCACTCTGATTGGTGTGGACAGATTTTCCTAATCTGGTCCACTGATGCAAATGTTAACCTCTTCTGCAAACATCTACACACATTGTTTCAGTATCTCTATGAGTTTTTCTAAGTCCAGTCAAGTTAACATAAATAATTAGCCATGAATAGTTCTCTCTAATTTCTGCCTCTGTCACAACACAGAATTTTCTGTATGGGTCGCTGTCCAAATTTTCCTCTTTCTATAAGGGTACCAATCAGATTAGATTAACATCCAGTACAACTTGATACTAACCTGATCACATTTTCAAACATTCCTAATTCTAAGTAATTCAAGACATTCAGAGGTATCAGAAAGTGTAACATGTGGTAATCTGTTTGCACAGAATTTCTGATATTTTTATATTAACAAATTGTGTGGGCTCAGGCAAGTCTACAGATCCCCATTTTGCATGTCTAATACTGGCAAAAGACAAATTTATATGCCTTATGTTTTGTGATAACTAGGCAAGGTCAGTTTGGACATAACACCCAGCCCAATATTACTTCAGGTAAAGGAGACACAACTAGTTCAATAAAATCCTTTGAAACATTCAAATTTCTCACAAGCTACTACATTGTTTATTTACTCTCTGCTCTACTGGTGCTGTGTGGTCCAGAATTTCAGTTGTATAAGAACACTGTTAACAGACAAAAAAATTCCAAGAGTTCGGAGTTTGTCTCCCACAAGTTAGCCAATGGCCAATCCCAAATATGGCCATTCTTAGAAACACACAGGTTTGAGAAACCCAAACTGCTGAGCTGCAACTTTCCTGCAATATTTAGAAAAAAATAAAAATAATTCTCTGTTGTATTTGTAATATATATAAAATAAAAATAAAACAAAGTTTAGCATAGAAGAAATAGCAGTATATACTATTTTAAAGTTGTAATAGCATGGATGAAGTGGTACATCATTTGAAATTAGACAACAGGGGCCAGCGCCATGGCTCACTTGGTTAATCTTCCACCTGCAGCGCTGGCATTCCATATGGGTGCCAGTTCTAGTCCCAGATGCTCCTCTTCCACTCCAGCTCTCTGCTGTGGCCCGGGAAGGCAGTAGAGGATGGCTCAAGTGCTTGGGCCCTGCACCTGCATGGGAGAGCAGGAGGAAGCACCTGGCTCCTGGATTCGGATAAGCACAGTGCAGGCCATAGCGGCCATTTGGGGAGTGAACCAATGGAAGGAAGACCTCTCTCTCTCTCTCTCTCTCTCTCTCTCTCTCTTTCTCATTGTCTATAACTATACCTGTCAAATTTTTAAAAAGTAGACAAAAAAGCTGAAGAAGTCTCCTTATCACATTAATATTCATTTTCTTTGGAAGTGGAGCAGCAGGGACTTGAACCAGTGCTCATATGCAATGTCAGCAACACAGACAGTGGCTTTACCTGCTACACCGCAGCGTGAGCCCCTGAGTCAGACGCTATTTAAATAATAAATAAGTATTAAATTGTACAATTTGGGACATGCTCAAGCTGACTTGCCCCAGATGGTAGAGTTAGAAACATACCAGGGGACTCCAATTCAATCCCATCAAGGTTGCATGTACCAATGCCATCTCACTAGTCCAAGTGATCAATTTCTGTTTACAATTGATCATAATGATAGGACTGGGAGTCAAAGTGATCACATAAACAAGACCAGTGTCTGCTAATACTAAAAAGTATTTTAAAAGGAGAAAACAATCCAACATGGGAAGCGGGATACACAGGAGATCCATAGAATAGCAGATGTCCTAAACATCACTCTGGCAGCAGAATCAGCTAAAAAGCCCATGAGAATATCTCAGGCATGGAAAGCCCCCCCCCCAAAAAAAATATAAAAGATCTCTACGAGTGTGAGTGAGATCCCAGTGGAAAGAATGGGCCATCAAAGGAGGTACCTTTCTCTGAATGGAGGAGAGAACTTCCACTTTAACTATGACCTTGTCTAAATAAGATTGGAGTCAGTGAACTCAAAAGGCTTCCATAGCCTTGGCAACTCATGACAAGAGCCTAGCGTGATTATTGACGCCATAAACAAGAGTGTCAATTTCTTAAGTCAACAACAGGAATCACTGTACACTTCTTCCCCATGTAGGATCTCTGCCCTTAATGTGTTGTATAATGTTAATTAATGCTATAACTAGTACTCAAACAGTACTTTACACTTTGTGTTGCTATGTGGGTGCAAACTGTTGAAATCTTTACTTAATATATACTAAAATGATCCTCTGTATATAATGATAATTGAAAATGAATCTTGATGTGAATGGAATGGGAGAGGGAAAGGGAGATGAGAGGGTTGCAGGTGGGAGTGAAGTTATATATATATATATATAATATATATATTCTATTGAATATTTGAGCAATACAATCAACCAATATTAAATGAACATTCGTAGAATATTCCATCCTGTGATGGCTGAATGCAAATTATATTATTATATTCAGGTGAACATAGACCATTAAAGAAGATAGTCCATATTCTGGGCCATAATAAATACGTCTCAATGAATTGAAATAGATTCAAATCATACAGGATATATTGAGTGCAACAGAATTAATTATAAATATCTGGAAAGTCCCCCCCAAATTTTGAAATTAAATAATCAGAGGCTCAAAGAAAAATATGTTTATTATAACAGTTTTATGAATGAGAGAAAAGTGTGTGTGTGTGTGTGTGTGTGTGTGTGTGTGCAAATTTGTTGAATGCCATCAAAACTGCAATAGATGAATGGTTATAGTGATAACCTTCGTTATTCAGAAATTGGAAGATGTGCAATCAATGAACTCAGATTTCAACTTAAAGTAACAAGAAAATAAGAGGAGATTATTTCCAAAGTAAGCAGCAGAAATTCTATTAACTCACCATAACAAGGGAGAATGTGGTTGCTCTGAAACTCATAGAAACGTTTGCAGCTTTAATTATTATGTCAAGGCTGGCAGTATGACGTAGTGGGTAAAGTCGCCACCTGCAGTGCTGCCATCCCATATAGGTGCTGGTTCTAGTCCCAGCTGCCCCATATCTGATCCAGCTCTCTGCTATGGCCTGGGAAAGCAGTAGAAGATGGCCCAGGTCCTTGGGCCCCTGCACCCACGTGGGAGGCCCAGAAAAAGCTTCTGGCTCCTGGCTTTGGATCGTAGCAGTTCCAGCCACTGCAACCATCTGGGGGGTGAACCAGCAGATGGAAGACCTCTCTCTCTCTTCCTGCCTCTCCTCCTCTCTCTGTATAACTCTGCATTTCAAATTAATAAATAAATCTTTAAAAATTATTATAGTCACTTTCTTCTGTTTTGTTTTTTTTTTTTGATGATTTATTTGTTTATATGAAAGGCAGAGTTACAGAGAGACAGAGGCAAAGGGGGGGTGGAGCGGGGGAGTGGTGTTCCATCCGCTATTTCACTCCCCAAATGGCCACAATAGCTGGAGCTGGGTCAATCTGAAGCGAGGACCCAGGAGCTTCTTCCAGGTCTCCCATATTAGGAAGAGGCAAAAGGACATGGGCCACCTTCTAATGCTTTCTTAGGCCATATCAGAGAGCTGGATTGGAAGTGGAGCAGCCAGGACTCGAACCAGAGCCCATATGGGATGCTGGCACTGCTGGTGGCAGCTTTACCCACCAAGCCACAGCACTGGCCCCCTTTTGTTTTTCAAAAGATCTATTTGTTTATGTAAAAGGCAGAGTTACAGAGAGAGAGAGAGAGAGAGAGAGAGAGAGAGAGAGAGAGAGAGAAATGTATTCTATCCACTGGTTCATTCCCTAAATGGCCACAATGGCATGGGCTAATAGTTCTACTTGTGCATTAGCAGGGAGCTGGATTGGAAGTGGAGCATCTGGTACTCAAACTTGTAGTCACATGGGGTGCTGTTCTCACGGGTGGCAGCTTAATCAACTGCATCACAGTGCTGGAGCCAATATAGTTACTTTCTTTGGGCTGGCGCCCTGGCACACTAGGTTAATCCTCCGCCTGCAGGGCCAGCATCCCATATGGGCTCTGGTTCTAGTCCCAGTTGCTCCTCTTCCAGTCCAGCTCTCTCCAGTCCAGCTCTCTGCTGTGGCCTGGTAAAGAAGTGGAGGATGGCCCAAGTGCTTGTGCCCCTGCACCTGCATGGGAAACCGGGAAGAAGCACCTGCCTCTGGATCTTTAGTTTGTTTGTGGGGATATATGCACATGTATGTATTAAGCCTGTGTAGATTTACATGTAAACACACACACCACAAATGGATACAAAACCTGCAAGAATGGCCAGTGTGTGGCATAGCGGGTTAAGCTGCCGCTTGCCAATGTTAATCTGTTTGCTCTGACTGTCCAATAATATAAAATATAATGTACATAGAATCTCCATATTGTCTCATACAACTGCTTGTGAATCTAAAATTATTTATAGCTGAAATTTTTAATTAAAAAAGAAATGGAGAAATACAAAATAGATTCCAGGAAGAGTTTTAAGGACTAAAGGATAGGCAAGGGAGAGTCAACATACAAAAAAATAGGAGTACCTAAAGAAAACTAGATCAACAGAATAGAACAAACACTTGGATATCTAGTTCATGAAAACTTATTGAGGTCAAAAGAAAAAAAATGAAGATTCAAAAAAGAGTATAATCAAAACCAAGACATATTCTACTAAAATTACTCAATATTAAAGAAAACTCCCAAAAATGTGCTTACAAGTAAAGAATGCCAATAATATATACAGAAAATGAAAATAGTTTTATGGCAGTAGAAAATGAGTAACATATTTAATATTCTCAAAGAAAAAAATGTAAACCAAGGTTTTCATATCCAAGAGAAGTGACTTTCAAATATAAAAAGCAAAAACTTATCAATATGGAAGAACTTGGGGCTTATGTGAGGATACTTCAAAAAGTTCATAGAAAAAGGAATGAAAATATCATCTTATTTTGGTGCAAAAATTTTTGAAATTCATGCATAGCTTTTCACAGCATGAATTTTCCATGAACTGTTTGAAGATCCCCATATGTGTGAATTTCAATATATTTGCACCAAAATTAACATCTTTTAATTCTTTTCCATGAACTTTTTCAAGTTCCTTTAGATTACTTCCAGTAGTGCTTCTTGAGAAACATGTAGGCAACATGATTTAGACAATCCATTGTCTAGTAAGATATCAGTGGTGGAATTTAGTTGTAGATCTAAGACTAAATTAATGGGGGAGGCAAAGAGAATGTGCAACATACAGATGGCTTTATGCTCTCACAATATAGATATAGCACAAAATGAAAATATAGGGAAAAGGCAGAGCAAATGAAAAAATGCTTGTATTAATGATCATTTTGGTGATAAAAGCATTTATGCTGTTATTCTCATCCTATTTTGTAAGTTATGTGTAATAAAAATTATTGATTAAGGATTATTTAATAGTAATAATCAGGGTTTTCAATATGGAAAAAACGATCTCTCTCTCTCTCTACCTCCCCTTTTCTTGTTGTCTAACTCTGTTAAATAAATAAATCTTTAAACAAAACAAATCCAATGGGGCTGCTGCTGTGGCTTAGCGAGTAAGCCACCACCTGCAGTGCCAGCATCCCATATGGGCGCTGGTTCAAGACCCAGCTGCTCCACTTCCAATCCAGCTCTCTACTATGGCCTGGGAAAGCAGTAGAAGATGGCCCAGGTCCTTGGGAGCCCTGCACCCACGTGTGAGACCTGGAGGAAGCTCCTGTCTCCTGGCTTCTGATTGGTGCAACTCCAGCCATTGCAGCCAATTGGGGAATGAACCAGAAGATGGAAGACCTTTTTCTCTCCCTCTCTCTCTCTTTCTCTCTCTTTCTCTGTCTTTCCTTCTCTCTCTGTGTAACTCTGACTTGCAAATAAATAAATAAATCTTTAAAAAAAGATGATAAAGCGATCAGGAAGAAGATGCTAAATAAATGCATATAGAAGTAAATCTCAAGTGTGTATGTAAATTAAACATTTTATATTTCAAAATATAAGAAAATCTTCTCTATAAGTTCACTACAAATAGTCTATAAAAATGACAGCCGCAATAGCAATTATCATTTCTAGTATCCTGATAATAGTTTAGAAACAGCCTTTAATACTAAAACTAATCAAGACTGCATAGGAGAATGACTGATTTGGGTTCTGAGGCAGGAAAAATTAAAGCTTATTTTGGAATACTCATACAAGACTATAAAGTCATTTTAAAAGATTACTAAGATCATGTAAAAAGTACTTAGTAGTCACTACAAGGAAGTTATGTGTGACAAATAATGGAAAATTTTTAATTTCCATAAAGATATAAATTAAAAATCATTGAAAATGATGATATATTTTTAAATGGATGTGTTTTATGATAATTCTAAAGTTCGTCAGTAGAGGAAGGTAGGGAAACACAGTCATTATCATGGAAGATGAGAAATAGAGAAAATTTATCAAGCACTTATACTGTCTTCCTTACATAAATTATATTAATGTTTATAAAATAGCAATATAGAGGAAGAATTTTATATATATATAAATATTTAACTATGTAATGAAAGATGAATTATTAGAGTATCTGCATTTTTGCAATCTCCAGTGAATTAATGAGGCACTGTTCACAACCAGCTTGTAGTATTACAAAATATTATGATAATCTTGTCAAAAGATTGAGTCTAATCTAGTCAAGCCTTTAAATCCAACAGTCAATTTTCAAAATGTCTAGAAAGGAAGACACTGAACTTCACCTGAATTGCACTGTGAGTTTGCAATGTGCAATCTACAAGTGCAGGAAAATGTAGATTCAATGGCCTGACTAAATTAAAGGATAAATTGTAATGAAAAGGATTGGAAAGAGAGAGAACTTATAGACTTAAAGAGATATAAAATAAAATTATTTTAAAATAAAATTTTACTAGCAGAGTTGGGCAATAAAACTATTTTGAATCTGTTAAAAACCAAGAAATTATTTTTAAAATGCATATAAAAAGCTAAAATAATAATTAAAAAGTTAACGAAATACGGGGAAGTGATTAAAGGGAATATAGTTGTTTGCTTTTGGGAGACATTGGTGACAATTATTAGGTCATGATGCTTAAAGTGCACCTGTCTAGCCTAAGTTATTTCTCTTGATAGAGAAGGTAGTTAACAAGATATTTGTTTCATAATTCATTGTTATACATTAGTTTATAGGTTTTAATATAATTAAAACAAATGTTAAAATTCCATTGATGTATGCATAACTACTTGGCACAGTGTCAGATTAAGGTAAAATAGGAAAGAAACTGCAATAATGAAGCAGCCTGGTTGAACTAAGAGTTCTCCTTCACAACTATTGGAGTAACCTTGAATGCAACAGAGAATTAGTACAAATTAAGTTCTTTATTCACCTAAAAGTTATATAAGAAATGTGCTCTTTATGCCAAATACCCTCATAAAAAACACATCAGGGATGTAGAATTCAATACGTTAAAAAAACTATTAAGAATCCTCTATTTCTAATTATTCCCAATATAAACCCAAAGAAAGCTGGCTACTGAATCCTGAGTGAGTACTAAGTTGTCAGGTATAATATAATGGTAAACTTACGACTCCTGAATCATTCCATCTTCCTACTTCCTTATTGCTGTGCCTTCGAGTGGTACCCAAGGTGGAGCCCCTATTGCTTAATCCTGCCTGATGGCAACAAAGTCAAAGGATTGGGACTTGGGATTGATACGCATCTCCATTCCAGAAGATCTACCTGTGGATAAAAAACTTCATCTCAAAAACAGATAAGGTAGTCTTGATTTTCTAGCTTCCATCAACTTTTGAGGGATTAAGTGTGAAAAGTATATCATTTCGCAGAAAAAAATATAAAATATTTTAAAGGTGATAAGATATTTGAAAATCTTGCCAATTGTTTTCAATACCACTACACTAGATGTGATTCTCTTTATTTATTTATTTGAAAGGCAGAGTTAAAAAAGAGAGGAAGAGACAGAGAGATTTTTCTATCCACTGGGCTCACTCCCCAAATAGCCCAAACAACCAAAGCTGGACCAGAATAAAGCTAGCAGCTTGGAACTTCATTTGGGTCTCCCACATGTGTGCAGGGGTAGAAGGACTTGACCATCTTCTGCTGCTTTCCCAGGCACATTAGCAGGGAGTTGGATGGAGCTGAGCAGATGGGACTTGAACCGTGGCCATACAGGATGATGGCATCACAGGAGGAGGCTTATCCCACTGAATCACAACACTGGCCCCAGTGTGATTCATTTCTGAACTCAAAGCACAGGGGTGGAAAATTTCTGCATCAGTTTTCTCTGGGGAGGCACACATCTCACATATAAGTACCTGGGTTTGAGTCCCATGTCTGCCCTCATCCCAATTCTAGCCCCTGCTAATTCACTCTGGGAAGGCAGCAAGTGATGCCTCACGTAATTGGGTCTCTGTCATCGACTGAAGAGACATGGACTGAAGCCAGTTCCTGGGAATTTGGGAAGTGAATCAGCAAACACCTCTCTCTCTCTTTCTCTCTCTTTCCCTCTCTCTTTTGTGTGGGTGCAGGTGTGTGTATTTGTCCATGAAATCTGGCTCTCTAATAAAATATATAATTAAATTGATGTGTAAATGACAAATATTTTACATATTTAACATTGCAGTATGCAGCTTTGACATATACACACACACATTGCTGTGATTCCACTAATCAAGCTAATTAACCTATGCATCACCTTGTATAATTGCCTGTATTTGGGGTGTCAGGTTGAGAACAGTAAAGATCTACTCTCTTTGAACATTTCAAGTATGGTGCTGGGGATGTAATGCACAGCACAGTGACTATAGTTAAGGATGACGTGACTCCTTAATAATCAAGTCACTTTCCCCACACAGGAGCTCTCTTTAGAGAGATGGACACCTTGGCTGTTTGCTGCACTTTGCATCTTCCCATTGTCCATGTAAATTGGCTGTAATTGAGATTCCTAATTTCCCATCTTCCTTCATCTTTGACCAATACTACAGAAGAGTTAAAATTTCATTTTGTGGAATGTGTGCCTTCTTATTTGGAATTTCATGCCAAACGTCATTAAATCTGATACTTTAAAGTCATCTGCCTGTTCCTCTTGACAAGGATGAGCAGTGAAACAAGAAAAACTTCATATTCGTCAGTGACATTGAACTTAAGATTTGGAGGGTTCTGAAGACATATTTTGATTTAAAAATGGAACAGAACATGTCATATGAGTGAAAATGAGAATATACACATGCCAAAATGTCATTTTCATAAAATTCATGTTTGAAATATCCTTCATTTTGAACAGTTTAAACAAGCTGTAAAGACATAATGTGGGCCTTTTTGAAACATTGAAAATTTTACTGTGAGACCTGTACTATAGATACCAAAAATTACCATTCCTGAGTCAGAGAAACTAGGTGTTTGTATGACAAAGAAAGACATAGGTAGTTGAAAATAAATATCTCATCAAAAATACTGTCACGTTTAACATACAGACACAAATCTAACTCGGAAACATGCCCATTTCAGAATCAAACATCTATCAAGGGATGGTCAGACAATCTGGAATGTGTTCAGTTCATGAAAGAACTTAGAAGTCTGATATGAAAACAAACACAAACTCTCCATTATGCACTGAACTCAGCACAGCAGTGACTCTCAGGGCTTCATGTCATTTCCAATTAGTGAGGTAAATCTGGAGGAAAAAAACCAGTTATCTTGGGGACACATTTGTTATTTTTAGCTAAAATTGCAGCATAATTTTTAAAAGTTACATCATTCTTCATTTTTTTATATATTATGAGAAATTTGGGACCTCAAATCCTATTTCAAATTACTTCTATCCATCTACATTGTCAGTAATTTAGTTCAAATTACTTTTATTTGCTTCTATATTTCTTTTGCAATATTTTGACTCATTTTCAATGGTTTGTTTGATTTTTTAGGAGACTGATAAAGGGAACTCTCATTCGCTGGTTCATGGCCCAAATGTTCACACTGGTTGGGACTGGGACAGGTTGAAGCTAACATCTAGGAACTCCAGCCAGCTCTCCCACGTGGGTGACAGAGACCCAACTACTTGAGCCATCACCACTGCTTCCCAGGTTATGCATTAGCAGGAAGTTGGAATTTGAAGTGGAGCTGGATTCAAGCCGTCACCCCCATATAGCACATAGGCATCACAAACTAACTCTTAACCAAGGCCAAATGCCCATCTCTGCACCTATACTTCTAAAAACTTCATGTATTTATCCTTTTCATCTGTGGTTCCTGCCTTTCTTTACATGGGAAATAGCCACTGAACAACTCTATTATTTTTACCAAAAATAAATCATACATTTAGTTATGCAAGGGATGAACTAAATCATAATTGCAGTTGTTTTCTGTGGCTGCTGAAATAAATTGTCACAAACTTGGTGGCTTAAAACAACACAATGTTAATTTTTTCATAGTTTTATAGAGCAGAAATCAAGTTATTACCAGAATCACTCTATCCAGAGGCTCTATAGAATCTGTTTCTTCAAACAGTTGCTTCTGGCAGTCGCTGAAATTCCTTGACTTGTAGACACTTCACTCCAATCTTCAGGGTCAACATCTTCAAATTTCTCATTGCTATCTTCCTACATCTTTTCCTCTAGATGTGAATGTCGTATCTCTCTACCATTCCTTGACTTTAAATAAGATTAGGCCTTAATAGATTATCTAGATCATCCAATGTTTCCCCTCCAATATCAAAATCCTTCATGTAATCACATTGTTAAAGACATTTTCTTAAATCAAAGTTCCTATTTACATGTTCTAGGACTTGGAGCAAGTGAATAATGACCCCTTTTGAGGGGCAATTATTCTGTCTAACACAATAACTCAACCCCTAGAAATGTTCTGGTCATCATGATGCAACAAGTGATTGTAATTAAGTCTCTGGGCCTAAACTAAGAGAGTAGGATTAGTTTCCTTAAAAGACAAGATAATTTAAAAGCTGTCTCTGCAGGCTAGATAACTAAAGAGAATTTGCAATCTTGAAAGGAAATACAGGCAAGAATGATAGGCTCAGTAACAAGAAGAAACAAAAGATGGAATGAGGAGAACACATCATAGCACTAAGAAACAGGAAGTAGCAGGTGAAACCAATTTGAGGAAAACAACCCAAGAACAGTAACATAGGTGTAAAAGGTTTGTTTAGATGAGCTGGACCAGCCATTTCTATATAATACATACAACATGGAATAAATGCATAAGACACTGAAAAAACCCTTTTTAGCATACTTGCAAAGACATATGTATTATAGATGCACATATATGAGGAGTACTTCAAAAATTTCATGGAAAAATAAATTATAAAGATAAATCTATTTTGGTGCAAAAAATTTGAAGTCTATGTGAGATTTTTTTATTTGAAAGGCATATACAAAGAGCAGAAGAGAGAGAGAAATCTTCTACGCACTGATTCATTCCCCAAATGGTCACAAAGGCTGGGTTTGGGCCAGGAGCTTCTTCTGGGTCTCCTTTGTGGGTGCAGGGGCTCAAGCACTTGGGCTCTCTTCTTCAGCTTTCTCAGGCTCATTGTCAGAGAGCTGGGCCTGAAGTGAAGCATCTGGGAGTCCAATCCATGCCCCTAAAGGATGCCAACACTACAGGAAGAAGATTAACCTTCTATGCCAGAGCTCCCTGGCCCACCTTGTTTTTAAATTATACATGTTTCTATGAACTATTTGAAGACTTTTCATATGCTGAGATTTCAGAAATTCTTTTCTTCAAAGTAATGTTATCTTTTAATTCTCTTTTCCAAGAACTTTGTGAAGTACCCTTGTGCATGCACAGAACCTAAATCACTGAAGGTTGCTCATTATGACTAATGACACGTATGCTATTCATCATAGGCTTAGTCCTATCCTAATAACTGCACTTACCTGGTGTGAGGACACTCACACACAAAGTAAATGTAAGAAACTGCTCTACTCTGTTGTGAATAGGATAAAAAAAACTATGCTTTGTGGACACAATTAGTGAGTTGGAGTTTTCATTTCTTTTCTTCTTAAATAACCTTTATTTAAGAGGTAGAGAGATAAAACACACACACACATACACACACACACACACACACACACACACACAAAGAGAGAGAGAGACAGAGAGAGAGAATTCCATCTGCTGGTTCACTCCCCCAAATGTCCATAATCATCAGGGCTGGTCCAGGCTGCATACAGGAGCCAGAAACTCAAATCAATACCATTGTCCTCTGGGGGGCTTATTATCAGGAAGCTGGAGGGCTGGAGTCAGGAGCCAGAATCAGATAGCAAACTGAGGCACTCTGTTAAGGGACATACACATCTCAGACTGCATCTTAGCTGATTGACAAATGCTCACCTATTGGGTTTTTTACAAAATGGTTTACTGCTACTCATGTTGGTGACTTTAGGGATGTGTTATAGGCTCACTATTGCTTCCAAGTGCTAGTATACTCTTTATTTTGCCAGTGGGGCTCTTAATGAGAGATAATTTTGTGTGATGGAAAAAAGCCTACCTCTAAGAGTAAGTCTTGTTTATGAAAGCTGATTTTGCTAGTTTTCTATCTAACTTGTCTTGGACAAATCTCAATGTCTCACATTATGAATTTGTAAAGATCAAAGAAAATAAATTTAAAAGGTGTATAAATAGTTACTGCACCACTTTTTAAAGTTCTCCTTTAAATGCATTTATTTGTTTAATTTTATTTGAAAGGCATAGATGGAGAAAGACAAATAACAAGAGAGAGAGAGAGAGAGAGAGAGAGAGAGAGAGAGTTCTTCCATCTGCTGCTTCCCTCCTCAAATGCTTGCAATAGTTAGGACTGGGCCAGTCTGAAGCTAGGAGCTCTAACTGGTTCTCTCTTATGGGTGGCAGGGAGCCTTCTGATGCCTTCCAGGGTGCACATTAGCAGGAAGCTGGCATTGGAAGTAGAGCTTGGACTCTGACAGAGGTACCCTGATAACAGGATGCAGGTATCCCGTGGAGTCTTAACTGCTGTGCTAAACGTCCGCCCTTCTCTAAACTATTGATGGTTACTAACTTTTCAAAAATGTTTTCTTTGCCAAGGGACCATTCATTTGATCCCACTTGTCTCTACTCCGAACAACCAGACCACATCTAGAATAAGAACCATGCATAACCTAAAGCTAAAAGTCTGCTATTTGCCTTATTCAAATCAGCAAGTATACAGGATCCTGCTACCTAGGGATAGGAAACTGCATGAATTTTCAACATTAGTTGCTCACAGGATTCCCATATGATCTGACATTCTATTCTACTTGTGGTTTCTCGAACTTTTTTGGAATCTCAACTTTCACCTTTTGTATCATCCAGACATACTGAACTGCTTGCCAACTGTCTCCTTTCTGGACGTTTTCATAACCAATTGATCCTACCTACAGATAGCAATCAACATCCAGCCTAACTATTCTCATTCACTAAGTCCACTAATATTCACTGGTTTCCTCTACACTAGTAATCAAGAGTGACTCCAGGGACTGGTATTGTGGCACGAAATGCTAACCACTGCTTGGGATGCCTGTGCTTTCCATGTTAGTATATTATATAAAGCATGAAGTCTCTACATTCTTTATTAAAGGATTAATTAGCTACTGCATTTGAAAGGCAGAGAAACAGAGAGAAGGAAATAGAGAAATCTTACAACCACTAGTTCACTCCCCAGATGCCCCACAACTTCCAGAGCTAAGCCAGGCTGAAACCAGGAGCCAGGAACTCAATTCGGTTGTCCTACATGGGTAGCAGGTGCCCGAGAACGTGGGTCACTGTCTTCTGCTTCCCAGGCACATTGGCAGGCGAGATTGTAAGCAGAGAGTAGCTGGGACTCAGATCTGGGATGGTATGGACTTGAACTCTAATGAACTCTGAAATGGTATGGCCCCTATTGGAAGCAGCAGTTTTAACCTGCTGTACCACAACACTGGTCCCTCCACATTCTTAAAGAAAAACTGATGTTGGAGATGAGGACTCTGCTTTAACCCAAGTGTGGGAAATAGTAGAATTTATAAAAAATGGACAGGGGAAGAACAGGCAGACTTGTGGCTTCAAAATCTCAACTCTCTATTTTCTCCCCAGCAATCATGGAATTCTAACCAACGAATAAGTGCCTTCTTACCTGCTTCTATTTTAGGGCTCCCAACTCTGGAACGCTGCAGTATTTCGTATAAGATGCAAGCACCACCTTGAATATGTCCAAAAGCATCTGAAAGTTTAGAAATGGGACAGGTATAACATTCATTTTGTTTATTTCTGATTATTGTCCAGTTTTCAGAGGTATTCTTACAGGTGTTTCTGATTTTGATTGACAGCCTTTTATTTGGAACAAAACTGCAGTATTTCTAAACTTTCCCTCTATTTGTAATTGGAACTCTTTACTGAAAAGAAAATTAAATATATATATATATATACATTTAAGGACAATGACCTCAAGTGTCTCTTTCATTTTGCCTTGGAAAAACTACCTAATAATAATACTTCCACATAGGGTATAATTTCTTAAAAACGATAGAATTCTCAGGCTTTCTGACTTGGGCTTAGGCAGCAGCTGCATTTATTTCCACACATAAACTCCCTGAGTAGTCTGGGAGAAGATTTTGATGCTGTATTTGGTGTGCAGCCAAACCATTCAGCAAAAAATCTGTTCCAACATCCTCTACAAACATGTAAGCAAAGTAAATGTCTTTTAAGCTTATTATCAACAAAAGTGTCCTCATCCAATGCATTAGCAACCATAATAAAAGCAAAGTACACTCAGACCAAAGGCACAAAGCCCGGCTATGGCCTCTAGAATCTCTTTTCATAAATCAATGCATCATTTCTTTACTATGGAGTATCCAATTAACTGTAAATAAAACTTGAGAGATGCTTAAGAATTGTTTGTTCCCCCAAGAAATTACAGTTAGAAATAGCTTCCTGATAGCAATCATAACCGGCTCTTGCCATTTAGTACAAAAGGCTTGACCATGGTTAAAAGGTTTAATTTTTATGTTCCGATGGTCACAACTTGAAAACCATGAATTTATCTACAATGGCAAAGATAGCTATAAATTCTATTACTAGTGACAGCAATTTTCCTTCAGATACCTTAGGCTGAATGTAACTTTATTGCCACTTCAGGTAGTAACATACAGGCAATTTCCATTTTACAGTCACCATGAGTTAAACTCACATTCACAAGCAGCAGTCCTTCCACAGTGCATAATTTAAAGAAAGAAGTGTAACATGTGGATTGTATTATCCACCTGCACTTGCCTCTGTGTCCTGGCTGCTTAATCTTCTTCCAGCAACAGCCAATCAACATGTCGGGCCTGTCAGGGTCAGATTGACAAGGTGCTTGCTGTGGCAATTTTTATGTTATGCTCACTATTATCTTCACGTAGTGCTTTTACATTTCCCTTGTGGGGAAACTGCCAGCATCAAAATGCAGCTGAAGTCAATAGTTTGCATGGAACCGTTTTGTAAATGAGATATCACTAATTAGAGCCTTCTCCTAGTGTAGCTGGTGTGTTGATGGCATACTATCCATTCAAACTTTCCTAGCAAGTCCCAAACTTCTAAAAAGAATTCATAATTATTGCTTTCCGATTTCAGATTAAAAATAACACAGTCTAATTTGATCATGCTTTACAGAACAAAATGCCATCTACATAATAAATGTGGTTTATAAATTTACTTTAAAAATTGCTAATGTAGAAAATAGAATCATTACATTTTTGTATGTGAAAATAGCAGCAAAGTTAATATGCTGCCTGGAAGTCTCTGGGAGTATATACATACTAAAATAAATTTGTTATGATTATATTGTTTTTGCTAGGAAAAGCTCTTCTATATACATTTTCATATGTCATGTCATTAAATCATCTGAAAATGAAAAAATTATGTAGAAGTGCTCCAAATTACAGAATATTTAAGAAAATTTGCCAGGATTACGATGCTATCAGGAATTTTTACTGGCAAACAAGATATCTCTGTTTGTTAGCTCAGTCAGTAGAGCATGAGACTCTTAGATATTCTTAGAACAGTATCTTAGAAACAAATATCTGATGATAGTGGGCATTCATCAAACAATTTAGTACTGAGTGGAAGAATATTTTAAATACATGGTTGAATTATAAACTAAATGTCATTTGCTCATAATCCTACTAAATTAGTTTTCTTTGGTTCCACTCGTTGTTTCCTTATGTCAGATAAACATGCTTTACAAAACATGGAACTCCTCTCTCCCCCTATAGGCAGCATTGTAGCCCAGCAGGTTAAGCTGCTGCTTGGAATACAAGCAACCCATATCCCATATTGGAGCAACCATTTGAGCCTGCTCTGCCTCCAATCAAGCTTCCTGCTATTGCACCTTAGAAGGTAGTGGAAGGTGGCTTGGCTTCTACTTGGGCTTCTGCCATCCCTTTGGAAGACCAGGATAGAATTCCTATCCCATTGATTTGGCCTGGCCCGACCTGTCTGTTGAGATCATTTGGAGAGTGAACCAGCAGATGAAAGAACTCTCTCTTTTTGTCTCTTCTCTCTGTTGTTCTGCATTTCAAATAAGTAACTAAATATTATTTAAAAATATAGATCCCTATTGAAAATACTAACCTAAAGAGTGTACTTGCTATTTAATTTCAATGTTTCCTCTTTTATTAATATTGTATACTAAGCAAATATGAAGAGACAGACTTAATTTACTCAAGAAGGCACTTCATTTTCCCTGACATTCCTTATAAGTGACATTCATAAATATATTATGGATGATCTTCTACAATTTAATATTTGTGTCATAGATGATATTAAAGGCAGATAAAAACAGATGTGCAAATATAGATGACAGGGAAACACTGAAAAGAAAATATGTTCATAAAATTCAAAATTAAAAGTTTTAATTAAAAGTTGAACAGACAACTCAATCTGTTCACAGATTTGTTCTTTTTCCTTCTCTCAGAAACTTTCAAAATATTTAGACACTTTTAATCAAGGTACTTTTTTATTTTTTGGAAGATATAAATTTTCTATCTAGGAATAATTTTTAATTAATGTATTTGAACATTTCACTCAAAATGTGTGATATCTCATCATTTTTATTCTGGTTTTGATATGCCTTTGAAATCTGTGTTGTATTCTAAAGCATCTATTGTGTATAATACCCAGCAGATAACATTCTGTTTCATCAAGTGGATGTTCATTAAGTTATTAAAATATCTCTTTACATAGTTGATGCTTTTGTTTCTCTGAGTTGTTAGTCTTTTATTCTATTGCATAGAATGATTTCCAAGACATTTAAGTTGCAGAGACTAGATTCAAATTGCTTTAGTACAAATCTAAGCACCATTGCAACATCATGTGACCTGAGGAAACTTTCATATTTTTTGCTGCAAACTTTTCATCTAAAACATGGATTTGATGCTTGTAGCTTTTCCCAATTTCCCTGAATTGCTGTCTATTAAGTGAACTATTACATGCATTCTATATGAAACTACATGACATTTAGAAAGTGCCCCATTTTCTTAGTTACTATTCTTATCTGGTATTTGACATTGATAAGTTGGCAATTTACAAATGCAATTTTTTCCTTCTTTGTCCAATTTCCTGTCACCAAACTGAACTACAAATCCTGTATTTTTTAACTTATTGGGAATTTTATTATCCATATATTCTTTGAACATTAATACCTAATATTGTTAGTGGACACAAAGAGTCTGTTTACCTGAGCTGTCACCGAATAATCAGCCTTAAACAGAAGATGCTCAGAGAAAAGGTTTTTTTTATCGGGGAGTGAACCAGCTAAAATATTTCTTTTTCTCTCTACCTCAGTGTCTTTCTATTTCTCTCTCTCTTTCAAATACATCTTTAAAATATGTATACAGTGAATATGCCATTGCCTTAGCTCCATTAAATATGTACATTTTATTGTACAAGGTTTCTTTGCTATCAGTTTTGAATGTTCTTAAAATTTTGATTTTTTCTTTTCCTTAAAAGATTATGAGAGAATCATTTTCTTTTCTATTTCCCTTAAATTTTCAGATGAGAGGATTGTTTCGTTCCTGATTTTGGAATCAGGTTCTACTTATATTCCTTTGAGATTCTCATTGGCAGCAAATTTCATTTGGTAAATGCTCTACTTCTTGAAAAGAAATTATACATGTTTTATACATAATATTTTTATTAATTGTGCAATTTTAATTATAAAACTTTATTCCTTACTCGTCCATGAAAATAAAGAAAAAAACCTAAATTCCTGAGTCCCTAATATGCTCATTTTCTTATAGTCTATAGATTTTTGAAAATTGGACTATTGATATTTAGTTCCATGTCAAATCTACATTATATAGTATATTATTTACAAGCACATATTTCATATTGAATAATGTTTTTTCTACTTTCCACTTTTCTGGTAGATTATATTTCATTTCTTTTTCCTTCATGTTTTGAATGTTAATTTATTTTACCTGTAATTCTCTGAGTTGGTTTTAATTTATATTCTAACTAAAAAATAAGTATACTTTGCTCAATAGGTAAAATTACCCCATTTATATGCATTATAATAAAATTTACTTGATTTTAGGTTTTTCAACTGTTAAGATTTTAAATAACATTACTGTATATTTTAAATGCTTAAATGTATTTATTTATTTTATTTGAAAGGCAAAAAAACACAGAGCAAGACAAACGAACATTCAGTTATTAAGTAATGAGACAATCTCATTTCATATTTTCCACACTTATTCTTTTAAAAATGATGATTTTTGCATACTTTTGAAAAGTATTTTTTTTTTGTTTTTTCATTTACCTGCAGTCATTTTAAATGTCTTATGATCAAATTTACCAAACAGGGGCTGACACCATGGCTCACTTGGTTAATCCTCCGCCTGTGGCATCGACATCCCATATGGATACCGGGTTCTAGTCCCGGCTGCTCCTCTTCCAGGCCAGCTCTCTGCTGTGGCCCGGGAGGGCAGTGGAGGATGGCCCAAGTGCTTGGGCCCTGCACCCCATGGGAGACCAGGAGGAAGCACGGGTCCTGGCTTCAGATTGGGGCAGTGCTGGCCGCAGCGGCCATTTGGGGAGTGAACCAACAAAAGGAAGACATTTTTCTCTATCTCTCTCTATCACTGTCTGTAACTCTACCTGTCAAATAAAATAAATAACAAATTACCTAAGAAACAGATGTTATATGACTATGAAGATTCAAATCTTGTTTTGGTCAGGGAAATTCTGTTTAATTACAATTTCATTTGTTTCTTTATTTGATGATATTTGTATTGGTTTTCTTAGCTAAAGATATTGACGATAAATATCTTCTACATTTTCCCTATCATCAACATTTAAAATTTTTCTTTCCTTCAAAAAAATTTATACTATTTTCCTTCTTGTCTCTCTAATTTTTATCTCATAATTTATTGTTGTGTTTTCAGCTGTGTCTGATCTCTTCTGTGTCTTTTAATTTCATCGCCTATTTTTCTGATAGTTTTGTTTTGTTTGTGCGTAATTCCCCTATATTGCTATTTTTTTTTCCTATGTGCTCATGTTTATAACTCTTTGCTGTGCTCTAGGGAGATATCTAGTTTTTCATCTGTTCTCAGGTAAATACTTGCTGGTGAACATTTTCTACCTGTTATATGCAATTTTGTTCCTTTTCCTTTTTAATCTTAGAGTCTATATCCTGTAACCTTGGGGTCATTGATAATCACTATGGCTGTTATGTATTCTTAGAAAAACTAACTTCCAGAAACCGTTGTTGGGGAGTTATACCAACCATGGTTCACAAAGGCCAGATTCTCCTCTGCTAATTCTTATGTGTTTTGTGTTACTTTCTGTCCAGCCAGAGTGGACACCACTGTGAGCTTTTGAAAATGGAAGTCTCTGATCCTTTCCTCCTGCTTCCTGTAAATTTGTCTTTCAGTGCAGTTCTTTATTTAGTTCTGCCTCCACTGCTTCTAGGAATAATGTGTCCAGGTGAGTTCCTCCCACCAAATCATATTTTCTGGCTGCACAGTTGAAAATAATTCAGGGAGATCTTACCCAGCAATGATGCTTGTCATCTATAAGAGAACACGTCTGGGAAGGGGCTTTGCTCCTGAGACAAGGCAACAGGGGCCTCCTCCGTTTCCATTCTCCCACTACTTTAAGTGCTAAGGACTAAATCCCCCCATTCATATGCTGAAGCCCTGATATCTCAGAACATGACTGTATTTGAGTAACAGGGCCTTTACAGATGTACTTAATTTAAAATGAAGGTGTTGGGTGGGCTCTATGGAAACTTGATTGATGTCCTTATAAGAAGAGGAAATTTGGATCCAGAAAGAGACAACAGGGATGCAAGGACTCAGAGGAAAGACCCCATGAAGACACAGTAAGTGTCTAGGATGAGACCGCGAAGGAGAGCAATGCTGCTGACTCCTTGATCAACTGCCAGCCTCCTGTACTGTAAGGAAGACTTTACTTAAGTCCCCCAACTGTGGTATTCCATTATTGCAGTCCTGCAAACTAATAAATTTGATTATGTTCTTAATTAATGGTTCATTAAAATGCATTAATAAATAAAATATAGGACATATGAAAAATAGTTTATTCAAAATATTGACAAAGTAACCATAAATTAATTTTTAAAGTATTTTTTAAAGACACAGTGACACGCAGAAAGAGATACAGAGATCAGGGAGGAGAGAGAGAGAGAGAGAGAGAGCACTATCTTCCATTGAGATGCCTTCTATCTGGTGGTTCACTCCCCAAATGGCTAAAACGGCCATGGTTAGGGCTGGGCGAGGCCAAAGCCAGGAGCTGATAACTCAGTCTTGGTCTTCCACGTGGGAGGCAGATGCCTGAGTATTTGGGCCATTTTCTTCTGCTTTCCCAGGCTTATTAGAAGTGAGATGGATTTGAGATGGAGCTGCCAGGACTTGAACTCGTGCTCATATGAGATGCTGCCTTAACCTGCTGCATCAGAACACTGACCCTCAGAGTAATTAATCATTTTCAGTTTATAGACATGAAAAATAAAAATGTGAAAGGTTTTTAAACATTGCGGCCAGCATTGGTGGCTAACGGGCTAAGACTTCGCTTGCAACATTGGCATTCCATATGGGCACTGCTTTGAGACCTGGCTGCAGCGTTTCCTACACAACTCTCTGTTAATGCACCTGGGAAAGCAGTGGAAGATGGCCCAAGTGCTTGGGTCCCAGCACCCATGTGGGAGACCTGGAAGAAGCTTCAGGGTCCTGGCTTCAGCCTGGCCCAGTGCTTGCTGTTACAGCCACTTGGGGAGTGAACCAGCTGATGGAAATTTCTCTGTTTTCCGTTCTCGCTCTTGTACCTTTACTGTTCAAGTAAATAAAAATAAATCTAGAAACCTGGGAGCCCACATAGAAGCCTGTGTTATGGCGCAGCAGGTGGAGGTGCTACTTGTGAGGCCAGCAACTCATGTTGAAGTGTTGGCTGGAGTTCTGGTTGCTCCACTTCTGATCCAGCTGCTAATACTCCTGGGAATGCAGGTGTAGGTACTTGGGCCCCTGCCATTCATGTGAAAGTTCTGGGAGGTGTTCCTTTCTTCTGGCGTCTGCCTGGCCCAATCCCAGTTGTTGGGAGCATTTGGGGAGTGAACCAGAAAATAGAAAATTGGTCTTTCCTTGTCACTCGTCATTCTGCCTTTCAAGTAAGTAAGCAAATTAATAAATAATTAAATAAATATTCAAAAAAATTAAAGGGAGTATGTGTATGATTATAAAAAAAAGTCATCAACATTTTTATCAATAGTTTAACTATAACTAAACCACACAGTGTGATTAAATATAAGCTAACCAGCTTGCTTGCTTGGGTGCCTTTTTTTTTTTTTTCTTTATTTTCTATATGAGATACAGGCAGAGAGTGCTCTTATCCACTGGTTCACTCCCCAAATGCTAGCAATGGCCAAAGAAAGGTTAGGATGAAGCCAGAATCTGGGAACTCAATTCACCTGTCCTACATGGGTGTCAGGAACTCTGTTACTTTAGTCATCATTGCTGTCACCTAGGGTCTTCATTAGCAAGAAGCTGGAGTCAGTAGCAGTGGTTGATTTTAAACCCAGGTACTCTAATATGGTGCATTGTCCTCCAAACTGGTGGTTTAAACAGTAAGCCAAAGGATCACACCATGGCAAGCTCATTCTGAATTTAAAATCACCTTTCCCATTGGCGCTTTCTGGAGATTTTGCATTTTCCTGTTAAAGTAACGTAGAGATGGACTCCTAAGGGGTTTGCTAAGAATATTCCCCATGGAAAATTGAATTAATTTTCACTGCCCTAAGAACATGGCTACAAAGTGAAGATTAGTGCAGTCACTTTGCTAATCTCAGATCCTACGACTACTGCCCGGGGTCTGGAAGCGTAACTCCTAATGGGTCTGTGAAGGATCTTTCCAAATTGTCCTTGTTTGCTCTCTGCCATCTTACTATTGATTTCCCTGAGACAAGAATCAAATGCATATCACTTCTCCTATTCTTCCTACTAAAAACAACTTGCATTTGTTGAGTCATGCACAACTTTAGCACGATTTACAACAATGGTGAGCTCTGTAGTGTATCAGCAACTGTGCATGTAAACGGGTGTCACTTCAGTCCTCGACCACTCTCATATAGGATATCAGTGGTAGTGGAAATAAATCAGAAAAGCTAAAAGAATTTTTTTAAAAAGTAAAAGGGTGATGATAGGCCCAAGAAATGTAGCAGGTGTTTATTCAGTTCAGAATGGAACAGCTTAGACTTGGCTGGTTTTCTTGTAGAAAAATCTCATGGACTCTTCCTTTCAGCTCTTTTCTAAACGAGAGCAGGAAGAGCAGAGGTTCTGAGAACTGTGGCCTACATTGAAAACTTCACACTCCATATTTTAATATGAATTGTCTCCTCGTACCACTCCATGATGCACTTATAGTTAACTAGGAGAAATATAGAGAAAGAAAAATAAAACACTTCCTAGTGTTGATAATACAGGTTAATACCATGAGGAATTTATCCTCACAAGGAATTATGTGGAATAACTTATCTACCAACAAAAATATCATGACATACACAGTAATATTGCTCAATAATACTAGGACTATCTGTTGTAATCCCATATTTTGTGAGTCACATAACAAATAGACTCATTGATTTTTGTATATCAACAATCAGGTAATCTTTCATTTATGTAAGAATTCTGCTTGAATTAGTATTTGTGATTCTTCATGCATGCATTACCCAGCTGGCTTATCAGGAAAACTCACAATGGTGAAAAAAAAAAAGTAAGGCGTATGTTTTTGTATATCGACTTCTTTCTAAAATTTTTAAC
This sequence comes from Sylvilagus floridanus, assembly GCA_949820135.1. NCBI lineage: Eukaryota > Metazoa > Chordata > Mammalia > Lagomorpha > Leporidae > Sylvilagus > Sylvilagus floridanus. The sequence goes on from OX463236.1 coordinate 21,853,283, forward strand.
AGAAGATTAAATGAGGGAAAAAATGTCTTCGATATCCGTGTTCCTTCATTGCTTACCCATCCTGTAACACACATATGCACACAGACACACCCTTCAAATACCAACATACATAAACATTGCTAAGTTCTTTTTATACACTTGCTTGTGTAAATATGTAGCTGCCAAGAATGAACCTATTCCAACTAGAAAACATTTTTTTGTGTGTGGGGCAGGAAGTCATCCCTGGGTCTCCCCTGCCCCGCCCTCCTGCCCTAGCTGTCTTCCTCCGCCCCCCCAGCATGGCCACCTGTGTGCTTGTGTGTTGCAGACTTGGACAGCCAGTGCAGCCCCACGCAGCACACGCGGCAGAGCCTCAGCTTGTCGGAGGGCGAGGAGCAGACGGACCGGCTGCAGCATGTGGAGCTGGTCAGAACCACGCCCATGTTCCACTGGAAGGCTGGTACTGTGCAGGCCTGGCTGGAGGTGGCCATGGCCATGGCCGTGTACGTCAAGACCTGGCTTGGGGGAGACGGGCTCTGCCGGGTGGTCTCATGGGGCACAGATGGGGTGCAGAGATGCTCAGGGGTATGACCTGACTGTCTGGAAACATTCCAGGGTGAGGGAGGCCGCACAAAGCAGGGGCAGCAGTGGCAGGCAGGGAAGACACACTTGGCACCTAGAAAACATATTTTTAAAAGTTCATGAGATAAAACCTATCTTCAATGCCACAGGGAAGAGAATAAATGAAATAAGAGTATGCGTATCAATCTGCTAGTTATAAATCTCAATATTTGTAGTCAGTAACAGAATGATTAGATATTGTCAAAACATATTCATTGTGGCAAATATATGCCAACATCATTATTTACTTTGTGAATAAAATTCCCTGAGGTATTTCACTATATGGTATTAATTCACTTCTTTTATATACATTTTTTCCAGTTTCTTGTATACTACATTGTGCCAAAAATTTATTTTTTTTTACTTCCAGAGGCATACTAAATGTACAATAAAACTCATAATTTTATGCTCTAACTTGAATTCCAACAATTGTATAAACACTGTGATACCAAAACCTCTCCAATAAAAAAAGGGATAATTCCATTTTCTCACACAATCTTCCTGATTCCCTTTGTAATCAGCATCTTCTTCCCTGACTCAAGCATAAACACTTTCTGATTTCTTTCACAACAGTTTCTTGTCTATTCCTGGACTTCATATAAATGAGTAAAACGATGTACTTTTTTATGCTTACATGACATTTATCTTGACAATTTTTTCAGATATATTCCTATATGAGGGCTGGGCTAGGTGGGAGCCAGATGCCTGTGACTGTCTCCTTGGGCGGCAGAGCCTCCAGCACTTGGGGATCTTTGGTGCCTTCCCAAGCACAGTTGCAGGGAGATGCATCAGAAGTGGAGCAGCAGGGATGCCCACAGATGCCCATATGAGATCTCAGAGTCACAGGCAACGGTTTTACCAGGTGTGCAACACTGCCAGCCCAAACTCCCTGTTCTTCTTTTATAGCTAAGTAGTATTCCTATGTGAAAATACAAGCTGTATTTCCCATTGCCATGGTGATAGGTATTTGGTTTTTTCAACTCAGTTATTAAGAAGACAGCAGCAAACATTCTTAACAAATGGTTCCATTTTCCAAATGGAAAAGCCTTGTAGTATTAGGCAAATCACAGGGTGGAAATATTTAACTTTACCAGAAAATATTGGAAAGTTCTTCCTAAGCAGTGGAATTACATCTTTCCATTGCCGTATTTGAGATTTACAGCTATTCCATATTTGTTGGGCTGCATTTGCTGTTATCAGTCTTTCAATTTTAACCACTTCAATCAAAGTATATTGTGATATCTCATTTTTCCATTTTCCTATTTGTCATTCATATACTTTCTTCTGAAAAGTGTGTGTCTTTAACACTTTTTTTACGAGGGAGTTGCTGTAGGGATATTTACATAATCTGAATTCTCTCTCTCTCTATTTTCTATTGTGTAGTTTATATATTTATTAACATTATTTTAATGAGCACAGAGTTAACTTAGATGAAGAGCAATTTATCATTTTTTAATGTTTTGTGAATTCTATTCACAAAAAAATGAAATCCTTGCCTACAGCAACTAATAAAGAGATCTCTACATTTTATTCCAGAGCTTTACAGTTAGATTGTAAGCTGAATTCTATAACCCACTGTCTCAGTTCAGATTGCTGTAACAGAATAACATAACCCGGATGACTTACACAGCAGGTACTTCTGTTTCACAGTTCTGAAGGCTGGTTAAGTCCAAGATCAAGGTGCCCACAAACCTGGGGTCTGGTGAAGGTCTGCCTCCTGGTTTGTAAGTGGCTTTCCAACTTTATATGCAGGAAAGGAAAGAGAGAAAGGGAGAAAGTAAACAGTTTATCTTGTTTTTAAAGGCATTGGAATATCACTTCTAACTACATCACAAAGGCCTCACCTCTGGATACTCTCAGAGTGGGGGTAAAGATTTCAACACATGAATCTTGGGGGCCAAAGCATTCATTTGAGTGATGTTTGGACAATGGATTCAGAAAGGGCTGAGGTTCATTTTTCCATATAAATATACTTATATTTATACACAAATACCAAAATTTCAGGGAATATTGATTTAATATAATTTAATTTCTCATGCTGATTTACCAGCACTTTGGTCAGAAATTGATCATATATATGTGAGTCTATTCTGACTGCTTATATGTGAGTCTATTCTGACTGCTTATAATGTTCCAATAATCTATTTTTTACATACTTGCCTATGTACCACACTGATTTCTTTCTTTCCCTTTCTTTCTTTCTTTCTTTCTTTCTTTCTTTCTTTCTTTCTTTCTTTCTTTCTTTCTTTCTTTCTCACTTCTCTCTCTCTCTCTCTCTTTCTTTTTTTTTTTTTTTTGACAGGCAGAGTAGACAGTGAGAGAGAGAGACAGGGAGAACGGTTTTCCTTTGCCATCGGTTCACCCTCCAATGGCTGCCGCGGCTGGTGCACCACGCTGATCCGAAGCCAGGAGCCAGGTGCTTATCCTGGTCTCCCATGGGGTGCAGGGCCCAAGCACCTGGGCCATCCTCCACTGCACTCCCGGGCCATAGCACAGAGCTGGCCTGGAATAGGGGCAACCAGGACAGAAACCGGTGCCCCGACCTGGACTAGAACCTGGTGTGCTGGCGCCACAGGCGGAGGATTAGCCCATCGAGCCGTGTCGCCAGCCCCACACTGATTTCTAAGACTAGAAATCATTTAATATAATTTGTTTATCTCTGTTTTTCTTTAATAAACTTGTTTTGTTTATCCTAAGACCCCTGAGTTCCATATAAATTTTATCAGAGCCTGCTTTAATATTTTAAGAACGCTGTTGGATTTTTTTTAAATTATAGATGATATGTAAGGAGAATAAGCTTCTTACCAATATTAACCCTGTCAATTAATTAACACGATGTATATTTCTATTAAATAAGTTTTTCTAAATTTCCGCAACAATGTTTTGTAATACTTACATTAGAGATTTATCAGTATTTGTTGGAATTTTTTGTAACTACTTGATATTTTGGTCCAAACATTGGGGATTGAACCGACGGAAGAAAGACCTTTCTCTCTGCTCTCTCACTGTCTGTAACTCTACCTGTCAAAAGAATAAAAAAAAAATTTGAATAGATTCATTTACTTATTTTGAAAGTCAAAATAGTGAGCGTATTTCATCTGCTGGTTTATTCCCCATATGGCCGCAAATGCCCTGGGCTGGGACAAGCAGAATCCAGGAATCAGGAGCTTCTTCTGGGTCTCCCACAAGGATGACAGAGGCCCAAACACTTGTGCCATCCTCTGCTGCTTTTCTTAGGCTATTAGTAAGGAGCTGGATAGGGCATGGAGCATCTGGGACTCAAACTAATACCCATATGGGGTGCTAGAGTCACATGTGGTTGTCCTACCCAATGCGCTACAATGCTGGCCCCATATAGTTCATATTTTATTTTTGCAGCAGAATTACATTAGAAATTGATTAAATAGGGGCCGGCACCGTGGCTCACTTGGTTAATCCTCTGCTCGTGGCGCTGGCATCGCATATGGGCATCCGGTTCTAGTCCCAGCTGCTCTACTTCCTATCCAGCTGTCTACTGTGGCCCAGGAAGGCAGTTGAGGATGGCCCAAGTCCTTGGGCCCCTACACCTGTATGGGAGACCAAGAGGAGGCATCTGGCCCCTGGCTTCGGATTGGCATAGCTCCAGCTATAGCAGCCATTTGGGGGGTGAACCAAAAGAAAGAAGACCTTTCTCTCTCTCTCTCACTGCTAACTCTGTCAACATTGAAAAAAAAAAGGAACTGATTAAATAAAAAACCTGTTAAACTAAAAAAAGTCAAACTTGGGTTCTGTAAAAAGATTATCAAACTTGAGGAATCCCATCCTCCCCCCTCCCAACAAAAAATTCAATAAACAGAAAATGTAATTTAGCAATATCAGGAATAAGACAGGGCCTATCATTCCAGATCCTACTGACAATACAAGGATAATAATGAAATACTATGAAACCTTTCTGATAACAATATGACAACTAAGATAAAATGGGTAAACTTTGATAAACTCAGCTTATAAAACTTGATACAAATAAAGTGGAAAATCTGCACAGCAATTTAAGCATTCAATTAGTTTAATTCATGTTCCAACTGTTTCCAAAAATAAAACTCTGAGATTTTCCATTGAATCCTGTCAAATATTTAATGTAAAAAACTACAGTCCTACACAAATTTCTCTATTATATGGAGTAGGAGTGAATAATTGTTATCTTGCTTTATGAGGCTGGCATAACTATGATCCAAACATGACAAATGCATTTCAACTAAAAAAAAGACAGCCTAACATCCCTCATAAGCTCAGACATTTATATTATTTTAAAATCATTACTGAGTCAGACCAATTCATAGTGGTATATAATACTTGAAAATTAATTGGTATAATTTTCTGTAATAACAAGAGCAGAGAAAAGTTATATACATACATATATATATATATATATATATATATATATATAAATTAGGAAACATAATGTCACAAAACTAAATAGATACCATGTTGGGAAAAAACCTTGACCAAATAAAATTAACCTGAAAACGTGTCTTCCATGAATAATCTACAGCAAACCACATACTCCTGAAATCAGGAACAAATACAAGGGTGTCCTCTCTCATCAGTTCCATATAACATTTGATTTATGGCCTGGCTGGTGAAACAAAGAAAGAAAGTAAAAATTAGTTTTATAGCATAGTCATAGCATTTTGTTAAGATAGAAAATTTGAAGGAACATAGGAAAACCTTACAGTGAGATTGGCAAGTCACATTATATATAGAAAAAAAATTCAATTACATTATTTCTATACTAACAATGAATCATTGAAATTCATTTTAAATCATAAAAATGCATTAAAATAAATATCTAAGAATAATCTTTTAAGAAGAAATGCAAAATGTTTACACTGAAAACTAAAATCGCAGACACAAAAACTAAAAGATATAAAGAAAATCTAATGTAATACTTTATCCATTTTAGTATTTTTTTATTCTAGTACTAGTTGTTGAACTCTGTAATTAACAAACAATTATTCTTAGGTGTTTAAATTTTAACGGAAAAGTGATCCCTGTGAAATATAAGAGTGGGAATAAGAGAGGGAGGAGATGTACAATTTGGTACATGCTCAATCGGACCTGCCCCAAATGATGGAGTTAGAATCGTGCCAGGGGATTCCAATACAATCCCATCAAGGTGGCATGTACCAAGGCCATCTCACTAGTCCAAGTGATCAATTTCAGTTCACAATTCATCATACTGATAGGTCTAAGAGTCAAAGGGATCACACAAACAAGACTAGGGTCTGCTAATACTAACTGATAGAATAAAAAAGGGAGAGAATGATCCAACATGGGAAGTGGGATACACAGCAGACTCATAGAATGGCAGATGTCCTACATAGCACTCTGGCCTCAGAATCAGCCCTGAAGGCATTCGGATCTGGCTCAAGAGCCCATGAGAATATTTTAGGCATGGAAAGCCAAGACACTCTGGAAAAAAAAGAAGACCTAAATGAAAGATCTCTCTGGGAGTGAGATCCCAGTGGAAAGAATGGGGCCATCAAAGAAGGAGGTACCTTTCTCTGAAGGGAGGAGAGAACTTCCACTTTGACTATGACCCTGTCAGAATAAGATTGAAGTCGGCGAACCCTAAAGGCTTCCATAGTCTTGGCAACTCATGACTAGAGCCTAGGGAGATTACTGACGCCATAAACGAGAGTGTCAAATTGTTAAATCAACATCAGGAGTCACTGTGTACTTATGTCTCATGAGGGATCTGTCCTTAATGTGTTAGCCAACGTGAAGTAATAACTATAACTAGTACTGAAACAGTATTTTTACACTTTGTGTTTCTGTGTGGGTGCAAACTGATGAAATCTTTACTTAGTATATACTGAATCGATCTTCCGTATATAAAGATAATTGCAAATGATTAAAAAATCTTGGTGTTAAATTGGAAATTGCATAGATAATTATTTTTTTTTAAAAAATATCATGTAGGATCTCTTTCCCTAATGTGCTGTACATTGTGAATTAATACTATAACTAGTACTCCAACAGTGTTTTTCACTTTGTGTCCCTATGTGAGAGCAAACTGTTGAATTCTTTACGTAACATGTACTAAACTGATCTTCTGTGTATAAAGAGAATTGAAAATGAATCTTGATGTGAATGGAAGGGGAGAGGGAGATGGAAAGGGGAGGGGTGCGGGTGGGACGGAAATTATGGGGGGGAAGCCATTGTAATCCATAAGCTGTACTTTGGAAATTTATATTCTTTAAATAAAAGCTTTATAATCACTCTGGCCTCAGAATTAGCCCTTAAGGCATTAGGATCTTGCTCAAGAACCCATGAGAGTATTTTTGGCATGGAAAGCCAAGACACTCTGGGAGGAGGAGGAGGAGGAGGAGGAGGAGGAGGAGGAGGAGGAGAAGGAGAAGAAGAAGAAGAAGAAGAAGAACAAGAAGAAGAAGAAGAAGAAGAAGAAGACATAAATGAAAGATCTCTGTGAGTAAGATCCCAACGGAAGGAACAGGGCCACCAGAGAAGGAGGTACTTTTCTCTGAAGGGAGGAGAGAACCTCCACTTTGACTATGACCCTGTCAGAACAAGATCCAAGTCGGCAAACACTAAAGGCTTCCATAGCCTCAGCAACTCATGACTAGAGCCTAGGGAGATTACTGACGCCATAAACAAGAGTGGCAAATTGTTAAATCAACAACAGTAGTCACTGTGTACTTACGGCCCATGTATGATCTGTTCTTAATGTGTTGTCCAAGGTGAAGTAATGCAAAAACTAGGACTGAAACAGTATTTTTGCATCTTGTGTCTCTGTGCGGGTGCAAACTGACAAAATCTTTGCTTAGTATATACTGAATCGATCTTCCGTATAGAAAGATAATTGGAAATGATTAAAAAAATTGGAAGTTACATAAAAATCAATCAATTAAAAAAATAATAATATCATGTAGGATCTCTGTCCTTAATGTGCTGTGCAACATGATTTAAAGCTACAACTAGTACTCAAAGAGTATATTTCACTTTATGATGCTATGTGAGGGCAAATGGTTTAAAATCTTTTCTTCACACATACTAAACTGAGCTCCTGTATACAAAGAGAATTGAAAATGAATCTGAATGTGAATGAAAGGGGAGAGGGAGTGGGTAAGGGGGAAGGGTAGCGGGGGGGAGGGGAGGTAGGGGTGGGGAAGCCATTGCAATCCACAAGTTGTACCTTGGAAATTTATATTCTAAATAAAAAAATAATAAAAAAAATTTAAAAAAATAAAAATTTTTAAAAAATAAAAAATAAAAGCTTTATATAAAAAAAAGAAAATCTATTTCTGAGAAAAATTAGTTTCTCTAAAATATAAGTACATATTATGTTCATTAATATTCTACATTATTGAAATATCTGTTCTAAAATGTTATCATCAAGTTCAAAGCAATTGTGATTATAATTCTGACATGTTTCCTATAGAGCTGGAGAACAAAACTGCCAGGTACCTAGGTTGGAATCTCAGCTCTGCCTTCTGGCTTGAGCTTTCTGCTAATGTGCAGCTTGGGAGGCAATGGTCAAGGCTCAAGTAGCTGGATTTCTGCCATCCACATGCGAGACCTGGACTGAGCTGAGTTCCCAGCTCTGCCTAGCTGTAGAGCTTGCAGACATTTGGGAAGCTAACCAGTGGTTGGGTGTATCCTTTTCTCTATCTTTCTCTCTCTTTTTCTCTCTTTTCCCATATCTCCTTCTATCTGCTTCCTAAGTTAATAATATAATAAATATATGAGTATCATGATTATTTAATGAAATAGATAATCCAGACTTTTATTTGAGCCTGAGAAAAATAACTATAAAGAATGTTATTGACACTTCTGGTAAATTAATAAAGGAAATATGCCTGTTCTATGAATAACAAAAGATCATAAATCCAATGACCAGAATTCCATAATCCGGCATGAAGCCAAAATGTAAAATGATACAATTTTTAAAACAAAATGAAATGAATTCAATGAAATAAACTCACAAAAACGACAAGAACAACAACAACAACAAACACAAACACAGAGGATGTAGCCAGGTCTATTACAAAGCTTTGCAGCACGGCTCATCATCACTGCTCATCACCCAGCCATGTGATCCCTGCTCTTAGGTGCTGGGCAGAGGGGAAGGGTGGTCTGGGGAAAATGGAGAGGGAGGGCTGATGAGGAGCTCAATGATTTGGTGGTGATATTTGTTAAAGCCCATGCCCTGAAATCTCAGCTTTTATCTCAGAACCTCATGTGTTGCCAGGCCACGAATACAGGAAATTTAACTGAGATCTGTGTGTCCTGTAGCATGGGACAGGAATCATTTTGGGTACTGACCTTGGTTCCCCACACCATCAGATCAGAAAGACATCTCCATGTTTGAGAGATCTGGGGAGTCATGCACACAGGTGGTAGCTCAGAAAATCAAATTTACTGGAGTCATGGGGTGGCTGAACTTGGTCCCTCCCTCTGACCTCCGACTGATCTTGCCAGTCCATCTGCCCTCCTGGCTAAGTTCTCAGCAGCCTTCTGACGCAGGCCTCAATGCTACACTCTTGACTTATTCATTCATGGTGTGTGAAGGGTCCTTCTTGAATCAATGAGCAAGTGTCCTACGCTATATCATCCAAAGACCGTCCTTTCCACCCTCAATTCCTGTGAATGGGATCCCTCAGCAGAACTATGATGAATTGTCTTCAATGAGACGCCTTTCTTAACTGACCAAATGCTGCCTTGTTTGACCCTTAAGTCAATGAAGTATATAAAATTTTTTTTAAAAAAATGAATATGAGCTATGGATTCCATAATATAACTATATCAATAATTTATACCTTTTCTATGGATACAATCGTTACATAAGAGGCTGCTTTCTTCTTATATACTAAAGTGGTCAGGTGTTAAAGCAGGCAAAATATGATGTGTGCAGCATAATCTCAAATATTTGGGGAAACAAATCTCAAATATTTGGAGAGTTAGAAGACCATAAGCCATAAAGCAAATAGGGCAATATGTTAACACCTGACTAATTTAAATAAGCACTATGTCAAAGCCCATTGTAAAGTTAAAAGTTTCTGTAACTGTAAAATCTTACAAAATTAAATTAAAAAGGTATAAAAGACATTAGTGTTTCTCTTCATGGAAGTTAAATTCAGTAGGGATAAAAAATAGAGAAATAAAAATGAATGAGTGATACTATTTTATTTTCATTTTGTTTCATATTTATTTCCTTTATTTGAAAGGCAGGGAGATAGAGATAGAGAGAGAAAGATGGAAATCTTTGATCTGCTGTTTCACTCTCCACATGGCCACACTGGCAACTGCTGGGCCAGGCCAAAGCTATAAGCCAGGAATTCCATCCAGTCTGCCACCCGGGTAGCGGGATCTCATGGATTTAGGCCATCTTCCACTGCTTTCCCAGGCAGAACAGAATGGATCTGGATCATAAACGGAGCAGCCAGAACTCTAACTGGGCCCACGTGGGATGTCAGCATTTCAGGAAGCCTCACCCACTCCGTCACAATGCCAGGGCCAGACTCACATTTTACAGAAGTCACGCCTTTCAAATAATAATAGAAAATCCACAGAAACTTTGGGAAAAAAAGCCTGTTTTTTGAAAGACACAATTCAATTTGCTTTTAGAAAGACACGATAGAGCTCCACTTAAACGAGATTCTATTATTCAGTTTCATCAAGTTCCTTTTCCTATATAGTTAAAAATGACTGTAAGCTCTGCAGTGGAAATATATATCACTACCTAGTTTAACGTGTCATTCAGCAATATATAATAAAAGAAAATTGGAGCTGACACTTATAGAAGATTCTATATAAGTATGCATAAAAATAGGTAAATAGGTAAGACAGTTATAGGTAGATATAAACAGATAAATTTAGGTCTATTGAAGGGCACATGCATTAGATCAACTTTATCTTTCAAAATTCTCATATTAAAATATCAGTAAGCATCCTAAAAACAATAATGTGGAAGCAGAAACTCTCAACAAACTAAATCCTATTTCTTGTAAGTGAAGTGATTAACCCTCCACCCATCAGTGAAATACTACTGCCTGTAATTTCTTTCCACTTCTTTTCTCTGCTTAAAAAAAAAATGAGAATCTCAGGGGCTAGGATATAATATTCTGAATACATATTAAAATTCATTATTATAATTTAAGTGATATAGAGTATAAATTGAGGGCCAACTATATTAAATGTTGAATTAGTTATCAATTGAATGATAAAAGGTAGTATATTACAAAATACAGTGTGTTATATGTCAAAACCAATGACTAGGACTGCTTTATTTATCTACCATCTATTTCATACCACAAAATGGAACGCTATTCTAATTTAACACATTTTAATGGATTTTAAATTTCATTTTCTTACCATTTATTATTTTGGGGAGTTAGGTGATGCAAATATGAATTCCATTGTATAAAATATAAGAGGAAATTGTAAAGGAAAATGAAGTAGTTTTAGTATTGCTGAGGCATTTATTTCTCTGTGCATGAAGAAAAGTTGAGCAATGTTATCTGAAGAGAATATTGTTCTGCAATAAATCAAATGAAAAACTCAAGATATAAATAAGTTGGAATTAAATGATTGCTATTCTAATATTCACTTTTTAGAATTGTTTTTAAGTGTAATGTGGTGGAATTATTACAAAGTGTTACAGCCTTCTATCTAAATTGTTTAGGACTTAGAAATTTCAATATACAACAATAAATGTGAATTCAGATTTTAACTTAGATTATTATTCCTTTATAAAATAATAAAACATATCACATTAAATTTAACCATTTCTATTTTATTTAAAAGATTGTTCTCTACTGAAAGATAGTGTAGAACATGACAAGTCTAATCCAGTTCAACTATTCAAGAATAACTTGAAATATGTTATCAACATTTTCGACTTCTCCTTGAAACTGTTTTCTACAACTGATTATTTTTAGTTGGAGAAAATAAATGCAAAAATATATTTTCAGTACCTAAAACGAAGTAAGCTCTAAAAAACTAAATGTTTTACATGATTTGAAAAATAATCTAACATTAGCTATCTGTAAATAGTATATGGAAAATTAAAATTCTTCCACTTCTTGCATAGTGCATTTATCAGCATGATAGCAAACAGGACTTTGGTACAGGGAATCCATTTATTGGCAACACTTGGTTATTTTGGGGGAAGAAAATGAACCTACACTGGCAAGGATAAATAGAGAGCTCTCGTGGACACGCTTGCCCAGGTGGCCATGTCCTAATAAGTAAAGTGCATTGGACTTGCTGTGCCTGCGCGTCCCATCTTTGCTTTCCCTGAAAGAGCTCTGACAGACAGTCCATGGCCTACGGGGGATTGTTCGTACCTTCCGGTGGGTGATATCTGTCAAGCGTCTTATTCCTTTTCTTTGTCTTGACAGGAATTCCGCGTCAGGGTTGAGAATGTTTGGGAACCCAGCCGATTCATGCCTGTCAGCTTTGTTGACAGGCAGACGTTGGAGCTGCCCTCTTCAGGGTCTTTGAGCTCAACTTCTAGGCACACAAGAATAGGAGGTTTTTCTTTGCCTGAACACAGGAACCCATATTACAGAACCGTGGCACTTTTCGTTAACTCTTGCTATTCCTTTCTGCTTAGTTCCTTGAACATATTTTCACTGTAGCTATTCCAGTCTGAGATCTGTCTGTAGTCAGTGCACAAGTCTAAACCCTCATGATTTAGCTATACTGAGCATCTCACAAAATACGGGTATGTATCCCCATGGTTAAACAATTATCCCCAATTCACCCCTTTGTCAAACTCTTGTTTTAGTCTGCTTGGGATGCCATAACAAAATACTGTAATATAGTGGCTTGAAAAACAAATATTTATTCCTCACAATTTTAGAAGCTGGGAAGGCCAAGATAAGGCATCAGCCAATCTGATTTCTGGTTAATGTTCTCTTCCTGGTTTGCAGATAGTTGCCTTTTTATCAGGGCACCAGGAGCAGGAAGATAGAAGAGGAGGGAGAGAGAGAGAGAGAGAGAGAGAGAGAGAGAGAGAGAGAGAGTTAGTTTATGTTCATACAGCCCACTAATGGCACCCTCATGACTTTATCTGACCCAAATTACCTCCTGTAGGCCAACCTTGTACTGTGATTAAATAAGGGTTATTAGGGTTTCGCCATGTGAACTTTAGGGGAGGGACAACATTAAATTCCCAACAACTTATTTTAGAGAACCCATGTATTAAATACTGACTTTAATATGTCTACTTTATTTTGTGTAAGGATGTTAATTATTGGATCATGCCAGTCAGTTCAGTTCTTGCAAACAAGCTATTTGCTTTTTTATTAAGTGAGTTTGATGGCATAACCAGGATCTTTAAAACCCTTCAGTTATAAATGTAGTGGGAGAACTGATTATTTTCTAGTTTTTAACACCCTTGGAGAGTTTGTACTACACCTTAGTCTTTGTTATACCATATTTGCATGTTGTTTGCACATCGATTTCCCTATTACATTGGAAGCTACTCTAGAAAATAAATAAATGAATAAATAACTTAATTTTAATCAGTTTAGGAAACATAATAGATATTAATTAAAGATGTATAGAGTGCTGATATAAAAATATATTAAATATAGATTGTATAATGTGTAAAAAGCAAAACATGAACTTAATAATGCATTCATAATTGTAATTGTACAAACAGTAATTATGGTTTTGTACACATGGTCTTACCATTTGGACAAAGATTTAAAGCAGAAAAAATGACAACAGCAGCATTTTTCACATGGTAAAAATGAAAGTTCTTCTGTATTTGATTTTCTTTCAGTGGTTATTATTTTGGCAACAGGCAATGTATAAGATAAAGGTTAGCTCCAGGTTTAACATGAGATGTAATGGGCTTTGTCTCTGTATAAGATGCCTGTTTCTATTTCCCTGATCATCAGGGTGTGACTTTTCTCATGATTCCTAGTGTCAATGAAATCACAACTACTTAGAGGACACATTAATACTCTGTATACAGTACATATATTCAATAACAGGTAATGCATTTTAAAACCCAAGCTATTCTAAGTACATACATGATTCAAAGATAAAATAAATCTACTTAACTTACTTAACATGATAAAACTATCTTGTACGTAACTGACACTATACTGCTCTCCTAACTCCAGAAGAGGAAGTAATGTCCTAAGCAATATTTTCTCCTTATATCATGTAACTTAAATATTCTGATGTATAAGTCATAACACTTAAATACTGAAATAAATCCAATACATCTTATGCTACATAAGAAAACAAGCAAGGAATGAAGGCAAAGATATTTATCTAATTTACATATATACACAAATTAATCCATTTAAAAATATTGAGGAAATCCTCATTATGATTACAGTTCTTACTTATTTCACTGCTCACAATCATACCTGGTACTTACCTTCTACTATCTATTCTTCATTTCTTTTACCTTCAACAAGCAATTTAAACTCTGTTTTTTCTTACCTTATCAAATGGAACAGTTACATCTTTATGAATATTAGATGCTTCTATCAATGACAATAAAAAGCGGTTTGATGGGCCAATGTTGTGGCACAGCAGCTAAAGCTGCTACCTGTGACACTGGCATTCCATCTTAGAGTGAAGTTCAGAGTCCCCAGCTGCTCTTCTTCTGACCTAGCTACCTGCTAATATGCGTGGGAAGGAAATAGATGCTCCTACTGTGAAGATCCCTGCTGCCCATGTAGGAGACAAGGATGATGGAGTTCCTAGCTCCTGGCTTCAGCTAGGTCAGATCTGGCTGTTGTGGCCATTTGAGGGAGCACTCCGGGGCTGGAAGATCTCTTTATTGTGTGTGTGAGTGTGTGTATGTGTTTGACTCGTCTCTATTTTTGTTTTGCTATGTTTTGTATGAGACAGAAAAAGAGAGAGGGAGAAAGAGAGAGAAATCTGCTGGTTCACACCCCAAAGCTGAAATGGCAGGGGCTGAGCCAGGCCAAAGGCAGGAGCTGGGTGCCTCTTCCTGGTCTCTCACATTGGTGCAGGGGCCCAAGGACAGGCCCATCTTCTGCTACTTTTCCAGGCACATCAGCTTGGAGCTGAATCAGAAGTGGAGCAGCCGGGACTTGAACCGGCATCCATATGGGATGCCAGCACTGCAGGTGGAGGGCTGAACCTTCTATACAGCACTACCTTTCGAATAAATAAATAAGTAATTACATCTTTAAGTAATTACATTGTTAAAAACACTACTTAATATTTTGTTTCTGTCTTAAAGTGCTTAAGTCTATAAAATATTAAGAGCTACCCAGGCCCATTTCACATGTTTTTATAAATACACAAATAATATTTAAAGTCCATTCTAAGAAGTATCATATGGTGACTCCTTGTACAGACTTTGGAATGTTCTAGGCTTGGTTGGAACAATTTTATTCTTCAGGAAACATTATTATCATATTGATTAAAAAAGACAAAGTATCAAATAATTGGCTTAACCTCTGTTTTTTTATCACTGTAGCTCACTCTAATTGCAATTAAAACTAAGGATACTAATTCAAATGTATATTATTTGTTAACTTAGTCTTTATGATGTTGCAAAATAGTGAGTAACAACTATCACTTAGTTGGAGAAACTGACTAGAACTTTAATAACATCAAAACACTAAAAAATGTAAAGAGAGAAATTTCATTGCTTCTTATAAAAGTTAAAGAATCTATATTCATATTTTTAATAAATTAAATATTTACTAACTGTTAGAAAGGTTCTATAAGGGAAATATAAAACTAGTATTGGCAAATAATATTTTAAATATAATAGAGCAACATATATTAAATTTAACTAAATGCTGTATTTTGTATATTTTATTTTTCCTTTTCATTTTATTTTTCTTTGCCTCATTTTATCATAAATTCAGGCTAAAGAAAAGTATATCCAAAAATATGGATGCTAACTATTTTCTAAAGTTGACTTTCAGTGTAATCTTGGATGATCTTGAAATGGCACTTTCCTTTCTCCTTTAAATTCTAGATGTAATTAACCTGTAATTATACTTATAATTAACCTAGATTATATCTATAATTACCAAGAGATATGTTGTCCAAAAGGAAGTTAATGGCCATATGTGATATTGAGTTCTTGAAACGCAGTCAGATTGAGGCAGACTGTAACTGCCAAGCACACACCAGATTCTCTAAGATTCAGCACGAAAAACAAGAGAATATAAATGATCGCATTAATATCTGTAAACTTCTAATGTGTTGAAATGATCATACTTTAGATTTTATCAGTTAAAATTATACATTATTAAATTCATTTCTTCTATTTACTTTTCCTTTAATGTGGCTATTAGAAATGTTAAATTTCATACACACACACACACACACACACACACATATATATATATATATATATATATATTATCAGTTGATCCTTAGAAAGGGACATTATCAGAATGGGCTTAATCAACATTTGTTTCTCCACTTTCCTCTTACTTTTATGGATAAATCTACTAATTCTATGGGATTAGGTATGAATTTATATCTCATTTAAGCTTAATTACCTCCAAAAGGATCTGCCTTCAAAAATAGTCACATTGGAGGTTAGAGCTTCAACATATTTATTTTGGGGATATTCATTTCAGTGCACAGCAGGGGGATACACAGCAAGGAACTGCCTATAGCGGCTGAGAGAACAGCCATCAGTGAAATACCCACCTTTGTGATACAGCCTCAAGGAAACAAAGTCTACTAATAGCCAGTGAGCTTGGAATAGTATCCTGAGCCCAGGTTAAGAACCATAGCCATGGCTGACTCCTTGATTTTAAGCTGAAGAGACTCGGAGCTAAGAACATCCTAGCTTTCTTAACCCAGATTTCTGAAACTGACATAAGTCAATGCTGTTTTTAGTTGCTGAATTTGAAGTAATGTATTATGCAGTAATATAAAGCTAATATGTACAGATTATACTTGTGGCTTACAGTACATTTTATAAAGAGTGGTTATTCAACAATAATGATTTTGGATCTGATGATTTCCTGAACTTGAAGGTGATTCTGAAAATGTAATGACTTCTTCCCCACCACAGAATCTGTGTCCTGGATCTTCACTCATTCATTCATCAAACATTTGTTGAACATCTTGTATCTGGCAGGACATGAGATAGTTTTTGGAGACTACAATGTAAAAAGTCATAACTCTGTACTAATGGAAATAAATGTATAAATTAAATATTTCAGTGAGTTAATATAGAATTATTTTTATTTATAATTTGTATTTTTAAATGAGTTTTATTTTATTACCTAATTTTAATTCCTAAATCCACAATAAGTTTAAAATTTAATTATATCTAACCAACCATAGCATGTTAAAATGGCAAACAAGAACCAGATTAGTGCAGAAGCTATATGTAACTAGCCAATAATTTCTCCAGTAATATAATGCTGATGATCAATTGGACGATCACAAAGAAATTTCATGGTTTTAGTTGCATGATAACTATCCTTGAAGCTATCTTTCCCCAAACTGCCTTATCAATGACCTTCTGAAATTATGCTTAAGAGATTTATTTATATATTAATTTATTTGAAAGACAGGACTACATAGAGAGAGTGACAGATGGAGAGAAAGATCTTCCAATCATTAGGTCACTCTCCAATTGGCTGCAATGGCTAGGGCTGGGTCAGGTAGAACCCAGGAGCCCAAAGCTGCATCCAGGTCTCTCACGTGAGTGACAGGGACCCAAGTAGCTAGGCTATCATCTGATGCTTTGCCAAGTTCAATGTCAGGGAGCTAAAGTGAAGCAGAACAGACAGGATTTACCATGACTCAAATATGGGACGTCTGTATTGCTATTGGCAGCTTAATCGGCAGCATCATGAAGCCAGTCCCTCAGTAATATTCATAATCATATTCCAAGAGCTATAGAAAATGTCTCCAAAAGGATATACTTGTGCCAAAAGTATTTGGACAAAAGAAATCAGCACTGGCAGTTTTCTTCATTAATCTATCAAATGGATGCTGAAATGTCAGAATCAAATGATAAACACCTAAGGACACACTTCAATTCAGTCCTTCAAAGAGAAAAGTAGCTTGAAGGGGAGAGGTCAGCAGCCTGAAAGTAAGTTCTCTTTTCTTGGAGTTAAAATGAGATAATGAAATAAAAGTGAAGGAAAACAGCAAATCTTCCTAAGGTCTTATCTATAAGTCCACACTCATATAAAGCATTTTATGTTCCAATTTTCATATTTTAGAAAATGTTTTTATAGAAAATGTTTTCATGGAAAATGTTTTGCAAACCTCATTCTTGTAAGTTCCTACAAGGAATGCTTAAAAGTGGGAGCATCTCAAGCTGCTTTAAGGTTGTGTTTGCAATATCACATATCAATGGTGACATATCATAGAAGTCACTTCATTCTATACTGTCAAGATGGGAAATTACTCAGTTAGTGGCCTGTCTTTCCTAGGCTTCATCATGGCTATAGAAATAAAAGAGTCTTGGAATAAAAGCATCAAGAAGATAATAAGTTTTGATAAATATGAATAGAAGTGACAGAAATGAAACATCAACAGAGTGAAATTTACAAAAGCCTATTTATAGAATCCACAATAAAAGACATTTTTCATAAATGACAAGAAGAGGATAGGGTAGGGTAGGTTGATATGCTTGTATTTGAGTGGAAATCAATTAACTCACTAATAAAAGTGTTTGCAACATGTTCTGCAGAAGAGAGCCCAAGGAGCAAGAATTTGGCAGGGCTTCCTGAACACTGTACAAAGTAGATCCTATTACAGGTTTGGGAATCACGGACTCATCATAAGCTTCAATACTGCCTGGATATTTCTCAAGGACACTTGCCTTCAATTTTTCCTGGGATGAGGCACTAGTTTCATAATTTTACTTATTTTACATATTTCTCCAATAGAAAGCAATATCATCAATGTCACAAATACATGATTTGTTCATGGTACTGAATTCACCCATTAATTAATTTGTCTTATGAGATATACATTATTTCCTTGCAAACTTGAATAATGCAACAAAGTTTTTCTTGAATAAGATGTGATAGAGACAATGCTGTGTGTTCATCATTTTTCCTGTATACTTATTGGCAATTTGGTAGTGGCCACTTGGCTTTGTCTAGAGAATCTCAAACAAAAGGGCAACAGGTCACTCCCATGTAAGGCAAGTCTACTTTGTGCTGAGGCTCTCTCATGCCCTACTTCTGTTGTGCATGGAGGATCTTTGCTGCGATTCAGACTCACAAGATCTGTGCTGTAAAGGATCAGTAGCCTTGGAGAGTCACAGAGACCTCTTATCAACCTTGCATCAAATACAGAGATATCACTTCTATAAGATATGTAAGAAAAGAAAAAAATACTGCTGGAAACAGAACATGGTGAAATAAAAAAATGGAAATTGTATACTCAAAAATGTTTCAATAGCACAAACAATGTAAAAAATATTTTATGAATGTTTCAGTTATACTATTTTGTAATAAGAGCTAAGATGAGTTTGTAAATGGATATTTACCCTTTGCATTCTCTCCAAATCTCATTCATTACTTTAATGAGTGATATTAACTGGTTCCCATTTAAAATATTTTCTTAAATGATCTGGCAGCAATCTCATACACGTTCTAAGAAAAATGTATTACATTTATATCAGACTGGAAATTATTTTTCTTTTATTTCATATTTCTTCAAATACATAGTAATATTTTCATGATACCCAGGTAAATTTCACTAAAATGTGTAACAGATGAGATTTCTAAATGATATATTTCCATCGATTTATGTTCAACATCTCTGACAATAGGCTCTGGGGATAAAAATTGGCAAAAGTAAACAGAACAGCACATTCTGAGAAGGGTCAAGCACTGTATTTTCATCAAAATTGTGATCCACAGAGAAAAATACTTTCTTACATAATAGTGGTCAATGTAAATAAAGGTAGCATTAGGCGCTAACGTGTGATATTTCATGAAAACTCTTTTCTTTCCCTTTGTCAACTCATATTATTTCGTGGAAATTATTTGCTGTTTATCAACATCTGCTTTATCATACAATAACTGAACACTAATATTTTCATTGAATCAAATGTTTCTGGAGAACTTTAATTAAATAATGATAATAGTTACCCAATGAAGCTGTGGAAACTAAATATATGATATGATTTTTGCAATAGTTCATATTTCAATACTTTTGTAGTGCATTTGGTGCATAAATACTGTTTTTAAATGCTATATTCATTAACTTTTTAAATATATTGAAGCACAATAACTCAAATCATATTTATTTCTATAAACTCTCCGTCATTGCATTAATTCTTGATGAAAAATGCCTGGTAAATATTCTTAACACATCTACTCGGGTAAAAAGAAAAACGAAATTCCTATTATTCAATTCAAGATTAAATTTCTTCCCATGTTATCTAAGTTGAAATAGATATCCTACTTCTCATTGTGCTATATATTTGCACATTATAAAATGTCTTATATTAAATGGAACATAATGGAAGTAGAAGTTAAAAACTGGAATAATCAATTTGTAACTATTATGATCAAGAAAACATCTGTAGCCAAAAATATATAAAACCATATATGAACCTATAAACCAATAAGAAAACTATCAAAATGCAATAGAATAGCACACAAAGGAAGAAAAAGACAAAATACTCCACAGAAGAGAAAAGAGAAATCACAAATGAATATTGTCAACTATTTTATAGATTGGATAAACATAAATGAAAACTAGAGGGCAATAGCTTTTTAGATCTATAAAATATGTATTTAGTCAAATGATGAATATACAAAAACATCAAGTGTAAATGAAGATGAGGAGCAATTGTATGGTCTGTTTCTTTTGAGGAAAATAGCATTAATTATTACATAATTTAAGACACTTAATTTAGATATAAAAATTAATTATTTAAAACAAGTCATTAATTCAACATAATTAAAAGTAAACTTTAATCCAGGTGCCCTCAGACTCCGTAATCCTACAGTATTTTAAGACAATGATTTAAAATTAAAACAATTTAATACTGATATATAATGACACAATGAAACAGCATATTTTTAAGCAAGCCATGTACTGTTCTTTAGAAATTATTTGAAAAGAAACTTTAAAAATAGTGACTGTAAATGATAGTGGAAGAGAACTTAATCAACAATGGATCCAACTTGGAAAAACAGTGACAAGGTGTCCCCAAAGTGAGCTACATAGAGTATAATAGTAACCAGTTCTATTAATAAAAAAATAGCAAGTTGGGAGTTTGATATGCAAATCCAGGTGATTTATGATGAAAAGGTAGTTTCATATATAGCATAAACTCAACTTATGTTGATAATATGATTTAATATAATAAGCACAATTGGAAAATTGGAGGGTAATGAAAGGAAGTACTCTATGAGAATACAATAAGCAAGTGAGAACCAATTGAAAGTATTTTCTGCTACGATTTTAATAGTTTGGTGTCACCAAAGGCCCATATGTTGACTGCTTGGGCCACAAAGTTTTGTGTTAACAGTGCTAAGAGGATAGAGAATCCCATTATGGTGTTTAGAGATGTGGACCTTTGGACAGTGATTAGTTTGGATGAACTTGTCCGTATGGAGTCCATTATCAAATGCCTGTGGCCATAAAAGGACAGTCACAGACTCTGATACCACTTCTTGCCATGCAATAATCTGTCCCAATTTGGGACTCTGGCAGATACCCAACCAATGGGGCAACACAGCCTTGGACTGTGAACTACCAGAACCAGGAGACAAAACAAACCTTCTCTCTTTTTGAAGTTCACTTCTCTGAATTTATTTCATTGCAGTAAAAAAAAGCTGATTAATGTATGTCCTGTTTTATCAACTGATGGAATGTCAAGAAAACTTAATCTATATGAGATTAATTCTACATTAATATCACTTACTGTAATCCTTGATTAAATGCTTTGGTCATAGAGAAGAATTTTTATTTCACATGATCATTATAATGCAAATATTCTTTGTTGCTTTAAAAATGTTGACCTTTAATATTTATGACCCAAATGCCCTCAACAGCATGGTGGGGTCAGGCCAAAGCCAGGATTTGAAAACTCAGTTCAGGTCTCCCACTTGCACAGCAGGGATTCAATTTCTTGCCCCTTAACCTACTACCTCCAAGGGTACACATAAGCAGGAAACTGAAATTGGGAGCAGAGCTGGGATTCAAACCCAGGCACTCTGATATGACACATTAACATATATTTATGTATAAATTTAATATAATCAATTGTAGTCATGATTACAACCATAAAAGAGTAATTTCTCATACATCTTCAGCACAAATGTTTTTAGACTCATTACATATAAAAAATGAACATTTTGCTTTTACATTTTGGGATAGTTTGTGTGTATCCTATTTTATACATGTATATCCATATTATTAAAATGTATTAGCTAAAAACTGCTTTATAAATGAAATGAATATTGATGAATTTCTACAGGACAACTAGATAATAAAAACTGAGTTTTCACTTTATAGCACCAAACAAAAACTAATCAAGCACTAACATTGGCTACTATAGTAGATAGCAGATCAGAATGTTTGTTTTCCCTCTCTTTTGATTCATTTGCTTATTTTAAAGGCACATAAACAACCTGAAATATTCTCCTAAAAATTTTACTAACCTATGTTTATTGCAAATGATACTTAACTACTATACATAACTATTTTACTTCTGTCAAACTTTCCAAACAGTCCAGTAGTATGCTCTGTCACAGTGTCTCACTTTAGGTTCAACAACATCTCTCTTTGGATTTAGTTGCCAACCAAATTTTTGTACCATTATAAATGCCCACTGAAGAATACAGCCCAAATTACCCCTTGAAAGTACAAATATGATCATCTCATCTCTTGTTTAAAATGCTATGACTAATGTTTATTTTCAGAATGCCTATTTCCTTTGTGTCAATTTCTGTAATATTCCTAGCAAGTCCCCTAACGTCTTAGCCTCTTGCTCCTTGCAGTTATCTGAGTACACTGAGCTGCATCTGCTTTTAGACATTACTTACTTTGTTTTTCTCTTTGCTCTTCACCTCCAATGCCCTTCAATCGATCCAACCACTCAGACCAGGATATCTCTTCATCCTCTAAAAAACTCTCTCTCTCCTCTCTCTCTCTCTGTCTCTGTCTCTCTCTCTCTCTCTCTCTCTGTGTGTGTGTGTGCATGAGAGAGAGAGAGAAAGAGAGAGAGAGAGAGAGAGAATTCTGTAATTGTGGGTATAATTTTATGCCTGCAAATTTTGAGTTAAGTAGATTGTGTAAATTTCCTTTTCCTGTCTGATAATTGAACGCTTTTTTGTGCATTGCTTTATATTTAAGATGAATCCCCACGTTGCTCCATCTCTACATATGCCAGTACCACTTACACTATACTCATTTCTATTTAATTATATTTCAAGGCAATTATTTTGAGACAACTAATCTAATAGGTAAGTTAACATAAAAATATGTCCTTCAAATGTTGAGAAAACTATCCAAAGAAATGAAGCTATTTCGGTTTTTTTTTAGAATTTTGCAAATGGACATGAATGTCATTATAGCCTGAAATACATGATGAAGCAGGTCAAAATAATTGGCATATTCAAACCATGATCTCATTGAGTTAAAACAATACAATTTGAATCTATGAAAACTGATCAAACAAAACAAAACAAATATACAATATTGTTTGCTCTTTATATAATAGACGGTTTGTTTTTGAAATGCAGGATGAATTTTGCAATGTTTTCTTACTGCCAAAAGAAAATATCAGGATAAAAAATTTAACTATGAGACAAGTCTACCACCAAAAGAAAGCCACATATTCTGCTTCCATGTGAAAGATAAAAAATTGGTCTCATAGAAGTAGAAATAGAGCAGTGGTTTTGAGAGGCTGTGAAGAGTAGGGCAGAGGAGAAGGAAGAGAGGTTGATTAATGACTGCAGGAGCACACTGGCTAGGAAGAACACATCCCAGAGTTCCACCTGACAGCAGGATAATTATGGTTGACAATTCACTGAATGCTTCAAAATCACTGATTAAGAGGATTTAGAATGTTCCCCACATGAAGAAATAATAAATGTATGAGGTGATGGATACTGAGTTACCCTGATCTGATCCTTATATATTATATTCATGTATTAAAATGTCCCATTGCATTATATAATGTAAATTATGTTTATCATTTTTTTTAAAAAAACAGCACTTTAATTATCTTATTGTCAACTCTTACAACATTTCATGTAAGTTTCATGAATTCATATATCTCTCTGCATAATATTTCAGTACATAATTTCAATAAACATAATTATTGTTTGAAATTAGCCTCAGCAGAGCCAAACTTGCTCAGCAGATGTCCACGCTCAGAAAATTCTCAAATGTGATATTCCTCCTCCTATATGCTGTCTTACATGGAGCCTTCATGAAACTTTTGTCTGAGAATCAAAATTACCTTCTAAGGAATCAGTATTTTCTATTTAACTTCAATACTTCAGCAGAGTGAGCATGACCAAGCACTATACAAGTCTCACCTCTGCCCTTCAAGCTTTTTTTTTGACAGGTAGAGTTACAGACAGTGAGAGAGAGAGAGACAGAGAAAGGTCTTCCTTCCATTGGTTCACTCCCCAAATGGCCACCACAGCCGGCGCAGCACCAATCCGAAGCCAGGAGCCAGGCACTTCCTCCTGGTCTCCCTTGCGGGTGCAGGGGCCCAAGCAGTTGGGCCATCCTCCACTGGCCTCCCAGGGCCACAGCAGAGAGCTGGATTGGAAGGTGAGCAGCCAGAACTAGAACCAGGCGCCCATGTGGGATGCCGGCACCACAGGTGGAGGATTAACCAAGGGCTCCAGCCCCCTTAAACTTCTTTGACAAGTGTTCCTCACCTATTTAAAGGTCTAAACTCTTTATAAAGGTATACAAAAGTTATGTCATTACTTGTCAATTGGAAATATATGACATTCAGTCATGCACAACTTATTTTAACATTTATTAATCACTTTTTTTTATTTTGCTTTTCTCCATTCTGCACCAGAAAATTCTGTTTAGCAAATAAGAGGTTCAAACTCTTCACATTTTTTTCCACTGCCCACTTAACTCATACAATCGAGTCCTTCTTTCCTGTACACATTTTGCACACCTCTCTATTCTAAAACATAGCTATTCTAGTTTTTGGTTTTCTGACATTAGACATAAATAGCAATCACACCATCAATTCATTCAGTCAACATTTACTAAAACTCTCTGGTCATGTTCAGACATGTAATATAACACCTTGTCTCCAAATTAAGAGGTAATAAAAAGATTTACAATTTTAGTAAAACAAATTCCTTGTACATTAAAATGGAGCGTTTTATGGGAACACAAACAGTAATTCAGTCATCACAAAACACTTTTAAAAAGACACCTGAGCTGAATGTGGTCATTTTTGTCTTCATCACTAAGGACACTGTTGCAATTAATACACTGCTAAAGTTCATAAACACTTTACTTTTCCATGGGCTGTATCTGAGAAGAAACTTCATTTTAACAGTGGAATGTCTGAATGTTGACTATTATCCTTGCAGGGGTTTTACCCATATTATTAAAAAGCATTGGTTATATCCATAAACTCTCTTGGAGATGGAGACTTCTCAGCTTTGAGTTACTAAAAACTAGTCTCAATAAGTTGAGGTATTTAGTTTTATAAATATATACCTCATTTTAAAACTTAGTCCTATGGCGCTTTAGAAAATGTGAAAAAAATTGTTTACTTTTCTAATACCAATTTGAATTTGCTTCCATATTGATTTTCTCCTTACTTGTTGACTTTTTAAGAGAATGAATTATTCCACACACTCTCCCACTGACTCGTCAGTTCTTCACAAGAGAGCAATACATCATGACAAGGCGCCTCTAATTAATACTTCTCGCAACAGAGATGGATGAACCATTGTTACTCTACTGAAAGTATATGAAGTCCCAAATCTGAATTGTTGTTATTTATAAAAGTACTGACACGATGATTAAGTTTGACTACATGTTTCCATCTCGATTTCATTTTCTGGCAACATGCCTAACCTAGAAGCCGACTATTTACCTGTAATCACAAATGCAAGCACTGTATTCTAGATTTCTATGTTATTAAAATTGCTTCTAACTGGTGAGCTCATCAGCTCATGAGAAATGATTGCATCACTAATTTAGATGTTTGCCAAAATAATACATCACATTCCTCTGGGGAAGTCTTTGTGCAGTACCACCTAGGAAGCCAAAATTGCATCTATTTTATCGCAAACATGAAAACTGCAAGTGAGATAAGGAAAGGCAAACATATCATTGAAGAATGAAACAGCAAGCAGTAAATGAATTAACTTCTGACCAGAAAACAAGTCTCAATAATGTTTCAACTGATGTGTTTTCCAAAATACTAGATATTTATCTAAAGAGTTTCACAACTTTTCTCTTTCCTTCTTTTGTTTTTGTGGTTTCAACTGAAGTTTTGTTGTGATTATTTGCTTGCTGTTCAGCATGAGCTTTGCAGGATTCTGTTGAGTATTTGGTGGCAATGACAATTTGAAGGGGAGGTAGCAAACCTCTCACCCTAAGGAATACTTATATATATGAGTTTCATCCTAGTCCTCTGAGGAGGGATTTTTTTTTAATGTCTACTTTTTTAATATACATGAAAAGGAGAGGGAGAGGGAGAGGAAGAGGGAGAGGGAGAGGGAGAGGGAGAGGGAGAGGGAGGGAGAGAGGGAGAGAGGGAGAGAGGGAGAGAGAGAGAGAGAGAGAGAGAGAGAGAGAGAGAGAGAGAGAGAGAATGGGTGAAACAAGGAGCTGGGAACACATTCTCAGGCTCACACATGGCTGGCAGAGATACAGGTACTTGGATGGAAGGCCAAGCAGTTAGAACTTGAATCTGCACACCAATAAAGAATGCTGCCACTCCAAGTAGAAACATAAACTGCTGGACTACAACAATCCCAAAGCAGAATTTGGGATTTGTGTGGTGTGGTGTGGTGTTTCCATCTCTCTGTTTCTCTCTGTATCTCTTCCTTCTTTCAAAGCATAAATAAACCTTAAACACACACACACACACACACACACAAAGAAACCAGAAGTAGAGTCAGGATGGGCAGCAGAAGGCTGAATGAGCCATGATGAAGTAAGCACAATGAATTATAATTTGATGGATATTAGAAGGATGCAATAACAGAGCCATTGCCTGTAGGTTGTTAATCCTGCTCTTAATTCTATAGCAAGGTAAGCTCAGATTCAGACTAGATTTGTCTTGTTCATCTCTAGATCTTTCCAGTTTAGTATGATGTTTGACACATAAATAAATAACAAACCCATGGTTTCAGCAATGTCTTCCATAATAAAAAAGGAAATTAATTTCTTCATATTAATATGTTGTATTATATTTCTTTTATTCTATTTTAGTGTTTTCTTAAAATAAATTAGAGTAAGTGTATAACATTTCATATTTCTTCATTATTTCAAGATGTTACTTCATATGAATGTCACGTATATTTTAGTTTCTCAATAATTCTTTTTTGTAATTTCAAAGCATTTGAAATTACAAAAATGGGTGGCAAAATGTATGTGTTAATCATCACTTCTAGAAACTGGGTTTATGTTTTGACTTTATGGGAAACCAGTTGTATGACAATTATAGCTAGACCTGCAGAACAGATGTTGATATTTTATTATTGTCTCATTTAATGCAATTATATAGATATGGTGATTTATTACACTCTTGGATTTTCTCTTAGTATGCAAAATTAAGATATTTATTTAAATTTAACTGAGTTTTATCTTTTAAATTTAAGTACATTATTTTATTTATGCTCCGGAAAACTTTTGGTGGTAGTCATGAACTTAGAGGTAATTATAAAGGAGATAATAGTTATGAAAAGTATGGTAGAAAAATTCTAGCTCTTTAATTTTTCTCTAGTTTATGAGTCATATCTTGTAAAAATCTATGAAATAATACCAATAATTTGGTAAGCTTCATTGTAAAGAACAAGTGTGCCTTATAAGTTTAAGGATTTCAATTGTTCATTAGTGCTGGCAATAGTTTATTAAAATTGTGATAAAACATAAAGATAGCTGTTCTTCAGTAAATTAAAGATTTATAGATGATAGTATCTTCTACAGTTGTGTGTATGTCCCTCTCATTCCCTGTTTTTTGATTGTTATCCTAATCCATTTTACTCTAACAGTATTTTTTTGCTTTTTAAGTATCCTTATTTACTATTACAAAATCAATACCAATACTCACATAAAAATAGGAAAGGAATTGCTATCAACTTCATTATGAACCATATATAAAAATCATGCCTGTTGCTATGAGTTATACATGTCTAGATTTATGTGATAGCAGAGTAAAGAATCACACTAAGTAACTTTATTTTATCTTTAATTTCATAGGAGTATATTTTATTTTTTCCTCTAAACTTAATTTAAAATATATTTCTATTATATATCTTCAACATCAAAGAAAACTGGAAAAATAAATGAACAATTATTTTAAAAGTAAGGAAACACATGCAAGACATATAAAGTGGTAACTTTAGAAAAACAAAATGGTATCATTAAGTACTAGCTTAATTAATAGTTTCTTACAATGTTTCAATTTTCAATTTTAAAAATTTAGACATAATTTGTAGCATCTTAATTAATTTAAATTATCTTATTTATAGCACATACTTTTGAACCTCTGTGGTTTTTCTTAATTGATGTTACTTTTTTATCAATGTGCATTGATGTGGGCATTTAGCCTAGGAGTTAAGATATTTGCAAGTCGTATCTGAGTGTCTGGCTTCAGTATCTTCCTCCAACTCCTGATTTAGCTTCCTGTTACTACAGACACTTGAGACGCAATGGGTAGTGGAGTGGCCCCAGTAATTAGGTTCCTGCACGAATGTTAGAGATGTGAGTTGAGTTCCTGACTCCAGGTTTTGGCCATGGCCCAACCCTGGCAATGGCTGTCTTTGAGGAGTAAATCAGAAGATAAGAGTTCTCATGTCTATCCATTTCAACTTCCACTCCCATTCCATTACATCTCAAATAAATCAACTTATTTTTTAAATGACCATTGATTTATTATAAAACTTGATGTATAATGTATTTCCTAATAACACCTGATGGGGGATTCTGCTCCCTAAATGGTCTGAGGTGGCTGAACACAGGACACCCATAATTATCCAAATTTTAAAATTCATTTAAATATTATTTTGGTAATGGTTTGAATCAAGAATACAGTTGCCTAATTATTATAAACTTTTGTTGATCAACTCATACCTTCCATATAGTACTCCATTCATTTCTTTAAGACACATTGTTAGTTCTTATCACTCTGTATTTTTTAAAACTCTTTTGATTTTTTAAATTTGTAATATATATTGAAATGGATTTTAATTATCACATATTGAAAATATACAAAAGATTTTATATTTCTTCATGTTTCTATAATAAAAATTATTTCATATTTATGCATTTCTAGATGAATTAGGGCTCATTTTGAAAACTTTTTCTTCATTTATGATCATAGGGATTTCATTAAGCTCAGCAATTTATTTTAAAATTAACTTATTAATTATATTCACTTACACCCATCAAGAAATGTGGTATGTCTGTCTCCATTAATAGCATCTTTTTGTTAATAGGTTTATAGTAATGTTTCACATAATGTTCAACAACATGACTGACAATTTCTACCATCTGACACTACATTCTTTTATGCTGGCTGTTGTTCTTGAAACTATTGTGAAGTTTAAAAATATTTTAAAACAGTTTCATATCAACTATAGCTTTTTAATAATGAATTCATGACATCATCACAAAATCTACGGCCTCTCAGAAACATGTACTTATGCAAAATACCTGTGATTTAATACACATTACAAATATATGTCCCGAGGCTCTCCATATATGCAAATGTATTCTCATCAATTATTTCCAATTATTAATGTACTTGATTTATAGTATAGCTGACATACTGAATTTTAAATTAATCCTAATAAAAAGTTTAGAATTGAGTAGTATCACATACAACTTTGTTTATTTTTTTTTAATTTTATTTTTTTGACAGGCAGAGTGGACAGTGAGAGAGAAAGAGCGAGAGAGCGAGAGCGAGAGAGAGAGAGAGAGAGAGAGAGAGAGAAAGGTCTTCCTTTTTGCCGTTGGTTCACCCTCCACATCGCGCTGATCCAAAGCCAGGAGCCAGGTGCCTCTCCTGGTCTCCCATGCGGGTGCAGGGCCCAAGGACCTGGGCCATCCTCCACTACACTCCCAGGCCACAGCAGAGAGCTGGCCTGGAAGAGGGGCAACCAGGACAGAATCTGGCTCCCCAACCGGGACTAGAACCTGGTGTGCCGGCGCTGCAGGTGGAGGATTAGCCCGTTGAGCTACGGCACTGGCCCACATACCACTTTGTTAATTTTTGTCCCTTGCTTTTCCAGAGTTACACTTTGTAACACTGGTCATAACATTCAGAACAATGCTATATTTTAAAATATGAAATAATGAAAACTTGTGCATGACCTAAATTTTTTACTAGTCTAGACTGCTTTAACATGACACATTAACTATAAAATTATTTAAAATATTTATATCAGTGTTTTAAGCTAAGGTGGTATCCATATGCCAAAAGCACTTTCAATAATGTTTATTCTACTACAGATGAGTTTTTTTTTTATTTGACTTATTTGAGTGATAGAGACACACGGAAAGTTTTCATTCATTGGTTTACTCTACAAATGACTGCAACAGCTGGCTCTGGGACACAGCCAAAGCTGGGAGCTAAGAATACAGCCCTGGTCTTCCATGTTGGTGGCATGAACTAGAACACTTGAGCCGTCACTGGTGTCACCTAGGGTCTACATTAGTAGGAAGCTATAGTCAGGAGCCAGAGCTGAGTATAAAACCCAGGTAATCTAATGTGGAACATGGTGTCTTAACCATTAAGCTAAATGCCAGCTCCCTAACGGTTAATTTAATTGAGGAAGGGCACACTGGATACACAGCTCCGCAAAGTTGAAGTAATTATTTACATGGAATATATGTAAGAGAATCTATCAAAACTCAAGTAATGTCTCTAACTTTGAGAAATGTGCTATCTATCCTTAAAGCACATGGGAGCAACTATTTTAATAGTAACTGAGATAATGTAGATCTAAGGGTTGATATCTTCCTATGTATTTAGAATATGTATAATCAGAAATATGTATTTCTCTGATAATAAAATTGGTAAATATGAAATGGAAACATGAAACAGTGATGATTAGTATATAAATAGTATTATTCATTGAAAAATTAGCAATATAAATTATTGTTATATAATGGATGGTAATGGGTATCATATTAAAAGCATTATTTTTTATACAGGTTCCATCATTTTTACATCAGTCTTGCTTGACTGGATTAAGGGATACCTACCTATCCAGTGGGAGAATTCTCTCTCCTTCTCTTTCTTTCTCCCTCTCCTTCCATCTTTTCTATAGTGGCCAAGCTTCTGCCTCCTGCCATTGGGCTTCAGAGCTCCGAAGATCTCAGGCTTTTCACCCTGACAAAAAAGTACATCATTGGCTTCTCTGGTTCTCAGGCTCGTACACCTATTTTTCCTCTAATATTCTCTATTTTCTCTGGCTACCCTCAAGGTTTTCTGTTTGTCTTTGTTTCAGCAATTTAAATATGATAAACATGTTAAGATATATGTCTATCAATGTCCATCAATGGACACTGGATTGTTTCCACATCATTACATGACTGACATATGATGTTAGTGCTGTGAGGAAAGGATTTTTAGTTTTAAACTGATTAATTTAAATTTAATGGGGTCATATTGAATAATATCAAGTAAGTCATTTCAGCAAAAATTGGAGAAAATAAGAAAGGGTAAGATAAGCTTGCTAAAAAGAATTAAAAAATACAGATACCATGACAGAAATGAAGAATGCTCCTGGCTAGCTTATGAGTAAGATTTACACAGCAGAGATAAAAGTCAGTGCATTTGAATACAATCAGTAGAAAATTCCCAATCATGAATGAAAAAAAAAGAACAAATTTTTAAAAAGCAGAGGGGTCAAAGAATTTTAGAGCAAAATCAAATAATCTAACATATATGTAATTGTAATCCCAGAAATGGAACAAGATGGGGCAAAAGAAACACATTCTTTGTAATAAATCTTCATCAATGCAAAGTAATCATGATGAATTCATAATGCAGTTGCTGTGTCTGAACTTACAGGGACTCTGTTTTACTTCCGAATGATTGTTTTTAAATCACATTATCTTGAATTTTGTCAGCATTTGTTCCTACAACACTTTTAAGTATTTATGCTTGTTTTTTTCCTTGCAGCTCTCTTAAGTTTCTGGAATTTTCTTTGACTAAAAGAAAAAGAAAAAAACAAAACAAGAATATGTTTTTAAAAAAGTGTCTCTCAGC
Organism: Sylvilagus floridanus; assembly: GCA_949820135.1. Lineage (NCBI taxonomy): Eukaryota > Metazoa > Chordata > Mammalia > Lagomorpha > Leporidae > Sylvilagus > Sylvilagus floridanus. The sequence continues at coordinate 21,885,288 of OX463236.1, forward strand.
CATTATATACACAACTTTTTTTTACAAGTAACCTTGATTTGTAATCTCATTTCACATGTTTGTTTGAAATCATTGAACATTTACTCTACAAAGCCCCATTGTATATTTTTGAACAAAGCATTTGGACATTTTCCTACGTGTGGCTGACCACAAACACCATAGACCTTGCTGTTGCAGAGTATCATTTTCCATTGTATTGAGTTATTATATAGGAAGTGGAAGTTAAAGCAATATTTCTGGCAGTGAACTGTGATTATCTGCAGATTTTCTGTTTGAGAACATGAGACAGATTTTGTAAGCCTTTTCTATTACTGTACATCACACTCAGACTTTCATCTTAGATATCTGAAGTTGCTACTGATCACGATACTCAGAAGGAAATATTTTTTCATCATTGAAACCAAAATATTATTAAAGTCACCAACATGAGTACATATCATTGCTTTTCTGCCTACCCCCAGAGACTAAGAAAAAAAAATACTTTCTCAATGCCAATGTGTCATATATCCAGACCTAGGGGCTTTTATTTGTTGTTTGCTTTTGTTTATAATACTGTAAGATAGATCTGCATCAAAATAAACATATGAATAATGCTTCTATTTTAGTTATGCCTCAAATTTTGGTTATGAAGAAATATTTTACTTCATAAAATTATTTAAATAAATTATATTTATTCAATTTTAGGTGATTTGACATTTTATATTATGCAAAATTTCTCAAAGTTTAAAGATTAATCTTTCAGCAATGTTCTTTTATTTATTTAGTTGTCAAACCTAGATGTGAAGATAATAAGAGTAGCCTACTCTTAATAGATTTAGGATATTTTGGATGAAAAACACACATAATTTAAACTGTTGAAACACATTTAAGGAACATTATGTAAACAAGACATCATTTCTCTTCAAACGACAAAACCTTATTATGGATTCATCAGGGTGCAATTAGTTTTAATTTTTTATATAATAAATAGCTTCTTATGAGGACAAACTGTTCATTTCTACTTAAATCAATAAGGGCATGTGTCATCCAAACCATTCCAAATCTCCATGACTTACAACAAGGAGCTAACTTCTGAAACTGCATGTGGGCCAGAGCAGAACTGGTTCAGGCTGCAGCTCATCTTGGCAAAGACACCCACCTTGGGTTCACAGGACTCTGCATTTTCCAAGGAACAGCAGATGATTAAATTTATCTTCATTGTGGATAATAGGAATACAAATATGTAAACAGAAACATGCAACAGCTCTGAACTGGACAAACTGGCAAAGTGTAACTTCTGTCTATCTCTCATTGACAACACGGAGCTAAAGCAAAATGCAGAACTACTGTGTCAGGCAGAACACACAGAGACATATTTATCTTGATGATGATAGCATGACTAGCAAATATCAGATGTCTTTTCTTTTTAGTTTTCAAATAATGTTTTAGTTCTTGATGGGGAAAGTGTATAAGGAAATGACTCTTTTAGATTAACTATACTGGCTAAACAATATTTTACATATTTGGATAAAATATGTGGAACAAAAAATATTCAATGTAAGTACATTTATGATTTCAGAGTGCCTCTCCCCTGGGATGGTGTGCAGCCAAGCACTTTAAGGAAACTGCCACCAAGTAGGTCTATACAGTCTCTTAGTTTGGATAAAATTTCTCTTCTGAGTGAACTGTTATAGAAAACCACAAATAGCAGTGGGAGGGAAGTATGCGTATTGGTCACCTATATTAGTGTTAAATTTTTCCAAAGTTTTGCAACCTTACAAAGCAGGGACAGAGGTTAGAAATGTAATATTTCTGTACAATTTGGGACATGCTCAATCTGACCTGCCCCAATTGATGGAGTTAGAATCGTGCCAGGGGATTCCAATACAATCCCATCAAGGTGGCATGTACCAAGGCCATCTCACTAGTCCAAGTGATCAATTTCAGTTCACAACTGATCACACTGATAGGTCTAAGAGTCAAAGGGATCACACAAACAAGACTAGTGTCTGCACATACTAACTGATAGAATAAAAAAGGGAGAGAATGATCCAACATGGGAAGCGAGATACACAGCAGACTCATAGAATGGCAGATGTCCTAACTAGCACTCTGGCCTCAGAATCAGCCCATAAGGCATTCGGATCTGCTCAAGAGCCCATGAGAATATTTTAGGCATGGAAAGCCAAGACACTCTGGAAAAAACAGAAGACTTAAATGAAAGATCTCTGGGAGTGAGATCCCAGTGGAAAGAACGGGGCCATCAAAGGAGGAGGTACCTTTCTCTGAAGGGAGGAGAGAACTTCCACTTTGACTATGACCCTGTCTGAATAAGATCGAAGTTGGCGAACCCTAAAGGCTTCCATAGCCTCGGCAACTCATGACTAGAGCCTAGGGAGATTACTGACGCCATAAACAAGAGTGTCAAATTGTTAAATCAACATCAGGAGTCACTGTGTACTTACGTCTCATGAGGGATCTGTCATTAATGTGTTATCCAATGTGAAGTAATGCTATAACTAGTACTGAAACAGTATTTTTACACTTTGTGTTTCGGTGTGGGTGCAAACTGATGAAATCTTTACTTAGTATATACTGAATCGATCTTCTGTATATAAAGATAATTGAAAATGTTTAAAAAATCTTGGTGTTAAATTGGAAATTGCATAGATAATTAATCAATTTTTTTTAATCATGTAGGATCTCTGTCCTTAATGTGCTGTACATTGTGAATTAATACTATAACTAGTACTCCAACAGTATTTTCACTTTGTGTCTCTATGTGAGGGCAAACTGTTGAAATCTTTATGTAATATGTACTAAACTGATCTTCTGTGTATAAAGAGAATTGAAAATGAATCTTGATGTGAATGAAAGGGGAGAGGGAGCGGGAAAGGGGAGGGTTGCGGGTGGGAGGGGAGTTTTGGGGGGGGAAGCCATTGTAATCCATAAGGTGTACTTTGGAAATTTATATTCTTTAAATAAAAGCTTTATTAAAAAAAAAGAAATGTAATATTTCTGAAATTTTAATTTTTAAAGTACAAAAATTATAAAAGGTATTATTTGTCCTATGTCAATTGCAAGTTTCACATATATGGAAATGTTTTGTGTTTAATCCAAAAATATACTCATTAACTTTTTTTTCTTACAGCATCATTAGTCAACACTGTGCTAAGGGTGAAATCTGACATTCGAATGCCTGTTATAGGACCCTTACCTTTGGGAAAATAATCTGGCTTTAAGACACATACAATTATCTCATGCAACTGAAGTCTCACAGGAAGTTGTATTCTAGTATAATATACATGCTGAAGAGTACAAGCTGAAGCCATACTTTCAAATGTTTTCCAAAAGTAGATTTACAAATGGCAGTCTAACTGGCAGGAGTGTCAATTTGAGCACTAATAATGTCAAATTTTCCCACAAGAGGAAAAAAAATTACTCTTTTATTATAAAGAATAAATATTATAAATATGAATGAACAAGGAAAGATTATTATACAGTGTGATATTTTATTATTCAATCAATCCTATATTTTTCTAACATCTACAGAATGCCTTACACTGTTCAGTGCAAAATGGCTAAAAACTCTTTCCAGTCCATAATAAATTATGTGTGGATTAACAATATAGAATATATATATATATTATTTGAAATTACATCTTAATGAAAATGAGTTAGATTTAGTATCCAATTAGAGATTTTTTAATGCCACCCTAAAAATACCTGTGTTTCACTTACAGTCTGCTTGGTCTGTTTATTCTTTCTTGTGGATAATTTCCTTGGTTTGAAAAGCTCTCACTAATGTTAATTAGCTTTTAATCTTACTAAATAAAGAATACAGTCTAGGGGAAAAGAAAGTTAATAGAGCTATGCACATTTAAAAATGGTGTTTGAAGGAAGGAAAAAAACCCCTGATAAGAAGTCTGAGAGAATTTCTTTTGTTGGGAAAATTCCTTCCAGTGACATTTTAAAAATTTTTATTAATACAGATAACAGATTTTATAGATACAATTTTTTCATTTAAACTGTCTATACTAAAGAACAAGATCTCTGTAGTGAAAAGCATTAATGAAAGAATTCATCATGGATACTAATTAAATATAATTCATGCTAATGGATTGAAAAATTGATATCAATAAAATATCTATATTACCTAAGCCAATCCATAGATTCAATGTAATCACTAACAAATTGCCAATGGCATTCTATACAAAATTAGAAATGGCAACCTATAATTTATATTAAATCACAAGAGACCCAATCTAGAAAAACCAAAGTGATTCTGGGAAAAAAAATCAAGGTAGAAGCATCATGACAGTTGACTCCAAAGCATGCTACAAAGCTATCATAATTAAAACAGCATGGTGCTGACATAAAAACTGACACACAGAGCAACAAAACCTAATAAGGAGCCCAGAAATCAATCCACCTACATCAAGTTAACTGATTTTTGACAAAAGAGCCCAGACTATACATTGGAGAAAGGTTAATCTTTTCAATAAATGGTGCTTGTAAATTTGGAGATATATATGCAGAAAAATGAAATTAGATCCCTACTGTATACAAAAACCTTACTGTATACAAAAATCAACTCATGGTGGATAAAAGACATAATCTGACACTATGAATCTACTGGAAATAATGTAGGGGAAACACTACAAGATATCGGTGTAGATGATGACTTCTTGAATAAGACATCCAAAGTACAGGCAACAAAAGCAAGACTAGACAAATGGGATTATATCAAACTCAGAAGTCTCTGTATAACAAAAGAAACAATCAACAGAGTGAAGAGATATCCAACAAATGGGAAAAATAATTGCAAGCAACTTACTTGACAAAAGATTAATATTCAGCAACTCAAAAACCAACCACAACAGTAACAACAAACTGAAAAGACGTCAACAGTTCTCAAAAGAAGAAATACAATGGCCAACCACCATATGAAAAAAGGCTCAGTTTCACTAGCCCTCAGGGAATACAAATGAAAACCACAATGAGATATGACCTCACCCTTGTAAGAATTACTACTATCCAACAGAGAGCAACAAATGTTGGTGAAGATGTCGGTGGGAATGCAAATTAGCGCAGCCACTATGTAAAACAGTACAGATTAAAAAAAAAAAAAAGGTAGAAATAGCCTTGCCATATCATCCAACAATCCCACTTTTGGATATATACCCAAAAGTTAAGAATACATTGTATCAAAAAGATGCCTCCTCCATCGTGTTTATAGCAGCACTGTTCACAATAGCCAAAATATGTAATCAACCAAGGTGTCTATCATCAGATGAATGGATAAAGAAAGTGTAATACATATGTACATACACACACACACACACACACACACAGGTACAATGGAACAGTACTCAGCTCCAAAAAAAGAATGAAATTCTATCATTTGCATTAAAATAACTGCAACTGGAGGACATGATATTGAGTGAAATAAGATGGACACTGAAAAACAAATATTGCGCATATTTTTCCTTACATATGGGAGCTAAGAATTTTTAAAAATGAAAAAGCAAATATAAGCAAAAAAAGAAATGCATGTCTGTATCAGTAATGCTACAAATATAGCTTTGTCAAACTCTGTTCTATTTATTTGTCAAACTAATGTCTACCAGTGACTTAGTGACTTACTACTGTAGTTTTAATGATCTGTGATTATTTTAAAATTTACTGATATAAGTGAAAAAGACATATTTTTATTTGATCATTGCATTCTGCTGAATCATGGTCTTTTACTTTTTATGTTAAACTTTTTGTTTAGTGGAGTATTAAGCCTTTGCTTATAAGGTGAATTTAAAAATATATTATCTCAAAAATTTAAGAGTATGGAGGCCATCGGTGCAAAGCCCAATGGTATGCCCTGTATCTGGGCACTGGTGTAGCAAGTAAGCAAAGGGGCTGACTCCTGAGCTTCACAATACCTGTGTGGCCTTCTGGGCTCCAGGCCTGCCTGGCTGAAGGATCCCTCTGGCTGGAGCTATTTGTTTTACGACCTGCTGTGAGGTCAGCTGAGGTCCCAGGGTGTCCAGGCTGGCAATCACCTCCCCTCCCCACCTATTTTACAAAAGTTCTCCCACTGGATGTATTTGACTGCTGTTGCCAATGCATAGAGAACTGAATAACTTGATCTTGGTAAATGAAGTCTTCTGGCATGGGGCATCTCAAATATTAAAAGGAAAGAGAGAAAGAAAGAATGGAAGGAAGTAAGGAAGGAAAGAAGGAAGAAAGGAAGGAAGGAAGGAAGGAAAGAAGGAGGGAGGGAGGCAAGGAGAGAAGGAAGGAAAGAAAGAAGGAAGGAAGGAAGGAAAGGCAGGAGGAAGGGAGGTAAGAAGGGAGGGAGGGAAGGAGGAAGGAAGGAAGGAGGGAAGGAAGGAAGGAAGGAACGAAGGAAGGAAGGAAGGAAGGAAGGAAGGAGAGGGGAAATAATTATTATACTCTAAGAGTTACATCTATGAATTACATTAAATCTGCTCTCTGAACATATAAAATTTAAAAAGAACAAATTCAGTGCGAAAATATAACATTCAGATTTTATTAATTGATTTGTTAATAGCACATTTTCTGCTATTTGATAGTTAGTAGTTGAATGGTGTCATATTTTGATATACATTGTCATAGTATAATAGATATATCACCTTAATAACTGAATTTTAAAATTAGTTTTTTTTATTTTTTTTTAATTTAGTTATCAGTAAAATAAAGCGATCTATATGCTCCTCAAAGAACATTTTTCCTTCTGCAATGCTAAGTCAGAATTTCATACACTGGGTATTACTGACATTCGGGACCCCATAATTATTTGTTAAGGAGGCTCTCTGATGTATTACAGTATGATCAGTGACATTCCTGACCTTCACCCTTGAGGTTCCCACAGCTCACATACATACCCTGTAGTTGTAACAACCAAAAATGTCTCTAGACAAAACCAAATGCCAGCTGAGGAACTGAAACTGACTGAAGTGTAAAATCACCTTACTGAATGACATTTCATTTAGGAAAGAGTCAATAGGGCTCTAAGACTTCTACTAATAGTGATTGAGTGAATAATACTGAATATTGAATCAATAATAAGATAGAATTTATATTTGGTCATTAAGTGGAAAATTACCAAATCAGCATATGGAATGTGTTAGTATACTTTCTTTAACCTGTGAATTTTAAGAAAAGTATCCATATGTCAGAATTAGCTTTATTTTATTTATTGAAAGGTAAAGTTACAGAGACAGAAAAGGAGAGACAGAGAAATCTTCCATGTGTTGGTTCACTTCCCAAATGGCTGCAATAGCCAAGGCTGGACCATACCAAAACCAGGAGCCAGGAGCTTCTTCCAGGTCTCCCATGTGGATGCAGGGGACCAAGCACTTTGGTTATCTTCCAAGGCTTTCCTGGGCACGTTAGCAGAGAGGTAGAACAAAAGTGGAATTGCTGGGACTCAAACCGATGCCCATATGGATGTCAGAATCTCAGGCAGCGGCTTAACCGACTATGTCACGACACCAGCCCTAGAGTAGTAAATATTCCTAAAGGGTTAATATGGCATGCACACAGGAAGGTGAATATTTTAGACCTGTATTAAATATATTTTGTAGTACTTACATTTTATAAATATTAGCTCTGCAAGGCAATGGTAAGTTAGCATATTCATATTAAAGGTCATAAAATTTCATACATGTGATTTCCAAATAAATATGAATGATTTTTATTAAAATTTAGGGGTAGGTCAATTACGGATAGAGTGATAATCAAAACATTTGCTATATTGTGATAAGAATTGACATCAATAAACATTTGAAGTTATTTATAGTGAAATTTCAAAATAGAGACAGACACTTTCTATTTCATCTCCATTGTCACTGCCATACCTGGGTTTCTCAAGGCAAGATCACCTGAATGGTAAACACCTGGAGAGAGACCTTTCTGTTTTATTAATCAGTGACTAAATTGACCTCGTGCCCACTCTTCTTCTTCTTTTTTTTTTTTTTGACAGGCAGGGTGGACAGTGAGAGAGAGAGAGAGAGAGAAAGAGAGAGAGAGAGAAAGGTCTTCCTTTACCGTTGGTTCACCCTCCAATGGCCGCTGAAGCCGGCACACCACGCGGATCCAAAGCCAGGAGCCAGATGATTCTCCTGGTCTCCCATGCGGATGCAGGGTCCAAGGACTTGGGCCATCATCCACTGCACTCCTGGGCCCCACAGAGAGCTGGCCTGGAAGAGGGGCAACTGGGACAGAACCGGTGTCCCGACCGGGACTGTTAATCTTATAGTACCCAGTCACCTGATGAAGAAATTTTGGCATAGTCTTCTTCTAAGGTAAATCTAAATATCAAAATGGAAGAAAAAATTGCTGTACCGAATGGTCCCCATTAAGTGACTCTCAGTTTGATGTGATCATGAGACTAAAATTAGGAGAATTGTGAGAACAGGTTCACAACATTTTTCAAAGCATCACCTTATTATCTAGCTTTCCCATTTTTTTTTTTTTTTGACAGGCAGAGTGGACAGTGAGAGAGAGAGACAGAGAGAAAGGTCTTCCTTTGCCAATGGTTCACCCTCCAATGGCCACCGTGGCTGGTGCGCTGCAGCCAGCGCACTGCGCTGATCCGAAGCCAGGAGCCAGGTGCTAGGTGCTTTTTCCTGGTCTCCCATGGGGTGCAGGGCCCAAGCACTTGGGCCATCCTCCACTGCACTCCCGGGCCACAGCAGAGGGCTGGCCTGGAAGAGGGGCAACCAGGACAGAATCCGGCACCCCAACCGGGACTAGAACCCGGTGTGCCGGCGCCGCAAGGCGGAGGATTAGCCTGATGAGCTACGGCGCCGGCCTCCCATTGTTAACATATGCTTCTGGGACTGGCTCTGTGGCTCACTTGGTTAATCCTCCACCTCCAGTGCCTGCATCCCATATGGGCCCGGGTTCTAGTCCCAGTTGCTCCTCTTACAATCCAGCTCTCTGCTGTGGCCTGGGAGTGCAGTGGAGGATGGCCCAAGTGCTTGGGCTCCTGCACCTGCATGGGAGACCAGGAAAAGCACATGGCTCCTGGCTTCAGATTGGCACAGCACACTGGTCATAGTGGCCATTTGGGGGGTGAACCAAAGGAAGGAAGGCCTTTCTCTCTGTCTCTCTCTCTCACTGTCTAACTCTGTCTGTCAAATAATATATATATATATATATGTATATATATATATATGTATATATATATATACTTCTAAAATTTGCTAGATGGGCACCATCATAATTATTCAAGAACTGATAGTTATTGGAAAAGAGGTTCTCACTTCCTATTAAGAATATAGGGCTGGCACCGTGGCTCAATAGGCTAATCCTCCGCCTTGCGATCTGGTTGGGGTGCCGGATTCTGTCCCAGTTGCCCTTCTTCCAGTCCAGCTCTCTGCTGCGGCCCGAGAGTGCAGTGGAGGATGGCCCAAGTGCTTGGGCCCTGCACCCCATGGGAGACCAGGAAAAAGCACCTAGCACCTGGCTCCTGGCTTCGGATCAGCGCAGTGCGCCGGCCGCAGCACGCCTGCCACGGCGGCCATTGGAGGGTGAACCAACGGCAAAGGAAGACCTTTCTCTCTGTCTCTCTCTCTCACTGTCCACTCTGCCTGCCAAATATATATATATAGGTTTGGGGGGCTAGAGCTGTGGTGTAGAGCATAAAGCCACCACCTGCAGTGCCAGCATCCCATATGGGAACTAGTTCAAATCCCGGCTGCTACACTACTGATCCAGCTCTCTGCTATGGCCTGGGAAAGCAGTAGAAGATGACCCAAGTGCTTGGGCCCCTGCACCCTCATGGGATACCTGGAAGAATCTCCTGGTTTCTGGCTTTGGATTGGCTCAGCTCCTGACACTGCAGCCATTTGGCAAATGAACCAGCGGATGGAAGACCTTTCTCTCTCTCTGCCTCTCCTTCTCTCTCTGTGTAACATTGATTTTCAAATGAATACATAAATCTTCCTTAAAAAGAGAATAAAGGAATATTATGTCATCATTGGGAGATAACTCTAATGTAACATAATATAACAAATATAATTCTAGACACATGCATCTATATGCAATATTTTAAGAAATTAAGCAGTACATAAGAATGAGAAACTATTTTAGTTAAAAGAGTAACATCTAGCTGTAAGGGAAAGTAGAAGAAATTAGATGATAATAAAATTTCCACCCATTTTCTCTGTGAAAAATAAATTATCCTTTTTAAATGTCTATTTTGCTTTCATTACAAAGGTAATTGCTTAACTATTCACTTGTCTTTTGCCAAGTGCAATAAATCAGAAATATTTAAATATTTAACTGAACAGTGTTAAAATTCATCTAGTTGACCCCTGGTTTTATAAAGGGTAAACTCTAGTCCAAAGAAGTTAATTGGCTTAATAAAAGTTACGGTCAGCTAATGTCTAGAATAGTCTCTTGGCAGTAACTTCATTGTTCCTATAATAGCACACTTTAATAATCTGAAATAGTGGCCATAGGACAAGGCAGTGAGTAAAGATAAATTCAGTTGTGCTCATAGAAGATACACTGAGACTAACTTCTTCATATAACAGACGGATCCAAATAAATCACCACAGAGAATGACAAATTAAAAATAACATGTCAACCCAAAAACAAAAACGAATATGGGTGCTGGATTCTGTCCCGGCTGTCCCTCTTCCAGTCCTGCTCTCTGCTGTGCCCAGGAAGGCAGTGAGGATGGCCCAGGTGCTTGGGCCCTGCACCTGCATGGGGGACCAGGAGGAAGCACCTGGCTCCTAGCTTCGGATTGGTGCAGCACGCTGGCTGCAGCAGCCATTTGGAGGGTGAACCAATGGAAGGAAGACCTTTCTCTCTGTCTCTCTCTCTCACTGTCTAACTCTGCCTTTCAAAAAAAAAAAAAAAAAGAAGAAGAAGAAGATTAATACAAATTTCAAAAATTGAATCATTGAGATGTGTTAATGCAGGGGATTAGTAATTTCTGATGATTCTTTTGATTTCTATGGTGTCTGTTGTTACATTTCCTTTTTCATCTCTGATTTTACTGATTTGGGTCTTTTCTCTTCTTTTTTTAGTTAGTTGGGCCAATGGGGTGTCAATTTTGTTTATTTTTTCAAAAAACCAGCTCCTCGTTTGGCTGATTTTTTGTAATTTTTTTTTTTTTATTCAATCCTGTTGATTTCTTCTCTGATTTTGATTATTTCTCTTTTTCTACTAGATTTGGGTCTAGTTTGCTGCAAATTTTCTAGATCCTTGAGATGCATTAAAAGCTCATCTATTTGGTGCCTTTCCAGTCTCTTGATGTAGGCACCTATTGATACAAACTTTTCTTAACACTGCTTTTGCTGTATCCCATAAGTTTTGGTATGTTGTGCTGTTATCCTCATTTACTTCCAGAAAATTTTTGATTTCTCTTTTGATTTCTTCTGTGACCCATTGTTCATTCAGGAGCATGTTGTTCAATCTCCATGTGTTTGCATATGCTCTAGGGATTCCTGAGTTGCTAATTTCCAACTTGATTCCCTTATGGTCTGAGAAGCTGCATTTTATGATTCTAATTCTTTTGAATTTGCTGAGACTTGCTTTATGGCCTAATATGTGGTCAATCCTAGAGTAGGTTCCATGTACTGCTGAGAAGAATGTAAATGCTTTATGTGTAGGATGAAAAGTTCTATAGATCTCTGTTAGATCCATTTGGGCTATAGTGTTGTTTAAATCTACTGTCTCCTTGTTGATCTTCTGTCCTGTTGATCTGTCTGTCTCTGAGAGTGGAGTACTGAAGTCCCCCAGTACTATTGTGTTGGGGTCTAAGTCTCCCTTTAAGTTTCTTAACAAATTTTTTAAATAAACCGGTGGCCTGTAACTAGGTGCATATACATTGATAATTGTTATATCTTCCTGTAGTATTGATCCCTTAATCATTATATAGTGCCCCTCTTTGTCTCTCTTAACAGTTTTTGTGTTAAAGTTTATGTAGTCCGATATTAAGATGGCTATACGCGGTCTTTTTTCATTTCTATTTGCATGGTCTATCTTGTTCCATCCTTTTATTTTTAGTCTGTATGGATCTTCCTTGGTAGATGTGTTTCTTGTAAGCAGCAAATAGATGGGTTTTGTTCCTTAACCCAATCAGCCAATCTCTGTCTTTTAACTGGACAGTTTAGAACTTTAATGTTCAATGTGACTATTGATAAGTGGTAACTTTACTACAAGGACTTGTATGCCAGCAAACAGGGAAACCTATCAGAAATGGATAGATTCCTGGACACATGCAACCTACCTAAATTGAACCAGGAAGACATAGAAAACCTAAGCAGACCCATAAGTGAGTCAGAAATTGAATCAGTAATAAAGGTCCTCCCAACAAAGAAAAGCCCAGGACCAGATGGATTCACTGCTGAATTCTACCAGACATTTAAAGAAGAACTAACTACAATCCTTCTCAAACTATTCAGAACAATCAAAAAAAGAGGGAATCCTCCCAAATTCTTTCTATGAAGCCAGCATCACCTTTTTCCTAAGCCAGAAAAAGATGCAGCATTGAAAGAGAATTACAGACCAATATCCCTCATGAACATAGATGCAAAAATCTTCAATAAAATTCTGGCCAATAGACTGCAACAACACATCAGAAAGATCATCCACCCTGACCACGTGGGATTTATCCCTGTTATGCAGGGATGGTTCAATATTCGCAAAACAATCAACGTGATACACCACATTAACAGACTGCAGAAGAAAAACCATATGATTATCTCCATAGACGCAGAGAAAGCATTCGATAAAATTCAACACCCTTTCATGATGAAAACCCTAAGCAAACTGGGCATAAAAGGCACATCCCTCAATACAATCAAAGCAATTTATGAAAAACCCAAGGCCAATATCCTATTGAATGGGGAAAAGTTGGAAGCATTTCCACTGAGATCTGGTACCAGACAGGGATGCCCACTCTCACCACTGCTATTCAATATAGTGCTGGAAGTCTTAGCCAGAGCTATTAGGCAAGAAAAAGAAATTAAAGGGATACAAATTGGGAAGGAAGAAGTCAAACTATCCCTCTTTGCAGACGACATGATTCTTTATTTAGGGGACCCAAAGAACTCTACTAAGAGACTATTGGAACTCATAGAAGAGTTTGGCAAAGTAGCAGGATATAAAATCAATGCACAAAAATCAACAGCCTTTGTATACACAGGCAATGCCACGGCTGAGGAAGAACTGCTAAGATCAATCCCATTCACAATAGCTACAAAAACAATCAAATACCTTGGAATAAACTTAACCAAGGACATTAAAGATCTCTACAATGAAAATTACAAAACCTTAAAGAAAGAAATAGAAGAGGATACCAAAAAATGGAGAAATCTTCCATGCTCATGGATTGGAAGAATCAATATCATCAAAATGTCCATTCTGCCAAAAGCAATTTACAGATTCAATGCAATACCAATCAAGATACTGAAGACATTCTTCTCAGATCTGGAAAAAATGATGCTGAAATTCATATGGAGACACAAGAGACCTCGAATAGCTAAAGCAATCTTGTACAACAAAAACAAAGCCAGAGGCATCACAATACCAGATTTCAGGACATACTACAGGGCAGTCATTATTAAAACAGCATGGTACTGATACAGAAACAGATAGATAGACCAATGGAACAGAATAGAAACACCAGAAATCAATCCAAACATCTACAGCCAACTTATATTTGATCAAGGATACAAAACCAATCCCTGGAGTAAGGTCAGTCTGTTTAATAAATGGTGCTGGGAAAACTGGATTTCCACGTGCAGAATCATGAAGCAAGATCCCTACCTTTCACCTTACACAAAAATTCATTCAACATGGATTAAAAATTTAAACCTATGACCCGACACCATCAAATTATTAGAGAGCATTGGAGAAACCCTGCAAGACATAGGTACTGGCAAAGACTTCTTGGAAAATACCCCAGAAGCATATGCAGTCAAAGCCAAAATTAACTACTGGGACTGCATCAAATTGAGAAGTTTCTGTACTGCAGAAGAAACAGTCAGGAAAGTGAATAGGAAACCGACAGAATGGGAAAATATATTTGCAAACTATGCAACAGATAAAGGGTTGATAACCAGAATCTACAAAGAAATCAAGAAACTCCACAACTTCAAAACAAACAACCCACTTAAGAGATGGGCCAAGGACCTCAATAGACATTTTGTAAAAGAGGAATTCCAAATGGCCAACAGACACATTAAAAAAAAATGTTCAGCCGGCGCCATGGCTCAACAGGCTAATCCTCCTCCTTGTGGCGCCGGCACACCGGGTTCTAGTCCCGGTCGGGGCGCCGGATTCTGTCCCAGTTGCCCCTCTTCCAGGCCAGCCCTCTGCTGTGGCCAAGGAGTGCAGTGGAGGATGGCCCAAGTGCTTGGGCCCTGCACCCCATGGGAGACCAGGAAAAGCACCTGGCATCTGGCTCCTGCCATCGGATGAGCGCGGTGCGCCGGCCGCAGCACGCTGTCCGCGGCAGCCATTGGAGGGTGAACCAATGGCAAAGGAAGACCTTTCTCTCTCTGTCTCTCTCTTTCTCACTATCCACTCTGCCTGTCAAAAAAAAATGTTCAAGATCACTAGGCATCAGGGAATTGCAAATCAAAACCACAATGAGGTTTCATCTCACCCCGGTTAGAATGGCTCACATTCAGAAATCCACCAACAATAGATGCTGGAGAGGATGTGGGGAAAAAGGGACACTAATCCACTGTTGGTGGGAATGCAAACTGGTGAAGCCACTATGGAAGTCAGTCTGGAGATTCCTCAGAAACCTGAATATAACCCTACCATACAACCCAGCCATCCCACTCCTTGGAATTTACCCAAAGGAAATTAAATTGGCAAACAAAAAAGCCATCTGCAGAGTAATGTTTATTGCAGCTCAATTCACAATAGCTAAGACTTGGAACCAACCCAAATGCCCATCAACAGTAGACTGTATTAGGAAATTATGGGACATGTACACTACAGAATACTATACAGCAGTCAAACACAATGAAATCCGGTCATTTGCAATAAAATGTAGGAATCTGGAAAACATCATGCTGAGTGAATTAAGCCAGTCCCAAAGAGACAAATATCATTTGTTTCCCTTGATTGGTGATGACTAACTGAGCACCAAAGGGGAAACCTGTTGAAGTGAAATGGACACTATGAGAAACAGTGACTTGATCAGCTCTTGTGCTGACTGTTGTTGTACAATGTAATACTTTATCCATTTTAGTATTTTTTTATCCTAGTACTAGTGGTTGAACTCTGTAATTAACACACAATTATTCTTAGGTGTTTAAATGTTTTAACTGAAAAGTGATCCCTGTGAAATATAAGAGTGGGAATAAGAGAGGGAGGAGATGTACAATCTGGGACATGCTCAATAGGACCTGCCCCAAATGATGGAGTTAGAATTGTGCCAGGGGATTCCAATACAATCCCATCAAGGTGGCATGTACCAAGGCCATCTCACTAGTCCAAGTGATCAATTTCAGTTCACAATTGATCACATTGATAGGTCTAAAAGTCAAAGGGATCACACAAACAAGACTAGTGTCTGATAATACTAACTGATGGAATCAAAAAGGGAGAGAATGATCCAACATGGGAAGCGAGATACACAGCAGACTCATAGAATGGCAGATGTCCTAACTAGCACTCTGGCCTCAGAATCAGCCCTTAAGGCATTCGGATCTGGCTCAAGAGCCCAGGAGAATATTTTAGGCATGGGATGCCACGACACTCTGAAAAACAAAATAAAAGAAGACCTAAATGAAAGATCTCTGGGAGTGAGATCCCAGTGGAAAGAACGGGGCCATCAAAGGAGGAGGTACCTTTCTCTGAAGGGAGGAGAGAACTTCCACTTTGACTATGACCCTGTCGGAATAAGATCGAAGTTGGCAAACCCTAAAGGCTTCCATAGGCTCGGCAACTCATGACTAGAGCCTAGGGAGATTACTGACGCCATAAACAAGAGTGTCAAATTGATAAATCAACTTCAGGAGTCACTGTGTACTTACGTCTCATGAGGGATCTGTCCTTAATGTGTTATCCAATGTGAAATAATGCTATTACTAGTACTGAAACAGTATTTTTACACTTTGTGTTTCTGTGTGGGTGCAAACTGATGAAATCTTTACTTGGTATATACTGAATCGATCTTCTGTATATAAAGATAATTGCAAATGATTAAAAAATCTTGGTGTTAAATTGGAAATTGCACAGATAATTAATCAATTTTTTTAAAAAATCATGTAGGATCTCTGTCCTTAATGTGCTGTACATTGTGAATTAATACTATAACTAGTACTCCAACAGTATTTTCACTTTGTGTCTCTTTGTGAGGGCAAACTGTTGAAATCTTTACGTAATATGTACTAAACTGATCTTCTGTGTATAAAGAGAATTGAAAATCAATCCTGATGTGAATGGAATGGGAGAGGGAGAGAGAAAGGGGAGGGTAGCGGGTGGGAGGTAAGTTGTTGGGGGGGGGGCATTGTAATCCATAAGCTGTACTTTGGAAATTTATATTCTTTAAATAAAAGCTTTATATATATATATATATATATATATATATATATATATATATATATATATAAATGGGGATTAGGAGGCCCCATCCTTATCAGAGCACCTTCATTTGACCCCCTCCCCCTTTCATTTCCTAGCAGCTACCTGCTAACGCAGATCCTGGAAGGCAGCAAGTGATGACTCAAGAATATCGGGTCCCGCCACTTATGTAGGAGACCTGGACTGAGCTCTAGGCCCCCTCCTTCATGTTGGCCTAACCCTGGATTTTCCAGGTATTTGAATGAGTGAACCAGCACATGGAAGTGCGCTCTCTCTCTCTCTCTCTCTCTGTATTTGAAATTAATGAAATTCAACACATAAAAAAATCTTCTCAAGTATGTATTTCAGGATGCTTGAATTGCATAAATGTGTCTTAGTGTCTCTTACTTTCCAAATGGTTTTCTTCTTGTGAACTCTCATATGATTATA
Source organism: Sylvilagus floridanus (assembly GCA_949820135.1). Taxonomy (NCBI): domain Eukaryota; kingdom Metazoa; phylum Chordata; class Mammalia; order Lagomorpha; family Leporidae; genus Sylvilagus; species Sylvilagus floridanus. The sequence continues at coordinate 21,902,280 of OX463236.1, forward strand.
TTGGTTGTGTGTCTTTATTTTAGTCTAAGAGAAAAATAATTACTTGAAGTTCACTTTTAAATAGCACATTCATTTCAGTGAATACATACATGTATCTAGATTAAGTTAATATTTTAAAATAAATGGAACACACAGTCATACCAATAGTATATAATATGATCATCTATGTCCTCTTCTAGAAAATTTCCCATTCCCAAACAATTCTCTCTTTTTTATCCTTTACCTCTTCTTTGCTTCTGTTTTTCCAAAGTAAAGCAAAAACAATGACAAGTTCAGAACTCCAGGCTTTGTGTGACTGTATCAAGTAGATTATGAGCATGTGGAACACTTCGTATTCACAAAGTCTTAGGGATACTCATCTTCTCTAATTAACAATAATTTGTTGAAAATGATGCAAGTATTTGTTATTTATCAAGAAAACTGCATGAAGCAAAATAACAGTATAGCAGGTAGAGTTTCCATATATCTGTATATATGTGATACATGTATTATATGTTTAAAGATAGAGTTTAAATATAAATGTTCTAATATATACATTTATGTACCTTTTTTTCTGTTTGATTGAAAAGTACAATCAGTACGAAGTTAGAATAAATTCCATTGCTATATTACACAGTAAGATGACTACAATTAACAACAATGTTTTATATAGTCCATAGTTAAAAGAAGAATAGTAGGATGACTACAACTAACATTGTTTTATATAATGATTTTTAGATGAAGAGTTGAGGTGATGTCTGTACCAGTTACCCTGATTTGTTCAATATACAATGTATACATGTATCAAACACTATTTTGTATAATTATACAAAAACTGTAAAATTATTATGTTTAACAAACCAAAAACAATATAATAAAATTAACTAAATTTATATTTAAATTATTATTTAAATTATTTCACAACTGATTGCCAGAAATTAGACGTGTGTGTGTGTGTGTGTGTGTGTGTGTAATGTTTATAACCTTCAAAACAGAAGTAAATAATTTAGCTGAAGTCTAATATGTCATTGGATTAATTGTGACTATTTTTGTTGATGGCCAGAAAAGCAGTTTATATCAATTATTAATTAGCTCTGATTTGAGGCAAAGTGTTTAAGCCTTACATGCTTCAGTATTACTTGTCATAAAAATAAATAGAAAATAACTTTCTCATAAAGTTACAGTGAAAGTTAAATGCAATAACCATATAGGAGAACAGTCTATCTAAAATGCTTCCATAGGTGTTAGATGTTATTACTGTTAGCTGTGTTTAACTTTCATGCAGTTTGACTGTTTTCTCATAAGAAACAGAACATTCTCATCCATTATTTAATATACTAACAGATTAATATCCACCCTAGCATATTTAGCATATGATGTATAACATTAGTTATGTATTACTTAGGGCTGATATAATGAGGGACCACAGACTGCACAGTTTAAACATTAATAATCAATTTTCTCACAATTCTGGAGAATGGAAGTCTGAGATTAAGGTGTTAACATGGTAGGTTTCTTTTTTGTCTTCTCTCCTTGGTTTGTGGATGACTGCCTTATTCTCCCTGTGTCTTCATACAGTATTTTCCCTGCATGTGCATTATTTGTGTCTCAATCTCCCGTTTTTATAGGGAAACAAGTAATATTGGATTATTGTCTACCTTTCAAGACCTCAAATTAACTCAATACAGTCAAATCCTTGGTTACGTGGTATTAGAATTTCAAAATAGGGGCTGGTGCTCTGGTGCAGTCGATTAATGCCCTGGCCTGTAGTGCCAGCATCCCCTGTGTGTGCTGGTTCGATGCTCAGCTGCTCCACTTCAGATCCAACTCTCTGCTATGGCCTGGAAAGGCAGAGAAGGATGCCCCACATCCTACAGCACCCGTGTTGGAGACCCTGAAGAAGCTCATGGCACCTGGCTTCGCTTCCGATCAGCACAGCTCCAGCCGTTGCGGCCATCTGGGGAGTGAACCATCGGATGGAAGACCTCTCTCTTTCTCTTTCTCTCTCTCTCTCTCTGCCCTGCCTCTCCTCTCTCTGTGTAACTCTGACTTTCAAGTAAATAAATAAATCTTTAAAAAAATTCAAAATAAATTCTCAGAAGCACAATTTCAGCCCATCACAAGTTATATTTGAATTTTTAAATATATTTTTGTAAAATTTTAACAATTAAATTAGCTGCTCCTCATTTGTATATTTACTTATTTTTAATAATAAGTAAAAACTTAGAAATTATATTTCTATGTAAGATTAATTTTCATTTATTCTAATATAACAAGGAGAGGAATGAGAATCAATAAGTATTCAATAACTACATAACAGTAAAAGAAAAAGCTCAAAACTCCTAAGTTTTATATTATTTTTCAAACCAAAAACTGTCTCACAACTGGCTTGGTCATAGATGGTGTTGCCTATGTTCAGTAGTTCAAAGTGGGAACTAAATTGCAAACCTCTTTTAGATCCTTGTATTCCCAAAATGGTTTACCATGCTTTCATATGGCTAAAAATAATTTTTCATGAGTCAAGTGCCAAGTAACAAACAAAATATTTGAAGAGATGATTTATATAGCCATGTCTTACAATTTCATTCCTCTTTGCTATGAATATTAATGATGCACCAGCTTAGGGTTTCACAACAGTGAATAATGATTTTGGGAGGTAACATGATTGAAAAACTATTAGACTAATTGAGATACTGGGCAATGGAGTGAAACTGGACAGTACAAATAATTAGTGTTGTCCTAATTTGACCTTTGTGGTAGATGCCTGCCAAAGTCACTTGGTTAATTTCTGTCAAAGCACTTTATAATCCACACAGTTATTGAAATAGCAACTTCATATAGAAACATGGTTACTCCCAATTTCTCTCAATAATAAAAGTCTAAGTTGGTGAATCTAACAGAATGAAGTGGGAATACTGACACAACACATTCTATTCATTCTTATTTTCAACCTCATTGATTCACATTGTACTTCAAAGTTAGCTGATGAATACATGATTTTATTCAGTGATACTTGGTACTGCTTTATTCTTTGAAAATTATCTTTGATAAGTTAAAGCTGGGGAAAATATAGAAACAAAATTTATGAAGTCAATAGAAAAAATAAAACATATTTATAAGTTATACAATGAGATCAAAGTGAAATAAATGAAAGATCTATATATTTCTAGGAAATACATGCTAGAAAACTAGAATTGAGTGAAAACAAAAAAGTTTTAAATTCAATACATGATAAAACTCATTACTTGTTTACTAGCAGACATCCACTTTTTCCATTTATACCCACTTGTCTCTCCTACCCAATTTTTACCCCAAGCCCTTTTTTACCCAAAGCTTAGATTTTTTTTTTTTAAGGAATAACTTACGTATCCTGAAAACCTTAACAGATAGCAAGGGTGAAAATATCCATGGCTCTATTGGGCACAGGTTCCCTATGCAGATCTACAGAAGAGTGTGTTTGGGTTCAAATAATAGGATTTATGCGGCATTCAAAATAGAGGGGAAAATCTAACTTGACTTTCTGGCCGGAGCCATCTACATTTATTCTATACACTGTTCAATTGCTTCTACATATGAATCTATGGAAGGAATTTATGCACTTTATGTTTATACTTAATCAACCCATAAGTGAAAAAAAAAAAAAAAAACATTTTCCTGATGAGAATAGACCTTCAGGCAAAGAAGTGCCAGTGGGACGAACTCTGCTGATACTTTTCACTAGTAGACTAGAGTTTAGCATGAATGCCTCTTCTTTCTTATCTCCAAAACTTCCACAACATAGGTGATGTGTTGCTGGTTGCCTGTCTCAATGGTTGTGTCACCAGTGTTAACACACCTCCAAACCAGGAGTGGATGGCAAACAAAATTCAGAAGCGTTATGTATAGACTCATGTTTCTCAATTTCTCTGTAAGTCAACAAACAATAACAAAAATGATCCCCTTATCAACAAAGAAGATATCCAGAGTCTTATTGGACTCTTTGTGTAATACAGATGGTAAGAAAATATATGACTAATACATATCCCAAATAGAGACTCTAGTGGAAAACAGACTCCATGTGGAAGCATTCCTTTAAAATTTTGACTTATAGCCTCTTTTACATAATTATTAGGTATCCTTATTTTTGCAAAGCACCTATTACTCTTGAATCTACATACTTAACTTGTGAGAGAAGTAATGACACTCTGGCTTTACATTCCCATTTTTGGTTGGATTAATTCAAATGTAATGGCTAACAAGCTGAGAGTACCTGCAAAATCTTCAATTGTCACTGAGAAGGTTGTTTTCAAGAATGTAGTCACCCTGGTCCTGAAGACACCTCAATTTTCCCTCTAGAGGAAGCTTTAGCCTCCATTCCACTACAAAAGGTAGAGCTACTGGGTCAGTGGAGCATTCAATTAACCAGAGATTCACGAAGGCAAGGTCTGCACAAAGTTTTCCTTGAAGGGTCAGACAGTAAATATTTTAAGTCTGCAGACCATGTGGTCTCTGTTGCAACCACTCCATTTTGATGTCGCATATGAGGAACTATGAATAATACTTAGGTAAGTGGGTGTCTGTAATCAATAAAATTGTATTTGCAGAAACAGCCAGTTCATGATTAATACCTCTATTCTTTCTGAGACTACTTGGTCTCTGTTCACTGATGGAGTTGCAAAGCAGATACAACTATTGAGACTGAAAGACATCATGGGGAGGGGATATAGTCTGGCTTGTAATGACTTGGGGAGTTTGTTTTGCCATTAAGAAATTAGTGGGAAATTATGGAATTATTTGGCTTAATTCAGATATAATAGAGGAGGAGATTAGCAAAATGAATGATAGGAAAAGAGTATAGAGAATATCTATATTAACATAAGGAAGGCAGAATATAGAACTATTTAAGAGGCATCTGAGGATTGCTGAAAACATTTCATATGTGAAATGCTACAATCCAGGTAAAAGGAAATTGGCGTTTTTAAGATTTGAAGAAATACTGGCTGAAAACTTTTAAAAAATGGTTAAATATATTAAGGTATTCAAGAAGCTCTATGAATTCTAAATGGGATAATTAAAAAAGCAATTCAATGATATCTTTAAAAAGAAGTACTCTAGATGCCGCTATACATTAGTATAGTTGTGTTCAAGCAGTATTTGTCTATCTGTGTCTTGTTATTTTACTCAGCATAATATCCTTTAGAATAATACACATTATTGCAAGTGGTAGAATTTCCTTCTTTTTAAGTTTGAATAATTAATCCAGCATACATACATATATAGCTATTCCAGAAAAATTAAACTAATAGTAAAATTATGGATACCAGAGGATGGTGTGTTGTAAGAGAAAACAATGAAGAGTTGCAGACCAAATGGAGAAGAGTTTCAGTTAAGACAGGAAGAATACATTTTGAGATTTATTGCACCTCATGGTGACCAATAATAATGGTATTTTTTTTTTTGACAGGCAAAATGGACAGTGAGAGAGAGAGACAGAGAGAAAGGTCTTCCTTTGCCATTGGTTCACCCTCCACTGGCCGCCACGGCCGGCGCGCTGCGGCTGGCGCACCGAGCTCATCGGATGGCAGGAGCCAGGTGCCAGGTGCTTTTCCTGGTCTCCCATGGGGTGCAGGGCCCAAACACTTGGGCCATCCTCCACTGCACTCCCGGGCCACAGCAGAGAGCTGGCCTGGAAGAGGGGCAAGTGGGACAGAATCTGGCGCCCCGACCAGGACTAGAACCCGGTGTGCCGGCCCCGAAAGGCGGAGGATTAGCATGTTGAGCCACGGCGCCAGCCAATAATAATGGTATTTAAATGATGGTATTTAAAAGACTAAGAAAATCATTTCAAATGTCTTGCACAAAAATGACAGCTGTTACAAAACATGAGTATTACATAAATGTTTATATTATTGTTAACTGAAAATAATCTTAATAGAAAATAAAAATTAGTTTTAAAAAGTAAGTAAAAGAAGCACTCTCTTAACTGTGACACATAATTCTTTGCTGCTCCTTTTGGGAGATTCTTATTTTCCTAAAAGGAAAACATTTTTTATGAGCAATTATCAGTAAGAATCTATGCTTTCTTTTCGTTACTTGTCCACATTTGCTTGTAGGCTTAAGATCAAGTCTCCAACAGTTGACCTATCTTAATACAAAATATTGATTCTTTTAGCATGACATTTCTCCCAGAAACTAAGCTGGCTATGTTCAGTAAATTCCTTGAAAAATCACCCAGTCATTTTCAAGAACTACCTCTTACTTTGGAAATATCTGCAGGTCACATGGAGTTTATTAGAAACCAAAGAAATAATTATTCAAGCCCTTATTTTCTTTTCTGGGTTTTACTGAAAGAGGAAATCTAAATTCATCTGGTCACTTTCAAAAGACTTTGAAAGCCATTCAATACGATATTGGGGAATTAAAGTTAAATTTAAATTATGTTTTTGTACAAAAATGCTCTATAAATTGTATTTATGAAGGCTTATCAAAAACAGTTGTATCATAATTCAATTCTTTATTCTCATTTGAAAACTAATTTTCACTGATTCTCTTTCCACAATACACTCTTTGTATACAACATAAAAATCAATCAAGATACATTACAATCATCTGTTTCTTAACTCATTTACTAAAACTACCGTCTTACATCTCCATAGTATATAACACATGTTATAAACTGAAGCCAGTATACATAAATCATTATTTTATTTTTTATTAAGGAAGCTTCACTTCTTTTTAGAAAATAAATGTTTTTTTTTTTAAAAAAAAAATATTTGTGAGGCAGAAAGAAACAGCGAGACAGATGCAGAGAGAGATCATGCACCTGATAGTTCACTCTCCAAATGCCCACAATATCTGGGACTGGGTCAACCAAAAGTCAGGAGTCTGGAACTCAATTCAGGTATCCCATGAGGGTAACAGGGACCTGAGTACTTGTACCATCACCTACTACTCCCATGGTGTGCATTAGCAGGAAACTGGATTGAAAGTGGAACGGAGATTATAATCCAGTACTTTGATATGGGAAATGTATGTCCCAAGCAAGGACATAATTTACACTCTGTCAAATGCACTCTAAAAGTGCCAAGTTTGGTTTCATTCAACTGGATAAGGAAAGAACTTTCTAACAAATATTTAAGGTCTTAATATTAGCCTTAATATTATTCTTACATATAATTAGCAACACCTCTTTCTTCATTCCATAGCTCCACTTAAATATTCGTGTTGACAGTTATAAAAACTGTAAGAAGTCAATATCAGAAGAGCGTTGAATAATACAATTGTTGATAAAGAACAGATAAATAATAGAGCGCTTGAATAATTTTCATTCCGATATTATATAGGACATTAGAGTCTTTTGGAGCAAGTTTGTCATATACTTGCACAGGATATTCAATCAAAATATTTTTAAAAAAGAGACAAACTCTGCATTAAATGAGCTGCAGGAATAAAATTTTACCATTTTATAGTTTACAATGTAGTGTGTACCTGGACTCGCTAACAACCTATTAGTTTGTAGCTGGAGGTTGATGAAGGAGTGACTAAACTGACATGCCAGAAATTGCATGTATTTCTCTATGATCTCTGGCATTAACAACCTACTCTGCAGAACATAGTGGAATTGCCATACAAGCATTGAAAACTAAGATGTAGATGGAAATTAAAGATGATTTCATTTCTCTTTAGAGCCAATGTTATTAATGCATTGCACATTTTTGGATTCCAGTTTTAAAGGTAAAACATTTTTCTCAGGTGATTAAATGAAGCACAAAAATATATGCAAATATATTGAAAATGAAAATAAATTGGAAATAAATTCAGAAATAAATAAATTTTTGAAATACTTAGAAAGCATCTTGGTGTAGCACCGAAGCTTTGGTTTGTCTGATTCATTTGATAAAATTGCATCATCTTCATTGTTATAATATTCGAATGTAATAAATAACTCTTCATGGGGAACAACTGAAGAAGATGAAACCAATCTTACCATCATCAGAAACATATCTGACACAGTAAACCAAATGTGTCTGATTCCTCCAGGTGAAGCAGGTCAGTGTGGACATGAGCAGAGTGACCACATCAGTAATACAGGGACTGACTGTGTTGATGAATTGCTATGCTTGCAGCATAAAGGTAAACCTTTTAAATTAGCCTACGGCATTTAAAAAAATTGTCAACATGTCGATAACATCCTGGGTCATGATGTTCACCTAATACTATAACGGTGATATTTATCTTTTGATAAACATTGACTTCAACACTTGGTCATTCAGCGTTGGACTAAACTGTAAACTTGTATAAAATTCTAACACAAGCTATTGCATTTTAATTGGTGTGTGTGTATACAATGAGTATTGCTCCAGATACCTTTTCCACCTCTAACTTCTCATTAATTGACAGTGTGCTCTGAGAAGCCAGCCATCTGCAGCAGCTGCCATTCCCTCACACAGCTCTGCCCTCATTCACCCCTTACCACTCTGCGCCGTGCCCTTCCTCCCCTGCCATGCTGACCTTCTGGCACTTGGTTTAACAAGCTTAGCTCTCAGAGCCTTTGTTCTAAATGTTCCTTTCAGCTGGTATACAACTAAACTCTCCAGCTTTGGGGAGGGACACTTTGTCCCTTACCCTTGCCAATCAAATTTCACTTCAGTGAAATTGACCTTGGCATCCTATTTAAAACAAAAACTCTTTCCCCAGAACTTCCTATTCCTCAACACTTACCTTCATTTTCCATTACCATAGTGCACGTATCACCTACTAAACTTCATATTTTATATATGTAATATGTTTATCATATATTGCCTGCTCTCTGCCCTGTCTCTCTCCCTCATTTTTGCTGCAAAATAACATTTTCAAAAGCAAAATCTTGGTATATTGCATACCTCATGCATATAACTCTTTTATCAAATATTTCATGAAAGAGTGACTAAGCCTTAAAATGGGGCTTTGACTATCATGATCCTTGAAATTGGGATTATTCTACCTTTAACCCATCTGACCTAAAGAGCTTAATCCTCTGAAAACACATTTAAGTTGTAGACAGAGCTCCTATCTAGATGCTAATAACACAGATTTATAAAGGATCTGACAATTAAATAAGTTTATCAGCAAAAGGACAGTAGTGAAAAGATACTAACTAGCCAGGTTTCTCCCTCCGGACATATAACTGCTAAAATGAACATAAACAAAACAATGAAATCATGAAAAACTTCATTATGAGATGCTTATGATTGCATTATTTTAGTCTATCTTATCTCAATCCTTTTTTTCATGAATTCAACCCCCACTTGAATATTGAGGCAGCAAAAACAAAATGAAAACAAAATAATCTTCCATTTTTTTCACACTGGAGTTAAATGATATGAAAAGCATTCCTCTCTAGATAATAGGCATGGTACATTGATTTATGCTAATGATAGCACTAAAGAAAGGCATGTTTGTGATATTAAGAAATGACTGATAGAACATAGTTATCTTTTCCATGCATATCTATCATTATAACTTTTGAAAGAAGAGTTTTAGTTCACAGGAGAAATGTGAGTCCATTTGCAAGTCATCCGTTTTCCATAGTTTTAGAAGCTCCTCTCTCTCAATCAATAAACTGTTTATCTTGTGACAAAGCAACCTAGAAATGTAGCATCTATATTTTTCTTGTCATGTAGGGTTTCTGTGTTCTCCACCTACCAGAAAACTCCATTCTGAAAGGTTCAGAAATGTAGGAATATCTCTTTTGACAAGCATTTTAATTCCATTTTAAAGAATGTGCATGTATTCAACATTAATAGATGTCTATGTTTTCCAAAGAGAATTGACAAGTTCTTAAAGCAGTGAATGGTGTTCCTTTCCTTTGTAGTCTCAGGATCCCTTACCATTCTCTGTCTTTATTGTTTAAATTATTCTTCCAGTTGGTAAGGTATTTTGCACAAATGCATTAATTTGCATGTTTCTAATGCTAATGAATTTGTGTATTATGTTATAGTTTCATTATCTTCATTATTTTGCTAGTATTTGAAAAATTTTATTTGCTAGTATTTGAAAATTCTATTTACTTACTTGAGATGTAGAGACAGAGACAGATAGCCACAGACTGCTCATGTCTGTTGGTTCACTCCCCAAGTGCCCATAATGGCTGGCTGGGACAACGCACAGGCAGAAGCCAGGAACTCAATCCAAGAATTCCAAAGGGTAGCTGGAACCAAATTAAGTGAATTATCATCACAGCTTCACGTGATCTGAATTTGTAGCAAGTTATAGATGCTGGTATTGGACTCAGGTGCTCTGATATTGGTCACAGGCATCCTTTTAGAAAATTTTTAAAAATATATTTATTTGAGAGGCAGAATGAGATTTTGAGAGAGAGAGAGAGAGAGAGAGAGAGAGAGAGAGAGAGAGAGAGACCTCCCATATATTGGTTTCCTACCAAATGCTCATGGTAGCCAAGGCTGTGCTGGGACAAAGCTGAGAGCAAAAAACCCAATAGTGGTCTCCAGTGTAGATGGTAGGGACCAAAGTACTTAAATCCTCAGCTGCTGCTTACCAGGGTGTGCATTATCAGGAAGCTAGAATCAAGAGCAGAACTTAGACTGAAACCAAGGCACTCTGACTTAGGATGCCAGTATCTTAACCACTAGGCCAAATGCCAGACCCAAGGTGTAGGCATCTTATCTGATGTCTTAACCACTAGACTAAATGCTTATGCTGTTAGCACAATTTATATGCAATTTTTATTTTAGAATGGTTTTCTGTTGAGGCATTTTAATGAAAATACAGAAAATTCCTATGTACCCAATCAATAAACTAATGTTGATACATTATTGCTAATTATGATCATTATTGAGTTCAGATTTCCTCAGTTTTTCCTGAATATCCTTTATCTATTTAAGCATTCGATTCCATATGCCACAGAAATTTGTTCTTAGGATATTTTGGCTATGCCAGTTTCTAAGATTTTCTTTATTTCCTTTATACAATTTTATTTAAGGTATACAAAGTTCATGTATTTCATAAATACAGATTTAGGAACATAGTGATACATCCTACTTTACCTTCTCTCCTTCCCAAGCTTCCAAAATTCTTCCTCCTCCCTTTCAAATTCCCACTCTCAATTTTTACAGTGATCTAGTTTCATTTTAATTTATACACATAAAATTAACCTTACACTAAATAAAGAGTTTAACAAATAATATGAAGAAAAAGCACCATTCCTCAACAATTGAGATAAGGGATATAAATGATCATTGAATCTCAAAATGTCCATTTTACTCTAATACATTACATTTTAGGTACCACAGATCAGGAAGAACATTGGTATCTGTCTTTTTGGGACTGGCCTATTTCACCAAGTATAATGGTTTCCAGTTACATCCATTTTGTTGCAAAAAGACAGGATTTCATTATTTTTACCACTGAGTAGTATTCCATCGGGCATATATACCATAATTTCTTTATCTACTCATCAGTTGATGGACATCTGGATGGATCTAAAGGGAGACACAGACTCCAATACAATAGTAATGGAGCACTTCAACACCCAATTTCATCAATGGACAGATCAACTAGATAGACAATCAACAAAGAAACAAGAGAGTTAATCAATGCTATGGGCCAAATGAACCTAACTGATATCTACAGAAACCTTTCATCCAACAGTTACAGAATATACATTCTTTTCATCAGTGTATGAAACTTTCTTAGGATAGACCATATGCTAGGCCATAAAGTCAGCCCCAGGAAGGTCAAAAAATCAAAATCACACCATCCATCTTTTCTGACCACAATGGAATGAAGCTGAAAATCACTAAGGCAACTATGGAAACACATGGAGACTGAACAACCTGCTCCTGAATGAACAACAAATCATAGAAGAAATCAAAAGAGAAAGCAAAAATTTTCTGGAAACAAATGAAGATGACAACAAAATATACCAAAACATGGAATACAGCAAAAGAAGTATTAAGAGGGAATTTTATAGCAATTGGTGTCTACATTAAGAAATTGGAAAGGCACCAAATAAATGATATAATAATGCATCTCCAGGACCTAGAAAAACAGCGACAAACCAAATCCAAAATGAATAGGAGGAAAGAAATAATTAAAATTTTAGAAGAAAAAAAATAAAATTGCAAACAAAAAAAATACAAAAGGTAAATGAAATGAAGAGCTGTGTTTTTTTTTTTAAATAAACAAAGCTGATACATCATTGGTCCAATTAACCAAAGAGAGAGAGAGAAAGAACAAAATGAGTAGAATCATAGATTTAAAGAATATATAACAAAAGATACCACAGAAATAAAAAAAATCAGTAATTACTATAAAGAGCTATACACCAACCAATCAGAAAATCTAGAAGAAATGAATAGACTCCTAGACACATACAGTTTACCAAAATTTAGTCAGGAAGACATAAAATCTAAATGGACGAGTAACCAAGACAGAGTGAATCAGTAATAAAGACCCTTCCAACAAAGAAAAGCCCAGGACCAGATGGCTTCATTGCTGAATTTTACCAGACAGTTATAGAAGAAATAATTCCAGTTCTTCTCAAGCTATTCAAAATCATTGAAAGGGAGAAAATCATCCTAAACTCCTTCTATGAAGCCTGTATCATCTTAACTCCTAAACCAGGAAAAGATGCAATAAAAAGAGAGAGAACTATAGACCAATATCTCTGATGATCATATATTCAAAAGTAATAAAGAAAAGACTGGTTAATCAAATCCAACAACACATCAGAAAGAGTATTCACCCAGACCAAATGGGATTTATCCCTGTTATGTAGTGATGGTTCAACATATGCAAATCAATAAATGTGATGCATCATATTAACAAACTGAAGAATAAAAATCATGATTACTTCAATAGATGCAGAAAAAGCATTTGATAAAATACAACATCCATTCATGATAAAAAAAAAACCCTTAAGCAAATGGGGTATAGAAGGACCATTCCTCAATATTATGAAAGAAATGTATGACAAACCCACAGCCAGCATCTTATTGAATGTGGAAAATTTAGAAGTATTCCTACTAAGATCCAGAAAAAGACAAGGATGGCCACTCTCACTGTTTCTAGTCAATACAGTATTAGAAGTTTTAGCCAAAGCCATTAGGAAAGAAAATAGATCAAAGAGATACAAACTGGAAAGCAGGAAGTCAAACTATCTCTATTTACGTATAACATGAATCTATATATAAAGGGGAACCAATGGACTCCATTAAGAGACTACTGGAACTCACAGTTTATCAAAGTGGCAGGATATAAAATGAACACAAAAATCAATAGCCTTTGCATGGCTGAGAAAGAACTTCTAAGATAAATTCCATTCACAATAGATACAAAAGGAAAAGTAAATACCTTGGAATTAATTTAATCAAAGAAGTCTAAGTTCTCAATGATGAAAATCACAAATTATTAAAGAAATAGGCAATACAAAAACATGGAAAAATCTTCTATATTTATGGATTGGAAAAATCAATATCATCAAAATGTCCATAATACCGAAAGTGGTTAAATTCAATGTGATCAGATTTTATTTGTCTGGTTATTATCCCTCATGTTTATATTTTTGGCATGTTATTGGCAGGAATGTAACAGAATTCATGCTATCTTCTTTTTGGACAATATACATGGAGATAAATGATATATGGTATATTTTTCCTATAATGGTGAGAATAGATGGATTGTAACCTATTTAAAACATATAGAATTTATAGCCTTTATTGACAAATAAAAGAGAATGGAGAAATCTTTCTCAAAAACAAAACTGTTTTGTGTAAATTTAAAGATGGAAGTAGAAAATCATTTGGTTACCGTCACCAAAATAATTTAATTAGGCAAGAATAAATAACACAACCCCAAATGTGTGTTTTTAAAGAGAAATAAGATACTTATTTATTTATAGTGTTAAAATACTTCATGACATTTACTAATTACAAAGGAATAAATAAATAACTTTACATTAAAATGTAAAAAATGACCAAAGTAAATGTTCGCCTCTCAATGAAAAGTTAACAGTATTTTAAATGAGCGTTTTTAAATTAAGTGCACATTTATCTAAAAGTAATTCACTAAAGACAGTCTAAAATTAAAGTGACATATTATAATTTAAATAATAATAAATAACTGACTTAAACATTTCCTTTAAATAATTTGGTATTTATTTAGTAACCTAGGTGCATATTTCTTATGTAATATCTTAACCTCAGTTTGAAGACAGCAACATTTTGATTTTTGTATCTTTCAAGAAAACTGTTAGACTAAGCCTTAAATCTTCAAGTTTTAGTTTTCAAAAAGATTTCTTTAAAATTTACTTCTCATAAAATTCCTGATATAAGTACAGAAAGATCTCCTCTAGATTTCAGAATCAAATACAACAGTGGAAAAATACCATCAATTCCAATTAACAAGTTAAATAATATTTATTAAATGAAAACCTTAAAAATTATTGGTTAAAACAGACATGACCATATTAAAATAAGCATATTTATAGAAAACCAATAGCACTTTTGTAGTAATTCAAAGGTGTGCAGAGAAACACAAGTAGACAGGCTTACATGGAGATATTGAAGGAAACTGAAGTAAATTTCCTTAACATTTTGTCTCACAATATAAATAAATTGATGATAAAATAGTGGTAATTTCAGTAAGTGACAATTTCAGTTCTTTGCCTTTATTAGTGAAATTTTATCTACATTATGTATGTTTTCCCTTGTAAGTAAGTCACAGAACACTGTGAGAATATAGTTAGTAAACTCAAATATCAATAGCAGATGAGAAGAGAACTGACTCAAAGGGCTCGTCAATCAGCTTTCCTCTACACTGTAACTATGAAATGTGCTGTAGTATTTGATATGCCTGACGGTTCTCAAAAATTACATTTATCTATGAAAACTGACATGTGCTAGTAATGTCTTTCTGAACATTATGTTTTTTATTTTGATATTTTTCTTTTTTCTTAACTTTTATTTAATGAATGTAAATTTCCAAAGTATAGCTTATGGATTATAATGGCTTCCCCCCCATAACTTCCCTCCCACCAGCAACCCTCCCCTTTCCCGCTCCCTCTCCCCTTCCTTTCATATCAAGATTCATTTTCAATTCTCTTTATATACAGAAGATCAGTTTAGAGTGCTGTTTAGGACATCTGCCATTCTATGAGTCTGCTGTGTATCTCGCTTCACATGTTGGATCATTCTCTCCTTTCTTATTCTATCAGTTAGTATTTGCAGACACTAGTCTTGTTTATGTGATCCCTTTGGCTCTTAGTCCTATCATTATGATCAATTGTGAACAGAAACTGATAACTTGGACTAGTGAGATGGCATTGGTACATGCCACCTTGATGGGATTGAATTGGAATTCCCTGGTATGTTTCTAACTCTACCGTTTGGGGCAAGTCAGCTTGAGCATGTCCCAAATTGCACATCTCTTACCTCTCTATTTCCCACTCATATTTAATAGTGATCACTTTTCAGTTAACTTTCAACAGTTAAGAATAACTGTGTATTGATTACAGTATTCAACCAAAAGTATTAAGTAGAACAAACAAACAAAAAATGCTAAGAGGGATAACGTATTAAGTTGTTCATCAACAGTCAGGGCAAGGGCTGATCAAGTCACCATTTCTCATAGTGTTCATTTCACTTTAACAGGCTTCCTTTTTGATGCTCGGTTAGTAGTCACCGATCAGGGAGAAGATATGATATTTGTCCCTTTGGGACTGGCTTATTTCACTCAGCATAATGTTTTCCAAATTCCTAACAAGGATCAATTTTTTAGTTAAAATTTCAACACCTAAGAATAATTGTGTGTTAATTACAGAGTTCAACCAATAGTACTAGAACAAAAAAAAATACTAAAATAGATAAAGTATTACATTGTACATGAAGAGTCAGGACAAGAGCTGATCAAATCACTGTTTCTCATAGTGTCCATTTCACTTCAACAGGTTTCCCCTTTGGTGCTCAGTTACTTTTCGCTGATCAGGGAGAACATATGATTTTGTTCCTTTGGGACTGGCTTAATTCACTCAGGATGATGTTTTCCAGATTCCTCCATCTTGTTGCAAATGACCGATTTCATTGTTTTTGACTGCTGTATAGTATTCTATAGAGTACATGTCCCATAATTTCTTTATCCTGTCTACTGTTGATGGGCATTTGGGTTTGTTCCAGGTCTTGGCTATTGTGAATTGAGCTGTAATAAACATTAATGTGCAGACAGCTTTTTTGTTTGCCAATTTAATTTCCTTTGGGTAAATTCCAAGGAGTGAGGTGGCTGGGTTGTATGGTAGGGTTATATTCAGGTTTCTGAGGAATATCTAGGCTGACTTCCATAGTGGCTTCACCAGTTTGCATTCCCACCAACAGTGGGTTAGTGTCTCTTTTTCCCCATATCCTCTCCAGCATCTATTGTTGTCAGATTTCTGAATGTGAGCCATTCTAACCGGGGTGAGGTGAAACCTCATTGTGGTTTTGATTTGCATTTCCTTGATTACTAGTGATCTTGAACATTTTTTTTTAATGTGTCTGTTGGCCATTTGGATTTCCTCTTTGAAAAAATGTCTATTGAGGTCCTTGGCACATCTCTAAATGATGCTCAAATTCATAAGGAGGCACAGGAGACCTCGAATAGCTAAAGCAATCTAGTACAACAAAAACAAAGCCAGAGGCATCACAATACCAGATTTCAGGACATACTACAGGGCAGTCGTTATTAAACCAGAATGGTACTGGTACAGAAACAGATGGATAGACCAATGGAACAGAATAGAAACACCAGAAATCAATCCAAACATCTACAGCCAACTTATATTTGAACAAGGATCCAAAACCAAACCCTGGAGTAAGGACAGTCTATTCAATAAATGGTGCTGGGAAAACTGGATTTCCACATGCAGAATCATGAAGCAAGATCCCTACCTTTCACCTTACACAAAAATTCACTCAACATGGATTAAAGACTTTAATCTATGACCCGACACTATCAAATTATTAGAGAGCATTGGAGAAACACTGCAAGATATAGGTACTGGCAAAGACTTCTTGGAAAATACCCCAGAAGCACAGGCAGTCAAAGCCAAAATTAACTACTGGGATTGCATCAAATTGAGAAGTCTGTACTTCAAAAGAAACAGTCAGGAAAGTGAAGAGGAACCGACAGAATGAGAAGAAATATTTGCAAACTTTGCAACGGATAAAGGGCTGATAACCAGAATCTACAAAGAAATCAAGAAACTCCACAACTTCAAAACAAACAACCCACTTAAGAGATAGGCCAAGGACCTAAATAGACATTTTTCAAAAGATATTTTGATAGTTTTCTATAATTGATCATGTAGTATAGCAATGAGTGATCCAATATCATGATCCATACTTAAATTTAGTACTTTATCCCTGGATCTAGGTCTTTCCTGTTATTCATAAACATAGTAACTGACTGAGGTAGACTGTCTAGGTAGGTATTCTAACAAATCTAACAGCCCATGAGAGTATTTTAGGCATGGAAAGCCAAGACACTCTGGAAAAAAAAAAAACTAAATGAAAGATCTCTGCAAGTGAGATCCCAGTAGAAAGAACGGGCCATCAAAGGAGGAGGTTCCTTTCTCTGATGGGAGGAGAGAACTTCCACTTTGACTATGACCCTGTCGGAATAAGATCAAAGTCAGCAAACTCAAGAGGCTTCCATAGCCTTGGCAACTCATAACTAGAGCCTAGGGAGATTTCTGATGCCATAAACAAGAGTGTCAAATTGTTAAGTCAACAACAGCAGTCACTGTGCACTTACTCCTCATGTGGGATCTGTACTTAATGTGTTGTCCAATGTGAAGTAATGCTGTAACTAGTACTGAAACAGTATTTTTCACTTTGTGTTTCTGTGTCGGTGCAAACTGGTGAAATCTTTACTTAATATATACTAAACTGATCTTCTGTATATAAGATAATTGAAAATGAATCTTGATGTGAATGGAATGGGAGAGGGAGCAGGAGATGGGATGGGTGCGAGTGGGAGAGAAGTTATGCGGGGGTGGAAGCCATTGTAATCCATAAACTGTATTTTGGAAATTTATATTTTAAATAAAAGTTAATAAAATTTATTCTGCCAATCTAACTAAAATTTTGTACTCTTTGACGGAATGCTTCCTTTTTGTCACCTCAGACTCTCGTAACCACCCTTCTAGTTTCTGTTTCTGTAAGATAGGAGTTTTAGATTCCATAAACAGGTGAGATCACACAGTGTTTGTTTTCCTGTACCTCTTATTTCACTCCCCATAATGTCCTCTTGTTCTATCCATGTTGTCACAAATGACAGAATTTTCTTCCTTGTTAAGGCTATATAACATTCCATTGTGTATAAGAGGAGCCATTTAAAAAATAATAGATTCATTGAGCATATAATACCTCCCAAAATTTGCTTGTTTTTAGATTCTTATTTTCACTATAAGTTTGAATTTGCAACAGCAAATTGTCACTGGTCCTTTCACCGCAGACAGCAAACGCTCTCAGCAGCACCGATTCAGGGGATGTGTCAGATGACGACCCAGGGGTCCAGTAACTTGGTATCTTTGATAAGATGGCAACTCCAGGTGTCTTTGTTTCCCAAGTCACCAACATAGAACACCAGGGAGCATTTAGTCTGTGGACCAGGGTATAAAAGCAGAGATGAGTAATACCCACTTCTCAGCCAAAGAAAGGAGTTCCCTTTCTAAGGAAACATTTAAAGAGCATGAACATTGTTGGCTCAAGCTTATTAATCTTTCATAAAAATGAAAAAAGTTTACTTATAATTCCTTGTAGCAGGTAGCCAAAGATAGTTCAACAGAAGGCGTGTGAATGACTGGAAGTTATGCAAGTTCAGTTCCATGAAGAATGTATTGTTCATTAAATAAAAGTAATTTTAAAAGTACTATTTTGAAGCTTATATATTATTAAAACTCAACGGTTTTTGAAAAATAAAATTCCATTAAATTTTCCTCAATCAACCTCACATGGCCTTGGGTATATTAGATTTACTTTTTCCTATTGTGCCAGTTTCTCTTTATTGTTTCTGAGTTTATTGCTCCGTGACAATAGAGCTGACCTCATTTAATTTCCTCCTCTTGTCAGATGGCCTCACGCTAGAGAGACAGTGGGGGAACAAGAGGTTTCTCCTCCTGGTCGCACCACAGCTCTTTTATCAGGTTTCTGCAGGGTGGGCATTTTCTTTTTCTCATCAGGGAACTACATGACTTCTTCTGGCATAGACACATGACATGTATTCGCAGCAGAGTGGGAGATGAAGCAGGCTGCCTAGGTAGAGTTTAGCATTTGCACTCATACGTCCTTGTATAGCTGGTAGCGAAGTGCTGACAAATAGGCACCTGCACTCCACACAGCAGCTCTGCAATCAATGTGACACTCCTCTGTGAAGTGCTTCTCCCTCTCTTCCGTACCACTAATTTCACTGAGTTTTGCAAGCATTTCAGAGAATTTCTTCCCAGCCCAATGAGCTGCATCCGTACTCCCCGACAACTTTAGGATCTATGCACTGGGAAGGGCTAGACCTTTCTTAGGTGATTCATCTTAATCCTGGAGGTTTTGTCTCCTCCATAGTTTTGTGTCTCTTTAATTCTTTTTTTAGGCAATCACCATTACTCCAATTCCCAATAGCAGTTCTATTAAACTTTGTTCAAATAACTGTAATTTTTCTCTGCTGTTTGTACCCTGATTTATATGCCAATATTCAGAAATTCAAATATAACTTACAGTAACTTTCCTATTAGTCTGAACTTAGCATTTGAGGAATATTTAATGACTTTACTAAGAAGCCTCTTATCTAAAAACAAGATTTGTCGAAATCACTAAAATGTCAACTTGAAACTTCAAATTCATTTATTCAAAATGTTGCTAAATTTATTTTGTACTACAAAGATTTTTCAGAGGAGTATTTACAACTGCCATTTTTCTTATTTATCACTGCATTGTAGTAAGAAAAAAAGTAGCCTGCTTTTGATTTTGTTATTATTATTAAGTTTTAGACATGTTCTTACACAATTTTCTATAAGCTAAACACATCTTTAAAAAACTTTATTGAAGTAGAATTGATATGCAAAAATATGTACATGTGTAATGCATACAATCTGTTTGGTTTGGCTATATGCATACACCATGTAATCATCACCTAATCAAGGCAACAGACATAGGTACTGCCTGCAAAATATAATTGTATTTCTTTATTTATTACTGTTGTTGTTTGGTAGTAAAAACACTTAAGATCTGCCGTCTTAAATTTTTAACTGTATATTACGATATTGTTAGCTATAAGCGTTATGCCATAGAGTACAGCTCTAGAACTTATTCATCTGGACCACTTGTAACTTTAAACCAATTGAAAAACAACTCATTTCTCTGCATCCATGGTCCCTACTAGCCACCATTCTATTATATTTTCATTGAGTTTTAAAGTTTAGGTAATTTCTAAAAGCGGGATCATACAATATTGAACACGTATAATTGGATTATTTCATTTAGAGCAATGCCCAGGTTCCCCCATGTTTTATCTAATGGCAAGATTTCCTTCTGATTTAAGACTGATTTATCATATCAGAGTTTCCTTATCCATTCATCTGTCAGAAGATGTTTAGGTTGTTTCCGTATTTTAGATACTATGAATAATGCTGCAGTGAACATGGGAGAACAGATATTTCTTTAAGATATGGATTTTGGAGATGTCACTACGGCATAGCCAGTAAAGCTGCAGCATGCAATACCAGCATCTCATTTGGGTGCCGGCTCATGTCCCAGTTGCTCCACTTCTGATCCAGGTCCCTGCAAATGTGCCTGGGAAAGCAGCAGAAGATGGCCCAAGTTCTTGGGGCCCTACATCTACATGGGAGACCCAGAAGAGGCTCTTGGGATTACAGCCATCTGGGGAATTAACCAGTGGATGGAAGATCTCTCTCTCTCTTTCTCCCTGCCTCTCTCCATCTCTGTCTCAGTTACTGTCTTCTTGTTAAATGAATAAATCTTAAAAGAAAAAAATTGGATTTCAATTCATTTGACATTTAATCAAAAGTGGGATTATTGGATCATATGATAATTCTATTTTAGCTTTTTGAGGACACCCCATTCTGTTTTCCATAGTGGCTGCTGCACAGTACATTCAGAGATCTCAACACTTGCTGCACTTTGTTTTGGTAAGGTTATCCTTCTCTGATAGTGTGAGGAAATTACCTCACTTTGATTTTGATTCTTATTTCCCTGGTAGTTTGTGATTTTGAAAGTTTTTCATGTATTTTTTCATTAATGTTGATATATGTTTTCATACCTATTTCACATTTGAAAGGTTTTTTTGGAGAAATGTCTAGTCAGGTCCTTTTTCTATTTTTCAATTTTTTTTTTTGCCATTGAGTTATAGGTATAACATATATTTTGAATATTAACCCTTTATAAGATACATGATTTGGAAATATTTTCAGTCATTCTGTAAGCTGTAGTTTTATTCTGTTGGTGGTTTTTATTCCTGTGCAGACCTCTTAGTTTTCTGCAGTCCTACATGTCTATTTCTATTTTTTCTTGTCTGTGTTTATGGTGTCATATCTGAGTAATCACTGTTAGGAAAAATCTTGATGAAGAATTCCCCCTATGGTTTCCCCTAGGAGTTTTACAATTCCAAGTTTTACATTTAAATCATTAATCCATTTTGAGTTGATTTTTGTGTTTGGTAGAAATTACAGTCAAATTTATTTATTTATTTTTTTATCTGGACACCCATTTTTCTGGAAACCATTTGTTAGGAAGATTATACCTTCAACATGTGTGTGCTCATCACCCTCATCAAAGGCAACTTGGTCATATATTTATTTTAATTCTGGGCTCTTTATTTTTTCCCATTTATCTCTATCTTTCTGTAAGTGCCACACTCTTTAATTATGATTGCTTTATAATTCATCTTGAAATCAGGAAGTATGATCTCCCTTATTTTTTTCTTTAACAAAATTCTTATCTCTTTGGTAACCCTTTGTCTTCTGTGATTCCGTGTAACTTTTTAGGTACTGTTTTCAATTTCTGCAAAACAATAATGTTAGGATTTTAGTAAAGACAGCATTAAGCAAAGCTTCTTATTGTCCGCATTCATGGCCACCAACTATACTTGCTTAGCATGATGCTGGGAGTGAATTTCTTTCACTCCAAAACAGTAATAAATAACTGAAAAACACGTATTTGAAGAAACAGATTGCAAAAGTGAAACAATAAGAAAACAAAGATAAATAATCAGGGTTGGTAGAAACCGTGAGATTCAAAGAGATCAGATGTGATTTCTTTCCAATGAGGTAACTCCAAACCACTCTTAAGAAGTAAGGCATCCTGTTTTATCCTCTTAAGTTTAAATTTTCAACATAAATTGTTTCAACTTTCTCTCCATAGAAAATTGCCTACTTAACTCATCTCTTAAATGTATGCACTCGCTATGCAAGCATAAACACATTCAAAGTTATTTTGCACTTTGGATGATTCTTTATATCGGTGTTCTAATTGTTCCACATGGGACCAAGAAATGTTCTTCCTGTTCACTCCCATGTTCTTTCACATACTCCCTGCACTGGGGGTTGTTATATTTACTTTTTTTAAAAATAGTTTCCTACTTTCTGTCACTTCAAAATGCTTCAGGACTATTGTATGTCTAGCCTTCCACAGTCTTAGACTGAGTCACTTCTCCAAGGAATTCTGGTTCTGTTTATGAGATAGTGTTAGAAAGCCACAGTGCACGTTGTTACTGTGGGGCTGTTGACATCTTTAGTAGTAGTATTCATAAGTCTGGTATCAGAAATCCGTGAGACACAGGAAAAATAAATCTCATCCCTCAAAAGTAAGTATCAAGATCTCACAGTCTCTTAAATTCTGTCCTGGTTTCCAGAGACTCAGAAGTAAACTGAATTAAACTTGTGCCCTCTTGAATAAATAATGATAAATACGATGAATTAAACTGAAATCAATAAAAGAAAAAGGATAGTCTATATTTGAGTGTTCTTTAAGGTGAAGAGTGAGGTACAAACATTGGTGTGATAGTTTCCTATGTATTATGTCAACATCATGGTCACTTGGGCAGCTTTAAAATAATCAGTGCTCAAGAAAGATTTGAGACCAGTTGATCTGAATATCTGTAATTATTATCCAAAATAAATTCTAGTGGAATTTCATTTGTAGTGTGAATTTAGAGGAAACATCCAGGTATGGGGTAGTGTGCTATAAAGAGCTTTGTGTGCTATAAAGAAAGGAAGAAAACATGTGCAATTCCAGCTTGATTAATCGATGGGAAAGAAGAGAAGGTCAACAGGAAAATGAAAGATGAAAAGGCAACGTCTTTTAAACAATGTTAAAGAGTTTATATTCTATTCTACCAGTAGTTGGAAGCTAATGATAAATACGATGAATTAAACTGAAATCAATAAAAGAAAAAGGATAGTCTATATTTGAGTGTTCTTTAAGGTGAAGAGTGAGGTACAAACATTGGTGTGATAGTTTCCTATGTATTATGTCAACATCATGGTCACTTGGGCAGCTTTAAAATAATCAGTGCTCAAGAAAGATTTGAGACCAGTTGATCTGAATATCTGTAATTATTATCCAAAATAAATTCTAGTGGAATTTCATTTGTAGTGTGAATTTAGAGGAAACATCCAGGTATGGGGTAGTGTGCTATAAAGAGCTTTGTGTGCTATAAAGAAAGGAAGAAAACATGTGCAATTCCAGCTTGATTAATCGATGGGAAAGAAGAGAAGGTCAACAGGAAAATGAAGGATGAAAAGGCAACGTCTTTTAAACAATGTTAAAGAGTTTATATTCTATTCTACCAGTAGTTGGAAGCTAATAGAGGGATATAAACAAAGAAATTAAGTGATCTAATTTATATTTTAAAACCATAAACCCAGAGATTGTAAATATTTAATGTATGAGAGAAAAAAATGCCTTTATTCTTCCATTGCTAATGCTATAACTCCATACAGATTTCTCTAATAAACTTCATGGCGGTACATTCTACTGTCTCCTTGACTTCTCCCTTTGTAATACTAAGATATTTCAAATGTATCTTTTCTACAACTTAGTCCCTGATAGGTCTTCAGATAAGTTTCTTATGCAGTATTTTTAATTCATTTATTCTACATAACTAGGTAATAGTAAAGAAAATTGCGTTGGGCTAGAGAAAAGTGCAATGTTGTTAGCATCCTTGAAAAGCTGTCACTATAAGGTGAGCCTCTGAGGGTTTATAGCTCCAAATCAAATAAGAGAGATTTACTTTAGATTGAAAGCCACAAGCACCTTCAAATCCTCTGTACAATACTCCTCCAAGGCCACAGAGAATTCGCATATAAAATTTCCCAAAGAAAACCAACATTACAAAGAGCAAATATCTTTTCAAATAATAGTAGAGTAAGAACAAGCAGAACTATAAATTGAACAAATAGTAGAGTTATCAAATAGTATGGCAAAATAGCATTGCCTAATAAATTATAAGAAATAAAGTACAAGATTGAAAATACCTACAAGGAGTAATCAACATAATAAGTGACCTATCAGGTTTCAAAAAGGAAAAAAATCAAACACTGCAATAGAAGTTGAAACTCAAGGACAGACTTAGGATTTTGTAATGAATAGAGAACAATTAAATTTGAACAAAGTGTAAATTAACTTTCAAAGAAATGATGGAGAAAAATAATAAGAGAAAGTGATGCAGAGAACAGGGTGATATATAGGGGTATTCAAAAGTATGTAGAAAAATAGAATTAAAATATAATGTTGAGGCTGGTATTATGGTGTAACAGATTAAGCCATTGCTTGCAATGCCAGCATCCTGTATGAGTGTCAGTTCAGGTCCCAGCTTTTCTACTTTAATCCTGCTCCCTGCTAATGCCCTCAGAAAAGCAGCATAAGGTAGACTATGTGTTTGGACACCTGCACTCATGTGGTAGACCTTGATGAAGCTCCTGGCTCCTGGCTTTAGCCTGGCTCAGCCCTGGTCATTGAAGCCATTTGGGGTATGAACTGGTTGAATGAAAGTTTCTCTCTCTCTCTCTCTCTCTCTCTCTCTCTCTCAGCCCTGGTCATTGAAGCCATTTGGGGTGTGAACTGGTTGAATGAAAGTTTCTCTCTCTCTCTCTCTCTCTCTCTCTCTCTCTCTCTCTCTCTCTCTCTGTCATTTCTCATTTATATTTCATATTTTAAGAAATACCTATTCTGCCCCTTATTCCAATTCTTTTTTTTTTTCTGAAAGACTTTGTTTATTTATTTGAGAGGTAGAGTTAGAGTTATAGTCAGAGAAAGGGAAAGACAGTTAGAAAGGTCTTCCATCTGCTGGTTCCCTTCTCAAATGGCTGCAATGGCCAGAGCTGGGCCCATCCAAAGCCAAATTGTGAATGACAAGTTGGCTCATTGATTCAATATTTTCTCTAGTCAGTATTTTCTGAAGAAGAGCAATGCTGTGCCAACATCTCATACGGATGCTGATTTGAATTCTGGTTGCTCCACTTCCAATCCAGCTCCTTGCTATTGCACCTGGGAAATCAACAGAAATGCACCAAGTCCTACTGTCCTACACCAATTTTGGAAACTGGAATGAAACTCCTGGCTTTGGCCAGGCCCAGTCCTGGCCATTGAGACCATTTGGGAACTGAACCAGGGGATGGATCTCTCTCTCTCTCTCTCTCTTACTCTTTCATTTTCTCTAACTCTGACTTTCAAATAAATAAAATAAATCAAAAAAAAAGAGAGAGAGAGAAGCAATTCTGAGAGCACTTTGTAAAGGAATACTTTAGATAAAAAATTCTAGAGTAGTTCCTTCTGAGTTATAGTACCACATTTTTATACAAAGTCATGTCGCACTTTTGAATTATTTTATTCATGTGTACTTTTAATCTTCACTCGTTCTCTTCCTCTATTTTGCTTCTTGTGAAATCTTAGCAGGACAAATATATCTGCATGCATCCTCTTCTATCAGCCTTCTATTCAGCAAATTGACTTGTCATTTCTTAGATACCTGGGTACCATCATGGAAGCCAAAAAGCCTGAGTGACACAACTCTCCTGATTGTTCAGATGTCTTGTGATACCACTCATGATGTGTTGTCATCTTGAATATGCGCATTACAAGTGAAAGTAACAGTTGGGGGCCAGTGCCTTGGCTCACTTGGTTAATCCTCTGCCCGCAGTGCCAGCATTCCATATGGACACTGGATTCTAGTCCCGGTTGTTCCTTTTCTGGTCCAGCTCTCTGCTGTGGCCCGGGAGACCAGTGGAGGATGGCCCAAGTGCATGGGCCCCTGCACTTGCATGGGAGACCAGGAAGAAGCCCCTGGTACCTGGCTTTGGATTGGCGAAGTGCCAGCCGTGGCGGCCATTTGGGGAGTGAACCAACAGAAGGAAAACCTTTCTCTCTGTCTCTCTGTCTCTCTCTCACTGTCTGTAACCATACTTGTCAAATAAAAAGAAGAAGAAAGTGAAAGTAACAACTGGAATGGTCAATGCTATTTTCTTCATTTTTTTTCCCAAATTTTCTTCTAAGTGTGCTGATACTGGTAACATTCTATACCTTCACAAAATATATGTTCATATGTTAAACTATGTAGAAATGAGAATAAACAAATATAAGTCATATTAAAAAATTTGAATTAATATCATGGTGGTAATTTAACCAAAAATTCAAGATGATAATACTGTATACTCATTTTCATAGAAAAATAAAAAAAAAATAAACTGGTCTCTATAGTGAACAATGGGAAAATTACCCTGCTAGAGGAGGGTAATGACTTTAAAACAAGATGTAAGGTAAACTTTAGGGAAGCAGGTAATATCTGTTTCTTGGTATGGATACTGGTTATGTAGATACATTTCCTGTTTATAATAGTCATTAGTCATTTAATCAATATAAAAGACTATGGCTTATGGCTGTGTTCACAACACACACACACACGGACACAAAACCCTCCCAGAGAAAGTTTCATGTGAAGAAAATATTCACAGTTTAAAAATAAGAAGAGGGGCCGGCGCTGTGGCATAGCAGTTAAAGCCAATGCCTGCAGTGCTGGCATCTCTTATGGGTGCCAGTTCAAGTCCGCTGCTCCGTTTCCAATCAAGCTCCCTGCTATGGCCTGGGGAAGCAGTGGAAGATGGCTCAAGTCCTTGGGACCCTGCACCGGTGTAGGAGACCCAGAAGAAGCTCCTGGCTCCTGGCTTTGGTTGGCGTAGCTCTGGCCATTGCAGCCATCTGGGAAGCAATCCAGAGGATGGGAGACCTCCCTCTCTCTCTATCTCTCTCTATATCTCTCTGCCTCTGCCTCTCTATAACTCTGCCTTTCAAATAAAATAAGTAAATCTTAAAAAAGGAAGAAACATCAATTTGAAAATATTTTTAAAAATGATAAGTACTTTATCAGTATTAAGAACAAAAGAAAATAAAAATTAGCAATGACAGTCACAGAAGTCTATCAATATACACACTAGGTATAGAAAAATAGTATGAAAAGTTTCACAATTTCAATATTCTAGTAAATTATTAACTTATTTTAAAGTGTTAAATAAATTTTAAAATCTGAAGTCCAAAATATATAAATTGAGTCTGTTATTAAAACCTCACAAACAGTACAGTGTTTCTTTCAGTGTATTTAGGACTGGAATGAAACAAGAGAGAGTATATGAAAGATTA
The DNA here is from genome assembly GCA_949820135.1 of Sylvilagus floridanus. Taxonomy (NCBI): domain Eukaryota; kingdom Metazoa; phylum Chordata; class Mammalia; order Lagomorpha; family Leporidae; genus Sylvilagus; species Sylvilagus floridanus. The sequence continues at coordinate 21,929,912 of OX463236.1, forward strand.
GCTTTACTTTTTATGTTCTCCTGAGTTACGATTATAAACATGATTTCCAAAATTGTATAAACTTAAATATAAGAGTTTTGTAGTTCATTATTTGTTAATGATGCTTTATTAACATGTTTGCATGTAAAAAGTTACAGGAAACTTATAATCCATTTGTCTTCAAATATGCAAACTACTATTCCGGTCAAAAAATAAATTTGCTCTAGAAAAAAAAAAATTACAAATAGGCCAGTGCTGTTACATAGCAGGTTAAGCTGCCATCTGCTATGCTGGCGTTCAATATAGGCACCAGTTTGAGTCCCAGTTGATCCACTTCTGAACCAGCTCCCTGCTAATATGCCTGGGAAAGCAAGTGCTTGAGCCACTATACCATGTGGGAGACCCAGGTGAAGCTCCTGGCTCCTGGTTTTGGCCTGGCCCAGCCTGGGCCATAGTGGCTATTTGGATAATGAATTATCAGTTGGAGGATATCTCTCTTTCTCTCTGTAATTCTGACTTTCAAATAAAAAATTTTTTAAAATCCTTAAAAAAAATGAATTACAAAGTGAACAATGGAGGAGGGAGGTAGAATGCCCTTATATTAAAGGGAGTGGCATAGTAAAGTGATTTGAAAAAATTGACACTTAAGTACACATCAACATAAAGATATATGTCCAAAGTATCCATGCTGTGTACACTACTGCCTTTACTCCCTTAGTAACTATCTTGATCATCAGATCAGTTGTCATTATATAGAAATGCTTGTGTTCAAGTAACCTTTATTTACTTAACAATAGCCCCAAAGTAGGAAAGTAGTGATGCTGGCCGTTAGAATATACTAAAGACAAACTATATAATGCTCCAAGTGAAAAGTTGAAGGTTCTAAACTAAATAAGGAAAGGACAAAATCATATGATGATGTCTCCAAGATGTAGGGTAAGAGTGAATCTTCTGTCTATGAAATTGTATAGCAGAAAGAATAAATATGTGCTAGTTTTGCTGTCCAATCTCAAACTGTCCAAGTTATAGCCACAGTGTGTGATAATTATTAGAATGGAAAAAGCTGACTATTGATGTACAATGTAATACTTTATCCATTTTAGCATTTTTTCTTTCTTTTGTTCTAGTACTATTGGTTGAACTCTGTAATTTACACACAATTATTCTTAGGTGTTTAAATTTTAACTGAAAAGTGATCCCTTGAATATAAGAGTGGGAATAAGAGAGGGAGGAGAGGTACAATTTGGGACATGCTGAATCGGACTTGCCCCAATGGTGGAGTTAGAATCATGCCAGGGGATTCCAATAAATCTCATCAAGGTGGCATGTACCAAGGCCATCTCACTAGTCCAAGTGATCAATTTCAGTTCACAATTGATCACACTGATAGGTCTAAGAGTCAAAGGGATCACACAAACAAGACTAGTGTCTGCTAATACTAACTGATAGAATTATGGGAAGCGGGATACAAAGCAGACTCATAGAATGGCAGATGTCCTAAATAGCACTTTGGCCTCAGAATCAGCCCTTAAGGCATTCAGATATAGCTGAAGATCCCATGAGAGTATTGTAGGCATGGAAAGCCAAGACACTCTAGCAAAAAAAAAAAAAAAAAAGAAAAGAAAAAAAACCTAAATGAAAGATCTCTGTGAGTGAGATCCCAGTGGAAAGAACGGGCCATCAAAGGAGGTGGTACCTTTCTCTGAAGGGAGGAGAGAACTTCCACTTGTACTATGACCCTGTTGGAATAAGATCAAAGTCGATGAACTCAAAAGGCTTCCATAGCCTTGGCAACTCATGACTAGAGCCTAGATTTCTGACACCATAAACAAGAGTGTCAAATTGTTAAATCAACATCAGGAGTCACTGTGTACTTACTCCTCATGTGGGATCTCTGTCCTTAATGTGTTGTCCAACGTGAATTAATGCTGTAACTAGTACTGAAACAGTATTTTTCACTTTGTGATTCTGTGTGGATGCAAACTGATGAAATCTTTGCTTAATATATACTAAATTGAACTTCTGAATATAAAGAGAATTGAAAATGAATCTAGATGTGAATGGAATGGGAGAGGGAGCAGGAGATGGGAGGGGTGCGAGTGGGAGGGAAATTATGGGGGGAGGGAAGGCATTGTAATCCAGAAACTGTACTTTGGATATTTATATATACTAAATGAAAAAAATAAAAAAAAAACAAAAAAAGGATGGAAAAAGCTTCAAATTTGTCTTTATATGTTGAAGAAAAAATAAAACATTCCAAGATTGGGCTTCACCCATGATTTCAGGAATCCACTGGTGGGGGTGGATCTCTGTAACTAATACCATGATTGAGGACTACTACAGAGCAAAATGGAGGCAATGAGAGTGCTGGTGCTAACAATAATATAAGACCCATATAAACATACAAATTATGATGAAAGGTTTTTGGCTAATTATCCATATGGAACAATTGAAAAGGGATGATAAAGACTTTGGAAAATATCTTAATCTTTTAAGTCAACAGATAAAAATAAATTATCATGCAATGCCTAATAATTAGATATTTATTAGAAATTTCTTAAAATATTAGAAATATCATGTAAATGTTTAATATTATTTTATAATGGATTTAGCTAAAGAAAGAGATTCATTTTAAAGTGTAATTTCAAAGTAGAGTAGATACACGGATATTCAATATGATATTAGGCAACTTAGGAAACTGAATTGCTATTTTTCTCTGGCTACTAGGGTGATTTTTATTGAATACATAGTTTAACAACACATGCTTTTAATAAGAAATGTTCTAATTTTACAAAGAGATCTCATTCTTTGTAGACAAATAGTTAATATACAAAACTAACTGCAGTATTTTAATTTTGTAGAAAGATGACTTTTTTTTGAGACTAAAGAAAGTACTGTGGCATATGGTGAACTACACAATCAGGAAAATCAAGCAAAGAAATGTAATCAGGTTTTCTTTGTAGTAGCTGATATTTGAGTGACTATTACTTGCCAAAACCTTCCCTTACTTTGTCTTAGTTCACCTTTCTAACGATTTTTAATCAAAAGTTGATTCATTTGACTCTCACTAGAGAATGTACAAACAGAAGCTTTCATGTTTAAAAAGAAATAAAATCAAGTGATTAAATTACATCAATTGTAATTAATTTCAGATTTATAACAGAAAAGCTAGAGTGCCCCATTTTTATATATAATACCTTTCTTGTATTTGGTTACTTTTTTCCTAGTATAAAATACAGTCAAAGAAAGCATTAATGTTTTCTATTTAATACAATGTGATAGGGGTGCATTTAACATTAGTCTTCTGTTCTCTCTTTAGGTGTCATTTCAATAGCACATGATAGATTATTTCTCACTTACAAATAGACGATGACTTACTTTTGGCTGAAAGCCAGAAGATATGTTTAAGAGAGACATTGCTGCCAAAACAATATAGGCTTAGCCATGGCAACATGTGCTTGATTATTTTTTCTTGGCTACAGAATTTTCCTATATGATTTGTTCAGGTCTATGCTTCTGTATATAGGTGGTTACCTCTCTCTTTCTTCCTCAAGAAAATGAGAATATTAATTTTCTCTGCTGGATTACTCGTTTGAATCTTATCTTCTACTCAATTCTATAGGGCCAATCAATTTTGAGTCACAATTTCTCAGATTTTTCTCCTCAATCTTTGATATTTTTCTGCTCCTCCAACTGGAACCCCTCCAGTTATTTCCCACAGGACATCAAATATCCTAATTCTTTCTTAATGAGGCTTAATAACAGCATTCACTATGTTTTCAAGAAATTCTATACAAATATACGACTGCTGAAATGGTGATTTGAAGAGCTGCATGGATCCATCTACAACTAGTGAAAATTACAAAAATTGTCAACCATTTGAAGTATCTGAAAAAGTCACCAAAACATACATTGACTGGATGCACAATAATTTAAGAAAATCTAATATATCTTGGTAAAAACTAGCAAAAGTAGATGCCATTTGAGTCATGATTCATCTATTTCCAACACCTTCCCACAACACCATCATGTTCATCACTATGGATGTTCTATTCTATGTTGATTCAGCCAAGGACATGACATTTTTACTTTTCGAAGCTCCTAACCTAGAGATCTCAGGATAGAAAGCTGGCCAACATTTATCAGTTCCCCAATTCCATTTGCAGGAAACCTATTCCAGGAAAGAGCTTTAGTTCAATACCTAACCCTCTCAAGACAAGGCTATCACTGAAATAGCCAATCCAAGTAGATACTCAAGTAAACAAGAAAGACCAGTGTGTAAAGGAGGTTGAAAAGCAATTTCCAGAATGACTAAATTAATTTATCTAGAATGTCCAATTTTCAAACAAAAGCTATAAGACCTACAAAGAAGGAGGAAATGGTAACTGAACACATGAAAAAAAAAAAAAAAACAGGAAACAGAATTTGCCTTTGAAAGAGAAAAAGTAGGCTTAGCAGAGTTATTAATATGCTTAAAAAATAGATGGGGCATTTGGTTTGGCAGTTAAAATGCCACTTGGGATACTTGCCTTCCATTTTTGGTGCCTAGGTTCAAGTCCTAGTACCAAACTTAATTCTAGTTGCCTGATAGTTGACACCCTGGGAAGACTCAAGTAGTTGGATTTCAGCTAGTCTGGTGGGAGATCTGGATTGAAATTCCAGTTCCCAGGCTGGCGCCATGGCTCAACAGGCTAATCCTCCACCTTGGGGCGCCAGCACAACGGGTTCTAGTCCCTGTCCGGCTGCCGGATTCTGTCCTGGTTGCCCCTCTTCCAGGCCAGCTCTCTGCTTGTGGCCCGAGAGTGCAGTGGAGGATGGCCCAAGTGCTTGGGCCCTGCACCCTCATGGGAGACCAGGAGAAGCACCTGGCTCCTGCCTTTGAATCAGCACGGTGCACCAGACACAGTGCACTGGCCGCAGCGGCCATTGGAGGGTGAACCAACGGCAAAGGAAGACCTTTCTCTCTGTCTCTCTCTCTCACTGTCCACTCTGCCTGTCAAAAAAAAAAAAAAAAAATCCCAGCTCCCAAGCATATTTAAAGTTAAACAACAAAAGGAAGACATCTCTGTGACTTTCTCTGTATTCTCTCTCTCTCTCTCAAAAATATTTAAACAAAAACATATATATAGATAGATAAATACGGATATAGATATAGATAGAAGCTATGCTTTGAAACTAAAGGAAGTTATGAAATGATTATAATCCATTAAATAGAGGATATCAATAATGAGATATAAAAACCAATTGAAGATAAACCAAAGGCCTAAATATAAAACTTGAAAACTGAAATTGCTGGAAGGGCATATAAGAGAAACTTTGAAGATATTGATTTAGGCACTAATTTCTTGGAAAAGACCCAAAAACACAGACATCAAAAGCAAAAATCAGACGATCGTTATTATATTAAACTCAAATTTCCCACACTGCAAAAGAAACAATAAAGAGAAAAGATCTGTTAGATGAGAGAAAATATTTGCAAGCTACTCATCTTACAAAATACTAATATCCAAAATATATCAAGAACTCAAAACACTCAACAATAACAAAATCAACAGATCTAGTTAGTAAATAGATAAAGAACCTGAATACACACACAGTACTTTGAAGAAATACAAATGACCAATAAATAGATGGAAAGTGAAAAATAAAAAATCTCACTGTCACTAGTCCTCAGGGAAACATAAATCAAAATCTACAATGAGGTACCACTAGAAAGGGGAACTCTTATTAAATGTTTGTGGGAATATAAATTAGTATAGTGACTATGGAAAATAGCAATAAACCTGCCATACAACCCAGGCATCCCACTAATGGGTATATATCCAAAAGATATGAAATTATTATAACAAAGACATACCTGCTCTATCATATTCATTCCATCACTATTCACAATAGTTAGTATATGGACTCTAACAAGGTATTCATCATAAAAGGAATGAAAAAATAAAATGTGTATATATACAGAACAAAACGCAATTCGGCCACACACAAAAGGATAAAATTCTGTCAAAATGAATGGAATTGCAGGACAACATATTAAATGAAATAAGTCAGACACAGAAAGACAAATAGTGCATGTTCTGTCTCTTATGTTGCAGCTAAAGAATAAAAAAAAGCGTTAATCTGAGTTCAAAATTTTGATTACTAGAAGATGAGAGGGATGGTGTAGATAAAGAGATTTTTTGATTAAAAAATAAGGGGATCTTGGTGTTATTCATTAATTGTAACAAATGTATTAATATGAGATATTATTAATGTAGGAAGCTGGGTATGGTTTATAGGTTGTGACAAAGATGTGAAAATAGAACTTAACAACAGGAAGGAAGAAATGAAAGAAGGAAGGAAGGCAAAAAGGAAGGAAGGAAGGACAAACGTAAAAACAGGGGTAGCTGAATGCAGGGTATATGGGAACTCTGTACTACTTCATAATTTTTGTTTTGTAAATTTAAAATTATTCTGGAAAAGTTTTAAAATATATAATGTGTACCTTTAGTTTATGTATGTATGTAATTCTCTCCATAGCTTTTACTAATACAGAATTGTTTATGTCTAGCCCCATCCCAAAATATATAGAAATTATCATCTAAAAGTAATGGAAATTCCAAGAAAGCACATTCCCCAAGTGAAAAATTTACTAGAAAATCTCAGCAGTAGATTTAAGCTCCAAGGAATTAGTAGTAACCTTACAAATAGATCAATAGAGATAAAGAATTAGTAACCTTACAAATAGATAAACATAGGTTATACAATCTGAAAAAAAAAAGAGAAAAAATGAATAGATATTCAAGGAAATGTAGGACACCATTAACTGAGTAAACAAATGTAAAATGGTACTATTAGAAGAAAGACACAGAAAAAATCATTTAAAATATAATGCTTGAAATCTTTCCAACATGCTGAAAAATATTATTTTGAAGATTTATTTATTTATTTCAAAGTTAATGCCAACCCTTATATTGAGAAACATCAACCTGAACCTGCAATAAGTTCAGTGAACTCCAGTAAGGTTAAAAGCAAAGAGAACTATTCCCAGACACACTATAGTCAAAATGTAGAAAGCTAAATTGTTGAAGGCAGCAAGGAAAAACAAAAAAATAAAACAAAATAAAAGTCTTCCTTTTGAGTGAAGCTCAGTAACATTAACATTTGGCTCCCCAGCAAAAACAATGGAAGCCAGAAGGCAGTAGGAGAAATATTCGAACTATTGGTACAAAAAAGAGAACTTGTCACCCAAGAAATCCATGTCCAGAAATATCATCTTCAAAGATAAAGTTAAATAAAGTACATTCCAGATAAGTTTTAGAATCCTATTTTCTGGTACACTCACATCACAAATATTTAACAAAGTTCTTTGCACACAAAGCAATGATACCACAGAGTAATTTCAACACATATAAGAGCACTAGAAAACATAAGTTTCCCAGTGCATCACAAGTTTAAATAAATACAAATTTACTCTCATAACTGTGGGAGTCAGAAATTTGAAAATACTTTCAATGGACTCATGTTGTTGGTAGATTCGAGTTCAAGGAGTGATTTGCTCCCTTGTCTTTTCCAGCCTCTGCAGGCTGTGTACATCCCTTGATGTGCAATCCCTTCTACCAGCAAAGCCTGCAATGTCTCACTCTGAATCTTCTGCCTCTGCTTTCCACACTGAGAAATCCTTGAAACAGTACAATGGGCCCAGCCAGTAATCCAAGATAGTTTTACTGAATTAAAAATAGGTGATTAGTACTATTACTATTTATCTTATCCATCAGATTCCCCCTCTCTGTGTTTAACATGACATATCCACAGATTTGGAGATTATGATGTAGACACTTTGGAGGTCCACTGTTTTATTTACTACAGTAATTGTGTAGGAAATTATAAATAGTAGAATATCGTATTTTCTCCCGATTTATTCAACTATCATATAACACAACATGTCATTGGGTTGTTGATGCAATAACATATAAATAATATATTTAGTATAATAGCACAAAGAAAATGAGTGAAATAAACACTTGATTGCAGAAATAATTCTAAATAATAGCATGAATTTATAGAAAGGATAAGATGCATAAGCAATAAATAACAAGTTAAATAAAGCAAAATATGTCTCGATTCTCTTAACTGTCATAATTTACAACAAATCTTATAAAGTAATAATTATAGTACTGCAGTATTATGTTTGTAATGTAAAGATATAATGTATGTAGACCAAAAAAAGGAAAATCATAGGAGTTGAGAAAATATGGCCATAGCAGAAATGTTTCCATATCTCATTATAATTCTGTCGGCATAATACTAAAATAGATTGTAACAACTTATGTGTAGTTTAATAAGTATTACAGCAACCATTAAGTAAATAACTCAAAACTACAATTAAAAAATCAAAACGGCTAAAATGTTATACTAAAACGCAAAAGAATGAATCAAAGAACAGAAAGAAAAAGCAGAAGAAATAAAAAATAAAATTAATATGTAATCATATCAACAATAACACTATTGTGAATCCATTAAGTAATATGTTCAAGAGGCAGAGATTGTCAGACTGGATTAATTCTAATAATATCTAACTCTTTGCAATCTACAGGAGACATACTTTAGATTCAAAGATACCAATAGGCCAAAAGTAAATATTTGGGAAAGATACACACAAACTGAACCAAAGAGAGATTATGTAACTATAATATCACCTCAAAAGACTTTAAAATGAAAAATGTTAGGATGATTTCAGAAGCCATGAAGAAAATATTATTTAAATTTCTACGATTAATGCCACATGCCTACCATCACCAAAGTAGCTGAATCACAAAAAATCTGATTTTGACACTGAGTTTAAAAAGCAAAAGATAATCAATAATAAATAATACAAGCATTAACAGAGTATACAGACATAATGAAATTAGAGTACTGAGCTAAGCATTGTTTTACTTAAAGCTTAAAACAGCTATGAAATATTAAAAGTTCATTGGAAATGTGTGTTATGGAAATACTTTACAGGAATTTCAAAAAAGTACAGTCAATTAAACTCAACTTCTAAATCCATTCTTCCAAAACATTTTGAAGTGCTTTTATGTCTAGTACTCTACAACTACAAGCGTTATGATGAGTTCACCAACTTATACAAATTAAATAGCTTTCTCTGGAAGAATCAGAACTAAATGAAGAATTAAAACACAAAACAAGACCTTAAACACTGCAAAGCTCTGGGATTGTTATCACAAGTACCTTTCAAATTCAGTAAATAAATAACACCAGGTTAATTTAGTGTTTTCAACTAAAAAGCTAAAATTTGTAGCAAATGTTGAGCGACTTTATTAAAAAGTACCTTGTTTAATATGAGCATAAAGCAAAAAGATTAAAGAATTTCATCTCTTCCCTCTTTTCCAAGTAGTTTTCTTTCTTAAGATAGAATATTTAAAACCCAATAGCAGATACTTATTTCACTTTTACTCGGTTCCTTTCATGAGCCTAGTCTTCCATTGCCCTGAAAAGTAACCTGAGGAACCTCAGAATAGAGTAAACTATTGTTTTCTTTTAATTTATAATTTTAGTGCATTTTGGCACTTTGTGTTCAAATGCTTTTTTATATATGAAGTGAGTGAAATCAAATTTGAACATATGCATCCGTACATGACAATAGATTCTCCCTCTTCCCTGAAAAGTTCTGGATTCCAGCTTTTATGGTTCATTGTTTTAGGTGATGAAGCAAAATCTTCACAGCTACCTGTTTATAGGCTTAGAGAAATAAAAATTGGAAAGGATTTTCATCATTCACCAAATAAAAATATTTTTTGAGTTCAACATATGCAAACTGGGGTTATAGAGAGTGATTGCATTTAAGCCTTTTGCAGTCAAGTTTTGCATAGTTGGCAATTAATCAGAATACTTTTGTGGAGGCAGTTTCCAGCTAATTGACACCTACCATGAGCCTAGGAAAAAGACAGATACAACAATAAATCTTGTGTCCCAGAGGTTCAAGAATTGGCAAAAATAATAAGATATAGACAGTTATACAACTATTTACCTTCATTGTATGTGTAAAGCATTCCATTAGGAAACTCAAAAACATGTGTATTTGTCCAGAAATTTTAGAAAATCGTGACATAGTAGTGATGAAAAAAAAATATATGAAGACTTCGATTTTCAGTAAATTGCATGAGCTGAGATCTCAGAATGACAAGAAATAACATAGTTTTGCTGTAGTCAAAAGAAAACAGTAGTTCCAGACCCTTTATTTACAAATGCTACTGTAATCCAGAAAAGAAATTATTCCTTCCCTCTTCACTGTTGTTATGACTCAACTTTACATCCTATGCTTCCATTGTTTGATTCATTGACTCAATTATTCATTATTCCAATGATAATAATAGATTATAAGATTCATAGGCCTAAATCACTGTGTTCTTTTTGCTACTGTATATTCAATAATAAATAAAATGCCTATTTGATAGAGTGTTCACAATTACAATTTGATGAATTTAGCTGAAAACTGCATTATCTACATAAATTTTACATTCATATTCCATGAAGAAGTAGATGTCAGTGAGATAAGAAATTTTTATTTAAGATAAGACAAAATGATATCTATTACATGTTTAGTTCTAATTAAGTACATGATATTCCAGGCAAGTAATTTCAGCTTCCATTGATGAAAATATACCACCAGTTGTCTAGTCAGACCCTGCCATGGGAAATTTTCTAATAGAGAATAGTTGCTCTGCATTTTTTTGAAAAAAAAAAATCAAATTGAGGTTACAGATATCTCTGAATTCTGTGTCAAAACAAAGACTTCTTGTCAAAACAGATGGCAAAAAAGCATTCAAATAAATGATCACAATTTAAATATGTGCAGATGAAACATGATAAAACTGACATGATGAGTCATGTCATCATTTGATCCTTCATCTATTTGTCCATATGCTTCTGTGCTTCATCATAGCAGTCTACAAGAACTACTATCACATTCTCTTGCAAAGCTATCCTTTCCCATGTCAATAAATTCACACTCATTTATTGCCAGAGATCACTTGCTTTTTGTCTCCCTGATGTTCAGCTGGATCAAACTTTTTTGCTAATTTTCATTTTACACCTCTTTTGGTGCCTGTACATAGATGAGGCGTGAGTGAAATCCTAGGGAAGCAGTAATTTGAAGTCACATTACCATTTGATCATGTGTGTCTCATTAGATAGCATCAGTTTTTGGACTTTTCATTCAATAAACCAATGAATTCAGTTTGTAAGGAGCCATCCGAGAAAGATCCAAATGCATTTTTAATGTTTAAATATATTGTACGCAAGGCCAACCTGAGTAAAACTCAACAAACGCATTGATCCTTTTCAATCCCTTTCTCTTCTATTACATTTTGATCAATAAATTCTTTTTGCACTCTAACTCTAGAAACTTCTCTGAAAAACAGCTCATAATTTTGGAATAATTTCAATGTTATTGTCGCTAATTTTAGAATTGTTCTCTCTTATTTTCATTAGCTTCTGGAATTTATGTGTAAGTTTCACTAATATTGGAAAACACTGTCAAATGACCACATTGCATTGAATTCTGGAAAATCTAGACTATCTGAAGATAGTCATTTTGATCCTGGAGTCTTTCCACTCTGTTTTTTCCCCTCTTATTTGCATCTGGTAATTATTTGTCAAACAATATTAAGAGGGCACCATGTGTCTATTGATTTGCTGAAAAAGCAATATACTATTAGGTCTTTCCTGTGCCATCAGGCATTGACCTTTAAGCTTTTTCTTTGCTAATTCCAAATTGTACTACATTTTCAAAATATTTCTAAACCAATAGTCTCTCATATACAGCAAGCAACAACTCACTTTGTGTTCGATTTGCTAGAATATCTATGGACAGTATTAAGTCTTCTAATAATTTTTAAATAAGAATCATTTTGAATCTCAGGCATTTATTTTATTCCTCAATGATTATGACTACAATTATTTGTTCATTTACTTACAAGAATTTCAGGGGCCTCATCAATGTAATGCAGTATGCTTTAAGCTGTATGGGAATATAAGGAACTATTATACAGTATTCATACTCACAAAGAAATATAACAACCTGTAAGATAAGAAAACAAAATATAAAAAAGGGAAAAGGCAACATTTAAAGGTAGTGTGTAGAAATGTCCAGTTAGTGATACTACTAGCAAGTGATTTAAGAGCTAACAAAGGCTGGCACTGTGGCTTAATGAATAAAGCCCCCACCTGCAGTGCCAGCATCCCATATGGGTGTCAGTTCGAGTCCCAGCTGCTCCACTTCCCATCCAGCTCTCCACTATGGCCTGGGAAATCAGTAAAAAATAGCCCAAGTCCTTGGGCCCCTGCACCAGTCTGGGTGACCTGGTTTCAGACTGGCACATCACCAGCCATTGCAGCCATCTGGGGAGTGAACCAGAGGATGGAAAATTTCTCTTTCTCTCTCTCTCTCTCTCTCTCTCTCTCTCTCTCTCTCACTCTCTCCTTCTCTCTCTCTCTCTCTCTCTCTCTCTCTCTGCCTCTCTCTCTCTCTCTCTCTCTCTCTCTCTGCCTCTCTCTCTCTCTCTCTCTCTCTCTCTGCCTCTCTCTGCCTCTCTGTAACTCTGCCTTTCAAATAAATAATACATCTTTAAAAAAAGAGTTAACAGGAAGGAAGGAATCACAAAATGGCATCCTGATAGAATGATCAGCATAATAAGGAACAAAGCATATGAGAAGAGTGAAAGGAAAGTGGCATTAAAATAAGCAGGTAGGAGTGAAAGAAGCATTGCAGAAAGTTAGGTTGCGGTGGGTGAATTCTGTAATATTGTTTACACTGCATAGAATAATACAGAAAACAGTGTAGTTCGAATAAAATGCTTCCACTAAGATATTCTGAGAGATGTATTTGGGAGAGTAGATTGATGCAGCTGTTTCTAAAGTTTTCAAAGATCCAGCTCTTACATCATCTGTAGTCTTCCTAAAATGTAAATCATATCATATATGACTAGTATTTGTAAGTTCACACTCATATAGTAATTTCCAAACACACAGGAGAATGTCTGTGAAGAAGTATCCAGACAATAGTATCAAAATCCAACATGTAACTACCATTCTACTCTCCACTTCTATAAGATCACCTTTGTAAGAGTCCATGTACAAGGGATATATACTTCAGAATACCATGTTGTACATGGTAAACTCATACAATTATATATGATAATTTAAAATACACAAATAAATTAATTCTAAAAAGCTCAAAAGGATAAGGAGAATGTCTACATTGAGGAGTAACCTAACATGGGATCTAAGAGTTGCAGTAGGGTGAGGAAGGCGACTATGTAACAAAAGCAGCCTAGTACAGGGAAAGAAGAGTGTGATTGATAGAGCAGAATCATGTTGTCAAAGGGAGTTACAAATACAGAAATAAAATAAAATGTTTGTTGTCAGAGTATTGGCATATCTCAAATTTTCTTTCTTCCTTTCTTTCTTCTCCTTCCCTTCCTGGCTTTTTCCTCCTTCCTTTACTTCCTCTTTTTACTCCCATTTATAGAATAAGATGTATATGCATAGCTATACATATGGACGTAAGAATGTGTGTGTGTGTATGAGAGAGAGAAACAGAGAGAGAGAGAAAGAGTGATGGAGATAAATATAAACATAAGTATATTCTCTTAGTCTCTCTGCTGAGAGGATGTGGGAGCTGCTGTACCCCAATAGCGAAGAGATGCAGCTTAAATAAAGATGTCAGTTCCAAAACATTACTTCATGAAAAGTAAACACAATTTGATGGCTGGGACAATATAAGATGTGTAAGTGTGGTTATGCTGAGATCTCGTTTCATCAGAAAGCAAGGAATTAATCTCACAATGATAAAAGCATGTCAAAAGTTCACAGGAGCTAACTTGAGGTTTTTCTCCATATACCACGTTTGGTGGAATTAGAGCATTAATATAAACAGTATTGGGAACATATTACAAACCATTGAATAAAGTACAAAATCAAGTGTCTATGGGAAAACTAGTTGATTAACTTACTAAAAGATGAATGTGGGATGTCTCTATAGTTTCAAATATGGCTGCATTGCAAAAGCAAAGTCAGTGACTTGAGTGACTTGACAAGGAAAATAAACCTGGCATATAATCAAATGACCAAACTGGACCTGGCCATTAGAGAAACAAGTGAGAATCATGAGCACCCTGGTTGTATGCAATAAGCACTCAGCATCCCTTCTGTGATATTCCTGCCAAGGATGCATGGCCTAAACCTAATTATGAGAAATACTACATGAACCTAAATTAAAATATACACTGGAAAAGAACAAGCCTATAGTCTTCCAAAATGTCAAACGCACAAGAATCATTGAAACACTGAATAATTTGGAAGAGAAAATGAACCTAAAGACACGTGGGATTAAGGACAATACCTGGATCAGAACTGGATCCTTTTTTGTGAAGGGCTTTGTTGGGGATTCTGGCAAAACTTCCAGGGACATGGGATTTACTTGCACCATTATTAGTTTCCTCAGATTGGTGCTTTTATTGCAGGTATATAGGAGAAAGTCTTGTGTACCCAAGCATACTAATGTGTGTAGGGATGATATGGTATCACACAAGAAAATTATTCTCAGATGGTTAGGGGAAAAAATCCTTGACTTAAATTTGAAAATTTTCTGTAAGTTTTTTATTGCTTCAAAATTAGTGAAATATGTTTAGATCATTACATTATTAAAGAAAAAAAAAGGAATTGAGCCTTCAATTTGACAATTTCACCTACCATAAGCATGATTTTAAAAATATTCCAGGATTTTAAGCATATTTTTTTAAAGATTTATTTTATTTTTTGAAAGACAGAGTTACAGAGAGAAGTAGAGATAGAGAGAGGTCTTCCATCTGCTAGTTCACTCCCCCAGATGGCTGCAACAGCCAGAGCTGTGCCGATCTAAAGGCAAGAGCCAGGAGCTTCTTCTGGGTCTCCCACGTGGGTGCAGGGTCCCAAGGACTTTGGCCATCTTCCACTGCTCTTCCAGGCCATAGCTAAGAGCTGCGTCGGAAGAGGATCAGCCGGGACTAGAACTGGCGCCCATATGGGATGCTGGCACTTCAGGTCAGGGCTTTAACCCATTGCACCACAGCACCGGCCCCATAGGTGCAATTTAAATAAATAACGTTTGATTTTACTGTGAAAAATAAAACCTCTCTGTTATCATCATTGACGATTTTAATAGATGGTTCAGAAGCAAGGGGAAGTAGAGTAAAAGGTAGTAACTGAGGTAGACTGTCTAGGTAGATATTTTAACAAATCTAACACAAAGTGAGCTGTTGCTTGTTGTATATAAGAAAATATTTGGTTTAGAATTTAGTAGCTGATTAAGAAATGGGGCTCTTCGAATCAGGAGAAGCTTTTTCTCTGCTTGGTGTAGCTGATGATCCACCTTATGAATTTAGTCCCAGGGCCAGAAGCACTGTCATATCTGAAGAGACTCATCTAGTGATAGGAGAAAAGGGATATTTGTGTCTTCCCCCGCCAATGGTCATTTTTAACATTTTTTTAAAATGCCACTGTAGTTCTTTCCCCACATTTTTCCAATTTGGAGGATGCATAAATGGAATTTGAACTCTTACTATTTAATTAAAATTTAGGTTGGCATTTAATTGTTTAGTCTATAAAATTGATTAATAATAACCAAGTATAACCTTACTGATTTTTATACAAAGTCTATAACAGAACATTCTGGATAGAATAGTTTATATTCCATTTCTTTCTTTTTTTTTTTTTATAAAGCTTTTATTTAAAGAATATAAATTTCCAAAGAACAGCTCATGGACCACAATGGCTCCCCCCTCCCACAACTTCCCTCCCTCCCCCCACCCTCCCCTTTCCCGCTCCCTCTCCCCTTCTGTTCACATCAAGATTCATTTTCAATTCTCTTTGTACACAGAAGATCAATTTAGTACATATTACGTAAAGATTTCAACGGTTTGCCCTCATATAGAGACACAAAATGATAATACTGTTGGAGTACTAGTTATAGTATTAATTCACAATGTACAGCACATTAAGGACAGAGATCCTACATGATTTTTTTTTTAAAAATTGATTAATTGTCTATGCAATTTCCAGTTTAACACCAAGATTGTTTAATCATTTGCAATTATCTTTATATAAAGAAGATCGATTCAATATATACTATGTAAGGATTTCATCAGTTTGCACCCACTCAGAAACACAAAGTGTAAAAATACTGTTTCAGTACTAGTAATAGCATCACTTCACATTGGATAACACATTAAGGACAGATCCCTCATGAGACGTAAGTACACAGTGACTCCTGATGTTGATTTAACAATTTGACACTCTTGTTTATGGCGTCAGTAATCTCCCTAGGCTCTGGTCATGAGTTGCCGAGGCTATGGAAGCCTTTAGGGTTAGCCGACTTCGATCTTATTCCGACAGGGTCATAGTCAAAGTGGAAGTTCTCTCCTCCCTTCAGAGAAAGGTACCTCCTTCTTTGATGGCCCCGTTCTTTCCACTGGGATCTCACTTGCAGAGATCTTTCATTTAGGTCTTCTGTTTTTTCCAGAGTGTCTTAGCTTTCCATGCCTAAAATATTCTCATGGGCTCTTGAGCCAGATCCGAATGCCTTAAGGGCTGATTCTGAGGCCAGAGTGCTATTTAGGACATCTGCCATTCTATGAGTCTGCTGTGTATCCTGCTTCCCATGTTGGATCATTCTCTCCCTTTTTCATTCTATCAGTTAGTATTAGCAGACACTAGTCTTGTTTGTGTGATCCCTTTGACTCTTAGACCTATCAGTGTGATCAATTGTGAGCTGAAATTGATCACTTGGACTAATGAGATGGCCTTGGTACATGCCACCTTGATGGGATTGTATTGGAAACCCCTGGCACAACATATTAAGAGACAATGGAAGGTGATTGAGTAGACTTATGCACAAACCATTGTCATTAATACTTCATAGATTATTTTGATAGAATTGAAAGAGCAGAGTTTGTTGGTATTTAATTTAATTTTTGATATTTTACAAAGTATGTGGAAAAATAAGATAGTGCTCTTTTGTTATTGGCTGTCAAAATTGTACTATAAATCAGTTCTCAATGGATCTCATTCTATTTAACAAGTTGTCATGGTTTGCAGAATATTGCACACGGCAGACATGGAAAAGCGAATTTTCAGGAAGTTCACTGGCTCTCTTATTTCTCAGTAGCCACAAGGCTAAAATAACATAGTTCAATTGTCTGGATTCAGTAACTGATTCTTCAACACTTATGACATTTCTCTTGTTCCCCCATGAAATCCATTCTGGTATTATTGAGTGCTGACAATGACCAAAATACTCTGTGACAGACTACAATTATGTTAAGTCCATCAGACAAATTGATCTTACTCGAATTACTTTACAAGAAAACAAAGAAGGATTTAAGCCATCTTAAGCTATAAAAATCTTAAACTCACTTTAAACTAAAAATATACTATGCTTAGACAATAGAATTAATAATATTAAAACATTGTATACAAATTGAATCTTAAAGAAACAGATAAGATATTAACATGAAGAGTTGCCAGAGAACATCATACTAAGAGACAGAGTGATAAGAATAAGGAAGTAAAGTTGGATAAATCAATGGTCAGCCATAATAATGGGAGATGTTGCTCTTCAGTTAATTGGTATTGCAGATAGGCAAGTAATAATAACACCCAGAAAGGTATAGCTTGATCATGATTTTAAGGGTATTTAATGATAACTTAGGGAGTTTGAAGTTTTTCTGAAGACTTTGGGGAGTTATTTTTCTGACATCTATAAAATACTTGGGAAATGTAATACACTGGATTGGCAGAGTAGTTTGTATACTATTGCAAGAGTCTAAGTATGAGAAACTGTTTGAGATTGAATTCAGTGATCAACACTTAATAAAGAAGATGAATCAGTTAAATGACATTACAAAGACAAGATAAACAGAACACGGTAACTGCTTGGAGGTGGAGCACAAATATGAAATAAATGTCGGGAACACATACAAATTTGTGCCTAAATGACTGGGTGTTTCATAACATCATAAAAAGAAATATAGTTTAAAGCCAAAAAGTTTGGATAAAAATAAAGTGAATTCGGTTTTGGTTTTGGTGTTGATTTGTTTGTTTTAAAGATTTTTTTTATTTATTTGAAAGGCAGAGTTACAGAGAGGGAGAGAAAGTTGTCTTTCATCCTTTGCTTCTCCCTCCAAATGGCTTCATGGCCTGGGATGGGCCAGGCAGGAGCCAGGAGCTTCTTCTGGATCTCCCATGTGAGTGCAGGGGCCCAACCACTGGGGCCATCTTCTGCTGTTTTGCAGGTGCATTAGCAGGGAGCTGGATCTGAAGTGGAACAGCCAGGACATCAACTGGAGCCCTGTGGGATGCCAGTGGTGCAGGCAGCAACTTAACCTACTGCACCACAATGCTGATCCTGTGATTTTGGTTTTGAACATTAATTCAGATTCACCAGTCCCTGGAATATGGAGTTCTGACTGTCCTCATACAACAATGATCTTACACAACCACTAACCCTGCTTACACAGATGTGGAAAGCTGAGGGGTCCAAGTTGATTCCCTTAGAATAGGATAGGTATCATAAGTCCACAGAGCCTTCTCATTAAAACAATCTTGTGAATAAAGCAGATGAGGCAGTCAGCTGCAATTCAGGCATCCCCGTGCAGGGACTGAAGAAAGCCACTGAAAACATGCCTTGCTATTTATTTTTAAGGGACTACAGCATATATTTGGGTTGGTTATGACTATAAAGTCATATATAAATAAAACACTGTCTTTAAAAAAACATTATAATTTTTAAAACCTGTATCTTTGGTTTAAGGCTTACAATTTTCCTAATGGCACAATTGATTCTGCACTGGACTTTCATAATCACAAAGCTGAGAATAAAACTTGTATTACCAGTGACTTTTAATAATATGAAGGTTGATGTGGGTTTTACCTTTGGATTATATATCTTTCATTGGAGTGTATCTTTAATTGGAAAATATGGAAATACTAATTAGTAGTTTATTTTATAATCTAATTAAAGATTAGTCTTTCAGCACACTGGATGCAAATGAAATTAGTTTCATTTCCAAGGCTATGTATTCTCAGACATTGCTGTTCAATCCTATTCTCAATTGCTGAATTCTTTGTTATTGTTCTAGAAACAGTTCCTACTTCCTTATTCATTATTACAGAGGAAAGTGTAAATGACTTCAAAAAGTACTAAAATGTGCTAAACAATCCAAGTGTTTTCTGTTTTTTAAAGATTTATTTATTTATTTGAAAGGCAGAATTACAGTAAAAGAGGACAAGATAGACTGAGAGAGTCAGAACTTCTGCTTCACTCCCCAGATGGCTGCAGAAGCAGGAGCTGGGCCAAGCCAGGAGCCAGGAGCCTCCTCTGGGTCTCCCTCATGAGTTCAGGGAACCAAGCGCTTGGGCCTTCCTCTAGAGCTTTCCCAAGCCATTAGTAGGCAGCTGGATCACAACTGGAACTGCTGATTTTCTAACTGCAGCCCATATGGGATGCTGGCACCGCAGGCAGTGACTTTACCCACTATGTCACAGAGTTGGCTCCAAAATATTTTCTTAACAGTCATTTTATAAGATATGAACATCAGAATTTGGAACAATAAACTTGTGTAATTGTAAGTGACTTACAAAAGCAAGGTTCATTACCCCCAACACAAAGCTTTCTGCTCTGCAACATATATGTACTATGTACACCTGAGAACTTTCCCACACAGGAATTTGTGGCTCACCTCTGGCTTATCCAAATATGGGGTCAACCAAGTGGCAGAAATATGACCTTGGAAAGGTCATTCAATTTTTTTTTTTTTTTTGCATTTGAGTCTCCTTATTTAAAACATAAAGATAATCAGGGAGGGCATAAGACACCAGGGTAAAGCTAAAACTTGGACATCTATGTGACATATCAGAATGCCTGATGTATGTCCCAGCTCCTTTGCTTCTGATCTAGCTTCTTGTTAATGCACACCCTGGAAGGTAGTTGATGATGGTTCAAGTGCTTAGATCCTTAATGCCCAGTTGGGAGACCTGGGTTGAGTTCCAGCCTCCTACTTCAGTGCTGACCCACCCTAGCTGTTGTATGCCTTTAGGGGTGAACCAGTGATGTAAAATTGATCTCTCATGGCCGGCACTGTGGCATTGTGAGTAAAGCCACTGCCGGTGCTGGTTCGAATCCCAGATGCTCCACTACCGATCCAGCTCCTTGCTATAGCCTGGGAAAGCAGCAGCAGTTGTCCCCTGCACCCGCACAGAAGACCTGGAGGAAGCTCCTAGCTCCTATCTTCAAACTGGTCGTTTTTGGGGGAGTGAACCAGTGGATGGAAGACTTCTCTCTCTTTCTCTAGCTCTCTCGGCCTCTGCATCTCTGTAACTCTTCCTTTCAAATAAATAAATAAATATATCTTTAAAAAAATTCACCTCTGCATGACTGTATCTCTCTTTATTCAAATAAAAATGAGCAACAAATAAATTTTAAGAAATAATAACAGATAACTAATTCCCTGGAGAAATTATAACAATTAAATTAGATCATGTAATATATATTTTGAAGTCAGTAGTTAGTGAGCATGCAAATAATGTCCATTGTTATGCTTGTTGTTGCTGTCATCACCATCAGCACTACTATTATAATCATTGTCATCACCATCATTATAGGTTACATGGGTATCATCTGAGAGTTTTTCTAAATTTTCTTGCCCTGTTTTCCCTTCAGTTCCCAACAGGATACTATGTATACCTACTTTTGAAAGATTTTCAAATACATTCTTTGCTGCCTAGTAATGTTGTTGCTGCCCTGGTGTAGAGTATAATACCCCAAATGTATAGAAATAGTCTCCTAACAGTGGCCCGGGAGTGCAGTGGAGGATGGCCCAGGTGCTTGGGCCCTGCACCCCATGGGGAGACCAGGAAAAGCACCTGGCTCCTGGCTCCTGCCATCGGATGAGCGCGGTGCGCCGGCCGCAGCGTGCCGACCGCGGCGGCCATTGGGGGGTGAACCAACGGCAAAAGGAAGACCTTTCTCTCTCTCTCTCTCTCTCACTGTCCACTCTGCCTGTAAAAAAAAAAAAAAAGAAAAGAAAAGAAATAGTCTCCTAACTTGTAATCATTGAATCCTTGCGTGAATCCTTATATAAGCATGTTTTCCTCAGAAGAATAACCAGACACTGTCATTTCCAATCTAGTTTTTGACCTGATATTGATTCTCTACAATGCAGAGAGATAAATATAAAAACAGAAAATATAAATGTACTATAACCATTGTGTATATAATATAGTTTGTTTTCTTTCAGAGAAACTCCAAAATTTTTCTTTTCAAATAAAGTATGTTATTCTGAAATTCTGATATTGTTTCCCTCAAAACCACAATTCTCAATATTTTATAATAAAAATGGTGGATTAAAAACCTCTACTTTATCAAAGTGTTGATGTGAATACAGCCTAAGCAAGTTGTCATATTCTTGTCTTTATTGAATGTACTATGATACCACTCTCCACTGAGAACACTTCTGTTCATTTATTAAGAAACAGATTCAATTTCTCTGTAGGCATTTTCTAATAGTATTTGACACTACCATTCTTTCTACCCTCACTCTTGGTTTCAAGTTACCACTAATATATAACAAAACCTTACGTATAGATAATAACTTATTATATCTAAGCATTTTTATAATAATGGAGACAATGTATCAGGGTATTTCAAAAACTCATGGAAATTAGAATTAAAAGACATTTGGTTGCAATAAGTTTTGAGGTGCATGTGTATGAGGGGTCCTCAAAACATTTGTTAAAAAAAGTGTTTATGTTTGATAAAACAAAAATTAATTAGGTAAATTTACTACTTCTGGAAAATTCTTTTTCCAACAAAGGAAAGTAGATTGTAAATCTTGACTAATAGTTATTATTTACTCGGAAATTTACAGGAACTCTAAATCAAAACATGGAAATTAGAAAACAATTTCTGTTTGTTTTCATTGTGTTTCAATGAGAGCTGGCCAGTAATCACTATTTATGGATCCATATTTGTGAATTTCGCTGCTTGTTAAGGCTTATTTGTAATCCCCGAATCAATACTTTCTGCACCACGCTGGTTATTCACAGGCATTCACATAAGCAGAGTTGCAAATAATTTGTGACCCAATGTGCATTTTCCCAGCTAAGGATGAACAAAATAATCTTCCATCCTCTTCGTTCAGCTTTTATACTGTGAATTCTTATGAGATTAGTTGCAAGTCCACTTTTTGCAATGTAAGTAGTGCATACATTTCATATTTTTAATGATTTCATTGCTTAAAAATGGCCCCAAAACTTAGTTCTTAAGTGTTATCTCGTGTTCCTAAGGTAAAGAAAATTGTGATACGTGATATAACATGTGTATTTGGTATTAAACTTTGTTTCAGCATGAGATACAGTGCTGTTGGCAGTAAGTTCAATGTTAAATAACCAACAATATGCATCAATATATAGTAAATACAGTATCCTTAAACAGAAACTCACATGAAACAAATTATATATAGAACATTTCAGGAAAACATATCCAGAGCCTCACAGGATCCAAATCATGTATTGTACTTGGGAGCAATGGCTCAGTATTTGCAAACTGGCATTAACAAACAAATACAACTATAAAAAAGGACAATCGAATATAATTTGGCAAGGTAGTCCAAAGTTAATGAAAAGGAAAAGAGAAAGAAGAAAGAAATGCAACCAAAATATTCTTTGACTACAGCTCTTTATTTGTTTTTTGTCTATTTGATAAATGAGGAATAATGACAACTATAGAAAAATAAATGCATTTTAAAAGGAAATAGAAAAATCAGTTTTTTTGGGGGGTGGTGAATAAAACTAATTCACATAGTGCCATTCCATTATGAGAGAAACAATGTTTGGCTATTACCCTTGAAAGAAACACAGTTATTGTATAAAAGAGATACTTGCAGATTGGTTTCACCTTCTTACATGTACCCCTTGTGAAAAGAGGAGAAAAACACATCACATATCAAATTACAATAAACTCCTCTGAATAGAACTGGCAGAATCTGGCAATGAGAAAGAGCTTGATAATGACTGAGTGAGCTCAAATGAAAAGTTCTGATAACTTTAACATCTGGGATATCTCTGAATTTGTTTCTACAGGCTGATTTTTTTCTTGACAATAGATCAGATTTTGTTGCTTTCTCAGCTGCTTAGTGATTTGTAACCATATACTTGAATTTTTATTATTTTTAAAGATTTATTTGAATGACAAAGTTACAGAAGGGGGGAGTTAGCGAGAGAGAGAGATGGAAATCATTCATTCCCTGGTTCCCTCTCTAAATGGCTGCAATGGCCGCAGCTGGTTCAGACTGAAGTTGGAAGCCTGAAGCTCCATCTGAGTCTCTCATGTCCAATTACTTTAGTCATTTTCTGTTTCTTTCCTAGGCACATCCGCAGGGAGCTGGATAGGAAGTGGAGCAGTGGAGACTCGAACATAATACACAAGGCTGGTGTCACAGGTAGAGGCTTAACAACTATGCCACAACACTGGCTTCATATGCCTGAATTTTTAACTAAAATAACAGTAAATTTTAAAGCATATAACTTTGGAAACTTTCCCCTTCCCTTTTTTTCTGCCAGAATGCTTGATCAGTTTTAGAATTGATTTCCTTAGGATCTCTTGTGCAGGTATAATCTGACCAACTTCACCACTAGCTTTATAAGTTTTTGTGGGCAAGATCAACATTTTTCTTCACGATAGCATGAAATCTGAGCACTAGTGACATTTCCAAAACCTTCCCATGTTTCAGACAGGAAGCATGATTTTGGATGAATGCTAAACCTTTCAAGGTTTCTAAGTCATGGGGAGTATTCCATGCTGGCCAGCTCCATACCTGGTGATTTCTTTCAGCTTTTTCTTTCCCACAGTCTCCACAGTCACAACTCTGTAGCTCTTTAGAATGGCTTCAGAATTGCTTATCTTAACTTCCCTCTCTTAGCTTTAGTCATTGGTAATTGATACCAGAGTGCTTAGGGAAAAGGGTGTTTCCCAGTTTTCATTCTCCATCCTCACAGGAAGACTCTGGAATGAAGGACACCTTTTGGGCTGCTTCCATCTTGTTTAACCTGTCCCTTGCCTCGGGGAGAAAGAAGAGCTTACACTCAGGTTAGGTACCACATGCTTCATGGTGGATCTTTCACAATGCTCCTTTTCTGTCTTCTTTTTATATGCTTCCACCCAAATTATACAAGAGACTGTCCAGTGATTTCAGACAAGTGCTGTTGTGGGAGTCTCCCTGATAGCATCTGGCACACAAAAACATGAGAGTGTATTGAAAGTTTCTTCATTGTTAGCTGGCTTCTGCTGCTTCTCTCTCCATACCCATATCGGATCCAAAGGGGGTACTTCTGAGTTCTGTCATGGATCGATGCATTTTCTTGGTATGACAGTTTTGTAACTTTCTGGAGTTTACCATATTTGGAAAATCTTGCAGCCTCAGCTTTCTGATATTTTAAAACATATTTGTTGTAGTATAAACGTCTTTGTTAATCATTAGAATGCTTTAGATCCTCTACTGTTAAGTTTCTATTTTCGAACTTAGAAATCAACTTTTTAAAATTAAACTTTAAAATCTTTACCCTTTTGGGAGCATGTATTCTGACACATCATTAAGACCCCTGATAAAGAATTCTTAGTTACAATCTGTTCCTTAATACCATTTCCTAAGAATCTACTCTTAAGGTTGTTTTCCTCTTGTGTTTATTTTCCTATTGCTTCAGAGTTGATTTGTGCTTCTTGGTCCCAGACCCCTCAGCTGCATACTTTGGTTGGATTATTAACTTCAGACTGGAATCCTGAAGATGTAGTCCCCATGGTTTCTCTCAACTGGCAAGTGGGTAATGTGTGTCATATGCAAGATCAGTGTCTGCTCTTTGAACACGAACTCAGATGCCAGCCTCCGTTATGAAAGCTTACAACTGGCTCTGCTTCTTCTATCAGACAAAAACACTGTGCACAAGGCACAAAATGGCCACCACTAGAGATCACACTCACAGCTCCTTCTTCCATCCTGTAAGAGAAACCTCCAGCTATATGCAATGAAACATGGGTAATGAGGAGATAATTAAATCTCAGAACTCAGAATTCTCATTTACCAACAGCCAAGGATACAAGTGTTCCATAGTTTAGGAATATTCACTAGATACCAGTGCCTCAAGACTTTCTCCTGTTTGTATATGTTTGTCCATATGTGAGAACAATATTAACACAATGAAGCCCAATATCTCATGCATGCATGTAACCCTTGAATTTTCAAATTGATAACAACCGGCTCTTAAAGACCTATAAGATCACTCTATTTCACGTTTCAAGAATTATTTCTATGCCCTGCAAGCTTTTACCTTATTGGCCATAGCAATTCAAGAATTCTGGAAATATATAATATGCATGATTAATATTTTGAGACATAGAAATAGAAGAAGGACTGTTTCACTTTTTTATAGTATGTATTTAATACTCTTAATTCCTGCTAAATGTGCCTTTTCTCTCTAAATATTAGAATTAGGCACTGTTAAGGTACTCAGCAGATTATGTCTTTTCTGCTTTGCCATATTATCTATATTATTTCCCATTATCCTAAATTAAATCTGTGAAGCATATATTCCTATAAAGTTATATCTCAGATGTAGCTGTAAGTTCACTATTATAAGGAATATAGTGACAATATCTGATAGCATTTAGAATCTCTAGACTTTTCCAGCATAAGGTTTATGTAGCATGACAATGCTATCAAGTGTAGTTCCACAGAAGTAGCATTGAGGTGTTTTCCAGGAGATCTCTCTGTTCCTCAAGTAGATATTTATTTCATAAGCACAGCCATGATCCCAGGTTCAGCTAAATCTATCTCTCCTATTTTTGCTATAAGTTCATTCATATAATTACATACAATTATTTTATCTTTCTCATTTAAGAATAAGGGTATTTCCTATCATCTTTGTATATTACATTTAAATCCTCTTTGCAAGCAGAAAAATAGGAGAAAAAAGGAAATTGCAAAGGAAAGGAAGAAAAACAAGAGAAAAAATAAGAAATAAAGTATAAAATCAGAAATGTAAGTGTTGGGTATGAAAAAGAGGTAGGTAAAGTTTTCAATAGTTCATAAACTTCCATCATTGAGTATTAAGATTTAAGAGAACTAACTATTAATTCTATAACATATTCTAGAAAATAATGGAACATTTATTATCAGAGTGAACACTTCCTATTTGAAAAACTAAATGTCAAAGCAGGAAGAAAGCAATAGAGTTAAGGAATTAAGGCAACAGAGAAATCTTTAAAAAGGGAATCAATGAGACCAAAAAATGCCACAGTCTGTCAGATTCACATCATCCATTAGGAGATAAGTGAACAAAACCTTGACTCTCAACTCCTTTATATCATCAGTCTGTTAACATTTAATAATTTAAACTGGAGCACAGAGAAATAACATTTTGTCTAAAAGTTATTAAAGCCAAAAGTGAAACAAATGGAAAAATCTGTATGGGCATATTTAAGCCTAACACACAACTTCATTTTTTAATTTCTATATTATTTGTAAACTCATTTCTTAAGCGCATGGATATAGAGTATAATCAATTATTAAAACACGATATATTTACTCCTTCCCATGTCCAGAATTGTGTTTTTCTTGGACATAAAGATACTTTATCCCTTTGGTAGTATAAGTAGTTAAAGGTTATTCCTGTCAATTGAAGTCTTGTACTTTTATATGGATGGCATACTTAGCAAACATGTCTCTCAGCTCTCAAGAACGGTCTTAAAATTTATTAAAATAAAGATTTTATCTTCCTATTCCATTCATAGTGAATAAATGTCTCTTGGGCTGAGGACAGGGAATTCTTATTAAAAGATTGCCAAATAATTTAAATTTAGCTATCCTGACACCTCTTAAGACTAACATTTAGAATCACTCTTTAGAGCTCTATAGTGCTCATGTTGGACACTATCCAAAAATATTTTTTGACAAGTTTAGGCACCAATGATGGGTACCCTACTTCCAGTTTCCAAGAGTTCACATTTTGGCCAGGAGCACCAACGCTCAAATTCAGCACTCATTGAATTCCATTTCAATATAGAAACCAGGACTTCTTATGAATAATATGTGCAATATTTTCTTCACTGCAATGCAATTACAGCAAATACACAAAATAACCCATCTGAAATCTTTTTCATTATATCTTTGGAAGACTAAATGTGAGTTGAATTTGCCCTGATTAATACTCAAGGAAATGCATCTTTGGTAGGCAAGCCTCAGTAGATGGAGTTTGGCTATGACACAGTCCCAGTTCAGAAGCTGGCCCTGGGCCTGCACCGGGATAAAACTATTTCCAATCCAGCTCCATGCTAATACCTGGGAAAAGCAGTGGAAGATGGCCCAAGTACTTGGGTACCTAAATCCTTGTGGAAGACCTAGAAGAAGCTCCTGGCTCCTACATTCAGCCTTACCCAGCCCCGGGAGTTGCTGCCATCTGGGGAGTAAACCAGTGAAGAGAAGATCTCTCACTCATTGTATCTCTCTCCCTCTCTCTGTAACTCTGCCTTTCAAACAGATGAATAAATCATTAAAAGAGACAGAGAGAAATTCTATTTTATGTGGCACAACTGAAGTTAGTATCCTACAACTAGTGTGAACAGGAATTAAGAACAAGATAAGCTATACAAAATGACTATGCAAATTTCTATTTTAAATTACATTCAACATTAAAATATTGTCACATAACCACACAGGAAAATGTTGAAAGGACCTCAAAGTAACTTTTAAGTTAGAAATTTATATATTAGGCACCATACGTGGAGAAAGAAGATGAAATAAAATAAATAAATACATTTGGCTGCTGCCGTGGCTCAATAGGCTAATCCTCTGCCTGTGGTGCCGGCACATCAGGTTCTAGTCCCGGTGGGGGCACTGGATTCTATCCCAGTTGCTCCTCTTGCAGTCCAGCTCTCTGCTGTGGCCCAGGAGTACAGTGGAGGATGGCCCAAGTGCTTGGGCCCTGCACCCTCATGGGAGACCAGGAGAAGCCCCTGGGTCCTGCCTTCGGATCAGTTTGGTGCACCTGCCACAGTGCACCGGCCGCAGAGACCATTGGGTGTTGAATCAATGGAAAAAGGAAGACCTTTCTCTCTCTCTCTCTCTCTCTCTCTCTCTCTCTCTCACTGGCCACTCTGCCTGTCAAAAAACAAACATATAAATAAATACACTTAATAGAGTTAGCATAAATTGGACCTAGTTAATTAGAACATTGTGAATGCATCAGGCATGGTAACTGAAATCAAAGACAAATGGCCTGTATGAATACATAACTTAGTTTTTACATATTTTGTAGTTTTTACATATTTTGATATCTAGAATGATGGTTTGCAAAGAACATTATTATTTCCTTGAAAATTTATTCTCTTTAAATCTTCTTAAGGATATGATTTCTTTAAAAAAACATTACTTGGGGACTGGCACTGTAGCATAGTGGGTAAAGCCTCTGCCTGCAGTGCCAGCATCCCATATGGGTGCTGGTTCAATTCCCAGCTGTTCCACTTTCCATCCAGTTCCCTGCTAATGCACCTGGGAAAGCAGTAGATGTCTCAAGTGTTTGGGCCATGGAACCCACATGGGAAACTTGGAGGAAGCTCCAGGCTCCTAGATTCAGATTGACACATCTCCAGCCATTGAGCCATCTGGGAAGTAAACCAGTGCATGGAAGATCTCTCTCTGTCTGACTTTTCATCTCTCTATACTATTCCTTTCAAATAAATAAATAAATCTTAGGAAAAAATTATTTATTTTCATTTTATTTTAAAGGCAGAGAAGAATGAGAGAGAGAGAGAGAGGGAGACCCCATCAGCTGATTCACGCCCAGAATGCATGCAACAGCCAGGACTGGGCCAGGCTGACCCTGGAACTCAATTTGGGCCTCTCAAGTGCTTAACATGGACCCATATACTTGAGCCATCACCTACTGACTTCCAGGATGCACATATCAGGAAGCTGCCTGGGAACTGGAGTAGCCAGGACTGAAATAAGGCACTTCAGTATGAGACGAAGGCATCCCAAGCAATGGAAAACACTGCACTAGGTGCCTGCCTTTAAAAATATCAGTGACAGTAATTCTTACAGTTCATGTGCATGAAAGATTAAGAAATATAATTCCAACTTCTCAGTCAAATGTAGTGCCTTAATGACCTAACATAGTATTGTAGTGGATATATTGGATTATGTTAAATAATTTACATTGTTTTATAATTATCACAATTACTTTTAGCTATAAAAATGCATTTAAAGGATTTGATGACTGATGGCAATATTATAATAATAATATAGGATATTTAGGCTTAATAATAAGGCTATACTGATTTTCTCTGCAATTCATTGGAGTAGAATATTTAACATACAAATAGTAATAGCTAACAAATGGCTACTGTGTTAAAATTCATAATTAATACTTCTGAATGATATTTTTAAAAATCTTAACTATGTTGGGCCTTCACTGTGGTGCAGTAGGTTAAACCACTGTCTCCTATGTTGCCATCCCAGAAGGGTGCAGGGTAGAGTCCCTGCTGCTCCACTTTTGATCCAGCTCCCTGCCAATGTGCCTGGGAAAGCAGCAAAAGATGGCCCCTGTACCCAGAATAAGTTCCTGTCTCTGACTTTGGATTGCCCCAGCCCTGGCCATTGTGCCATTTGGGGAGTGAACCAGAGGATAAACGATTCTCTCTCTCTCTCTCTCTCTCTCTCTCTCTGTCTCTCAACTCTGCCTTTCAAATAAATAAATAAATAAATAAATCTTTTAAAAAATTCACAGATTTCTATTTTTTTTAAATCCAAACACATAAAAATGGGCAAAGTTGAGTAATATGTTTTACTTTATTTATTTTTCTTAGAATCCCTTTATTTAGGGTATACAAACTTCTTGCATTTCATAAATACAACTTTAGGAACACAGTGATCTTCCAACTCTACCTGCCCTCCCAACCACACTCCAACTCTTCTTCCCCATTTGTCTCCTATTCCAATTCTTATTTTTTTTACTAATATCTGTTTTCTTTTTTCTTTAAGGCAGAGTAGAGTGAACAGTGAGAGAGAGAGAGACAGAAAGGTCTTCCTTTTTCCGTTGGTTCACCCCCCAGTGGCCGCTGCGGCCAGCGCACTGCGCTGATCCGAAGCTAGGAGCCAGGTGCTTCTCCTGGTCCCCCATGGAGGTGCAGGGCCCAAGCACTTGGGCCATCCTCCACGGCACTCCTGGGCCACAACAAAGAGCTGGAGTGGAAGAGGAGCAACCGGGACAGAATCCGGTGCCCCGACTGGGACTGGAACCCAGGATGCTGGCGCTGCAGGCAGAAGATTAGCCTAGTGAGCTGCGGAGCCGGCCACTAATATCTATTTTCAATTAACTTTATACACATAAGATTAACTCTATACTAGGTAAAGAGTTCAACAAATAGTATGAAAAAAATCAAAAACTGTTCCTCAACAGTTGGGACAAGGGTTGTTCCAAGTCCCTGCATCTCAAACTGTCAATTTGGTCTATTCAAATTTGTCTATTTGGTCTATAGTGTCAATTAATACTGTTGTTCCCTTGCTGATTTTCTGTCTTGTTGATATGTCTATTGCTGAAAGTGGGGTATTGAAGCCCCCCGTTACTATTGTATTAGACTCTATGTCTCCCTTTACATCACTTAACACTTCTTTTAAACGCCCTGTAATTAGGTGCACATATGTTTATTAAAATCACATCTTCCTGTTGAATTGACCCCTTAATCATTACAAAGTGCCTTTCTTTGTCTCTTTTAACAGTTTTTCTGATATTACCATGGCTACAACAGAACTTTTTTTTTGGGGGGGGGGGTTATGTTAGCATGGAATATTTTTTCCATCCTTTTCACTTTCAGTCTGTGTGTATCTTTGTTGGTAAGATGTGTTTCTTATAGGCAACAAGTAAATGGGCTTTGTTTTTTAATCCATTTAACCAGTCTCCCTCTTTTAACTGGAGAGTTGAGGCCATTTACATTGAAGTTGACTATTGAATAGTAACAACTTGTCCCTGCCATTTTTCCATTAATATTCCTATTTTTTACTTTGGATTTCCTTTGTACTTTTATTAGGAAATTGTCTGCCTTCATCTTCTTTCAAAGTTATGACCATGTTTCTGTGTTTGTGTGTGTAGAACATCCTTAAGCATCTTTTGTAAGGCTGGATGAGTGTTGAAAAATTCTGTAAATTCCTGTTTGTTATGGAAGGTCAGAGATTCCATGATGGGAGAATCCGGAGGGAGCTTACTGCTTGAGGCTAGGGAAGATATTTAAAAAAAAAAAAAGTGGAGAGACTGCAACCTCAGGAAAGAGTTAGGAAGAAAACAACAGATGGAACTACATGCAAATTAGAGGGACACTGTGGACCTGCATGGAGGGTTTGGATGGGCACAACTCAGGACCTTAACAGCGGAAAGCCTCAGCACCAGTTTTGGAGAGTGAACTGAGACCAGATCACATCAGCCAAAGCCACTGGTGATAAAGCTTCAGGAAGGGTCTGGTGTGAGTCTGGCTTGGAGCTCAGTGGGGAACAGTGTACCTGCCAACCTAGAGAGATAAAGGAGGGGGCACATTTCTCTCTCCCCAACCACCTGATACCAGTGTCCTATAACTAGCTGAAAGAGGGCAGGTGCCATTTTGTACATATATAACAGCTGTTTGTGCCCATGTGCCCAACAACCTGATGAGAGGAGATGCCTGAGTCTGGCTGGGAGAATTGACAGGAGGTTAGTCACTCATGACTGTGGGAGCATTGTGTGCTGGGATGGACTGTGAAAACACTGTGGCTGCATGGGAGGGCACAGGGAGCCTAGGTCTCTGAGTAGTCAATGTAGGCAGCTCCACATACTCAGGGCTCCCTGATAGCCTGGTGAGAGTCACGGCTGTGGGACCTATGCTCACACCGAGGACTGCATAGATTTGTGTGTTTTTTGTGGCAGCATGAATCAGTATTGCACCCATTGGGGCTAGTGCCTGGGCATTGATCTCCTTGTGGAGATGAGGTGAGGTAGAGAGGAGGTGAGCATGAAACTATGCCAACAGCGCTGATCAAATCCTCCCATCTGATTAAAAAGAGAGAGAGAGAGAGAGAGAGAGAGAGAGATTTACCACGCCCAACTTCAGTGTCACCTTGGACACTGAACAGAGCTCCTTGCACATTCCTTTGGGTATTCAATGAAAGAGTAGACACTCCACTTAGCCACAGGGGCATAGTTCAAAGATAAAAGCCATTAGAGGAAATAAACAAAAAACTCCACAAATGCCTAGAATAAGTGAAGCAATTCAAGAACAAGAATAAGGGAGACAACATGATGCCCCCAAAGGAAAACAACATTTCAATACAAGGAGATGAAGATGAAGAGATTCAAGAAATGCTAGAAACAGAATTCAAAATGTTGATTGTAGGATCACTTAGAAGTAATCAGAAGCAAATCCATGAACTAAAGAAATCTGTATATGACATGAATGAAATTTTCCCCATGAAATTGAGATTTTAAAGAAAAATCAAAGTGAAACTTTTGAAATGAAGAATTCAATAGATCAAATAAAAATGCAGTGAAAAGCCTTAATGACAGACGACTTGGTGAGGCAGAAGAAAGAATATCAAAGTTAGAACACAAATCTCTGGAAATATAGTCAAGCCAAAAAAAGAAGATGAAATTAGAAAACTAAAAAACAGTGCTGAAGATTTATGGGATACTATCAAATCACCCAACATAAGTGTCTTAGGAGTTCCTGAAGGAATGGAAAAAGAAATAAAAGATTAGAAGGTCTTTTCAGTGAAATGATTACTGAAAACTTTCCCAATTTGGAGAAATAAAGGGACATCCAAGTAGAGGAAGCACATAGAACTCCTAATAGACATGACCAGAAAAGATCTTCACGATGACACATTGTAGTCAAACTCTCTGCAGTTAAACATAAAGCAAAGATTCTAAAATGTGCATGATAGAAATACCAGATTACTCTCAGAGAATCTCCAATTAGACTCATAGTTGACTTCTTACCAGAAACCCTACAAACTAGGAGAGAATGGATATATTCCAAGTCTTAAGAGAAAACAACTGTCAACCCAGAATGCTGTACCCTGCAAAGCTCTCATTTACTTAACTTAAATATGGATAGTTAGATAATTATTTTCAACTCTTAATGTTTGAAAAGTTCCAAAAGAAGGCATGAGAGAGAAAACCAAAAAATGCCAGGAATTTGGGGAAATTGGAGGAAAACAATAAATAATTGTTTTTGGCTGATGTAATACTGCTATAGATTTCCTCTGGTTATTAGAACAAAGATGTGGTTGCTACTACCATGCAGTCTGTCTGATTTTTTAATAGTAAAAATGTCCAGGCTATAGAAAAACAGACCCATAGGTAAAGATGGACGTGTACATACTGAATGGAAAAGTGATCATCCTTCTCCAAGCCTTGTTTTTCTCATATGTGGAGGGTTCCATATAGTATCAGGTTCACAGGGAAGCTGAATGGGTTAAATATGTAAACATGGAAATGGATGAACAAGCTGCTGGAATCAAGTAAATTAACATTGTGGTGGTAAAGCAAGCCATATTGTTTCATGAGAATAAGTTTATTTCTTATAGTTTTTCAAATTTGTGAAATAATATTGACTTATTTATTTTACAAGTGTAAAGTGAAATAATGGTGATGAAAGAATTTTATGGAGATAGGAAGACCAACAACTCATACCTCTAGGATGTCATCAGTGGAGAAGTATTACTGTATTTCCTCAGGTGAAATCCAAGATGGTTCCTGCAAGACACATTACAGGGCGAGGCCTTGGAGCTCTATATGAAATCTTCTGTGCTTTAGTTGAATTCCTGTAGCTCACTAAATCCAATTTGAAATGCCTTCTGATCACTGTGGTTCAGCACAGGGTAAACAAATTTCAATCCTACTTATTTCACAACAGAAGGAAGGCTTTTTTTTTTTCTTTAAATTTTTTCTTTTCTTTTCTTTTCTTTTCTCTTCTTCTTCTTTTTCTTCTCTCTCTCTCTCTCTCTCTCTCTCTCTCTCTCTTTCTCTCTCATCTTTTAGAGAAATCAAATTAATTCTAGCTAGAGTAAGTACAACAGCAAAGAAATGCAAGTTGCTAGTTGGGAAATAAAGGAAATGAGAAGTAATCAATTTATTGCAATCTTTAGTTTGCTTACTCACTTGATTCGAAACCACATATTGCTTCTCCTAAAATTAACAGTTATAACATCTTGTTGCAACTCGACAGGCATTACAATGTATACTCAATTTTGCATAGATTGAAAATTCCATCATAAAAGATCTTTTGAGACATCTATATTTAAAATAACAGCATTTTCTAGTTAAGCTAGCAAATTTAAACACATAGAAATAAGGAAATATCCAGTGAATCAGCTGTATGATATAAGCTATGGTTATATATGAGCATACTTCTCCATTTATTTTACACTGTCTGCTCATTTGTTTCAAAGCAGGCAGTCCACTTTTGGTGTTCATTGTGAGCTCAATTTTGTTTTACTTCCCTCTATGCTTCCTGGCATCTGTTTTTATGGAAATATAGCTGGCCATTAACACAGCTTTACATGTCTTATAACTGTGTTGTTTTTCATGCAAAATAGACATTTTTAAAATAATTACAGATGGCAAAGTGTGCCCCATGGAATGTTTTCTTTATTACAAAATTACCCTGTTTTGATCATTTTACATCCACTTCATTATAAGAGGAGAACATAGGGAAAAATCAGACATTTCAGTTGTGATAGCAATCTTCAGAGCACTTGTTCTTTCAAAGTGAGAAGTGAGTTGTTATATATAATATGAATCATTATACAAGAGTTTACTTAAGTAAATTGATTCCGATTTCTCTCCTCACCACCCCTGCATTCTGTAACACCCTTAATCTCAGTCACAGATGAGGCTCTAGATAAAGCTTCCATATGTTATTGTCATGGTGAACTTGGCAGCTAACATCCAGAAGAAGAGGATTTGCCAGAAAATATTGATGAGTCATCACTGTAGCCAGATTTCCAGTAGGTCTATGAGTAGCATAGCCTTGAGCAGGATGTTTTTCATCTAGAACTCCAGACCCATCCTTCAGCCTTCTCCACTCTGCTCTGTGGCTCCCCAGAACTGATCCAGGTGGGCTATACAAAATGGAATCATTTGCATTACAATATAGTCATTAGGTATAGCCAATGGGAAGCACTGGCAAATGACTGTAGAGTGGGAGGAATAGATCACTCTTACTAGTACCATCTCAGTCTTCAGGGAGTAGAGTCTGCAACCTCCTGCTTCAGACTATAGACAGCCCTTTCCTGTAGCTTTCATTGTTCATAAGCACATGGACCTAAATGGACCTAAATGGTGACTGGAAGCTCTTAGTCAGCCAGAATGCTATGCTGCATTGGGAAGGCACCCTGTTGCTAGTTCTCCAGTAAGGTGACCTTTGAGCAGACTCTAATGGTGACCAGGAAAACTAGTATAGCTTATGAAGAAATGAGCTTTTCAATAGCTTTTGGGATATTATAGAAGACAGATTAACAACTCTCTTGTTTCCCTTTTCCTTTCCCAGAGAGTGAATAAGGGAACAAGTCTAAGAACCCAAGGCATCTTCTTAAAAAAAAAAAAAAAAAAGGAGATGAAGAAAAGAAAAAGAAAAAGAGATTTATTTGTTTCAAAGGCAGAGTTACAGTCAGAGAAAGAGAGAGAGAGATTGAGAGAGAGAGAGAGAGAGAGAGAGAGAGAGAGAGATCTTCCATCTGCTGGTTCACTTCCCCAGAGAGCAGCAACAGCCAGAGCTGATCTGAAAACAGGAACCAGGAGCATATTACATGTCTCCCTTATTGATGCAGGGACCCAAATGCTTGAGCCATATTCTACTGTTTTTGCAGGATCATTAACACGGAGATGGATAGTGAAGCAGCTGGGACTTGAACCAGCACACATACAGAATCCTGGCACCAAAGCTGGAAGCTTTACATGTTAAGTCACAGGGCTGTCCCAACAATGTACATTCTTAATCAATATTCAAGTGTTGAGATGTAACAGGTACAACTGCCACCTGCAACATTGGCATCCCATATGGGCACCAGATCGTGTCCTAGCTGTTCCACTTCCTATCTAGCCCCATGCTAAAGGCCTGGGAAAAACAGTAGAAGATAGCCCACGTGCTTGGTTACCTGCCACCCACCTGGGGGACCCAGAAGAAGCTCCTGGTTCCTGGCTTCTGCCTAGTCTACCCCTGGCCATTGCAGCCATCTGGGGAGTGAATCAGCAGATGGAAGAGCTCCCCTTCTCTTCCCCTCTCTCTCTCTCCATAACTCAGACTTTCAAATAAATAACTTTTTTTAAATAATAGTTGTTAACAATCATGGAGTATTTTTTGTGATTTTCATTGAGTTAGTCTCTCACTTTGTGTGTGTTCCATATCCATTCATAAATCTGTATTGTTTTAACCTTAGTGTGTGTACTCATCCTACAAGAAAGCTACAAAACCTGTTGCCAATGTTGTGGCACTGTGGGTTAAGCTGTCACTTGCAATTGCAGCTTCCACTATGAGGGCTAGTTCAAGTATTGGCTCTTCCATTTCCAATACATTGCTCTGATAATGGACCTAGCAAAGCAGCAGAAAATGGCTCATGTGGTTGGGTCTTTGCCACTCACGTGGGAGTCTTAGGTGGAGTTTTAGGATCCTGACTTTGGGCTGGTCCAGCCTCAGCTGTTGCAGCCATTTGGGAAAAAAATAAATCTTAAACAAACAACAAAGACAAAACTACAAAACCTATAACCAAACTCAGACTCGCAGAACAGGAAACTCAGGCAACTGAGTGGTAGCTTCAGATCTTAATGTTCATTTTTGATTTTAAAGCAGACCCCAATTATTTCAGTCAATAATCCTTAGTCAAGCCTAAGGGCGGTAATGCCTTCAAAGTGGAATTAGCTCCAGAATGCACCTTCATATTTCCTTCATTTTCTTTGCTCACATGTTATTCTTTTGAGCTGTCCCGAAACCTTTGGTGAGTGTGCCATCACTTTCTTGAAAAATACACAATCTAATTCATATTTTGTTTCTGTGTAAATGGCATGCAGAGGATTAAGATTTCCTAAGTTACAGATTGATAAACTATCATTGAAACCATGAAGAACATGTGACCCCTATGTATGAATATTTTGTTCAAGTCACAGAGCTGTTTAGTTGAAGAGATGAGACAACAACCAAAAGTTTTTCAGACAAAAGCTTCTCCCTACCCCAGTCTCAGCATCTGCATTTGATAATCCTGGATATAAGCATGAGGTCATGGGGTGGGCATCTGGCACAATGGTTAAGATCCAGCTCAGGACACCCAAATCCCATTTGGAGTGTCTCATTTCAGGTATTATCTCCACTTCCAATTCCTGCTTTCTACTCAAGTGCACTTGAGAATTAACAGATCGGCCGGTGCTGCGGCTCACTTGGCTAATCCTCCGGCTGCAGCGCCGGCACACCGGGTTCGAGTCCCGGTTAGGGCACCGGATTCTGTCCTGGTTGCTCCTCTTCTAGTCCAGCTCTCTGCTGTGGCCCGGGAAGGCAGTGGAGGATGGCCCAAATGCTTGGGCCCTGCACCCGCATGGGAGACCAGGAGGAAGCACCTGGCTCCTGGCTTCGAATTGGCTCAGTGTGCTGGCTGTAGCGGCCATTTGGAGGGTGAACCAACAGAAAAGGAAGACCTTTCTCTCTCTCTCTCTCTCTCTCTCTCTCTCTCTCACTGTCTAATTCTGCCTGTCAAAAAAAAAAAAAAAGAGAGAGAGAGAGAGAATTAACAGATCATGGACCAAGTACACAGATGCAGAGGCAGAGGTGGTGTTCCCAGATTCAGTTCTCAGCTTTTGGCTTTGGCCTGTCCCAGTCAAAAAGATGGGGTTTACAATTCCTTGAAGAGTGAGCCAGCAAATACAGAATGTTTCTCTGTCTCTGTTTCTGTCTGTTTTACAGTATAAATAAATAAATAAATAAATAAATAAATAAATAAAAAACATTGAGATGGGGCAGCAGGGATGTAGCCTGGATTCATTTATTTAAAATATGTTTGCTATTTTTGCTTATTGTGTTTCTGAGGGAAGATTTATAAGTGCAGTGAAAATGAAAACGACAAAAAAAAAGAAAGACTGTAATAGTTAAGGAATACCTAGTAGGGATGGTGATAGTCAAATATTTCAAATTTCATTTTTTGGAAATAATTACTCTAGTATTCCAAGTTTACCTCCTAAGTTTATACAGAGAACAAGCAGACCCCAATCAGCAAAACATTTATCCAAAGCATTTAGTGTATAGCTCTCGAATTCACATTTAAAAGTTCATTATTATCCCACAAAATAGGCTCAACCAGGATTTTGAACCTGTACTCATGTGCCGAAAAAGATTTTTCTATAGATGAGTAACCTACCAGGTTAATAAAAAATGAAAAACACTCTAAAACCAAAAATATAGAAAGTTCATTTCTATGATGTATAATCCATTATTTTATGTCTTGTAGAGGTCTACCCATATTCTAAACACACAACACTTGTTTCTTTTGAATATACTTCTGTTAATTTTTCTTTGAACAGAAAGTGGCAGAGAGAGAAGGCAAGACATGGACAAAGAGATCTTCATATGCTGTTTTACTCCCCAAATATCCACAACAATGAGTCTGGGTCAGGAAGAAATCAGAAGCCAGAAAGTCCATTAGGTTTTTCATGTCAATATGACAGGACCCAAATACTTGGGTTGTCTTCTACTGCCTTCCCAGGCACAGTAGCAGGAAACTGGATTGGAAGTGGAGCAGCAAGGAGTCCAACTGACACTATGACTGATATGAGATGCCAACGTTGCAAGCAGCATCTTAATATACTGCACTACAACACCACTCCCTACATAACACTGGCATCTAAAAACCTTTAGCACTTTGTATTATATGACTTTTACCAATTTAATAAGATGCACTCACATATGTGACAGTTAAAAAAGTCAATCAATGTGAACTTAAAATTGTGATTACTAGAAGCTGGGAAGAGTGAGGATAGGAAGCCTAGGGGAAGGTTAGACAATGAGTAACACAGTACATTCAGATGGGAATAATAGGTCCTGTTGTTCTACAGTTAAGACTGATAATAACATATCGCCTACTGTTCACAATAACATATTACAGTATAAATAACTATAAGAGATGTTCTGGTAGACTCAAAACAGAAGGTAAAGATAAAGAAATAGAGAGGCCACTAGCTTGATATTATTGATTTTCACTAGTATATGTTGAAATATTGCCCTACACCCCATAAAATATGTAAGTATTGCAAGTTAATCCGAAATTAAAAAAATATAAAAATATATTTTCATTTTGGGCCTTTCTTTCTTTTCATTATGGGAAACATTAAAATAAATAATTTCACAAGCTGGCTGAAGAAACTTGCAGTTAACTTACAACCACAATTGATCACATAGAACTGAACAATCCAACAAAGATGATTTATTTAAAACATATCCCCCAAGCCACACACACAACCAAGTAATTCATGAGTGGGAAGTTCTCACATATTTAGTAATACTTTACTTTCAAGGGCTTATATCATGGACAAAAATAAAAACAAATTATATAAAATGATGTGATTATTCCATTAAATTGATAATTGTTTGTTTTGCTAAGTTCATTAAGCATCTGCTATAAAGACTCACTATGTAACCGTAGATGTTTGTCTTAGGATACAAAGCAAGTGGTGATTTGAAGAAAAAGGTCAGTTATTTTATATTTAAGAGGGCATGCATACAATAATCAGTTTCTGTTGTATTGTTACAATCCCCAATTTTCAAATGTTGAAATGTAAGTACAGATAGTTGCAATAACATGTTCAACTGCACACAAACAATGTTTTTTTCCTTCTTGCTATTTTAAAAATTCTTTATTAAATGGAAGGTTAATCTTGTGATTATAAAATAAAATGAAAGTATACCATTTTAAAAATGAAAAGAAAGGATAAGAATGAAATGTGGAGGGAGGTTGGGAATGTGGGAGGGAGGGTAAAGTGAGACCTATCACTATGCTCCTAAATCTGTATATATGAAATATATGAAATTTGATTAGCTTATATAAATAAAAATTACAAAAAATTTAAGAAACAGGAAAAGTACTTAAATAGACATCTCTTCAAAGAAGGAATCAAAATGGTCAATAGGCACATGAAAATATGCGTATAATCACTAAAAATCAAGAAATGCAAATATAAACCACAATTCAATACTGTCTCACACATCTCAAGATGGCTAGTATTTTTTTCAAAAGGATAAGTGTGGGTGAGAATGAGCAAAAATGGAAATCTGTGCATATTGTTGGTAGGAATAAAAAATGATGCAGCCACTATGGAAAGCAATATGCAAATTATTCAAAAATCCAAAAATGGAAATGCCATATGAATCAGCAATCACAATTTTGAATATATACCCACGAAAAATCGGAGTCTTAAAGAAGTATCTTCACCTCCATATTCATTCCAACATTGTTCACAAAAGCCAAGAAATCGAAACATTGTCAACTGTTATTAGACATCCTTCCTCTGTTCCTTCTTCCTCTGTTGTTTTTTCCCCTTTTTTCTGTTTCTTTCCTCTTTAACCTTTTAGTAAAATTTATCTACACAAGGAGAATTCAAAGAATTTATGGAAATTTCACACCACTTTAAGATTCCATTTTCCTTGAACTCTTTGGAGCTCCTTAGTATTAAAGCAAATACTCTATATTTTGTTGACTACTACTTGCCAAGTATTTTAGAATAGTACCAAGAACATAACTGTTACTCAATAAATGCTCAGCAGATGAATGACTAATTGAATGAGTTAATAATGAAAGAAATAAAAAAATTCCTCAGATTATTCATTTAAATTGATCCTTGGTTTTCTCATCTCTGGTATAATGAAATAATGCTTCTTTAGAGTCTTCCACGTGAGTGCAGGGAACCCCAAACACTTGGGCCATCTTCTGCTGCTTTCCCAGGTGCTTAAGCAGGGAGCTAGATGGAAATGGAGCAGCCAGGACTTGAATTGGTGCCCATAAGGGATGTGGGCACTGTGGTTGTGGCTTAGCCTGCTGTGCCACAGCACCAAGCCCTCATCTTTGGTTTTATATAGTCTTCTCTCTTTTTGTTTTTATCATTTTTAATCTGCTATGCTACGGTGTTGGTCCCATCTGCCATGATTCTTATTATTTCTCTCTATCTAATAATTTTGATAATGTTTTGTTTTATTTTTTATTTACCTTGAGATTTACTTGTAGGTTGTTCATTGGGTATCTTTTTTTGTAGGTGCTTAAGGCTATAAACCACTCTCTTAGTAATGCTTTTTTATCTCAAATTTTTATATGTTGTGCCTACATTTTCATCAATTGAAGGAATTTAAAATTTTCCTTTTGAGTCCTTCAATATGCCATTCTTCATTCAGAAGCATGTAGTTCAATCTCCAGGTATAAGTATAATTTTAAATTTGTTGTTGTTTTCAAATTCATTCTACTGAAGTAAAAAAAATACATGATATTATTTCAATTGGTTTGAATTTGTTAAAACTTCTTTTGTTTCATAATATATGGCCTCTTCCTGAGAATATTCCATGGACTGATGAAATGAATATGTATCTATAGCTGTAGGGTATGATGATACACACATTTTTTGTTAGGGTAATTTGGTCTCTGGTATAGTTTAATCCTGGTGTTTGTTGATATTTTTGTCCATTGACAAAAGTGGAATATTGTAACCCCTTTCTATTTTAATATTCTCTTTAGCTCTAATAAACCAGACTAGGTACCTATAAACTTAAAATCAACTTACATTCTTGCTGAATTTATTTTTTTTTTTAATTTTTTGACAGGCAGAGTGGACAGTGAGAGAGAGAGAGATAGAGAGAAAGGTCTTCCTTTACCATTGGTTCACCCTCCAATGGCCACTGCAGCTGGCGCACAGTGTTGATCTGATGGCAGGAGCCAGGTACTTCTCCTGGTCTCCCATGAGGGTGCAGGGCCCAAGCACTTGGGCCATCCTCACTACACTCCCTGGCCACAGCCGAGAGCTGGTCTGGAAGAGGGGCAACCGGGACAGAATCCGGTGCCCCGACCGGGACTAGAATCGGTGTGCTGGTGCCACAAGGCAGAGAGGATTAGCCTAGTGAGCTGCAGCACCGGCCTGAACTGATCTTTGATCATGAGGTAGTGACCATCTTTACCGCTCTTTAAATTTGTATTTTAATGTCCATTTTGTCTGATAATTGTAACTACTTCTGCTTGTTTTTGGTTTCTACTTGGATGGAATACCTGTTTCCATACATTCTCCTTCACTCTGTGTGTCTTCATTTGTGAATTGAGTTTCTTATAAGCATCACATCATTGGGTCGTTTTTGCTTTTGTATTTGTTTTTTAAGCAAGTCAACCAGTCTGTATTCTTTACTTGATGATTTAGTTCATTTATATTCAAAAATTCAATATAAGTAGATGGATCAGTCTTTTAACTTTTATTTAATATTTCTTCTGTTTATTTTGAATATCATCTGTTATTTTTAGTGCGATTTATTCTCATTTTCATATTGGTAATTATTTTTCTTTGGTTATGTATGTGCAACACCCTTAAGTATCTTTAGTAAGTCTCATTTGGTAGCTCTGCATTTCTTCAGTATTTGCTTTAATTTGAAATAATTTATTCTTCATTTCTGAGAGAAAACTTCACTGAGTAAAATACACTGTCTGTCAACTATTTTCTTTTTTGAACCTGGAATATATTATTCCATTCATTCTTCATTTATAAGATTTCTGCTGAAAAATATGCTGCTAATTTAACTGGACTCCCTTAACAGTGATTTGGCACTTTTCTCTTACAAATTCTCTTTATGTTTGACTTTTGAGTGTTTGAATACATCATGTTGCAGTGAAGATTTGTTCTGGTCATTTCTATTTTGGGTCTTGTGGGCTTCCTGTAGTTGGTTGCTTATATATATATCTTCAGAATGAGAAAGTTTTAACATGTTTCAATGACTAGGTCTTCTATGTCCTTTCCCTCCCCCTCTCACTCAGGAATTCCAATTATCAGAGTGTTATTTAATGGTGCCCCAAAGATCACTAAGACTGTTCATTTATTTGTCTGACAGGACTACATTAAAAGACCTCTCTTCAACTTCAGATATGTTTTCTTAAACCTAATCTAGTCTGTTATTGAGGCTTCAACAGCATTTTTTAGTTTACTTTTTGAATTATTTGTTGACATACTTTGATTCTTTTTTAATATCTCTTTGCTAAATTTCTCACTTACATCATGCATTTTCTCAATTTTGTTTAACTGTATTGTCTTGTATCACTTTCAGTGTCTTTACAAAAATTTTTTCAAAATTATTTATTGAGCATTTTGTCAATCTCCTTCTCTGTGGACTCTGATATTAGGTGTTATTGGATATTTTGGAGAGTGCCTTGTCATACTGTTTTATACGTCTTGTATAACTACACTGATTGTTGCACCTTTGGTGAAGCAGTCATCTCTATCACTTTTCAATGGAGTTTTTCATGGTTTGTAGGATTTTTCTTGAAAATATGTCTTTGGGTGTTAATTTAGTTGGTTGCTTTGGTTTTGGTTCCAGT
Source organism: Sylvilagus floridanus (assembly GCA_949820135.1). Taxonomy (NCBI): domain Eukaryota; kingdom Metazoa; phylum Chordata; class Mammalia; order Lagomorpha; family Leporidae; genus Sylvilagus; species Sylvilagus floridanus. The sequence continues at coordinate 21,973,582 of OX463236.1, forward strand.
TGTACACAGAAGTGTAGATTGCCTATAGCCTCCTCAAGTCATAACACTGACAGTGCCAGTAGAGGTATGTGGGTCTCTTCTCAGTACAAGCAGGGTCAGGCAGCTTTTAGTGGTGTTGGCTGGGGTCATGGCAGTACCAGACCCACGTCTGAAATATGTGTGTTGTGCCATCTGTGCCCATTGAAGCCAAGGCGGTCTTGTGCTATGATGGGGCTAGAGTACAGGATAGTCACCAAAGCTAAGGAAAGCTGGAAAGGGGGATGCCAATGCCTGGGCTGGTGTGTTCAACCAACTATGCCAACCAAAGCTGGAGCAGGCTCCAGTTGGAGCCTGATTTGTTGACCAAAACAAGCCAGGTTGCAAAAAGAGCCAAGCAGCCTAGGCGTTTATGTGTTACCAGTCATGTCCACCTAGCTAGGGCAGGCTCAGGCCACAGTGCAGCTGGAGTCTGCAGCACTCACCAAAGCAGAGGCATTCTGTAGACAACAGCTGCATATCCAAGGAGGCTGTGCACCACTGGTTTTATTCCACATCTGAAGCAAGCTCACACTATACTGAAACTTGATTCAGGGGCACTCACCAAAATATGAAACCCTAGGAAGAAGGGAGTCATGTAACCCAGGTGGGTGTGCATGACCAAATATGCCTGCCAAAGCTGAGCAGGCTTGAGTTACACCAGGGCTGATATTATGGATGTTCATCCAAGTGGGTGACTCTGGAGAAGGGAGTCACACAATTCAGACTGATGTTCACAAACACACTCACCAAACCCGGGAGGAGGTTTGGGCTGTAGCAGGGCTGGAGCCCAAGTTACCAACCAAAGTAAAGTCTCCTGGAGAAAGGAGCTGCACAGCCTTGGAAGGTGGTACGTCTGCATATACTCCACAGTGTAGTGACAGAGTTGGGAAGAGAGGTCAGTGTGGGCCTCCTGATTCCCTACTTCTAATAAGATTATATCTCCTGTCTTTGGATAACCATACCACTGCCTGTTGTTGTATCTTAATTTAAAAAAAAAAAAAAGAGTTTTCTTTCTTTTTGCTTGAGCTAGCTCAAAAAGTCTCTCTTGAAAGTAAAATGATTATAACTAGGACAGATTATATCGCCCCAAAAAACCCATTCTTGTGTATTGCATGTTTGTTGGTTTAGACAAAGAGACTCTTTTCACCTTAAGCTATGAGTTTCTGTTCTATTTTTAGATACACTTTTATTTCCTACCTCATTTTGAGAAATGAGAACGTATTTTGCTTGTGGATTTTTTGCCTTTAGGAAATAATATTTCAAAAATGGAAAAAGTGATAATAGATAGGAATCTATTTTATTTATTATATCTTCTAATTTCAGTCATATGGCCTGAAAGCTCACCTTTACCTAAGATCTACACTCACCTTATAGGTGAAATAACTCTGAAGAGTTTTATTTTTGTAGGAACAAGGAATTAATAAAAGTAGCAAATGAAGATTCCTTAAACATCATAAAGACTACATTTCACGTCATATCAGTTAATGTGTTACTACCACTATTAATGTTTGATTTAATGAGTTAACATCTTCATTCAAAATGAAAGCTTCCCCAGTGTGCATTTGTAGCTTATAGTTCTTATAATAAATTGAAGTTTGGATAAAGTGTATTAATTAAACAGAAAAGCAAGTAGTCAAATTTATATGATGTGTGTTGAATTTATTGTTTTGAAGATTTATTTATGTAAAAGGCAGAGTGACAGAGAGAGATTCACACACACACACACACACACACACACAGAGAGAGAGAGAGAGAGAGAGAGAGAGAGAGAGAGAGAATCTTCTATCCACTGGTTTATTCCCCAAATGGTAGAAATGGCCAGGGCTGAGTCAGCCCAAATGCAGAAGTACAGAACTCCCTCTGAGTCTCTCAAGTGGGTAGCAGTGACTCAAGCAATTGGGCCATCTTCTTCTACCTTCTTAGGCACATCACAGGAAGCTGGATTGAAAGCAAAGCTGCTGGCCCTCAATAAGCATGCTGATATGTGATATCAGCATTGCAAATGACTATGTATCATGTTATACTACAATGTCAGTCCCCCTATATAATATAATAAATTCAAATTGATCATTTTATATTTACATCATTATAATTTCAATACAAATTATAAAATGCTACTATTTCAATTAAAAAGTGAACATAGGTTTTCTGTAGTTATGAGTGCTTTTAGATTTAAATACAGAGATGAATGTTGGTTTTGGCTATTTACAGATGGAGTATGTAAAATAAATTTAAATATTTAAACAAGAGGAGTAAAAGTTGTGAACCACATTTTTGGCCATTACACAGACCTAAGTTCACTCTAACAGTTTGTTCCTAGAAGAAATTCATCAATCATGACCCATCCACCAAGGATACCAAGGCTTTCTCTTGTTAGGACTTTCTGTAATACAAATACTAGGCTGTGTTTCAATAAAACCTTTATTCCTGCAGTGCTCTTGAGGTTTATCTGGTGTGTGGTCTGCTGCTGTTCCATTAATGTTTTCATGATTCTTGATGGTATCCTGCTGGTCATCATCCAGAGGCCACTTGTCAATATGATGTGATCCCCTCTCAGCATTCACACTCTGGTTGATCCCTCGGAGAACATGCAGATTTTTCTGCTGTCACTGTCAAGATCTCTCCATTTATACCCAGATTTTGTGTATTGACCAATAGCCCACAAACTGGGTCAGCATCATCTTCACCAGTTCACGGAGGTTGTTTACCTTGCTTCTGGGCATTCTTCAGAGAGGAACTTACCCTACTGGTGTTTTCCTTATCTCATGTGGCCAATATTATTTCAGAAGTTCCATTTTTCCCCTTTGCTTGGACTTTTTCCATGGAACCCTGAATCAGTTACTCTTGTTTGTATGTCGTGACACTCCCCATCATGGATGACTGCTAGGTCCTTTGCCATGGGAAACACCTAAAAATCACAGGCCTTCTGATAAGTACGGAGTTCTCCCAAGAAAGTGATGACAGTTAAAGACGCTTCTTAGCTAAAGCAAATGAAGACAGGGACTGCAGGTGAGTATTATGAAGATAATGGTATTGGTTATTGCAAATTTCACACAATCCTCTGAATATCAGATTTTCATACAAGAAATATTGGAATCTAGGTAAAAGTTCTGGTTATAAAACACACTGGGAACTTCATTTATGTTTATGGACAATATTGTAGGTTCTTTTCTTCTCAGTACAATATTATCAGTTCTTTTATTCTCTGGTGATTGTGAGTTTTTAATGTTTTCAATTTAGTTTTACTTCGTTTGAAAGGTGTGCATGTGTGTGTGCGCACACACACACACACACAAACGGGTATGGGGGGGAGAGAGAGAGAGAGAGAGAGAGAGAGAGAGAGAGAGAGAGATTCCATCCACTAGTTTACTCCCCAAATGTCTACAATAGTCTACAATAGTCTACAATTGCTGGGCTGGGACAGCCACAATCCAGGTGCCTGGAAATCAGTACAAGTCTTCAACATGGGCTGTAGGGTTCCACGTTTTTGAGCAGTCATCTGCTGCTCCTCAGGGTACATTTGAGCAGGAAACTGTATCAGGTATTGAGGAGTCAGGACTCAAGTCAGGCACTCCAATATGGGAATCCGGCATCTCACACAGTATCTTAACTGCAGTACCAAACATCTGGCCTGAAATGTGAATTTGAATACCTGGGTCTGAAAGCAGTATTGATAATTACTTTATTGTTGAAAATTAAATAGAAAAGTTAGATTTCTTTGTGACTTTTTCATTCCTATTTTCCTCTACCTGCCCCCTTCTCAGAATCTGTATTTATGCTGATGAGATCTAAGTATGCAATAAAAAGTAGTTACAATTATCAATTTATAGGGAAAAAAACTATCCTTTATTCAAACTTAGATGATGACATTAGCATGTTTGTGTGTTTATGCATGGATATATGGGTTGTATATTTGTTTTTAAACATTATTAGAAATATTTAAGGGCACATAAATAAAGTTTAGAAATTAAATAATCTCTTGAATATGAAGAACATGAATAGACACAAGTACATTAAATATTTAACTCTAGATTTTTAAGCCAATAGTTTAATATACTTTGCTATTTTCCTAAAATATTGTCTTTCCCAGAACATTTTATAAAAATGTATTCATTATCTTCTCTCCACAAATGTTTCTCTCTCCAGAGTCTCTTTTCAGCCTTATTACCACCATCACTCCACCAGTTCCAGTTTCAAATATTCATGTCATATTTGATGGCTTTTCCTCCATATTCAGTATGACACAAAACTACCTTTAGAATTCACTTCAACCACTATCTTACATTTATCTCTTTCATTATCCTTGCCCCCATCTGAATTGTGACTCTCTTTCAGATTTAGTGTGTCTGTGCTGAGCCAATGCATCCACAGGTGCACTGTGTTACAGGCTGGCACTACCAGCCTCACATAACGGCAAAGCTTTCCCTTCAGCAGGCCCTCCATCAACAAAATATTTTAAGTCTTTTTGTTCTGTTTCCTTCCTGTCTTTTTTTCCCTTACAATTAGAGATTCTGCTTATTATTGCCAGGCTTCCTTTATTGCACTTTCAACTTAATTTTCTTTTTTTTTTTTTTTAAAAAAAAGATTTATTTTATTTATTTGAAAGACAAAGTTTACAGAGAGGTAGAGACAGAGCAGAGCCATCTGCTGGTTCACTCCCCAGATGGCCACAACAGCCGGAGCTGCACCAATCTGAAGCCAGGAGCTTCTTCCAGGTCTCCCACGTGGGTGCAGGGGCCCAAGGACTTGATCCATCTTCTACTTTAGCAGGCCACAGCAGAGAGCTGGATCGGAAGTGAAGAAGTAGGGACTAGAACCAGCACCCATATGGGACACCGGCACTTCAGGCCAGGGCTTTAACCCACTGGGCCACAGCACAGGCCCCTCAGCTTAATATTCTTTATTTTCAACTTTTATTTAATAAATATAAATTTCCAAATCACAGCTTTTGGACTATAGTGGCCTTTTCCCTCCCACAATCTCCGTCCCACCCGCAACCCTCCCATCTCCTGCTCCCTCTCCCATCCCATTCACATCAAGATTCATTTTCAATTATCTTTATATACAGAAGATGTATTTAGTATATACTAAGTAAAGATTTCAACAGTTTGCACCCACACAGAAACACAAAGTGTAAAGTACTGTTTGTACCAGTTATAAACAACTTTCAGTAACTTCTTGCTGCCTGTGAAGGTAAAGCTTCTGAATCATTGAGTTTTGACTAATTCAGGCTCTACCATGCCAATCAAAAAAATTTTTTTTTGCAGCTTTAAGCATAGGTTATACCTTAGCCAAAAAATCTCTTACATAGTCCTTTCAACATATCGTTTTTCTGCCAGATTCAGTTTTGTCAAGAATAACTTTTCATCTTCAACTTTGTCATTCAAAATCAAGTTACATTCTGTTTTCAAAATATTGGCTATAATACTTGCTTAAAATTTTGCCTCTTAAGGCATCACTCTTAATCATGTGCTACACTACAAAAATGTTTTTTAGCATTTCCTTTTCCAATAAAATGCCTCAATGGCAAGGATTAGACTGGGTATTCCAAATATTACAGAGCCCTATGGTTGTAAACAGCCCTAGAGATCAACTAGGTCAAACCCCTCAGTTTAAAGCTGATAATCTGAGATTTAAGGCAATTAACTGACTTTGCAAAGGCCATAGAGCCCTCAGCAACAGAGCTGGGAATTATAACCAGTTTTGATCTCAGTACACGGCATTCTCTTATTTCCTGTTACTTATTTCTGGTTTTGTAGTCAGCTGATTATCTGAAGATAAGAAAAAAATGTTTATTTTAAAATTGCGTTAGTTTTCAAAACTGGTTGATTTCAAGGAATTCTGTTGTGACAAGAAATGAAAACAATATTTATTAAGGGGAAGTATGTATCTTGCCTACTAATAACTGCTGTTTTCTAAGAAAAACGGAGGCTAAAATATCTTTTGTTTACTGAATAATGTGATGTGCCAAAAAATCAAATTTGAAAACAAAAGAGGAAACTACAGCTAAAAAGAATTAAAAAGAAATAAGAGATGGCCAGAAAGTGTAGAGGGAAAATGAAATAGGCATTTTTAGAGTAAAACATGGATGTTTTGTGTTCTATGTACCTTCCTTCTCAACCAGCTCCACAAAATCTTGCATTACTTAATATTACAACTCACTAAATTTTGAAAATGCAATGAAAGTACAATGTTTACAAAAAGGAAAAGAGAATAAGCAGAAGGTATCAGGCATATTGGTATCACTTTGCAAAGATCATCATCAACATTTTAAATAAAGTATTTGTCTTGTTTTTTAATTACTGACAAAACCGTAGATTTTTTAAAAAAAAATATATTAGGATAGTTTATCATAAGGCAGAGAGACAGAGAGGGCTTCCATCTATTGGTACACTCTCAAGTGCTTGCAACAGCCAGTGCTGAGCCAGGCTGATGCTAGGAGCAAGAAATTCAATCTTGATATCACGCACAGGTTGCAGGCATCTAATTACTTAAGACACCATCGCTGCCTCCCAGGGTGTACATAATCAAGGAGCTGTAATCTGGAACCACAGCTGGAACTTAAACCAACGCACTCCAGTATAGAAAGTGGACATCCCAATGGTGGATTAACTACTGCCATCAAACACATATCCCTATTGGTTGATATTTTGTTGAATATTAAATACACACAAAACATGTGTTTTAAAGAAAATATCTTTTCATTAAACTGTATAATTATAAATAAAAATGATATTTTCTGAATAAATCTGAACCAGGAGAATTTTAAAATAAAAGTTTTGATTTAGCACAGTATCCTCACTGAGTTTTGACAAATAATCACAATGTGCATTAGCTGATAATCATGTTAGATATAATAGAAATGTTTGAAAATGTTAATTACGGGAGAAAATCTTTAGCGCAATTAATTGCAATATATTTCTCAATAAATACAAAATATAAAAGTACCCATTGATTCTACATTTCTTCTTGATTGTTGAATTATATAGTTTTGCACAGTCAACATATAGTTAGAATAAATTATATCTTAATTAATCGTCTCTTGGGGATGATTCATACGTTTCCATATATCAAAAACGTATGCAGTGATGCTTTCACGGGAGTGTATCGTACATATTTGTCATTTATATTTTTATTAGTGCTTAATCCCAGATAAATCAGTACCATAACAGTCATTTATATTTTTATTAGTGCTTAATCCCAGATTAATCAGTACCATAACATGTTGTATTATGTGAAATGATCTCTTTCCAATTCAACTTTTTATGAGGAGAATTAAACTATTAAAATTTGAATTTTTTGAAAGTAGGAGTTATTTTGGTCCATGTCCAAAAACACTGTACTAGTTTCCTCTGCTTCTACCCATTTCTACAGATTTGGTGGCTTAAACCAACTCAGACTTTTTATCTTGCATTTCTACAATTCTGAGTCTAGATGGTCTTGTTAGGCTAAAATCAAAGTGCCAGAAGGAATTGATTCTTTTGTAGTCTTTAGGGGAAAATTTTCCAGCTTCCAGAAAAGTACATGTTCCTTGATTTGAGGCTCCTTCCACCATTTTCAAGCTAGCAGCATGGCAGCTTCAATTCTTTAACTGACCCTTCTCCATGTTTGTAAGGAAACTCATATTTATGTTGGGATCACTAAAATGAACTAGCATGAAATCAGTTGCCAAGCAGCCATAATTCCACCTGAAACCCTAACTGCCCTTTGCCACGTAACCTAACATACTCACAGGAGCCAGAAACTAAAATATGGAGAGCTTTGGGGAACTATCTTCAATCAATAAAAAAATAGAAGTTGTTTTACATTTTGATCACTAAATGTCTGCTTTTCAAGCATTCATACTTCCTTTTTGGATTGATATTTCACAATATAGATCTATATCTGTATCTAAATCTAGATATCTAGATCTATATCTAAATGTGTCTATAGGACACATTTTCAGTTTGAATACAGTTGATGCTTCTTAACTGAAAATTTTCCAATTACTTTCAAAATTTGTAGAAATACTTTATGATATTCTAATCTTGGATTAGTGCATGTTGCTCGATGTTTGAAGAAGACTAGCTAGGACTTTACTATAAAACTCCATGATAAGTCAATGCCAGATAGGGAGAGATTTTTTTTTCTTCTCCCCATATCACACTTTTTCTGTAGAAATCATGCTGTAAATGTCAGAATCTACTTTCTATAATTCATTTCTGAAAGTTTCCCTTCCATGGTACTGAAATTTAACAACCAGTGAGCCAAACAATAAACATAAACCTTATAGGCAAAAGTAGCTTTCAAAATAATGGAATTTTGGTATTGACATAATAAAACACCACTATATTGTAGGAAGTTTTTATGATATGTTTTGTAATACTGTATTTCATATTTGGCATTTATAACATAACTAGAAGAAAAAATTTGTTTTAAGTTTCAGTCCACATTGAATTTATATGGTTCAATTATGTCTAAAATCAGACATTATTCTCTAGGCACAACTGACAACATAATTTTCCCAATCATTTATAAAATCCAGAAGGAATACTTTGTAATAAATGTTTTATATGCTAATACTCTGAATGGCCCACAAATGCTTCTTTATGAATGACTGAGGTTAAGAATATTTTTGAACACTGATTTATCTCAGGCTACATCGGTTCTAAGGGAACCGAAGCATATTTTCCAGTAATTTCCGATTGATAAGCATATGACTATTTTAAGATATCAATTATTTGATCAAACTTTGGCTAGTGTATGGATACACCTGAATTGGAGGATATTATAAAATAATAATGGCTGTTAATAACTTTTTGTTAACTTTATTGATCTGAAAATAAAAATAAGTACATTTTAATTTTAAAATAAAATAAAATATATTATTAACTATGATTTTGCGTTAGGCATCTATTTAGGGATCAAAGTGTAGGACAGACTTAATGCTTTATCCCTCTTGATTGAAATGTATATATTTGATTGATACTTTTTTGGTGAATATGAATGTAATTTACTTAGAAAGAATTTTAATTGTTTAATTTTCTTCAATATTCCTCACATGCCCTATTCAACAATAACACTTATCTCTGGAAAACAAGGCCAGGAAATTGATATTTGACATTACTAGAAAACAATACTCTATTATGCATGAATCAATTACAGTCACACAAATAGAGAAGAAACACTTGACAAGTTAATTTTTCTATTATGCAAATACTTCCCCTACTCACATTTCTACACGCCAAGAAGTGACTGTCTTCAATAGTAGCAATAGGATAATGTACACAACTTTGTGACCTTTAGGTGCACATACCTCCCCCCTTCACGGAATTTTAGTCCATAGGTGAGATGAAGCACAAGTCTCCTTTGCAATTAGATAGATTCATCATGAGAGCGGATGTGTGGAGTTCTGAGTTGTAACCATGCCTGCCTTGAGTGTCAGAACTGATGATGGAGATGTTGATGCATTCTTTAAGAAATCTGTCTGAGGTGGGCATTGTAGCAGAGAAGGTTAAACCTCTGCCTGCAGTGTCGGCATCCCACATGGGTGCTGGTTCCTCTCCTGGCTGGTCCACTTCCAATTCAGCTCCCTGCTAATGACCTGGGAAAGCAGTGCTTCAAAGATGGCCCAAGTAATTAGGTTCCGGCACCCATCTGAGATACTCAGAAAAAGCTTCTGGCTCCTGATTAGCTCAAATCTGACCTTTGCAGTCATTTGAGGAGTGAACCAGTGGATGGAAGACCTCTCTCTCTCTCTCTCTCTCTCTCTCTCTCTTTCTTCTTCTCTCTATATCTCTGCCTTTCAAATAAACAAATCTTTAAAAAAAAAAAGACTGTCCATTTTATATTTTTGGTAAGATATTGAGCGTTCCTCTGTCAAAATATAATCTGCATCTTGATGAGTGTGCATCTTTCAGAACTGCTGAGTCATATGGTCTTGGCAACAGAATTCGCAAGGAAAGAGTGGAAACTGAGAATAATCATCTATAAATGACCATTGTGTATTGAAATTGCCATAATGTTGTTGTTACATTTTCTGAAAATATTTACCTACAAGGAATTGCAAATAAAATGTAATCCTTGATCACAGATTGTTAGAAACATTGCTATCAAGCATGGAATTTGTAGGGTGGGACCCGCTGGCCCAGGTCTAACTGTGGTATTGATCGTGTGGAAAAGTGAAAGGAGCACAAATGAAGAAACATCACCTTTCCATTCTCCACAGTCGTGTTTAGGATAAGGCCTATCTTTAGCTTTTTAAGGGCAGAATTTGCTTGCATTCCTCATCATTCTTCTATAAATGATTAGCTAATATTCTTATAATCACATTCATAAAACCAAGGATTAACCATGGAAATAGGAGACAGGACACATTCCAAGCTAAGAAATTTGACAAACATAAAGCAAAAAATAAGGAAGGAAAAAATAAGAAAATGCAAGCTGCACACTGCATGATTGTGAGATCAGTCAAGCTTATTTTTCATGGATTGATCTTTGGATTATTGTGTAGAGATAATGGCAATGCCTGAAGAAATTTACTGATGGCTTTACACATACTGTGAATTAGAACTATAAAGAAAAACATTGATTTTTTTTTTAGGCCCTTTGTATATTGGGAATTCAATTATTAGGTTTTCTTACTTTAGAGTATATCTAACTCAGCTATTTGACTCCATACAAACACCCATTGTGTTTTATTTATGAAATGGATTCTGTGATATGTTTCTTTACATTATTTTTTCAACCTTCATAGCAGTCTGTTTTCATTTAGTATAAATTACTAGTTACATATTATATTCAGAAAATTCCTCATTCATTGTGATAACATAATTGCCTTGTAAGTATAAAAATACTTACTTATCCTCCCTAATATACAACTTATCTCTCAAGAAAGTTAATATTATATTTAATTTAAGATTATTTGGTTCATTTTTCCTGTGTTATTTTTAAATTCCATCATAGATCATTTTTAGTAAATGTAGTCCTGGAATCTCATCACATAGAAATAGTTTGAATCCAACACTGATAAACGTGTATGTAGTGTGATGACCATGCTTCTCAGGGTCGATAGAAGTGAAAATCCAAAGGAAAACTTGCTAGTCATTCACAGCATTTCACTGGAAGTCCTGACGATGTGGTTAAGGAATTAGGGACAATGTCAAGCAAGAAATGGCTCTGCATAAAATTGTATATGGTTTCCACGCTAATTCTTTCTACTAATACTTTAATCCTCTGAGGAAACTTTACAGAGCTGTATTCTTTTTACCTTCGTCCTCGTCCTCACAGAATGCTCAGCTCTTGGGTTGTTCGGTGATTCTAAGGTCAGAGTGATTGATAAAACTGAAGGAAGGAATTTAGCAATTTAACTTGGACAAAAGACAAACATTCTGCAGTAGGAATTGCAGATTTTGTATGTTGACCAAGAGATACACATGTTTTATTTGAAGACAGAAGTGTGATCAGTTTTCTTCATAATCCCTAAAATCATGAATTATTACAATGCAGTACACATTAGAATACATATTTGTCTTATATGAAGACCACTTTTAAAGTGTTGTCCTGATGTCACTTTTTCAAAACATGTAATACATGGCCCTGACTGTCCACGTTTGTTTCAATTTATTTTGAAAGTGACAGAGGCCAATCAAATACAGGAAGGACAGGTGGTAACTCATTAAGGGAGAAACAAGTCCTGCTCCACAGCCTCATAAAATACCACCTTCTTCTTCTTTTATTCACATTGATTCATGGACCACCTTTCTTGATTTGGGATTTTTATATACTGGACTGTCTTCACTCTAGATAAAGGGATGTATGCATCTTGCTTCCATGGAAATTAATTGTTCCTCTTAAGACACATTGTCCATCCCTGAAATTAACAAATTTTGACCTTTTCAATTCATTTGTTTTAAGCTAAGCCATGATACAATGGCGTTTAGGCTTCAGAATTTATTTATTTATTTATTTATTTATTTATTTATTTTTGACAGGCAGAGTGGACAGTGAGAGAGAGAGACAGAGAGAAAGGTCTTCCTTTGCCATTGGTTCACCCTCCAATGGCTGCCGCGGTCGGCGCGCTGCGGCCGGCGCACCACGCTCATCCGATGGTAGGAGCCAGGTGCTAGGTGCTTTTTCCTGGTCTCCCATGGGGTGCAGGGCCCAAGCACTTGGGCCATCCTCCACTGCACTCCTGGGCCACAGCAGAGGGCTGGCCTGGAAGACGGGCAACCGGGACAGAATCCGGCGCCCCGACCGGGACTAGAACCCGGTGTGCCGGCGCCGCAAGGCGGAGGATTAGCCTGTTGAGCCACGGCGCCGGCCTAGGCTTCAGAATTTATAAGAACATTGATTCAGATTTGCTAGCATTACTTTCCAATTGGTTGCTAGTCCTTAACCATGGTGAATAATACCATGGGTACAAGCAAGGCCCAAAAGATTATACCAGGGCAAGGGAATCCACCTAACCATTGTTTCCTTTGTTCTTCAAAGAGTTCCCCAGGATTCCATGTCATTGTGGTAAGGTATCTGCAATAGTACAGAAGTCCATGAACATGAGTCTGAAGCCTTTTTACCCCCACGTTAGGTTGTGGATAGGAAGAAACCAACTGTGAAGGACCTACTTTTATTACAATAAGAATTTCTTCCTGTAACAGTTGAATTTGTCATACTTTACTTATTGCTATCAAGTTGGGTCTACTCAAAAGTCAAGATAAGAGAACAAGGATTTTAAAGGGTGAAACATTTATCTCTTACGAATGCTTTGGCTTTGCCAAAGGCCTTAAAGAGGTAAACTTGTGAAAATGTTTCCAACAGAGGTGTGGAGAATGTATAGCCATGCACTGAGGGAAGAGTGGAAGATATGAGATACTAGAAAAAGTAACGGAAGCTGTTTTCAAGCTCTTTGGATGTCAAGTGGTATAAGAAATGGAATGACTCCAGTAGAGGATTTGAGATTAATGTCAGTTTTGTTTGGTAGGTTTAAGGAAAGATTCTAAAGTCTATATGTGCTCTCATATAATAAAGCTAAAGTAATTATTTGCCTAATTTTCTACATTATATTAGATTTCCAATAACTGAAAACACTTCGTAGTAATCAGCCTAGATACATCCACATTAAGTTGTTTAATTTATTCAACCACTCCTTTATTTCTCCATTTGAGAGGCAGGAGTGAAATTTGCCTTTGTTCTATACTTCATTCCAACAAGCACTATGGTTATTGTCACAAAGAACAAAGTAAACTGTCAATTTCAGCTTTTGCTCTTGCTAGTGAAGAGAGACCAATATAGTGAGGGGGCAAACTTGCAGTTGAAGTTCTCAACCATTGCCTTTTCTGTTACCAGTGGGTTGATCCTTCAAGCTTCCATCTGAAAGAAACCTGAACTAAGCTAATGTTTATGGAAAACTGAAGTCTAAGCTGCAGGAACATACAGGAAGGGTTATGAACTTCATAGCCAAGAAACAAAACAGACTACTAGATGGGAGTGGAGCTAAATTAAAACAGTGGACTCTGGGAAGTGCGGATCTCCATTGGAAGAGAGTGGAAGAGAGACAAAGGGCAAGTTAACAATATCAGTATTTAATCAGGGAACGTTTTAGTTAAAGGGAAGGGTCTTCTCTGACTATGGTAAATTCTTCTACCAATGAAGAAGCCTGATTCTAAGCTCATTTTCATCATAAATGATGAAGAGTTTCATGAACGATATAGACTAGATCTCTGCTCTCATAGTAGATAAAATTCAGTTAAGAGTAGCATGAAACAATAATGAGACATTCCTCTCATTATTTTAGTTTTAAAAGCAGAAAGCTAACCTCAGTTATTCAGAAATATCCATTTGCTAGAGGGAATTGTTGCAAGAATGGGTAGCAGCAGAATTGAGCTTTGCCTGGGAAGGATCTATGGTTAATTCCCTGCATGATTTATGCTTTCCTTGTAACACCCTTGAGTTTCCTTCCTCCTGTTTGAAATTAAGCCTAAACATCTGTATTCCCTCAGGAATATATATATAAAATATGTATATATATACATATACACGCATATATATGTATATATATGTATATGTATATGTATATACGTATATATATGCATATATGTATATATATGTATATATATGAGATAATATGAGAGAAAGTGGCTTATCTAAAGTTTTCAGAGAGCAACTTTACAACAGCTTCTAAATAATGTTTAAGAAAAAAAACTATTTCTTAAAGAATTCAGTTATATTGTCTTAGTTTTCTGATTCAGAAGGCTAGATCTAATTTACTGATTATCCTTTTCACAAATTACTGAATATTCTTTTTGGTATTTATCTTTAAAGTTGGAGTGGAGCTTATTTGAATGTCACTAAACTAAGTAGAGAGAAGGAGAGAAAGTATTTCGTGAAAATGGAAACAAAATAAGAGAAAATTGAGCATTAAATCTAAAGTTTAGGTGTTGCCATGGCAACACCAATAACCTGGCTCTAAATGTGAAAGAAATCCTAAGGCATCAGAAAGAGTAGAAAAAAACTACCCAAGGGAGAAAAGAGGAAGAATACAACATCAGATTTTGCAGGCAAGGTGGTGAAAAGGAACTTACTATCTCTTACTGCCAAGAAAAACTTTGAAAGGACTAAGATATACCATTCCATTGAGTCTATATTGACAAAGAAAAATATTAACCATCTTCCATGTGCTAGACATGATGTTAAATAACAGACACAAAATTATTTAAAAGTATTTTGTTTCAAAATAGTAATAATTTAGCCAAGAAATACATTATTTATATAACTCACATAGAATTATCCATTTTCTCTCAATGCCTGCCCTTGCCTTAGAAGCATTTTCTCTTAAGGTGCTTACTGTGTATTACTCATTAATTGTCTTCCTTACTGAAGTAATGTACCCATCCTAGTTTATTACCATATTTATTCATTTAATCACAAATGTAGTTAGTTTCTATGTATTTGCTTATTGATGTCCCCAGTCAGTGGAGATTCCATGGTGACTATGATAGTTATCTACATGATTTTATGTAGCTGTTATGAGGTCATAAGCTTAAAATTAAGTAGCAAAATAGAAATTTAGAAAGTGGACAAATAAGTAATGTAAATACCTATTAGTGATCAAGGCTACTACTAAAATCCTTTCTTTATGTTATTTAGATGACTCTCACTGTTGTCCTCTGAGATAATGGTGGTATAGTGTTGTCTCTATGCATGCATTTGTGTATGTGTGTATGATATGTGGGGGCTGAAGAATAAGGATTTTTAAGCCTGAGGAGTGAGATCTTTTTCAAGAATCTTTGGTGAAACTTAGTGGATGCTGAGTGCCATTCCAACAGATCCTTAGGATCTTGCAATTGAACCTAGGTTTTTTTCTTCTTCCCATATCCAAATGACATCATTCAGACATGACTTCATTCTTATATCTTCATCTTTAAGTAAAATTTACTTCAAGCCATTCACTTCAATGCTCACTCTTAATTCAATCAATATGCATTGAATGTCTGCTCTTTATAATTACACAATTTACACTAGACTTTTGGAGAGAGAGCAAAATCAATGAAGACTGACCTCCTCATGCTAAAACTTGGTACTCATTGCAGAAAGAAGGGTGAGACAAACATTAAATTATTAATAATAGAATTAATTATTTAAGTAAAGTGGTGATAAATGTCACAGAGGAGAAATACAGATAGCCAGTAGAAATTATAATGAGGGAAACAGACAGTGTCTGGTAAGGAGGATAACAAAAAACTGTCCTTGAGAAAGTGGCTTTTAAGTAAAGTAACTAAAAGAAGAGGTAGTAGGTAACAGAGAGATAATGATCCAAGCTTTGAGGTAGAAAGGAGCTTAGAAAGTCTATGTTTTAGGGGCCAGCATTGAGATGCGGCGGATTAAGCCACCTATTGCAATGCTTACATCCTATATTGGAGCACTTGTCCAAGTCCCAGTTGTGCTGCTTCTCCTTCAGCTTCCTGATAATGCTCCTGTGGAGCTGGCAAAAGATGGCCCGAGTACTGGGGACCCTACCAACCATGTGAGAGACAAGGATGGAGCTCCTGGCTTTGGCCTGGCCAAACTCCAGCTGTTGTGGCCATTTGGGGAGTGAACTGGTAGAAGGAAGATCTCCCTCTCTTTCTCTCTCTTCTTACTAATATGTTGCTCTGCCTTTCAAATAAATAAATGTCTTCAAAATTTATGATATAAATTCAGAGTGAAAAAAATACCAATTTGTGTTTTCCTTTAGAGCAAACTCAAAATGATTTCAGACTTGCAAGAAATCCAAACTCTGTTACTATTTTGGCTTCTTGACACATTTATCAAAGCCACATGATAACACAGATATTGACCTAAAAACTACTTGGAAAAGCGTTTCCAGTGATCAATTTACTATGATTACAGAAATGATGTGTGTCATCCAGCCTTTGTGACAAATTGAAGTCCAGCTGCTCTGCTGATTCTGTGCTATCTTGAGCCTGGCAAACAGTTCACAGAAAGGATACTATTCCTAGGTTATAAATCCTACATATACCACATTTCCTCTCTAATGAAGAGTATCCTTTCATTGGCACAGGTACCCACAACCATTGACTCCCTATCTTTGCAAGCGCTTCTCTTCTTTACTCACTTTGCATAACCTCTCAAATAATTCAGGTTAGTTTGTTTTGGGTATTCTCCATAAATGGTAACAGAAAACATCGAGTACCTGGTGAGCTTGATGAGAATCTCAAGAACATCAAACCAAAATTTAACATCTCAATAAGTTATGATGCTGCACATGGCATGCTTAAAAAATGTCCAACCATGGGCAGGCAGCAAGAATTTTAGAGAAACTCATTAGTCAGAAATTTTAATTTTAATTTTTATATAAACTCATTAAACTCATTAATAAAACGATGCAAGATCTTGAGCACTACCTAAAATCCATGTCTACCAACATTTTGGAGTAAAACTATCGGCCCATTCTGTGTGCACTATTTTATCCTCTACTTTCCAGCATTAAGTACAAGATGGTAACACCAGTTGTTGTATATTCATAGTTCCCTAGTCCTATATCTATGTTGAGTAAAGAAGTCAAACCCAGAGAATTTAGTTTAGTGAGATTAATGGGTCAGAGTTGTGGGGAGTCTAGGTATAATTTGGACATGGAAAGTTGGACCCAGAATTCTGAAGCTGGGTGCAGGTATGAACACTCACAATAATCAAAGGTCACCCACTGTGGTTGATTTTTAGAGACTGGGATGCATGCTCTTCTGTGTTCTTCAGTGAACAGACTACTATCGGAACTGTTGTGGGCTTTCCTGCTTACAGCTCTTCTTCTCCTTAATACATCACACATAGGAGATGAGAGGAATTATCTCAGGAACAAACATCCATTGGAATGAAATCCCTCTTGCCAGGCATGGAAGAATCAGGCTGCATGAAAACACTTTCTCTGTATGCCAGAAACACTGTGCCAGTCGGGGAGCACAGACCTGTTGCATAGATGGTCTTCCTTTTTTCAGCTACCCCAAGGATGCCTGTGTGGAACTTTTAATGGCAGTTATGTCATATTCCCAGTGTCAAAAAAGGTGCTTAGCAATCTTGAACCCAACCTCCCAGAAGTCAGTTCTTTCCATTTCCAGATACAGCATCCTGAATACCTTCCAACCTCTACTTAGATAAGGACTGGAATCTGCCTGCCAGTGCCAGAACCGCATTTTTTTTTAGTAAAATTACTTTTGGGCATAATCAATGAAAGGAGCATATTTTCTCTTAAACCCTTTTCAAATGAAAGATCTTAAAATTTTCTTTTCTCCCACTCACTGCGTTTTCTCTTTAATGGAAACTACAAGCCACTCAAAGTAAATGTTTCTCCTGGTCTATACAATGAAATAATTGGGCCTTCTCTTGCCAAATACTTCTAAACATATAGCAATATATGTACACTGAAATGAATAAATATATAACTGTCTCTGCCTGGAAAAATGACACTCGCATGACTGAAGCAATTTGGATATGAAAAGGAAGATAGTTTCTGAATAGAGTTACTGAACCTTTCTCCACAGACTGATCAAGTTCAAATAAAGTAATTTGAAAGGAAATAAATAAAATGTCTTTATTATAACCAAGCATGGGTATTTTTAAGTGTTGGAAGAAATTTACAGTAACACACTGTATTGTAATTTTCTCACTAGACCTGACTTTTTTATGGCAGTTGGTATTTTTGTCTTGGTTTCTATTATATTCTCATAGTCTTCCACTGTTGTTCAAAATTTGAAATAAAATTAACAGATCATCTAGGATACTAACCTGAAGATAGATACATAAATATTATAGAAATCATGAAAGAAATAATATATTATTACTAAGATAATATGAAAAATCTTTTCTTCTAAATCTACTATAAGCAAGAATGTTCCCCTCTTAAAGGCTACCACCTCCCAATCACAGCCCTGCCCTGTGTTTTCACACCCTTTCCTGGGTTCAGGTCATTGGAATTTCTCCTTGCTTCCCCAACCACAGGATGGGTAATGCTTCTCCACTCAATGGTTCTTAACACTTCACTAATCTCTAAAAATCAGATGCCTGAGTATCAAGGGATTAAGAGAAATAGTGAATGTAAATATTTTGTATATTACTTCTCACAAGTCAAGTTAGATGTCATGTGAAATTTAAATGGTTCTTTTAAAATGAAACGTGGTATCTGCTACATAAATGCCATTAATGATGACATTAAAGTCTGTTAATATGCTAATATTAGTATTAATATTATAATAATTGGGGCCGGGGCTGTTGCGCAGTAGGTTAATCCTCCATCTGCGGTGCCGGCATCCTACATGGGCACCAGTTCTAGTCCCAGCTGCTCCTCTTTCAATCCAGCTCTCTGCTGTGGCCTGGGAAAGCAATATAACATGGCCCAAGTCCTTGGGCCCCTGTACTCACATGGGAGACAAGGAGTAAGCACCTGGCTATTGGCTTCAGATTGGTGCAGCTCTGGCCTTTGCGGCTATTGGGTAGTGAACCAATGGATGGAAGATTTTTCTTTCTGTCCCTTTCACTGTCTGTAACTCTACCTCTCAAATAAATAAATAAAAAATCTTTAAAAATATAATGATCAAATTTATAAAAAATCAGGCACAGGCATTATGTAAACATGCACATGCAAATAATATATACACAATGATATTTCAAAAACTTTATGGAAAATGGAATCAATATATTTTCAGTGACAAAATAAATTTGAAATCCATAATTTTTTAATAATGTAAATTTCCCAAATGTTTTGAAGACCCCTCAACTGTGTATGGATTTAACTCTTGAATTTCTGTAAAGTACTAAGTGTGAGGCTTATTAAACTAATTTAGGATAAGAGAGATATATATTGAAATGAAGCTACTATTAACCAGAAAAGAAAAAAAAAAACTATTAGAAGTCTATTGTGACAGACTGAATGATTCTGTCCTCATAAAATTCGAATGTTAAAATTCTAACACCTGATATTTTTGTAGTTAGAAATAAGTCCTTTGGGAGATGATTCCGCATGAATGGAATTGGTGGCTTCATAAAAGACCCAGAGAGCTCTCTCACACTTTCTTCTGGGTGACATTACAGTGAGAAGACAGCTATCTGTGGATCAAGGGGACCCTCACCAGACACCAAATCTGTCAATAACTTTATCTTGGACTTCCTAGGCTCTGGAACAATGAGAAATAAATTTCTGTTGTTTATAAGCACATCATCCACTGTATAGCAATTTATTATAGCAGCCCAAAAGGGTTAGAACTACGTAGCAGCCACAAGAAAACACACAATGTTAAATCTAATTTTTTGCTCAATGTCCAACCCTATTCACTTTTCAGACTATATGTCTTTAATCAGCTACTAATCAAGAAGTAAAGATAGTAGGTAAAAGATAATGTCACCATATTATTTTTCTAGATATTATGGTTCAAATTGCTTATTATTTTATTGACAATTGAGAAATGAAAGGACTTTGTTTTTTTTTCCTTGTATCTAAGACATTTAAAATATATATCTATTGTTTATTATCATGATTTAGGAACAAGAGAGAGAAATTTCAGGGAATATGGTACATCAACATTAGGATTTGGTACAATAGAACCTGGAAATGATAGGTCTTACTCTATTATATTTTATTTTCACATGTGTAGACACCAAAATCTCTCTAATGTAGAAACAAATATATACTCTGAGAAGAAGAAGAAAGAGATCTGAGTGAGCTAACAATAAAGAAGTAGATAAGTTAATTTACAGAGATATGGCTTGGCTCTGGAGGATATGACTCAGAGACTGAGTGAATGAGTCATCAGAGCCTTATAGGTTATTTGGACATGAAGGAAATGATGCTAATGTTAGTGAGAGCTAGAGTCGGAAACAGAAGCATGTGACATAGGAGGCTTAGTCACCTGGGCAGTATCTGTTTGGCTACTTACATAGGTTGGCACAGTGACAAATCAATGTTCATTCTATATTTAGACATCAGATTTAGTGCTTGCTATGTACCAGAAATAACTGGGCACTGAGGGTAGACCAGTGAGTAAAGAGATTACCAGAGATTAACGTTTGGACTATTCTCAAACAACTGACTGAGAGTTCTGCTCCTAAAAAACTCAATTCCTACTAGCATTGTCATACTTTCAGATATTATCTTCATGAGGATAAATAAGCATTTGAATTACATTTGTTTTTAAATTAAATGACACATTTAAAACATTTTATTGGAATTGCCTTCATAGTTAATGATGAGTTTAAGCACAGCTTTGCTCTATAATATTCCATTTAACAGAAAGTGGAATGCATTCCTCCAATTTTTCTGCCAATCTTTTTGTACTTAATCCATAAAAATTGAAATTATTGAATATTTCCCAGGTGAATATTTATGTGAGAAGCCAATCTAAATATTTTAAAAGTTGTTGAATAAAGAAGCTACACTGTACAAACTATCTGTGTGCATCATTCACTCAAATACGATCAATGACCAGGTGCTGAATCTTTGCTAGTTTTGGTGGAAGATTATTTTAGCCAAACATCATACCATTCCAGTTTTGTTTTTACTAAACAAGATGCGATTTGGTCTGCAATTTAATAGGCCCTAATTATGAAATAAAATGATTTCAAATTTTATATTTACATATCAGTGGCTTGGCAAAATATTTTCTCAGAACAAAATGTTATGTAAAACAATTCCCTTCCTAAGTGAACTCACAAAGTAAACTCAAAATATAACTGCCTTTCTATAATATTAACTCATTCCATGGTAGGTCATCTGTAATACCCTTCATCTGCACATCTATGTACTCATTTTGTTAGAATCACTACATTTGTAATAATAGTGAAAACTGACTGCAACAAAATAATTGATATCCTCAAGTTAGGTCTTATCAGATGTTCAGTTGTACTTTGCGATATGGAAAAGGAAGGTTATGTGTTTAGCCATAAATTCTAGGGATCTAGCCTTGTGATATATATATATATATATATATATATATATATATATAGCTGCAGTATAAATAAAAGGGATGATTTTAGATCTTGTGATTAACAAACATGGATTCCAGAAATCAGCTGGATAAATGGATCCACTTTTATTGGCCAGATATGATGTAGAAATGAGGATGAACAACACCGGGAAAACAAGACAGTTGTCCTTGGTCTTTCATTCTTTTCAAGTTGGGGTTACTCCTCTTTCCCACACATGACCTTACTTTTGTAAAAAACTTCTCTCTCTCTCTTCCTGTCCCCTTTGAGAAGCATGAGGCTATTCATTTTTCTTAATAAGGCAAGGAGTGACCACTAGTCAGTTTTAATGTTCTGTGTTCCTATTAATTTTGATTCTTAACTATGAATGTGCATACGTGACTATGATATGCTTTATATTTTATTTACACTGGGGATAAGAACTGCAATGTACTTCTGTCCTATAACAGGGCATGATTATGAGAATTCACTGCCAAAACATAGTGACAAAATAAAGGAGGGAGTTAAATGATCTCCCAGAACTCAACATAGGAATAAGAATTAATTAGTGAACGGATTAGTACTGCAAAAGAAGACATTCATAAAAAATGGAGAAAGAATAAATCACTGTTACTGCTCCCCTCTCTAAAGTGTTAGTGCTTTTCATCGTGTCTCTATTCTCCTTTTTCCTTTTATCCACCTCTAAGTTAATACATATAGCTTAGTACTAATGACTATCCTCCCTTACACTTGAGGCAGATGCAGGGGAAAGAGGAGAAGGGGGCACACTCATTAACAGGTAGTAGTTGCAGGGTCATTAATGTGCTTACAGATAGATATGGGTAAATGGGACATGGGAGAAATCTGAATGAAAGAAATTGGTTATTTTCTAATGATCTTCCATGCATGGAAATGTGTTTGGATATCTATTATGTGTGAGACCCTTCCTCAAGTTCCAAATGGCTCACTACGAAAAGAGATACAGAGCCAGGCCTCAAAGAGCTTTTGCCTTTACCTCAAATTGGATATTAAACAAATACAGCAAGTCTTCAATAAGGTGCTTTCTAATAAAGCACTAAATTAAATCAGATATAACATGAAAGAAGACTGATTTCTGCCCAATAGCCTCTCTCTGACCCTCCATAGAGATACTTATTGGAGCCTATTCCTCCCTCCACATAGGTTTAGATTAATGTAGCCATACTTCAAAGAAATGTCTAGTTTCAGCCTCCTCCTGATTCTGAAGCTTTCATGTCAGAAACTAGAGCCACAGGGGAGAGTGGGGGTGAGAAATATGATCATTAGGGGGCCTAAGAAATAGAATCATGCCAGAGACACTCAAGAAGATGACCAGACTTAAGAGCCCTCCAGAGGGAAATAGGGGAACAAAGGTATATGAATTTATTTTCACATCCTGCTTCCCAACCTACCCTCCTTTGTTTCTCCACCATTCACTCTTATCTCTGAGGACACCACTGTCCCCTCGATTTACACTAAATCTTCAATACATGAGACCAAACGGACTGAATAACAACTCTCATAGCAACAAACCATGCAAAAGCCTGGAGATATATGTGTAAGCATTACTTTAAAAAAATCTCTGTAAGACCTAATATCAATAAGATTCTATAACAATTCACTATACTCTGTTCCAAGGAATTTTAGAGGCTAAATAGAATATATTAATGCTCTGGAAACATGAAAAGTAATTGTGTTAAATACTAAAATAATTCTTGCATTTATTATTGTTTATTATTTTTTCCAAATATTACCTGTATTAAGTAAATTGCAGTGAGGAAAATACTCCTCAAAGATTACGTTCACATTTTGACAATTTTTCCCTCCATGGATTACTGAAATTATTTCACAGAATGTGTGAAGGAGGTTGGGGCTAGGAATAAAATGTTAATAATAGGTCTGAGAAGTTCAAAGAATTCAGCAATAGTTATTTCATTAATTCTCGTATCTATGAATGATGAAAGAGCCCCAGGGACACATTTCCAGGGAATGAAGTTTTCAGTAAGAAGAAAGAAAAGAAAGGAAGAAAGGAAGAAAGGAAGAAAGGAAGGAAGGAAGGAAGGAAGGAAGGAAGAGAGGAAGGAGAAAAAAAATCCTCCAGAGGGGATTTTAATAAAGGATTTCCCCAGTTACACAGGAACACAAAACACAACAGCAAGGAAGAAACATATCTCCCCAAATGGAGCACAAATATTCTTTATTATTGACTGTGAAGAAGGGAAGACTGTTAAAATGCCTGACAGAAAACTCAAAAGAATATTTGTAAGGTTAATCAAAAACATAGAGAAATAACTAAATTAAATTAGAAAGTGAGCATATGACATGGAAAAAATTTCAACAAAGAGAGAAACACAAAATAGAAATTTTAGAAACGAATTATTCAATAAGTCAAATAAAACAGTAGAAAGTCTTAAAAACATAATTGGTGAAACAGAAGAAAGAATATCAATTCTAGAGAACAGATCTTTTGTAATATCTCAGACAAAAAACATAGAAAGAGCAAAAACAGTGTTTGATAACTATGGATTAACAACAAATGACCAAATAACCAGACTTAGGAGTTTCTAAAGGAACAGAAAAACAGAAAGGCTTATTAAACCTAATCAGTAAATAATAGCAGAAAATTTGGAAAAAGATATTGACATCTACATAGAGGAAGCACATAGAACCCCAAATGCCATGATAGGAAAGATCCTCACCATTAAACAGTATTGTCAAACTTTCAAAAGCATAAAATTATTTGAAAATTTGTAAGACAGAAATGTCCAGTCGCCTTTAAAGGAAATGTCTTCTAATTGATGCAAATATCTCAACAGAAACCTTACAGGCCAGGAAAAAATGGAGAGATACTATCCAGGCCTGAGAGAGAAAAAGTGTCAACCCAGAGTACATTACTCATCAAAGATCTTATTCATAAATGAAGGTGAAATAAAACTTTCCAAGAAAAACACAAATTAAAATAGCTTGTCACCCCCCCACCCCCAGCCTTATAAATGATACTTTATGAGGTATACCACACAGAAACAGAGAAAGACAATCAGCATTAAGGAAAAGTGTGAAAGCAAAAAACTTCCTGGTAAAAGAAGGGAGATTCAAAGCAAACAGTAGGGATATTTATGGAAAATAGCACAACCCAAGTCATTACTTTTCAATAGTCTTGAATGTAAGTGGATAAATTGTCCAATTAAAATATACATACTGGGGCCAGCTCTGGCATAGCTGGAAAAGCCGCCTCCTGCAGTGCCAGCATGCCATATGGGTGCCGGTTCAAGTCCTGGCTGCTCCACTTCCCATCCAGCTCTCTGCTATTACCAGGGAGAGCAGTAAGAAAATAGCCCAAGTCCTTGGGTCTCTGCACCAGAGTGGGAGACCCATGGGAGGCACCTGGCTTCAGATCAGTGCAGCTCAGGCTGTCATGGCAAACTGGAGAGTGAAACAGCGGATAGAAGACCCTTCTCTCTCTGCCTCCTTCTCTCTCTGTGTAATCTGACTTTCAAATAAATAAATAAATAAATAAATCTTAAGAAAAAAGATACATGCTGGCTGAATGCATTAAAAAAGCAAGACCCATCTATATGCTATCTACAAGAAACAGTTCATCAATAAAAAGAAACACTTCATCAATAAAAATACATATAGACTGAAAGTTAAAGGATGAAAAAAGATGTCCTATTCAAATGAAATTAAAAACAAGCAGGAGTAACTATACTTATATCAGACAAAATGGATTTTAAGACAAAAACTATTGAAATAGACAAGTAAGATCATTATGTAATTATTAAGGGATCAATTGAACCCCAAGATGTGACTATGTATAAACACACACAATGCCAGGAAACCCAGTTTTATAAAACAAATGTTAATGGATCTAAGGGAGACATAAACCCAAATCCAACAACAATGGGAGATTTCAATGCCCCCACTTTCTTGAATGAACCAAAGTAGACATAAAATCACCAAGAAAATTACAGAATTACTCTATAGACCTAATAGATACCTACAGAGCATTTTATCCCACAGCTGCAGAATATACCCCACTTTCACCAGTTCATGAAACATTCTCTAAGATAGACTATACACAATGCCATAAAATGTGTCTTAAGAAATTTTAAAAATTCAAATCATACCATGTATCTTTTCTGACTATAATGAACTGAAGCTTGAAATAACAACCAGAGAATTTCTAGAAAATATACAAACTCATGGAGACTGAACAACAAACTCTAAATGAACAGTGGGTTATAGACAAAAACCAAAGGGAAATTAAAAAAATCCCTTAAAATGAATGACAACGGCAGCATAACATATCAAAATTTATGGGATATAGCAAAAACATTAAGAGGAACATTTATACCAATAAGTATCTCCATCAAATAGTTGGAAAGATATCAAATAAATGACATAATATTGGATTTCAAGGACTTAAAAAAACAAGAACAAACCTTAATTTGCAGAAGCACAGTTCGCTCAATCAGCTTTACAAGGACAACAGCCACATGAGTGCTTCAAACCATGGAGATCAGGGTGCAAATGATAATCTCACTGGGAGCGCAGTCTCAGCCTGGTTTTTTAATGTAATTACATGCAGCAAAGAAAAAAGAAAAAGAAAAGAAAAATTTTTGCCAAAAGTAAAAAGCTTTAAATATATATATATATAACTACTTACAATTTATATGTGTTCTTTAACCAATTTTGGTAAAAATGGAGAGTATTATACTTCCCTTCAAACCATAGCACACATATGTTTAAAGAAATTAAAACAGAAATAATTAAAGTACAAAAATAAAGTGAATAAAGAAATGAAATGATATTTATATATGTAATACATGTGCAGCTTATGGCTAAAATCTATTAAGAAGGAAAATACAAAATTTACACAAATTCTATGTGTGTTAACTTTGTTGCAGCCTCTGTCCTAAAAGGATACCTTTATTTTAATAAAGTCATTAATTTTGTAACCCTTTATTCATTTTCCTCATGAGACAAATTATATATCACAATTAGAGCATAATGACTCCCTAATGAGAAAAACAGAGGAACAATAAAATAAGCCAATTTTTAAAAATATGTTAACATATTCTAATGAGTTTATTGACTTTTACTATTAAGGCATGCATGAAGTCAAAAAAGTTATTACCACTATATAATTCTTTCTATGCCTTTGCAAACTGGTCTCAACAGAGTAAACCAAAGAAATAATGCTAACAAAGTCCACTAACACGGAAGTTTGGAAGGAAATAGGAATCCTGCATTGAATGCCATTGAAGGATAGAAACAAAATTGTAAGTAAGGGGAATATAATTTTATTGAACAAAATAATGCCTTAAAATAGAATCAAGTTCTGGCAATTGCAGGAAATTCTTATAATGTAATAACCTCTTGCAGATACTAATTATGAACTCTGACCAAATTTTACAGAGATACCCCCTTCCTGTGGGAACCTTTCCAAGACCAAGAGATGGGTTTGTAGGCTTCTTCCCCTAAGGCCTGAGGGTCTTTCCTAAGATGATTTCCCATGATCCTTGCCTTTTTATAGGTATGTCACTGTGTAGTCCCCTCCCTTTGAAGGTGGTCTGGACCAAGTGACAATATTTTTCTTAATTTTGTTGTTTTGTTTTTTAAGATTTATTTTATTTATTTGAAAGGCAAAGTTACAGAGAGAGATAGAAAAAGAGAGAAATAGATGGTTTATCTGTTGGTTTATTCCCAAAATGGCAGCAAAGGCTGTGGCCGAGTCAGGCTAAAGCCAGCAGTCAGAAGTTTCCTCCAGGTATCCCACATGGATGCAGAGGCCTAAGGACTTTCCCAAGCACATTAACAGGGACCTGGATCAGAAGTAGAGCTGCCAGGTCTCAAACTGGCATCCATAAAGGATGCAAACATTGCAGGTGGCAGCTTAACCTGCTAAGCCATCAGGAAGGACCCAAGACAATCATTTTCATCAAGCAAATATTATAAACATACCAAGGTGTCATATCTGAAATTATATCACAATGATTGATTTCCTTCTGGTATCCCTTAAAGCCAGGTGTCTACAGGAAGAAGCTGCGGTGTGTTGTATGAGCAGTCTTATGGAGTGGTATGTGGCAAGGCAATGAGATAGCCAAGCAAATACAGTGAGAATTCATATTGCAAACATCTTGCGAATGAGCTTGGAAGTAGATCTTTTGAGGTCTGCCAACACCCACATGAGTAAGAATTGGGGCAGATCCCATCCTTCACTCCCAGCTGAGATGAATGCACTCTTGCCTGTTGCTTATCCCTGCTTTGTGAGAGACCCTGAGCCAGAGCCCTCACCTAAATTGCACCTGGATTTTTGGCCTTCAGATTTGAAATGACAAATCTTTGTATTTTTAATACATGAAATTGTAAAGAAATTTGTTACGCACTGAATAGATAACTCAAAACACACTTGTAACAAGAAGTATGATTTTACTAAAGAGAGATTCCTCTAAAGAGGCTTCAGATATTGAAAACTGCAAGCAACTCATTACTAACTGTCCAAGAGATATTAATTATAGACTCTGGTCAAAATACAGGTTTGAAGAAAACTTTTACACTTAGGAATGAGCAACCAAAGTAAGCAGAGGCTGACAGGTTTTGATCCTTGAATGAAACAAACTGTTAAAATAAGGGTGAAAAATATGTATAGATGGTTCTTTTCATGAAGATCCTCTACAGCTCACATGACATTGCATGGATAGAACAGAATCAAAAATGTTAATCCTCTTATCATTCAATCACAGTAGATGGAAATTTAGGCTGTGAAGCAGTCTAAAATCAAGGGAGGGAAAGGCAGTTGGGAGGCAGCCAGAAAGTGTACATTTTCAAATATGTTCACAGAATCTTCCCAAATTTTTGACTGACTCATAAGCTACACACCCAATACACAAACTTAAAGGAATTCAATAGGAAACAACAACAGAACACTAACAGCTAAGAATGGCTTTTAGTTGCTGTGCACAGCATGGGACATGGAGGTTAGGGCACGAATTCTACTAACTTAGTGGGAACTGGTAAACAACTTGAGATTCAATTTAAAGATGTAGCAGGATCACGCATTTTTAATAACTATGTGGACCCAAAATGGATGCCTCTGAAGACTTTAGGGAAATGAGATGTAGCTGTAGTAAGGAAATTTTAAAATAGCACTCTGGTTTCAAGTCATGCTTTCAAGGTAACAAAATACCTATTAGCAAAAGTTACCAATCTCCAAAGATTATAGACAACAGATTTTATATATGACATCACTAAAGTTTTATAGTATATAAGAAAAAATAGAAAATAATCATTCACAAGAGAAAGTGATGAAATAACAACCAAAATCAATCAGGTAAAATGGACCATAAGTTGATTTAGCATTTGGAATTAACAGGAAAAAAAGTTATAAATATTTATTGAGGCCTGAAATGTGACACAATGGGTCAAGCCACTGCCTATGATGCCAGCATGATTTATGAGCACTGGTTTGAGTTCCTGTTGCTCCACTTCAATCCAGTTCCCTACTACTGCACCTGAGAAAGCAGTGGATGATGGCCCAAGTGCTTGGGCCCCTGCACTCATGTGTTGACCTGGGATGAAATTCCTGACATCTCACTTTAGTCAAAAATCACCCAGCCCCGGTTGTTGTCATTATGAGAATGAAGCAAGAGGATGGAGGATTTCTCCTTCTCTTTTTGTAACTCTGCCTTTCAAATAAATAAATAAATCTTTGATTTTTTTTAAAAAAAAGTATTTATTTGAGAGATAGTGACAAAAAGACAGATGGAAAGAAGGAAAGACTGGAAAGCAAAGAGAGAACTCCCATCTGCTGTCTTACCTTCCAAATGCCCACAGCAGCAGCACTGGACTGGGCCAAAGCCAGGATCAGTTTTTCGAAGGTCTCCCATGGGGGTGGCAGGAATTCTCTTGCTTGGGTCATCATCTGCTGCCTCCTCAGGTCTGCAATGGAAGGACGATGGAATTAGGAGTCAAGATCAAACCTAAACTTTGATACAGTACTCAAATGTCTTAACCATCAGCTTAGTTGATAGGCTAAATGCCACCCTAGGAAAATAGGTTTAACAAAAGACAACTAGAAATGTGCTCAATGATGTAAAAGTAAATTATTTAGTGTTAATTATTACTACAAAATAAAACCTATATTATTGGTGTAAAATATGTTAATATCCCATGCCCATTGTTTCCATAATGTCAACCTGTGATCCAAATAAATGAATCTGCATTTTCACACAATAGGTACAATTATTTACAACTGCATTTTAGATTGTCCATTCTACCATGGGGACATTTTATTTGCTATATTGATTACTGTACTCAAATTGCAAACATAATTACACTCTTGCTTACATTTTGATAGTAAAATAACACTATTTCATACACAATCCTTCTGTCAAAATTGGAACATTTACCATCTTCACTGTAGATGTTTTTCTTCATATTTAAAAGGCAATGCAAACTCCTCTCTGTGTAGAAAATATATGAAGTTCATTTGTGAACAGCTACTATTTGAGACTTAGCAGAATAGAAATACAAAACTGGTTACAAAATCTATATGATAAAGAAATTTTCTACCAAGAAACATACAATGGGGGCGGGCATTGTGGCATAGCCAATTGAGTGTCTCCTGGGATACCAGGATGCAATGCAAATGCTGATTAGAGTCCTGGATGCTCCATTTCCAATACAACTCCCTGCTAAAGTGTCTGGAAAGGCAACAGAAGATAGCTCAAGTGCTTGGGCCCCTGACACCCTACATGGGAGACCTGCTTGGCTTTGGCCTGCCAAGTCCTGGCAGTTGCAGCCATTTGGAGATCGAACCAGCAGATGGTAGATTGATTGCTCTTTTTGTCTTTGTCTCTCTCTCACTCTACCTTTCACTCTGTAATTCTACCTTTCAAATAAATAAATTTTCAGAAATATACACAATGTCTAAAAGAAAACAAAGATACTGGTAAACTATGAAGAAATGGGATATTTTAAGTAAAATGAATTAAAACATATTCTGTGATTAAATAATAAAAATACACTAATGTATGTGCTAATTTAAAATTATGAGAATATATGGCTTTTTTTGTTAAAAAAGTTCATGTTTGGATCCTCAACTAACAGTGCTCCATGTGGCTTCAGAAACAGTGATCAAGGATCTTGAGTTGACAGCAAAGAATGAAAAGATGTATTTGAGCTATAAAAAAAGGGGGCAGGAAAAATTGTCTGTAATACAAAAAATCAAAATATGGCACACTTTGAAGATTCAGAAAGTTAAGGTGGCAATTGCTCATGTCTGAAAAAGCAACAACTAATGAAGACCAATGGGTTGAAGATGCGGAAAGGGCTGCTTGTTCTGCAGATGAATAGGCAAGGAGGTGAGGGAAGAGATGAGGGAAAGTGCATGGAATGAATGATAATGTCTGAACAGGTAGCACGCTGACTACTGAAGTAGCTCATAGCACTACAGATAAAACCTAAAGTGTATTAAATCATTTAATAGCTTGCTATGAATTATAGAAGAAGATCCATTATTGTGGTTTGTTGTTATATAAAACTACATGTTCCAGAAAAGACACTGACAGCCCTCTGCAGTCTTCCTCAGGGATTTCTTTATCAATTTAGAATTCTCTCATGTGAACAAGATCAAATAGTGTCTCTCTGACAAATCTTATGTTCTTCAGAGTGACACAATAAAATTTAAACTCTTGCAGACATATTGATTAATCACTCTACCTGTTAAATGTAAAAATCAAATTATGAGATGTAAATTCATATGACAAATTATTTTTCCTAAAATAAAATTGAGGAGCCTTGTAGAATTAAAGAAAATGGCTGACTCAATGGGGAGGAAGTTTCTGAAATAAACATTTTATATACTTCATATCTAAAATAAGGCACATTGAGCAGGAATTATACTTTTTGTATATTTGAAATAAGAGTTTATATGAGAATATACTGAATAGAAATGAACAGCAAGTAAATTTATGCACAGGGAATGGAAACTCATTAGTGCCATATTGATTATACATTAGCACCATTAAAAATGACAATTTAGCTGAAAATACCATATTATAGATTAAATGTTTTAAATTTAAATTTGGAGTTTCCTAAAATATACAAAATTATATTTTATTTGTTTGACACCAAAAAAAACAAATTAAATTTTAATAAACATCCTCATTATTATTTGCATATGAGAAACTAATTAGTGTGACCAATGTTAAAATGGGAAGTAATTTTGCCTTGATAAACAGAAAGGATTAATCACTGAAATTAAACTTAACACAGTCATGGAATCACTTGTCACTTTATTTTAACAAATTAATCAGTAAGTGAACAAATGTTGATTGAGCAGTAATGAGTTTTCCAGGAGTGTCACCAGACAATGAAGAATAAAAGGGCTGGCACCAGAACTCACTAAGCTAATCCCCTGCCTGAGGCACCGGTACCCTGGGTTCTAGTTCCGGTTGTGGCGCCGGTTCTGTCCTGGTTGTTCCTCTTCCAGTCCAGCTCTCTGCTGTGTCCCAGGAGGGCAGTGGAGGATGGCCCAGGTGCTTGGGCCCTGTACCTGCATGGGAGAAACAGGAGGAAGCACCTGGATCCTGGCTTCGGATCAGCGCAGCCTGCCAGCCATGGCGGCCATTTAGGGGATGAACCAACAGAAGGAAGACCTTTCTCTCTGTCTCTATCTCTCACTGTCTAACTCTGCCTGTCCAAAAAAAAAAAAAAAGAATAAAAATATGTAACTCATATCAGTCTCAATTGCTGGGTGACCACTGTCACCTAGTTATGATTCTTAAGTGTTATTACACACATTTGAATATGAACTGTACTATAACTGAATTATATATAATGTCATGTTATTATGTATGAATTTATGTAAGTACTTGAAAAGCACAAAAATAGAACAAGAGAAAGAGAGAGAGAGGGAGAGAGAGAGAGAGAAAGAGACAGAGAGAAAGCGCTCTACCATCTGTAGGTTCTCTCCCCAGATGGCTGTAACAGGTAAAGCTGGGCCAGACTGAAGCCAGGATCCAGGAACTCTATCTGGATCTCCCATGCGTGTGGCAGGAATCCAAGTACTTAAGCCATCATCAGCTGCCTCCCAGGGTGCTTATTAGCTGGAAGCCGGAAAGCAAACCAGAATAGAGACTTCAACCAAGGTACTCTATATAGGATGCAGGCATTCCAAGTGGTGCCCTACTTATTACACCAAATGACTGCATTCATAAATATATTTTTGCAGTGAAGATAATATTTTTCCAAACAGGAAAAACAGGATTTATTTCTGTGTTGATACCCTATTGGTAGAAAGCAGAACTTTGTTCATGCTATAACTGTAATCTTTTAAGTTTAAAATACATGACCCATTATTTCAATCTAATGTTGTCTAATTGTTTTCTTTTTCTCTTGGAGAAAAAAATTTCTTCCTGAATTCTGTTGCATATATTAATTCCCTGTGCAACCAAAGTATGATCTTAAAGAATATCCATTACAGCTTTTTAAGCAAGAAGAAAAGACAAATTCACTGCACCTACATCCCAGGCAAGGTGAACCAACAAGAATGAATACCATTTATCTTCTCACTGATGCACTGACAACAACACTTCACTCAAAAAGAAACAGATAGCATGAAGAAATGGGTAGCTATTAAACAATATGAACTTACAGATAAAATCCCTTCCATAAGGAAATTTAAGGTCCATGATTTCAAAAGCGACTTTTACTTTTACAGAATTAATGATGCTAATTCTGTGCAAGCTCTTATTGAGTAATTGAAGAAGGAACATTTCCTAATTTATTCCAAGATACTATAATTACACTAAACATTATAAGGAACTACAAATCAACATCCTTCATGAACATATAGATGCAACTACTCAAAAGAAAATATTAGCAAATCAAATCCAAATGTAAATATACTAATGATATCTCATTATCCATCAGGGTTTATCCCAGGAAAGCAAGTTTGATTTAACACCTAAGAGGCATTCAGTGTAATTCACTGTTTTAAATTTTTTTTTTTTTGACAGGCAGAGTGGACAGTGAGAGAGAGAGACAGAGAGAAAGGTCTTCCTTTGCTGTTGGTTCACCCTCCAATGGCCGGCGCACTGTGGCCGGTGCACCGTGCTCATCCGATGGCAGGAGCCAGGTACCAGGTGCTTTTTCCTGGTCTCCCATGGGATGCAGGGCCCAAGCACTTGGGCCATCCTCCACTGCACTCCCGGGCCACAGCAGAGAGCTGACCTGGAAGAGGGGCAACCGGGACAGAATCCGGTGCCCCAACCTGGACTAGAACCCGGTGTGCCGGCGCTGCAAGGTGGAGGATTAGCCTGTTGAGCCACGGCACTGGCCTGTTTTAAAATTTAAAGGAAAAACATACAGTACTTCTAAGAGACAGAAAAACATTCATTCATCATTATGAGACAACAAAAAAGCTGATGTCTACATTCCTGCTGAACAGTGGGCTTTCTATTTTTTTCTTGTGGAACCCTTTATTTGGTGGAGCATTAAGCCTGTGATTATATAGTAAATTAAAATACATTATTGCAAAATTGAAAAATGGAAAAAAAGGAGGGAAGGAGGATGGAAGAAGGAAGAAAGGAGGGTAGTATCTTGCATTCTTGGAGTTGTATCTAAGAACTACATGGAATCCATTCTCTTTATAGTAGTCAAAAATTAATTTAAAATGGGAAAAGGCTGACAGAAATAACAATAATAAATTTATCAGCAAACAAGAAAAGCTAGGGTAATTCTTGAAAATAATAAAGAACATTTAAAAAAAAACTGCAGCTAATTCAATGCTTTCTCCTAAGATCAGGAATAAGACAAAGAAATTTGCTCTGCTTATATTTTACATTTTACAAGAATGATAGTAAGTTGAAAGGACAAGAAAAAAGATATAGAAGACTAAGACTCAAAAGGAAAACATGAAACTGCCTTTATTCCTGGTAAATGTGATCACCTATGTTAAAAAATATGATGCAATCAGAAAAGAGCTACTAGAATTATGAGTTTATTTGGGTTGCAGAATACAAGACTCACAGATGAAATTAATTATGTATATTTATATATATTATATATATATTATATATATACAACACAGGCATCCCATATTGGAGCAACAGTTTGAGTCCCAGTTGCTCCACTTCTGATCCAGCTTCCTGTCAATGTGCCTGGGAAGGCAGCCAAAATGGCCTAATCAGGGCAGTATGATATTGGAAAAAAAGACCAAGGCTTTAAGGAGACTATGCATTATTACTGTGTAATAATGGTCCAAAAATGAACCTGTACTTTACACAGATTTTTTTTTTTTGAGAGGTAGAGTTACAAAAGAGAAATGGAGAGACAGAGACAAAGGTCTTCCATCCATTGGTTCCCTCCCTAAATGGCTACAACAGCCACAACTGGGCCAATCTGAAGCCAGGAGTGAGGAGCTTCCTCTGAGCCTCCCATGCTGGTGCAGGTACCCATGCACTTGGGCCATCTTCCTCTGCTTTCCCAGGTGATCAGCAGAGAGCTGTGTCAGTAGATGGGCAGTCAGGACACAGAACGGCACCCACCTGAGAGGCTTAGCCTACTACACCACAGCCCCCTTATACAGACAATATTTTACACAAATGCAAATGCAATTCTCAGAAGAAAGGATAACTTTTTCTGCATTTGGAACAATTGCGTATCCATGTGCTTCAA
Organism: Sylvilagus floridanus; assembly: GCA_949820135.1. Taxonomy (NCBI): domain Eukaryota; kingdom Metazoa; phylum Chordata; class Mammalia; order Lagomorpha; family Leporidae; genus Sylvilagus; species Sylvilagus floridanus. The sequence goes on from OX463236.1 coordinate 22,008,724, forward strand.
AAGGAGGGGGGAGGGAAGGTGGGAGAGAGGAAATGGATTTGCATTCCAAATTAATGTAAAATAGATCACAGACCCAAGGATAAGCAATAAAGCCATGAGACTTCTAGAAGAAAAGTAGGCGACATTATTGTGACGCTGGGTTAAGCAAAGACTCAGATGCTGCATACCCAAAGTTCATTCCTTAAAAAGAAATAAATTATATTTCATCATAATTCAAATTTGGCTCTTCAAAAAATACTGTTACAAGAATAAAACAAGTCACAAATTGGGAGAAAACATTCGCAAATTAAATATATAATGAAGGATTTGTATCTGTTTTGCCCAGATAAATGGATCCCCAAGAAGCTATCAGCGACCCAATCACACTGAAATGCAAAAGCAAGGTTTTTATTAAAAAGCTACAAGCTGCGACAGGGACCTCATCCAACCAACCAGTGCAGCGAAGGAAGGAGGAAAGGCCCAGGTCTTTGTTCCGGGATGCTTTTAAAGCAAGGGCTTAGGGTGTGGGGCCTTTTGTGCTTGGGCAGGGTGGGGGTCTCTGTTTGGCTTGGGTTCAGGGAGTTACCTCATTTGGTAATCTCTACTGAGCTGCCCTTGGTCTGCTGAGCTAGCTGTCCTTGGTCTGCTTTGATATCTCTGGAATGCCTGAACGCCTGCTTTTACAAGGACTTGGGTCTGCTATGGGAAACGGAGGCTGCTTTTTATTGTTTCAAAATAGAGTCACTTTGGCTCTTCAGTATCCAGAATATTCAGAGAACTCTTAAAATTATGTTTAATCGAAAGAGAACAGATTTCATGTACTTCATAGATAGGATTCTAAGAAGATAACTTAACAATAATTCTAAGAAAATGAAAACTCAAGTTAAAAATGAAATAATAAACAAATAGAAAAATCTTTGAACACATACTTCATCACAGAATTAAACTGATGACAAATCAGACATGAAAAGATGTTCAACAGCATTAATCTTTGGAGAAATGCAAGCTAAACTTTAGTGACAGGAAGCAGATCAGCTTTTGCCTGGTTCCAGGAAGTGGGGTGGGGATAGAAAAACTGCTGGAATTACAAGGGGTTTGAGGGAAGTTTTTACAGGGAAGGATATGCCCCTTATCTTCATTGTGAGAAACCTTTCACAGATGTACATATTGCCAAATCTCATCAAACTGCAATTAAACCATGTGCAGTTTACGTCATTTACGCCACAATGAAGCCATTAGGTAGCATAACTTCATCAGTTTTCACTGCTCTGGTTTGTTGATTCTTTATGTTCTCATCCTTAACCTTTATTTTATGTTGACTTAACATTTAAGTAAAGAGAGATATTAAGACTACATGAAATATATGTCATATAATTAATGTTGAAGATGTTGATATATCCTGTTTGTTTTTAATACTTTATTTGCAAATTTTAGTCAAAATTTGAATATGGAGTTGAAACTTTAAAAATGGTTAGTGCCTCACATTTTGTTCACATAGTAACTTTATGTAACCACTTCTGCCACTCAGAATAAAATAAGAAATTTTAAGAATATAGATTTTCATTTCAACGAAGCCTTGTGCTCTATGTTAACATTAATAGAGATTAATAGTTTAAATGATTTCCATTTAGATGTTCTTTTTGTCAGACATGATATACTCACTACTTTCTTTTTCTGTTAACATTGGAGAGACAGAAGGTACTTCCTGAAGACTGAAAAACAGTAATTGTTAACCAATCAGGTCTATGTTGACATCAAGTAACCCTTTGTAATATATATTGTAGCTAAAAGTTATATTTAATTTCTCAGTTAAATACAAATCAGTCATACTTGATTTCTCAGCCCTTTGATAGTTTAACCATTCCTTCATATTTGCTCCACAGTTTTGGCACAGAAACATATCAGGTGGCAAATATATTGTTTGCTCACCCTCTTTCTAAAACTTTATTCTCAGTATTATTCTTTCAAACCACAAGATAAAGCTTAAATTTAATTTTTTTTTTTTTGACAGGCAGAGTGGACAGTGAGAGAGAGAGACAGAGAGAAAGGTTTTCCTTTGCCATTGGTTCATCCTCCAAAGGCTGCTGCGGCCAGCGCGCTGCAGCGGGCACACTGAGCTGATCTGAAGCCAGGAGCCAGGTGCTTCCTCCTGATCTCCCATGTGGGTGCAGGGTCCAAGGACTTGGGCCACCCTCCACTGCACTCCCGGGCCACAGCAGAGAGCTGGTCTGGAAGAGGGGCAACCGGGACAGAATCTAGACCGAGGCTAGAACCCAGTGTGCTGGCGCCGCAGGTGGAGGATTAGCCTAGTGAGCCATGGCGCCAGCCTTAAATTTTAATTTTAGGGACTGATGCTGTGGCATGGTGGGTGGAGCTGCCACCTGCAGTGCTGGTATCCGATGTGGGCACTTGTTCAGACCCAGGCTGCTCCACTTCCGATCCAGCTCTCTGCTCTGGCCTGGGAAGGCAGTGGAAGATGGCATGGGATCCTGGGCCTGAGCCAGTTTGTGCCCTGGCGGCTCCTCTTCTGCCCCAGCTCTCTGCTGTAGCCTGGGAAAGCAGTAGAAGATGGCCCGCGTGTTTCCGCCCCTGGGCCCACGTGGGAGACCCCGAAGAAGCTCTTGGCACCGGGCTTCGGATAGGCCCAGCTCCGGCCCTCACAGCCATTCGGGGAGTGAACCAGCGGACGGAAGACCTCGGTCTTTGCGAGTGTACTAATGGCACCGAGGTGGTGTTGGTTCCAATAAGGATTCTATTATGCAGTGGGGAAGTCACACATTCTAATCAACACAGCACACTGGGCAAACCCACCACCCGAGCTTCCAGAAGTACCTCAGGCCTCCTCACCAGGGGTCTGCGCCACAGAGGGCCGATTCTCACAACACCCGCACGGGGGCGCCTCGGAGCCACATGCGCAGGTCTGGGCGGGCGAGCGGCCTGTTGGCTTCCGGTGAGCGGGACCTCAGCGTCGGGCGAGTTCGGAGCCTCGTCGGGCCTCGTCGCCGGTGGGGCTCACAGCCCGCGGCAGGTGAGCTCAGGGCTGGCTGCCAGGACTCTCCGGGATGGCCTGAGTGTTGGAGGGGGCGGTCGACCCGGAACTTCCCTCGGCCCTCAGGAGAGTCTGGCCGGAGTCTGCCTGGGTCTCTTCAGCCTGCCGCTTAGGTCCACGTTAGGCCGTCAGCACAGGGTCGGTGAGGGCCTGAGGAGGGTGTGTGCGGCCACAGGTGGTGCTGAGCAAGTCCCTGCAGGTCTCCTGCGGTCGCTCAGCTCTTGCTTACTTGTTAGTATTGTGGTGAAGCCGTTCGCGACTCCGCCTTTCAAGTGAATAAATAAAATCTTAAAAAAAAAACAAAACTATCGCTTATCTAAGAAGGATTCTGTCCGCTCACAGAGACTAGCAGACGTGGCCTTGTGTCCTTAGATGACTGCATTTCGGAGAGGAGTCTCCCATGTCCTTGAGAGACACGTCCCTGGTCCCTGGGTGCTGAAGCTGGCAGGGGGAGGGGGAATTAGCTACCCTGCCCAGAGGCAGAAACCACATACTTCAGAGTTTGCTGAAGTAAATGCTACAGGAAAAGGAAGGTCAGGGACAATAGGCAGAGGGAAAGCTGTTGAATGTTTAGTCAACCCAAGGGAAATGTTAAGGCCATCTTGGTCAGGCACCGAGAAAATTAGTCCCAAATAAAACTTGCCCGTGGTAGCCGCAGGATCAAGGAAAGGAACGCCCAGAGAAAAGCTTTCTGGCACCTGACCCCCTCCAGTCAACAATCCAAGGAAAAATGCTGTTTCTCCAATGCGGGCAGGTAGTTAGCTGGCAGAGAGCAGCCGAGATCTGACTCGTGGGCTACCCTGGGCTACCGTGGGCTGGCTGGGAGAGGATAGCGCCGCCTAGCGGTGAAGGTGGGCTGGGGTTGCAGCTGTGTCTGACCTGCCTGGTGACCTTTGCAGGGCTGGCACCTGTGGCATGACAGCTGCAGTGTACTGGGGCAGAAGCCCCTGCTGGCCAGTGCAGTGGCTACAATCACGTGCTCGTTGACAGCCTGGCTTGGCCCAGGTGACAGCCTGGTCTTGAGGAGCCAAAGTCCTTTTTGTGCAGAGTCCAAACCTGCCTTTTGAGTTCATCATCAAGCCCCCCCTTCCCTCCCCCTTCTATAGCAGAAACCAAATTTCTGCAATGTTGAGCAAAGATATACCCAGCAGCAGTAGGAAATATCCATTATAACTGCACGCTGTGTCCTTGTCATGACCCATAGGTCATTATAATACCATTATAAATCTTCGAGTCTAGCACTCCTACTCCCATGATGCACATCATGCCAAAACACTTCTGAGAGTTCCCAAAAAGGGTATGGAAAGGAATGGATTTCTAGTCTCTCTGCAACATCCCCCATCTCTACCTTTGTATATTCAATTCAATTCCACCCAGACAATACCTCCTATGTCTCTTTACCAATAGTATAAAAGGGAAGCTTGAAACTTGTGTTTTTATTTTTATTTGTTCTCTCTCTCTCTCTCAACTCTCTAGCTTGCCCATGCTTACTTCATGAATATATACTTTTCCTTCGCTTTAAATAAATCCTGAGGGCAATGCTATGGCACAGATTGGTATGATAACATTTATACTGGAGTGCTGGTTACTCCAACTCTAATCCAGCTTCCTGCCAACACATCTGAGAAGGCAGTTAAAGATAACCCAAGTGCTTGGGCTTTTGCCACCTGCGTAGGAGACTAGCATGGACTTTCTGGCTGCTGGCTTCAGTGTAGGCCAGACCTGACTGTTGCAGCCATTTGGTTAGTGAGCTAGTGGATGGAAGATCTTTATCTCCCTCTCACCCTCCCTCTCTGTCTGTCACTCTGCCTTTGAATAAATAAATATATAAATCTTAAATAAATAAATGCTGCTTTCCTGTATACTTTCACGCCTCCAGCTCGAACTTCTTCATATATGGAGGGAAAGTCCCAGAAGAAGCATACATCAGAGCCTGTTATGCACAATATCTTTAGCCACAGGGTAGAGCTTGGGTAGAAACTGCCATGAACAACAGGTTGATACGAGGTGGTGTGAGAGGCCACATCTTGGAAGTCCATAACTATTTCAAAATGGTGAAAAAAAGCAACTTGAAAATAAGTCCAGATTGATTGCCTAGACCCTGGTGTTAAGAGTGGAAATCAGTTGCAAATTGAGTGAGAAATCTCAGTTACAGATGATAAAATGTTCTTTATTCTGTCTGTTCTGACTGTAACATTGATGAAAAAGGTATATGAATCCATCAGAACTCGTTGATACTTACCTTTTAAACAAATGTGTTTTGTAAGCATATACTGTGGTGGAGAAATTTAAGCCAGCACTTGTGACACCTGATCCCATTTCAGTTTGCCTTTGCAAGTACCCACTACTCTGCTTCCAGTGTGCTCAGGTCCCTGTCACACACTAGGCTGTTGCGGGCATTTGGGGAGTGAACCAGCCAATGGAAGATTATCGCTCTCTCTCATTATTTCCGACTTGACCAACTCTTTCATTGTTCTGCGACATTCAGAGTAATACTTTATATCTATGTACATTGTATTGTAAGTGAATTGAAAGATAGACAATGAAGTTGACATGAGTAGCAGGAATAAAAACTTGTTTTAAGCAGGGTTTCATAGTGGGCAGTTGATTTGTGAATATTTTCATATTACATGACATATTTTTTCCTAGGCTATGCCGTAACTATGGATGTGAAATTGACAAAATATAAATTCTTTATATGAGAAAACTTCAAAAGACTCATGGAACAAGGGAACGAAAAGACAATTTTCATGAACACAGTTTTCCTGAACCTTTTACTGACCACTCATAGATGACCCCCCTATATTAGGGCTCACTTTCATTGGCAGTGAGAGCATAGTTTCTACTATTACTAACACTGCACGCTCTGAAAAACAACATCTATAAGCTTACATTTTTTTTTTCTCATAGGTGCATGGGTATATGTGGAATTTCTTTCTAGTGCTAATGAAAAAGAAATAACAGAACAGGAGGCGTGAAGGTATTGTTAACTTTTCACCCTTTAATATTACCCTAGAGCTAATTTTCCCTCCTCTCTATTATACAAAACAGATAAAAGAAAGTATATCTTGGGCTCATCTATACTGATTTCCTTTATGTTATAGACTTTCCTCCATATTTAAAATACTTAAATTGTTGATTAAATTGATAGAGAAATAATTTATGAGAACTTACACATAGCCTAGCATTATTGTGTTACTAAGTGTATAGTCTCTGCACATGATGGTACTGACTGTAAACACCCATCAACAAAACCACTAGAGGGAGTACCCAATGTCTTCTCTAGTGCATATTATATAGTTTATAAACTAAGGTCTAACCTTTATTAAATAAAAAGAAAGAAAGTATAAAAAGAAGTTATCCAACTGAGACATCCACTCAATAGATAACATTAATAACTTATTAATGAGTGAAACTTGGCAAGAACTGAGTCATCATGATGCATGATGATAAGAAGGGAACCCTGTTGGATTTATGTCCTTCCCTACAAAAAGCCTGGAATTTGGGCAGGTTTTCCAAGGTATGTGACTGACAACTGAAAAATTATACCTGAGAATTGAGGGAAATAATGAATAAAATCAAAAGACCAGATAAGAATTCCTTTTCACTAGGGAAGTATGCAATATTTCATACCCTGATCGCTGTCTTATTTCCAATTGAGATAAGAAGCACAATATAAAATGAGATACTATTTAAATTAATTTAGACCATATGCAATTTATTTAAAAAGGTAGTCATATATTTTACATTAAAAAAAGAAGTGCTACCAGATTTACTAACCAGAAACAAAATACAAGAACAGAATTGTGGTCTTGCTGCCTTATGACAAATTTCATCAGTATGCTAGGAATTATTCTGTCAGCTGTTTTAGGTAGACATTTAATTAGATTTGCCTTAGAAAACCTTAAGTGACAGGAAGACAGCTGCATACTTACCTTGAAAATGACATTTTACGTTTCCCTGCATGCTGAACTGCTGCAGTTGTCTGATAATTTTCACTCTTTTAAGAAAATGATTTGTAAGAACTAGACAAGTGATCAGCTTTGAGCCCATCCTGACTTTAACGGGATTTTGGAAAGCCTGGGCAAAACAACAAAGGAAAATTTATATCAGTGCTGAAAATTGGTCATGCTCTTGTGATTTCTCCTGGCATGATTGGACTTCTTCATTATGCTATTAATGTCTTTTTCCAAAAAAACAGTTAAATTTTGAACAGCAAATATTGCAGACAAAGGAATAGTTTGAGCTTGCTCATGTAGTTATTTAAAATGGGCATACTCTATTTGTGACATTTCATTCCTTTCCAGTAATATATTTTTTCTCATTCAAGTCTGTATATATATTACCTTGGAGGCACTGGAATATTCATTTACTTATCCTTTGCTACATTTGTATGATCTGTTATTTCAGAGGAAAGATACTGATTCTTTGGGGTATATATTGCTAGAGAGATAGACAGTAACAGAGAAATGAAGAGGTATTTCAAAAAGTCCCACTGGTAAATGAGAACTTTATTATTTGCTAAGTCTTTTTTGGTTTTGAGAGTTGTAATTCTGAGCTTGGGAGTTTAACTCAAAATTTAAGTCACATATGTGATAATTGCATAAATCATGACCTCCGGAGGTGCTGCTATAGGGAGCTGACTTGGAAGCACAATATGTGTGAAGACAATGATTTAGAAAAAAATCTAGGTTTGGTTGAAATAGAAAAGGCTTTGATTTGCTAAGAACAGGTGGCAGAGGCAAAAGTCGATGTTTACCAATATACTAGATCGAACACAGGAAGAAAAAAATCCATCTTGATGTAAATATTTAAAAAACAAATAAAAAATTATATCTAAGCTCTTTGGAACCAAGAGATAGGAATATGCTCCCAAACAATACCTCAGACTGTTTACTGAAAAGTGGTTTGTCTGAGACCACTGTCTCCTGCCTTTTGGTAACCATTTTCATGTATCTCAAGCCAGAATTCCTTTGTTTGCTCAATTGACTGGTATTATTCAGTTAATTGTAAGGAGAAGCAACTATACATCCCTGGGGGATATTTTAAGAAAAGTTTTGTTTGTAGTTACTTTTGTTTCTAATCACCTTTTATATGAACTGAAAGCAGCTGGAACAGTTGCTTGAATGGTAAAATGAGGAGAAGATGCCTCAGTGACTATAACACATGGATGAGAAGAGAGCTGGGGAACTTCAGAAAAGTAGTGGCATGTATCATTGGCTTCCCTACTCAGCTCCCTGCTTCAATCTTCTCTGACCTCAATCCTGCTTCAGGAGTTACTCCTCTTTAGGGAAGACTCAGGCCTGAAGGCTGCGGTGGAGGAAGCAAGGGTAAATATGTCTCTCCCATATTTTCCTTCTTTGAAGGTGATTTTCAGGACTCTTTCCCCCAACTCGTTCCATCTTCTTAGTCTCTTGACCCGTTGGGCTTAATTATTGATCCAGTGGTCAACCAGAGATGAGGCTGGGCAGGAATATGTAAGGAAAAAAATATGAAGCTGCTTTCTTTATCTCTAGTCATAAAGCTCCATTGTGAATATATCCGAGAGGAGTACTACTGATGGCAGCTCATTTTTTGTCACTAAGCTTCAAGGTTCTAAAATACCTCCCAGGCAATATACTCACATCTTAGTCTAATTTTAATATCAAATATAGCCAGCCATGTGTTTTGAAGTGGCTCATGGGTGTTATATGATGAATTCAAATACCAGTAGAAAATTGCTCCAAATGGTTAAATGTCAGTATTATTAAAATATGCTACATTTGCATAATATTTATTCTTTTACATTGTGACATTCCAGTTGAAATGAAAGCCCAACGATCATATAACTTTTTCCTTTAAATAACATTATAAAGAAATAAAATGATAAAATTAAGTACAGAAGTTAAGATACAAAAACTCATATTGCTAATTTTTAAATTATTCTCAATATTGGCCAGATAAATTATATTCTGATGTTTGCATATTATTGGGATTTTTTCACTAAAGTTCAATCTAAGAAGTGATCCAGTGAATTTCCTCTACTCAACCATTGAAATGAACTGTTTCAATAAAAATCCTTATAAACTAAAGATATGGACTTGGCTTACTAAAACCCCTAAAGTTTCCAAATAACCTTTCACCGTGAAAACTAACATTTGTGATTATTTCTCAATGTTTATAAATAAAATAATATGTTGGATGACAGGAATTTATCGCAAGTTCTTAAATAGAACCCAGGCATGAGGAAAAATGGAGATCAAATATGAATTTTATTACAGTAAAGGTTGGCTATGATGATGCAGCATGATTATAAGTCCAATGGGTTTCCATTACCTTCCCCCTAAATTGCAGTTAAGAAAACTCTACTCACCTAAATTCAATAAGTTTGTCATATGGAAAATATAGAATCCAAGCATACAAAGTCTTGGCACCACAGAAGAACTGAGGGTAGAACTATGCAGAACATACTCACTATTTTTCTACCAATATTACAAAGTAGAGAAATTAATCCTAACTTAGAGAGTTGTTCCTCTGATCCTTTTCCATCCTGATGAGTGAAATGGAGCTTTCCCTCATTCTGTAGAAATTTGAAGATGGAAATATTTATTTACCAATTACAATGGGTATACAAAAAAATGCAACTAAAAGACAGATGGATTCGTGGTTTAAGTATTAGACATGAATTAAAGACATAGTTTTTTAAAGCAAAGCACTTTTTCATGATAAACAATAACATTGGAAATGAACACGTAACTGTTTTAATAGATATATGTAGATATTCCTTTTATCTTTTTCCTTGTTGAAGAAGCAGGATATTCCCATTTGGATTTACTTGTCTCTTAACCTACCTGACAGCTTCACATAGGAGCAGTCATATAAGCTAAATCTAGTCTTATGACCTTAGACATGCTTAACAATGCGCTGGAAATTTAAATAAGGACAGCAAGAATCTTTTCTGCAGTTTTCTTGCCTGGCTTATCTGGAAATCCCCCAATAGGAGATACCTAAGGAAGTGTGTCACAAGATTTCAGCTAATATCACATTATTACATGGAACATCTTGTTTCTTAATTGATGACACATTTAATTATGTAATGAAGCTATGCCAACAATCAGAAATATTTACAAGATAAACATATTACTCAGTAAATTCTCCTTCTGCTTAAATCAATTTAATTGAGTTTCTGTCTTGTATAACAAGACATAACTGATAATGACATTCCCACCAGCAGAATATTTAGGGAGATTTAGCCAGTATACACATTAAAAGAAGTTTACTAGAGCAAAACTGAAAAAGGTACAAATATGACTTAGTAAAACTGAAATTATATGTTTGAAGTAGAATAACTTTTAATTCACCATAAAGTGAAAAGCTATAAAACTATTCATGTAGAATATTTGATTTTGCACAAGTCGAAATGACATATGTCATCACATAGAAATACATATATTAGCATATATATGTAAATGCTAGAATTAAAAACACAAATTTTAAGAATAATTACATTTGAACAGAAGGAGGAGAAATGGAGGAAGGACTTGGGAAATAATTTTGTGATTTTTCTTGCCTTGGAATTTGTCTTATCAAGTGAATATATTCTTTTATTTAAATGTAAATAGAGACTAACTTCTAGTGGAATTATGAAGCATTTTATTCCTTTTCCTAACTGTTACTGGAAATTACTAATGAATATTATAGCTTTTGAAAATATGTATAGGGCTGCTCGTGGCAGAATTGTGTGCAACAGTGCATCTAATCTCAGTAAATGGTAGCTTCTTGAAGAGCAGTGTTGTGGTTTCTTTTACTTTTCCCCTTGTTAATAGCATATAGTCCGTTCCTACTCAGTTAATTTGATGTAGAACATACAATAATGGCTTCATAAGTTGTGTTCATTGACAAGTTCTCTTATTTTTTCTTTTGGAAAAGTTGCTAACCTTATTTGAAAATGTAAAATATTTTCATGAAATCATCCTAAAATTCACAAACTGAAAATGAATTAAACACTTGATATATGGTATGGTCAACTTCACAGACTAAATTGAACTTCAAAGCAATAAGAATTTGGGGAGTTTTGGCAAATGTCAATGAGCTTTCCTTTTATAATTGTCTTCCAGTGAATAAATTCCTTAGACTTTTGGATAAATTTCAAGGTTCATCCAACCATGAACATTCCGTACATTTTAAATTTCTTTTTAAGAAAGTACTGGTGTGCCGCTTAAGTAACTTGTATAGTCACACATGAATATAAGAAATGTACGTTCCATGGCAAAATTCAAATCCTATTATATTGCTACATGTGTAGTTAATGAATGATGCAAATGAAAAACACAAAATTTTCTATTTAGCACATCATTTTTACCTGTATTCTTTATTTAGGAGCATTTATATCGGCTTGTGAGTTTGTATCACTGCAAATAAAAACAAAAGATAATTGTAACAAACGTTATAAAATATACCATATTTTATTATAATAATATTTTAGATGATTCACCAGTGTTTAAAAGTACAAATAACATTCTTTATGTTCTCAAAATCTTTTGTTAGAGTTCAAATTTTCTTTTAAAATTATAATTGATCTTTAATTAAATAGCAATGTTATCACGATGGCTTACATTTATTAGGTACTTGTAAGCATAAAAATACATTAATTCAACACTTACAAAATAAATATGACTTGAAATTTTATTAGGTGCATATTGGTTCATTCAAGCAGATGAAAACCTAAAACATGCAGGATATAGAATTATACAGGGACAATAGTTTGTATGTTTTTCAGAGGCATGATCATAATGTATCACATTAATAGTGATTTTAATTTACCAAGTATTTACTTTATTTGAACTCATTCTACAGTGAGAAGGAGAATAAATAACAAATAATAACTATTATATATTTTAAGTTGCTATCTTTTCTGTTCTCTAAATTATTTCCTATTAGTTCAAAATCTCTCACGAAATCTATTAAGCTGAAATACTCCTGTATATAACAATAATTAATTAATATTTTGAAGGAAACATCAAACATAAGTGACTAATTTTATGTAGATATATGTCAATGCATTCAAATTTTAGTTTTCTTTAATTTTAAAAAAAAGGTCTTAAGAGTAATGCTTTTAAGGCAATTTCACACTACTTTACACTGTAAATGAATTTGTTGTATTTTTACCAAGAATTTATTCTGACAAATATCCACATAATTTCAAAAATTCACTATATTTAAAGGACTTTTTGAAATAAAGCAAATATCATAGATTATAGAGCAGCTAATTGCTTAAATACTCAGATGAGTTTTCCTTGTACCTTCGTTAATTGCATCAAAGGCTACAATTAGTCTTGAATTAAATTTACAAATATACATTAAAGAATATATCTAGACACTTGTAATTCCCTCACAAATTTTTTTTAAAGATTTATTTATTTATTTGAAAGGCAGAGCTACAAAGAGGCAGAGTCAGAGAAAGAGAGAGAGGTCTTCCATCTGCTGGATGGAAGACTCCCCAGATGGCCTCAACAGCTGGAGTTGAGTCTATCCAAAGCCAGGAGCCAGGAGCTTTTTCTGGGTCTCCCAAATCAGTATAGGGGCCCAAGGACTTGAGTATCTTCTACTGCTTTCCCAGGCCATAGCATAGAGCTGGATTGGAAGTGGAGCAGCAGGACCTTGAACCGGCACCCATATGGGATGCTGACGCTGCAGGCAGTGCCTTTACCCAATATGCCACAGCACCAGTCCCTACAATTACTTTTAACTCTTTTAATTTTTACAAGTTAATTTTTACAAGTTTTATGAACAGAATAAGCATATTTTACTTATTTATTAACCAGACTAACTTCTATTGTACTATGAACCTATCATAATGTTTGTAAATGGTTTCTTAGCCCAAGGATTTGTTTTTCATTGCTACCAAAGCAGAAGTAAGTTAAGACAAAAATAAATTACATTTTAATGTTATTTGTAATTGCTAGCAAGACACACTTGAAAGCAGTAGTTGATTTTGGTAAATTATCACTGAAGTTGGAAACTCATTGGAAAAATAACCTTAAAAATTCCAAGACAATAATAGCTCATAGCATTGAGAGAAAAGCTTAAAAAACTTCAGAGAAGGAGCGAGCATTTAACGTAGTGATTAAGATTCCCATGTCCTACATTGGACCATTTGCATTCATTTCCCAGCTCCAGCTCCTAACTCTAGCTTCCTGTTCATGTAGCTCTGAGAGGTAGCAGTGATGGCTCAACTCTTTGAGTTTCTGCCACCCACAAGTAATACCTACATTGTGTTCCCAGCTCTAGGTTTTACCCTAGTCCAACCTCGGCCATTGTGGGTATTTGGTTACTGATCCCACATATGGAATCTCTCTCTCTCTCTCTCAATTTGTTTGTCTATTTGTCTGTCTCCCTCTGTCTTTCAAATAAAAGGCATGTTATACTTGAAGGTTGTAGTAATAATATGTATGCATTTATGTGTATTATATACCTATACATATATACATTTATGTATAAATTGACATTTATGTCTATGTTTATAGAAATAAGTATTAAAATATATTTACATGCTACATTAAATATACACATACAATATATTATATTGTACTAGTACAATATATCTGTACTGACACGCAAAAGCATGTTAGTTTTATATAGTTAGTTTTATATACAGCAAAGTGATCTAGAAGAAATGCTGAAGAGTTATATATTGGAACATTGTGATTAGAGCTTTGCTTCATGTACACCAGAATTTTCAGGAAAATGCAATGACCTTGTAGATTATTTACTATAAAAATCATAAACTTTAAAGGGAGTAAAACTCAAGAAGTATATTTTGGTAACTCATTCTGTTCTAGTACTCTGTAATCCTGCAATAATCATCAGCTACAATTTTCCAACAACAACATTTAATTTTTTTTTTTTTTTGACAGGCAGAGTGGACAGTGAGAGAGAGAGACAGAGAGAAAGGTCTTCCTTTTGCCATTGGTTCACCCTCCAATGGCTGCCGCGGTTGGCGCGCTGCGGCCGGCGCACCGCGTTCGTCCGATGGCAGGAGCCAGGTGTTAGGTGCTTATCCTGGTCTCCCATGGGGTGCAGGGCCCAAGCACTTGGGCCATCCTCCACTGCACTCCTGGGCCACAGCAGAGGGCTGGCCTGGAAGAGGGGCAACCGGGACAGAATCCGGCGCCCCGACCGGGACTAGAACCCGGTGTGCCGGCGCTGCAAGGCGGAGGATTAGCCTGTTGAGCCACGGCGCCGGCCAACAACATTTAATCTTTACAGAGTATATTTGAAGCATTGTCTTATAAGAATTTGGTATGAATATATCATTTGTTGAAGCATATATTGACTAGAATTTGCAAAGTATTTCACATGCCAATAAGTATACATGGATCTTTTTTGCTTTAAAAAATCTTCATGGTTCAATTATTTATACTCATTTTTGTTGAATGATCCCTTCTGTTATTCCAAGAGTAACTAAGCTGAGAACAAAAACATCTGCCTGAACCAAATACACTCAGATATTTCTCTATAGATGAGAGTTCAAAAAAATGGAGAACAGAGAGTAGAAAAAAGAGAAAATCTGTATGTAAAATAGTATTGAATTTATTTTCTACTTCCCATTAAACCTGCACTAATTTCTTTTTGACCATGGGCGTATTTCCATCTTTGGCTAATACAGCAATAATGGCTAGTATTTTAATATTGTAAATGCATTTTTAAAAATTCTGCAAATAAAGGGATAATGTTATTTGCTGTTCCTATTCAAATATGCACTCAGAATTATCTGAAAGAGGAAAAATCTGCAAAGCTAATACCGTTCTTAAAAAGTGATAATTTAATATTTTCCCAAGTTTTACATCTAATTTAAGCTTTCCTCTGCTTTCTATCATATTACATAAAAGTTATTAATCCAAATAGAGTTCAAAATCTATTATGAGATTTCTGAAGAAATGAACAAATGTTTGAAAGATATAAAATTAATTCAGCATGCTCTAGTTACACAGAAAACTGGAGAAAATAAAATGTTTTCATGTAAATTTAACGAAAATAATAATGACGACATAATTGATAGCTGGCAAGAAGGCTGCATGTTTCACTATATTGCCATATGCTATTTTCCAGATAATATATGTTTCTGAACAATTAGCTAAGATCCATGCTTACAGGAAGGGTCTTGCTCTTAATTTGCTGACAAATACATTTGGCCTACATTTAAATATAAAGAGAAGTTCATGATTTGAACATTCATAAATTATATCTTAATTGTGGTTTTCAAATATCTTGTAGGGAAACAGAATGAAATCACATAGAAAATCATAAAGCAGTATGATGCTTATTTTAGAAAATGAAAATATTTTAACAAACTATAAATAAAATGAATAAAATCATAACATGTCATATAATAGTATACATCTGTGCTATCCAATGGAACATTAACTTTTCTGTTTCTAGGTAAGAGGTTTGCAATACATGTTTTTAGATAAAAAATAAACATATAAGTATGTCAGATATAAGTGATAGGATCATATCATAGCCAATAATGATACAATCTTATACAACTAAACAGTTCAACTTAGTAATTAACCCTGTGTTATACTTATTAGAAAATCTTTAAATGGTGAGGACCACAATCAAGTTTACCTCTAAGATGGTATTTATTAAATATCATTAGTGATTTCTATAGATTATGAAAAATGGTTAAGTAAAAGTCCTATGCAAGTACCAGGATATTTTAATTATTAAAGCTTTGTAGCATGCTTTCAAATGAGATGTGGCTGGCGCCTCAGCTCAATAGGCTAATCCTCCACCTGCGGCGCCAGCACACCGGGTTCTAGTCCCGGTCGGGGCGCTGGATTCTGTCCTGGTTGCTCCTCTTCCAGGCCAGCTCTCTGCTGTGGCCCGGGAGTACAGTGGAGGATGGCCCAAGTGCTTGGGCCCTGCACCCGCATGGGAGACCAGGAGAAGCACCTGGCTCCTGCCTTCAGATCAGCGTGGAGCACTGGCCGCAGCGCACCGGCCGAAGCGGCCATTGGAGGGTGAACCAATGGCCAAGGAAGACCTTTCTCTCTGTCTCTCTCTCTCTCTCACTATCCGCTCTGCCTGTCAAAAAAATATTAAACAAACAAACAAAAAAAAAACCCAAATGAGATGTTGTGATGCCTCCAACTTTATTATTATTATTAATATAATAACATATAATTATATATAATATATTATAATATTATTTCTCAGGACTGTGCCTATTCTGAGTCTTCTGCACTGCCATATAAAGGTTATGGTTGTTTTTTTGGAAATCTTTAAAGAATGGCTTTTGTATTTTCATAAGAATATCATTGAATATGTAGATTGCTTTAGGTAGTATGAATATTTTAATATGAATTTTTCCAATCCATGAACAAAGAATAACTGTCCATAGTTTTTTGTCCTTGATGAATTCTTTCATCAGTGTTTTATAATTTCTATTGTAGAGATCATTTACTTCTTTATTTTTTGTAGCTATTGTATATGGGACAGCTTTCCTGATGACACTTTCTGTAAGATCATCTTTACATTCCAAAATGATTTAAAATAATTAGTATTTATACTAGCAGTGAATTAAATTTGGTAGCTAATTGCTACACACTTACTTATTTATAGTGATTTGCCATCTAAATCTGGACATTTCCATTTTTGTAATATGATGTCTCATAAAATGTTTGAGAACTGAAGAAATATGGTGGAATTTCAGTTTCAAGAAACAACAAATACTGCATGATCTCAATTATCATACTGATCCTAACATAGTCAAACTCAAAGAAGTAGAGAATAGAATGATGAATACTCAGAGACAGGGCAAAGGATGGCAGGAGGGGATGGAGAGATGTTTGTTAAAAGGTACAATGATTCGGTTACATATGTGAAATGTGTTTTTGAGATCTGCTGCAGACATGGTAACTATAGCCAGTGACAATGTATATTTAAGAGTGGCAAAGAGAGTAAATTTCAAATATTCTTAACAAAAATATGATAAATACTCCTCTGTATAGTGATGGATTGTTTGTTTCAGGTTTTTTAATGAAAGCATTGAAAGGGTTGTTTGGTAATAATTTATAAAACACTGTGTTTCACATAAATTCTGGGTATTTTTGGTTTTGCTTTTTGTGTTTTTTGCTTGTTTGTTTGTTTCTGGCTTGAGATTATAGGATGAGAAATGCCCATAAGAACACTTTAAATCTTTGAAGCCAGCACTCAGCAAAGCCAAATACCTTATGCCAACCCATATAAGGCCACTAGATTCAGAAGGAGCAAAGAGGGATGAGATAAAATGCTAGCTACTTTTATGACTGTGTTTTGGTATGTTTGCCAGAACAATGATAAATCTGCTGATAAATCATCTTGGTCATCCATATACAAATACCAACCAAATTGCAACTTGCTTTATCTTTCACATTTGATTTTGACCTTTTCTTTCATATTTTCCAAGTTTAGTTTTGCAGCAAATATTTTTATCTAATATTATGATTTCCCCATGCAGTGTCTTAAGTAGATCTATGACCCTATTATCTCTGAGTTTGTCTTTTCTTTTAGTCTTGAGGATTATGGTTTATCTTATAAAGGTCAGTGAGAATATATACAAACGCTTGTATATATTTTAATTGTTCTAATTCTGAATGAAACATGAAGAGCCTACAGATAAAATGGAAATTTATATTGGATAAGAAAAACATATCCACCATTAAGTGCAGACAAATCTGCATTTATTGTACATCTCTGGCTCAGAGGATGTTTCACATCATAGCTGTTATCTCATTTAAAGCAGATATTAAGCTTTAGAAGACACATAGGACAGTTGACACTGGAGAACTCTTGGTTTTATCTTTATGTCTAGTTATAGTTTTATAGGGTTTAAAGTATTATCTAATTCTGTTCTTTATGCAGTGTTTCATAAAAACTAAGATAAGGCATGCTAGAAAATGACATTTATTTTCATTGTATCACTATTTTTAATGTGATCTGTACTCTTTTCCTATGGGAGAACATAGGCTCTTTATATTCCTTAGAGGACAGGATTTGAATAATCAGATATGTGCATAGAGATCATGTCTCAATTTAATTCGATGTTAATGATTTATAAATGAATGCCCACAGCAGAATATTAATCTTATTATTAATTTTTGGAATTCAAATTAGATTAACTAGAATGTTTAAAGGAAACATTCAAAGATGATACTTGCTTTAAAAATTTGACATACAATGATAAATTCTATTTTTATTTACATATTTTAATACCAAAAGTTGAAATCTGAGTTTTTTCACACAGCAAATAATTATTGTAACAGATATGCATGAAGTACTCATTAGCCTCTTACATGAACATTGTATTTCAATTTCACCACTGTCAATACTTTCAGTATACAAATGAGCAATATATGGCTCAAAGAATTTAAATAATGTACTCCTATAAACTGTTAATAAGTGTATTGTGTTATTCAAAAGGAACTGTTTATTTATTCTTCAAAAATTTGTGAGACAATTGTGTTTTACATACATTCTACAGGCAAGTTATTAGGTATGTTTAGAAATGAGGAAATTTCCTGAAGAATAACGTTGATGAGAAATTTCAGAATCAATGTTTGTCCTCAGAAATATATCAAAATAGAAAATAAAAGTAAATATCATTAAAGTAAGATTCCAAGAAAAACAGCCTAAAACTGTCTATGTACAGCATCAACCTGACCAGCTATAGGTAGGTATAGATACAGACACGGATGATATAGATGATACAGATATAAATTATATACATATGCATATAGAACAGAAAAGAGAGAGGAAAAATTACCTTTTTGGGGCAGGCATTTGGGGTAGTGGGTAAATGCTACTTGGGGGACCTTAATCTCGAACCAATGAGTATCTGGGTTCAAGTCTCTGTGCTGCTCCCAATTCCATCTTCCTACTTATCCAGACCCTGAGAGGCAGTATGTTTTACTGTTAAAACAATGCGAATAAAACAAAAAAGCTGGGGAAGAGGAAAGCATTCTGTAACAGTCAGTGAAGTGGAGATACTAAACTGTAATTACAAATCCTACCAAAATATAATTCTGTTTGAAGGATGTACCACACAGGAGCTAAAACTATCCTTTCAATCAACTTCTCTGTCATTTACATCATCACATCTTTCCTCTCCAGTGGATCCATGACCTACACAAATGCATGAGGGTTTTCATTTAGAAACTTAAAAATCCCTTACTCTAACTAGCACAGGTGTCAGCACAGCACTGCCATTCCCCTCAGGAATTTTAATAAATAGGAAACCCAAGAATAATATTTGCTTATATGATAAAAGTCTTTGCTGTACATAGATATTTGTAGATTCTGTCAATTTCTGGTTCAAGTAACATGACACAAATTCTGTAGTTTTCTATCGATCATCAAAATATATGGCAGAAATTTGTAAGAATACCTTGTGAGGGAATTAAATTAAATAGAGGGATTCGATTATGTACAGTAGTAGACACAAAGGATAAACTGTTGTAACAAAAGGACCCCAAAGTACAAGGGCTTAATTAAGAGGCAAGTCTGAATCACTCTTGTGTGTCAACCCCTAGGTGAGTGGTGCAGTTTAGCAAGACATCTCTTATTCCACCTGTGTCCTTTAGGGCATTTTTTTTTGTAACCTGGGAGCTTTGACAATCAGTGTTCCAGAGAAGACAAAGGAGATCCAAAGCAGTCTTGCTCCTTGAACTGAGCAGAAATCTCACATCATATTATTTATTGTCATGTTCCACTTCTGAACTCTTAGTTACCTCACCAAAGCTATCTGCCAGTGAGGCTGGGAAATGTAGTTCCTAGCTAGGTGAACAGTTTCCATTTCAGTACAATTTGCTTGCAGCATGCCATCTTTAAACAAATTAGGTAAACATACTGAACTTTCTTTCACATAATGTTTATATAACATAGTGAATGGACATGGACATACTAGGTAGTATATAAAACGGTGGGCACTGGTCTGAGAACAAATAAAGAAATAAGGATAGAGCCAACATTGTGGGGCAGCAGGTTAATCTACAGTCTGAAACATGAGCATCCACACCAGGGGGAACCTGGATGGAGTTCCAGGCTCCTGGCTTCAGCCTGGCCTAGCCCTGGCTGTTGTGGCCACTCTGGGAGTGAACCAGTGTATGGACGATTTCTCTCTTTCTCTCTCTGTCTCTGTCTCTCTGTCTCTCTCTGTTTCTCTGTATACCCCTTTTCTCTGTAACTCTGCCTTCCAAATAAATAAAAAATAAACCTAAAAATATTAAAAACTTAAATGCAAATCCAGTGTAATAGAAACTAAAAAGGATGTGTATTGATATAGAAGCTAAGACTTCATTAGGAGTTAATTCTTCATCCCATATTAGAATATCTGGATTAAGTCCTGGTTTCACTCTTGATTCCAGGTTCCTGCCAATGTAAGCCTTGTGAGGCAACAGGTGATGGCTCACTTACATGGGTGTCTGCCACCCATGTGGGAGACTTGGGTATATACCATATTTTCATTATCCAATCTCTATTTGGGCACTTAGGTTGATTTCATATTTGGCAGTTTCCAAAAATTCTAAAATGAACATGGAATTCTAGATATCTCTTCAACATACTGATTTAATTTAGTCTTGATCTATATACCCAGCAATGGGCTTGCTAGGCCATATGATGGTTTCCTTTTTAATATTTTGAGAAGGATCTATAAACAGTGATTGAATTGAAACTATCAATACCCAGACTTTGGTGACCTAAACTTTGATTCTTAAATAATCTCCATATAAAACAAGGAGAACTGTAACTGCTTGAAGTAGAACATTTATCTTTCTATCAACAGTGCAAAAAAGTTTACTTTCCATATTCTCACCAAAATGTCTTTCACTTTTATTTATGTACTTGTTTATTTGCAAGACAGAATCACAGAGAGGGAGAGAGAGAGAGACCTTCCATCTGCTGGTTCACTCTCCCAAATGTTCACAAAAAAAAATGGCTAGGCCAGTCCGAACCCAGGAGCCCAGGCTTCTATCTGGGTCTTCCAAGTGGGTGAGAGGGTCCCAGTGCTTTATCTCCTGCTGCTCCCCAGGATGAGTATTCACAGGTAGCTAGCTCAGACGTCATACAGGGACTCAAAACCAGACACTGACGTGGGATGTGGGTATCCCAAGCAGTGTATTAAGTGCTGTACCAAATATCAGCCCCCTCTTTTCTTACCATTGAGTTAATTTTCTTAGATTTTGGATATTAACTGCTTTAGAGGTTAATATATTGTAGATCTATCTATCAATCTATCTATCTATCTACACTGTGAGATATTCTCTCCCTCTGTAGGAAATCTCTTACTTGGTTGACTGTTTCCTTTGCTGGCCAGAAGCTTTATAGTTTTACATAATACTGATGAATAGCACTTTGTCAGAATTTCTATGTAGATTAGAAATGGTTGAGGGAAGGACCAGAATTTAAATGGCCCTCCATTAACTCTGTAGCATATGAGACACAGGTAAAGTGTGATGGAGTCCAGATAGACAGATAACTATCAAAAGGAATATGAGATTGCTCATCATTATAGAAATCAGATAGTGCGCCATTATCATTTTCAGAAATGATCAGAGAAACAGTTGTGAATTAATCCTTGTAGCTCTAGGAATGAAAGCCGTAACTAACCTACTACATGATATTTGTAATGACACTAAATTATAGAGACCTGAATTAACACTACTCTCTAACAGAGGTGGAGACCATTCAGCCCATGGACTGTATAAAGCCTGCAAAATAATGTAGTCTGACCCTACCAAGGCAATACCAGGTAGGACTTGAAATTCAAAAAGTCTATAATAGGATATTTTTGAGTAGATAATTTTGTGTGACTCACGAATTAGGTTAAAAACATCCAATTGGCCCTTGGCAGAGACAAGCTTCCCTACTTCTGCTGTATAATTTAAGAGTCTTACCAATTTGAACACCTCAAAAGAAGATAGAAGGCTAAATAAAATTAAATAAGATTCTTGCTATAGCAGTATACATGTATTTTCTCCTCTTTTTTTCTAACCTTCCTTGAAGAGATTGAAAATAATTTACTCATAGAATTATGAACTTGAAAAATAAAAATATGCAAACTTGCAATAAAAAATTGGTTCTAGATCTTCTCTAAAATTTTTACAAAAAACCACCCACTATATTCATCCACTGGGCTTTCATGAAAATTATGTGATATAGAAGTTTGACCTGATAATCTATATTGTAGAATTACTTGAATCTCAAAAATATTTTGTGAATTTTCTTCCAGTTAGTAAGAATATAATTAGCATTTCTATGTTCATAAAGTGCTATAGTCTCTATTTTGTTTAAAGACATGAAGAATAAACCCATTGTGTAAGATATACTGTTGTACACCTTTGGAGAAAATCCTTTACACTAAAATAACAAATCCAAATCCATCCCTAATCCCTACAACTGTAGAGGACTCAAAAGATTGCATTCATGAACATATTATCTCATTTCATATTCAGTTACCCATGTTGACCAGTGGAAGGAGTTGAAGTGCTTTGAGAAGCGATAGACTTCTAAATTAGCATGATTATTTTATACTTGTGGGTTCTTTTCTATAAGAAATAAACCCAGTTTCATGTGACTATTTACCTATAAAATATTTCTTTATTTTCATTTAAAAAGGAAACAAAATTAGTTTACAATTAATTAGAAAGTACATATCTGGAATTTTTTAACAACTTCAATAAGTGTCAAATCAATTTTTGTATGCATATAAGTTGTAGGATATTTGACAATTCAATAACTTTCATAGATAAGACTATGATTCACATATTCAAAACTATGTGATTTGCATATTGAGAATTTATTGTACTAACTTATATTCCCACTAGCAGTTTGTTGTCACTCCCTTTTTTCAACATCCTCATCAACATTTTTGGTTTTACATTTATTTTGTTCTAATATTTTATAATATATGTTTTTCATGAACATTTTGAAAGCCTTTCAAATGCAATATAGATCTTTGTTATCCCAAGAATATCCAATAGACCAGAAGGAAACATCATGTGTAAAATTTTCTGAAAAAAATGTTAAAATTGATTACACATATTATGTCATACAATGTGGCATATAATGTGTACATGTGTACAATGTGTTGTAATTTTGATCATAGTCACCCAGTTCTAAATTCAAGAGGTAATTTCTCATGTGGTTTTAAATTGAATTTACCTGATGATTGGTAATAGTGAGTAATTTTTTGATGTATCTGTTGGCCATTTATATGTTTTCTGAGAGATGTCTGATTAGGTGTATTATTCATTTTAAAATTGGATTATTTGAGATCATTTGTGATTGAGTTGTTTCAGTTCTTTATATATCCTGATATTAAACTTTTGTGAGATGTAAAGTTTTCAAATACTTTGTCTCATTTTGCACATTATCTCTTTGCTGTATTCTTTCCTTTTTTGTGCTGAAGAGTTTTATTTTGATGTAATCCCTTTTTCCTATTTTTGCTTCTATTTTCTAGGCTTTGGAGGTCCTATTCCCCAAATCTCTGCCCATTCCAATATATGTTTTCAACTTATAATTGCATAGCTTCATATCTCCAATCCATTTTGAATTGATTTTTGTATGTGGTGAGAGATATGCACCTAGTTTCATTTTTCTGTATGTAGATAACCAATTTTTTCAGCACCATTTGTTAAAAAGATTATCATTTCCTCAGTTTGTGTTCTTAACCACTTTGTCAGAAATCAGTGACTGTAACTGCCTGGGTTTACTTCTGGAAAGCTTTTATGGACAACAGTGTGGTGGTTCCTCAAAAATTACAAATGGGAGAATAGGAGTGTTGTGGTACAACAGGTTAAGTTTCCACCTTGAATGTCTGTATCCCATATCAGAAGGTCTGGGTTCAAGTCATTCCTCCACATCTGATCAAGTTTCCTGCTTAGGCAACCATGAGAGGCAACAGATAATGCCTCAAGTACTTGTATTGCTGCCTCCCACGTGGGAGACCTGAATGAAGTTCTTGCCTCTTGACTTGCACTTGGTTCAGTCCTTGTTGTTGGAGAGATCAGAGAGTGAACCAGCAGATGGAAGACCTCTCTCTCTGTCCCTAGTGATACTCTATGTTTCAAAGAAATAAACATTTTTAAACTTAATTTTATATTTATTTTTTGAGATAATAGATAATATATTTTAATTCACAATATAGTCAAAGGCTTAATGGCCCTATTAAATAAATAGTTCAACAAATAAAAAATAAAAAGAGGATAGTTCATATCATAGAACTATGATCTGATTCAGTAACCCTACTATTTAGTATATATCCAAAAGAAATGAAGTCACTCTGTCAAAGAAACAGCTGCACTACCATATTTGTTGCAGCACTATTCACCATAGCCAAGAAATAAAAACAACCCAAGAGTCCATCAACTGATGAATGGATAAACAAAAGTTTATTCAGCCATAAAAAGGAAGGAAATCCTGTCAACTGCAATGTAGACAGACATAGAGGTCATTATGTTAAATAAAATAAGCCAGACACAAAAAGACAAATACCACATAATCCCTGTTGTGTGGAATTTTAAAAAATTGGCCTCATAGAAGCTGAGAGTAGAGTGGTGGTAACAAGCTGGGGAGAGCAGAGGGCTGAGGATTGGGAAATATTGGTCAGCAGACACTAGGCTACAACTAGCTGGCGGACACAAGTGCTGGTGTCCTGTTGCAGAGAAGGGTGGCTGTAGATGAGGATAATTTTCTGTAAATTTCATAAAAGTGAGAGGAGAGGATTTTGAATGTTGTTACCATAAAGATTTGATAAACATTTGAGAAGCTAGATAGGCTAAGGTTGATTTCATTGCACAATGTATACATGCAGCAAGACATCATATGGTGCACCATAAATATGTGCAATTTTACCTGTCAATTCAAAAACTATTTATTGTGATGGGCGCTTATGAGGCACAGCTATCGATAAGTGGGTAAACACAGCAGAGGACATAGGAAGAAGGTACCCTGCAAAGCAGCCATAGGCAGGGGTTTCAGATTACCTACTGTGCTCTCTTCATCATATTGTGCTCAATATTTTATTTATTGCTTTCATCCTAAAATACATTATTGCTGAACCTGCTTGACCATGTGATGTAATGAGTTAGATAGAACACAGATTGTAATAGGTCATTGGTAATAAGCACAAAGTTTCTTACAATGCTTTATGTGGACATAGTGGCCTGCCAAAGTACTTTTTGAAAGTTTTATATTCCTCCAATGAAATGGAGAACATGCCTTGCTAAAACATGTGGCAGTCTATGTTGGGACTTGCTGCTGCTCCTACATGGACTTGTCATAGATTTCCTCTGGTCTTTTTTTCTACGACAGACGCTCATTTATCTGATAGCGTAGGACCTGCCAAACTACACAGCACAAAAGGCAGGCATGCTTGCTTCCAAGCCTGGAACTGCTGCAGAGCCCTTTACTGCTGAGGCCCCAAGTTAATGTGTTAGTTTAGTATTGCTGTATAACAAAATATCCCAAACATTTAGTAGGTT